>CM035139.1:121052077-122252077 GCA_020205605.1 Panax ginseng
TGATCGAACTTATCTTTAACTATTCTCCATAACGATTGTCTATCTGATAAACAGAAATTTGATCTCTAAAAGAAATCAAATTCCTTCCTCAAAATTTCTTTAATAAAGTAATTTACTATATGTATATATATAGGAAAATCATATAAGACACATAAGTTATTCAAATAGCACCTGGAGTTCTGTTTCCAGCTGCCACCGTATCCTCAACTGCTACGATATCTTGAACGACCATAATGAAGACACTTACGGTTTATTTCGTTGTCGCCTATATCTTGCTGTCATTTCTCGTATTCACATTCCTTATCTCATTTCTTCTTCTTTCACCTTATACTCTTTCATCTTATACTCCATTGATTCATAAATAAAACATTTGCTATACATCATTGAATTGAGACAATTGGAAGAGATATGTCTCTTACGCCTTACTAACTTTCTCTTTATCTCATTTCCCTTTTATCGTATAGGTGATAAAAGTTATCTTTTGCCCTTTCTGTTATCCTAACTTTCATAAACGCTTCTACTGAGTCACTTAATCCTCTATACCCTAGCAATAAGATTGCCTTAAAGTCTTTGGCGTTCGACGTTCGATTATCTGGTTGATCTTCCGCGGCTGGTTTTCGTTTTCATCCCGGTGACATAATCGTAAATTATTCTTCATTTCCTTACACTCTAAGCCTCATCGTATACGTTCGACATATAACACAAAATTTTCTACTCAAATAATCATGTAATCAAAATATTGGATTTGAAACTTGGTTTACTATATTAACCAATATTTAGATAAATATCTACTACTTTTATAACAACTTACTTCATTAATCCAACTTGTGACACTCATGGTACTTCCAACCATAGCACCTCACATTAATAGAACTTAACATACCATAGCACATATTGCTTTAAACATCAGCTATCCCTTTGTGACTCAAAAGTCGGGATTTATAAACTTGATCAACACAAAGGTTGAAATATAGTTCATTACTTATCACACATTACATCTACTCAACATAACCTAAATCTTTTTCTTGGACATCTTTTCGCTTGATGGCCTTTCCTCCTACAAACAAAACATGAACCTGGTTCTAAATAAGGACAATAATGAGAGGTATGTCCCTCACGTCCGCAAACATAACATATCTTCTTTCCTTTCTTCTTATCAGGTTTTCCTAAGTCAGGATCTTCTATCTTTCTTTTTCCCTTACCTCTCGGAGCTGAACACGATGTGTTGCTTGAGGCTCCCATCTAGTCAATTTGGATTTTGAGCTTATCTTGCTCTTCCATTGTTTCTTTTAATGCTTTTCGCAGTTGAATATTAAGCAACTTTTCTATCTCCCACAACCTTTCTAGTGAAGAAACCTTGTTCTCCAGATCCTGCACTTTCGTTGATGCTTGAGCAGCTTCAACTTTAGTGTCTGAATCACTATCTGTCAAATCCACCATTTCTGGATCTGATACTACGTTTTCCACTATAGCCACCTCGTCCGATTTGGGTTCTTGGTAAGCTTCTATTTCAGCTATTGGCCTTGATATTAGCTCGGGGGTATGGATCTGATCCTTCTTATTCCACATATCTTTTTCACCAGACATCTACATACATAAGTTACCCTGATTAGCATATAGTATATATACACAGCAATCAAGAGTTTTATATACGTTGTCTCTTATTTTGTTTGACAATGAATTTATTCAATCCATCTCTATAAACACATCAACGCCTATCTTTCTCTGCCGAAAGGCAGCTCCATCCACTTCGTGTCGAATCGCATAAAGGCGATGTCTAAAGCCTACTCCAAGGTATATATCCTGGTGTCTTTGGCTTCTATCTCAACCTTCAACTGTCCTATCTATATCACCCTCTGTTCCAACCTCCCTCGTAACTCTGCTAACTCCATCTGTGTTCGGTGAGCGAGCGTCCTTGTCTTCTTTGTTCCAAAATCCTGGAGAGTACGATTACAGCACCTCACGCTTCAATTTCTAACCTTTAAGTTGTCGTTCCTAACTATCAAATCTCTTATCATCTCACTGTCTGTGTACTCCTCGCTAGAGTCCATCGTCTCTTGGGTCAAGGAATTACTATTTTGACTTTCGTCATCCATTCTATGACCACAATAAACGAGACAACATCATTACTGAAATAAAATATATTCATCATTACAATGAAGTAATATTTTATTTAGTACCACTAAAACTCGATGAATCTCTTTAACTCATCATATCCTATAACTTCTCGCCAGAGTACTTCGTCTCCTGGTTCACTGAATATTTATCTTAACTTTCGTCCTCCATTCTACTAAGGTTATAATTCTTCACCAGAGTTCTTCATCCATTGAATATTTATCTTAACTTTCGTTATCCATTCTACTAAGGTTATAACTCTTCACCAGAGTTCTTCGTCTACTGAATATCTATCTTAACTTTCGTTATCCATTCTACTAAGGTTATAACCTAGGTTTCGCATTCCTAACGTTTATAACCTCTGACTTTGATACCAACTCAGACACTCATGGTGCTTCCAACCATAGCACCTCACAAGGGTACCTATCAACTTGCCACCGACTCGCTTTCGGCCCCTACTGGAAAATGCGGCTTCTGCCTTCCCTTAAAGGGATGTCACCGGATAAAGGCTCGGGGCTCTTTGCAAATTCATGCTTATGGCTTTGATACCAACTTTGTGGCGACCCCAAATCCAGTACTTGAAACCCGAACTTCGGTTCTCCACGATACCATTTCTTTAAGTGAATAATACTAAATAATAATACATTCGAACTTAATTTACATACATCAAAGTTTACTTCCCAGTGCGTGACCTTCAAATACATTCCTTACAATACGACAATAGATTCCATTGTCTTACTAACTATAACCATTAACTCATAATATAAACTCATTCGAATGCTTTCCTTTTCCCTTGTTAGTGCACTGAGAGCCTTCAGATTGCTCATACATAACTCGAAAACATTTAATTTAAGCAAGGATGAGCATTTGAGTGCCCGAATGTAATAGCAATTATATATATAAAATTGAAAGAATATAAGTATTCTCTTTACATAACACTTCTACAACGAATAGAAAGTTGTGAAGTAATCTGTCTTGATAAAAATTCACATAACAACTCTCTTTCAAATTCTTGAAATGAGGCTCCACCCATGAATAGGGTTTAAGAAACATACTATGAACATGGTTTTCATTTTCGAAAAGGTTTAGCGAGAAATTCATCCGAAATCAAATCATAACTTACTGAGACACGGAGGGTGATCGACCCCGTTGTACCTGTATTGATCAATACTACATAACTTGAACGAAATTCATCGCTCACCCTTTGTCCGTAAAAGCGCATAAAAAAATTTTCCCATTATCGGGATGTTCATACATGCACAGTTCCAAACCCGAAGGTTTTAATCTTGCTCAACAATAATATGTAATTCAACATATATGTATACGGGTAATTGACAAAGGTATATCAACATGTGAATAAATGCCATGATTATCCAAGTGGGGACACTTGTATAACCATTTAGAAATCAACTTAACGAATATATATACGAGCTAACATGTTGATAATCAAAGCGTACATAATCATGTCAGGAATATAATAATTACGAAACTTCTTACTCATGTCCATTGCATAAAGGAAATGCAAAGGTAAGATACTTTTTGATTTCTTGATTACAAATCTCAACTTAGGTTTTATCTCTTTATCACAACCTATAAATAAGCGGGTCATTCGTTCGATTAGAACAATATATCATAACACATAGTAATCTTTGTCGATTATGGTCAACACATAGTAGTCAATCACGTCATCACATAATCGCGGTGATCATACTTTTAGTTCATATTCTATACTTGAAATATTTTATACATTTTTCAAATATCTCATCCATGCTCTTACAATAGCCTTTTCTTTTTATTATAAGATTACGACATTTGTCGGTAATGTCTTAAGCGACTTTATCGGAGTAAATCTTGAGTCTAAGACTCTTATCCTATACCTCAACATCTGTAAATATCAGACATTTTACTTTTAATCATTTTTGAATTTTCCAGAAATTGAAAAATTTAAAATAAATCAAATCTGTCACTCAAGGGCTTATAGTGATATAACTGTTACTATGGGTGCTCTTCATCAAATCTGGACTTCATAACTTAGGTTCTCAAATCGACTAGTTTGGTAAATTTATAACTTTCAAACATCGGAATCATAATTAAATGATTTAAACATCAAACAATTCTATTAATTTATATTAAACTATTAATGAAACCATTGCCAAAATATAAAAGTTATTTGTAATAACTCAAACTATTTTTAAAACATTTATATTATCCTTAAATGATTTTTAAAACAATTAAAATCATTTTTAAATAATCACCATTAATATATAAATATTAATGTACTATTCATCAAATATTAAAAGTCATTAATTATAACTTAAAATATTTTAAATCCTTAATATCCTCTTTAAATGATTTTTAAATAAATAAAACCATTTTTAAACTATTTATTTAATAATAATTATTAAATAAACTAAATATCATTAATATTATCTTAATATCATTAATATTAAATTATTAATGAAATTATCCTTTAAATATTAAAAGTTATATTTTATAACTTAAAATATTTTTAAATACTTTAATTTCATTTAAAATGATTTTTATAATATTAAAATCATTTTTAAACTAAATTATTTAATATAATCATTAAATAACTTTAATATCATTAATATATAATTAATTAATGAAATTCATCACAAAATATTAAAAGTCATGGGAAATAACTTAAAATATTTTCTTATACCATAATATAATTTTTCATGATTTTCATGAATTAAAACTATTTTTAAATAATTTATTTAATATTATAATTAAATAAATAAATACCTTTTATATTCTAAAATATTAAATATTTATGAAATATACTCAAAATAATTAAAAACTATTTTTAGGACTTTAAAATAATTTTTCATAATTTATTTGGTATTTTTAATAATTAAAATCTAATTTTTCTAATTTTTAAATCATTTTTAGGAAAATCGAAATTAAAATAATTAAAAGCGTAAGCTAAAGGCCCTATAGTGAGCGGTAAGTGTCGCTATAGGTTGTTCTTGAGCCTACCCAGGATCTTCATAAAGCGCGAGCCAAGGTGGCCTACTTTGGCCGTAAATAACTCTCTCATATTAACGAATTTGGACAATCTATAAATTGGGTCTCGTAGAGAAAATACAAGAATATAAGATCCAACAATCATAACCTCTAAACAAACATCGATCTGGGATAAATCAGCCATCAAAGTAGCTACCAAAGTTTTTTCTTCACGAAGAAACGATTAGAGTGCCTACTTTGGACCTCTATAACTTGATGATGGTGTAACGTTTATGTGATCTATCAATTCTAGTGTGTATACAACATGTAGGACTACAACTCTAACACTTAACATCATCATAACAACAAGAAATCAAGCATCTAAAGTATGGTCAAAACTTATCAGAAAAATTAACACTTAGAAAATTAAGGTTTTTGAAATTTTTCGGTCAATCTTAAATCGACCCAGTTTGACCTTAAATAACTCTTAATCAAGTAATATATATGGACCTGATTCTTTTTGGAGGTTAAATACCACATAACAAGCTACACATATCAACCTTTAGAACACAAAATACATTAAAGATGACCGAGATATAAGGCCTGACATTTTCCAAAAAACATTTACGGACACTTAGAATATTTTACGGGTTTGAAAAAGCAGTAGGTCAATGCTTGGTCAACCCACTTTGACCGCTTATAAATCCCGATCTAAAATAGATATAGACCTAATTCCTTTTGAAGTTTAAAGACCACATAACAAGCTACACCTAACAACTTTTAAACAACAAAAATAGAAATAATCACGAGATATATAAGTCTTGACATTTACCCAAAAATCACGAATTGGGTTTTCCAACTTGCTCAAATCTTCAAATTCGTGCACTTTGATGTTATGGGTTCATGATTTTACAACCCGAACATTAATAGACTCTCTATTACACTACTTTAAACAATCAATTGCATCAATTAACATCGAATCGAAGGATTTCTAGAATTTAGGATTTCCTACCTTTTGAAGCTTGATTTTTGATTTCTGGCTTCTTGATGCTTCTGATTTGTTGTTTGTGATGGTTGGGCTTTGTTTAGGGACCGATATGCTACAATAATTAAGTAGGTTTTAGAGAGAGAAGCTTAAGGATGAGAGTTGGATGAATTTTAGTGTACAAAAAATGCTAACTCTCTCAATCTATTTATAGAATAATTCAAATGCCTTGGATGCTCAATTTGGTTGTATAATTGAGGTGTAATGGTATAGTAGCATGAGGGAATTCTAGAAGGTGGTGGTTGGCTAGCTTTTGCAAAGATTCTAGCAACAATGCTACTAATAATACACTAAAATGGACAAAAAGGGTATTTTGGTAATTTCCCATATAATTTCATGGGCATTCTTGTACATAGAAATTAAATGTAATATTTAATCACTAGATGGTAATTCTTATCATTTACCAATTACTTTTCATCCTTTGGTAAATTAAAACATTTATACATTAACATCGTAATTAAACCCATAATAATTTTAAATTAGGGTTTTACATGAAAATTAGGATTTTCTAATTAGGGTTTCTTAACGCCATCAATTAGGGTTTCTAATTGACCATTAGGGTTATCTAATTATACGTGTATGTTCTAACACGATCATTACGATCTCTAACTTCAACCGAATTAGGGTTGTAATAATTAGGGTTTGTCTAATTATCGACAAACAACGATAATTAGGGTTTTCTTCTAATTACAGAGCATCTTATACACAGTAACCTTCATATACACGATAAAGTTCATATACATAGTCACTACTCGGTCATTTCTCATAACTAAGTTTAATAATTAGGGTTTCACGACGCGGTAATATCTTTATGACCTAATTGGTAGTCATTCTTCAATATTATCTGTCACATTTATATACACGATACATAATTATTGTCTTTGTAAAATCATTATAACAATAATATAATATTATTATTCTCATCTCTTGATCACAATCCCAATTAGGGGTTTGGATCTCATATCGACTTCTCTTTTGCATATCAAGTTAAAATACTTGATTTAAATATTACGAACAATTCATATAATAAAATATTTATTATATAATTCTAATTATCACTTCATATATTATTTCCAATCATGTTATCATGGAAAATAATTAATAAAAACATTTACCTACGTAAATTAATTACCATAAAATATAATTTGTAGTAATTAATTATTCCAAAATTATTTCTAATTTTCAAGTAATAAATATATTCGCATTTATCGTTCACATTACTAAACACTTATTCTCCTCATTAAAAAAATTATACGCAAATTTTCTTATTTATTTTATTTAGGAAATCTCGGGTTATTACAATAACCCTAAACTCAACCTAGATCTTGTATGCTAAGAAAATGTTTGTGTTTAAATCAGTGTTAGATGATGTTTTATGATGATCTATGTTGATATAACATAGATCCATAGCATCAAAATGCTTTAAAATTGAAGTTTTACAAAACTGCCCAAGAAGACTTAAGTGGTCTGACAATCAAATGTCAGGAGCCACAGATTCTTGTCTGTTTATGATTTTTGATGTTTTAAGTTTTGGATCTATAGTCTGGTATGAGGTCTTTCATTAGAAAGTGGAATTATAGCAATTGGATGTCCAGATTTGAAGTTATAATTGGTCAAAACCCGTTGGCCGGCATGACCGATCAAATTGCGGTAAACCCGAAAATTGTTTTCAAATCCTAACAAGATCTTCTAAGGCCCAGATATGTCAGGTTTTAAGATATTTGATGTTGTTGTTATATACATGTTGTAGCCTGTAATGTGTACTCTAGAACCGTTCCTGTAGATCTCTTAAAAAACAAGAAGATCGGATGTAGTGGATGATCAAAGTAGACCATCCGGTAACATTTCATGTTTTTTGGAAAAGCCAGAAAAAGTAAGAACAAAATTTCTGACCGCCTTTGACCAGATTGTATCTTGTGATTCTGTTGTTGTTGGATTGAGGAAATGTTATGTATTTGGTCTTTGACATAAGTACTATATACTGGAACCATAAAATCAACAAACTAATGACTAGAACATTAAATTAATTGGACTGGAATGTAGGCACTCGAACTGCCTGGGTTTCTGGAAAACCCAGGAACGCTCTGACAGTATGTTTGAGAGCTCAGATCTTTATGTTGTGTTGATGTATGACCTATATATTGATTGATAGTTGTAGTGGTGCATACTTACTACAAGATCAATGTTTAAACAAGTCCAGAACATGCTCAGGATGAGAATTAAGCGTGGTCAAACCTAGCGTGTTGGTAACCTGCCTATCAGTGTTCTTGAGGCTCAAGAACACCAACAACGACGGTTACTGTTACTATAGCTTTCAGCGACGGTTTTTAAATATTTTTAATTTTTGATTTTCTAGAAATTAATTAAAAATAGAAATAAATTTCTAAAAATTACAAAATGGTTTTAAGAATTATTTTAAATTATAAAAAATAATTTTTGACTATTTGGATATTTTTCATTAATATTTATAATTATTTAAATATTAATGGTATTTAATTTATTTAATTAGTATATTAAATAAATTAGAGAAAATCATTTTAATATTATAAAAATCATTTTAAATAAGAATAAAATGTTTAAAAATATTTTGAGTTATAAAATGTAACTTTTAATATTTTTGGAGAATTTTTATTAATAATTTAATATTAATGATATTGGATTTATTTAATTATAATATTAAATAAATGAATTAAAAATGATTTTATTAATTTAAAAATCATTTAAAAATGAGAAAATGATTTAAAAATATTTTAAGTTATAATTAATGACTTTTAATATTTTGGTAAATATTTCATTAATATTTAAATATTAATGGTGATGATTTAAAAATGATTTTAATTAATTTAAAAATCATTTAAGTAGAATATTGATGATATAAAAATATTTTAAGTTATTAATAATAACTTTAATATTTTGACAAGTATAACATTAATATTTTTATATTATTAAATATTAATGATGATAAGATTATTTGATAATTAAATCATTTAAAATGATTTAAGTGTTTGAAAAATTATTATAAATTATAATAATTGTTTATAAATTATTAAAAGCTTAGAAAAATATTATAAAGGATAATTGACTTATTTAAAAAAATATTAAAGTTTAGAGACCAAGTTTAATGGACAATCAATGTGTTAATTATTGGATAGGGTGACCAGAACATCGAGAATAGATCAAGTCCAACTAGGCCAATATCTAGTTAGACCTAATAAGTGTTTATATAGGTTATAAACATTAATCTGGCTATGTGGTAATGTGTCTAGGAGAAAGATTGACTTTAATTACAATATTGTGTGTTATGAATTATTGTGCTAAATGTGAGACCGATATTATTTATTATAGGTCTTACGAACGCAGATAAGTATATTGTGTAGCAGTGATCAGCGTGAAAGGCAAGTTTTCTAACTCAACGTTGAGTTATATCTGTTTAAATACTATAGTGGTTAATTATTGTTGATTAGACCACATCCAAGAATTTATTGTTGATTATTCGCAGTTAGTGCATGTTTATTAATTCAAATAGAATCAATGATTCTGAAAATATATATTCGTAGAATAACTGTTGTTGGATATTTAAATCCGTAGAAGCTATTATTGACAGTAAAGATAATTCATGTCTATTGTCGAATTGTGTTGAGAAATGTCTTAGCTAATTATTCTAGCTAGACGAACATTTATTAGAACTTGATATGTTAGAAGAGAATTCAATTAATATTGATGATCGATGCCAATTATTTCGTTAAAAGATCGAGAAAGTTACTAAATATTGAAATCATAGTATTTCGTTGTTAAATCAAATTTTGATTCTGAGGCTGAGAAGAACAACCTTTTATAAAAAGGGAACATTTTATTGGTCGTATATTCGGCAAGGAGTTAGTCGACTCTAAGTACTTGCAGAGGGGTATGATTTAATCTTTATGGTTATCTGATACACCTGGGTATATCAAAGTAAATCTTTGATAGTTACTCAAGAAGAGAAGTTCAAGATCCAATGGATCGCATCATAAATCTGGAAAACAATCCACTTTGTTATTGCGTAGAATTGATTCTTAATTATTCATTAGAATATCATAGAAACTTTAAAAGCGTTGTACTCTTTCATTATCAAATTATTGTGTTGCATAGAATGCGAGAAGACTTGTTATGTATTAATGAATTGTTCAGCTATTTCAAAGTTCCTCGAACTTTGGTATCATTCTATCAAAATAGATAATCAGTTATTCTTGGATTCTTATACATCTATTATATGTCTTAACTTGTGGGGAAAATTTGTTGCTCACCCTTGCTAAATTAAACTTTTCAAATATGAACAAAGAGGCCAATTAAATTTAAGAAGAACAAAGGCAAAGGCATAGTGATGGAGTAGTTTTATGTTAATCATAATTATTATGTTGTTTTGTAAACCCTTTTTGTATATCTAAAGGGTATGTTTGTAATGTTAAGGTTAGATGACCTGAGACTAATGTATTAATAATCTCTGTTAATGACTTATGTATTACTATTTCTATATGAATGGGTAGTTAGATGATATTATATTATGGATCATGAGCACCAAACTCGGGGGTCAAGTAACCCGAATTTGGGGGCGTCACATGTTGGTATCAAAGCTATAGGTTATAAACCTTAAGTGGGTGGAGAAAACCCTAGGATTATAACTATAAGCGAGATATAGAATACTCATTTAGAGTACTAAGTGAGGGATTATCAAAGGGCATTAATAGTGAGATAGGTTGACACATAGTGTGAGAATTTTGTACCGGTGAAGTACTAATCAAGTTGTTTAAACTGATTGTAGGATGTCGGGAGAAGACGAGATGAGTACGGAGATGCTAGCGACTGTTGCACTAGTGCCAGTAGCCGAGGTGCCAGCGCAAAGCGAGTCAGTTGAGGAGGTGGGAAAAGATGAACCTATGATCAATCTGGGGAGTGATCATTATGATTATCCCGAGATGTATCTGAGTAGGGATGAGGTGGCAGAGTCCGAAGAAGTCAAGGTGGAGAAAGAGAGTAAGACTAAAGTAGGAGAAAAGATCAAGAATCTGCGAAGTCCAAGAACTCGGGAGTTAAAGTATTTCTCTTGGAGGAGTTGTGGAAGATGGAGCGAAGTTACATGAAAATGATCAAGCAAAAACGAGTGAAGGCACAGGTGGAAAGGATGAAGACTGAAGGTGGTGGATCGTCTGAAGGAACAATCAAGCAGCAGAAGGGCAAGAATAAGAGAAAAAGGGACAACGACAGTGATAATTCTTAAAATTCAAACCCGAAGAAGAAGCAAGTCTGTAGCAAGTGCGAAAAGACTTACACAGGAGAATGCATGATGTGGAAGAACGTGTGCTTCAATTGTAAGTAGGAAGAACATATTTCCCTATATTGTCCTAAGCCGAATATGAGGAAATGTTTTTCATGTGGGAGAACGGGTCACAAATTCAACAAGTGTCCCAACAAGAAGATTGGTGAAGGGATTGGACGATAGATAGCTTAAGTTTAAGCGTTAGTAACTTTTGGTAGTGTGTGATATTAAAGCTTTTAATATCGAGAACGATGTGTAAGCATATGTAAATATATATGTTTGTATGAATGAAATCTTTATTTTCTGTATGAATATAAGATTAAGATTAATTTGTGAGTTCTTAAAACTCATACTTATGGTAAGTTCATGACTCATAACTATATGAAATGTTTTTGTACCCCTCAGTGAATGGACACCAAAGGTCTGACTAGCATTAGTTTATACACTCATATAATTGTGGCAAGTTCCTGAACTCATAAGTGTGGTAAGTTTAACGAACTGGGAATAGCTATGTATGAATGAAGAAGTTGTGTAAAGTTGGAGAATTACAACTTTTGTTTAAAGTTGTGTTGTTAATCCTGATATTTATGAAAAAGGGATAGTTGTATATGTTAAGTACTAAAAGTATTATGTGCTATTTGAACAAATATGCGATTATATGATAAATATGTGTTGAATTCTTATTGTGTTAAGAATTTGTATAGAGAAAGAGAACTAATGTAAGATTTTTATTTAAATCAGATCATGCCGCCTAGACGATAGAATAGAAATCAAAGAGAAGAGTAGTCGGCGAATAATGAAGGAGGTCAAGCTGACCCGATGCAGAATTTCGTAGATATGTTAGTCCAAGCTATGTGAAATAGAGCTCCAGCAAGAGGAAGAGCGAGAGAACAACCAGATGATAGCTTGGCAAATTTTAAAGACTTTAAAGCGGTAGGACCGTCAGAATTCAAGGGAACCACAGATCCGATTGAAGCCCAAACTTGGGTGAAGGAGATAGAGAAAGCATTCGTTATGGCCAGAGTAGCAGAAGAGCAAAAGACAGCTTTTGCAACATACTTGATGAAGGGAGAAGCTAATTATTGGTGGGAAACTAATCAGGCGAGAGCTGGTACAACGGTGGTGACTTGGACAAGATTCAAGGAGTTGTTCTTTGAGAACTACTTTTTGTCGAGTATTCAAGCTCCGATGGAAGTTAAGTTCTTAGAACAAAAGCAGGAGAATATGTCTGTTTTTGAATACGCTGCTAAATTCAACGAATTAGTAAGATTTGCACCTCATCAGGTGGATACGGAATTATGGAAGGCAAGAAGATTTAAGAATGGATTGAAGCTGGGTATATACAACAAAGTAGCAGTATTGTAGATAAATACGTTCGCGGCTTTGTTGGAGAAAGCGTTAATTGCTGAAGGAGGGAGCGAAGCTGCATCTCGATTTCATCAGGAGAAGAAGAAGAAGACAAACGATGGAGGTAGTAGTGCTGGTAGTAATCCGAATAAAAGGAAGTGGAGTGAGAATACTTAGTCGGGTAACAAGATAGAAGAGATTATGAAAGGGAGGGAATCATTCTAGAGTTTATCCGCGAAGAAGAAGAGTCTCACAAACCGTGGTCAAGAGGGACACATGTCACCCAATTGTCCCAGTCCGAAGAAGATACAAGATTGTTTTGCGTGTAGATCGACATATAATCTGGTTTGGGACTGTCCAAAGAGGAACGTGGAGAAGGAAAGCGTCAACAAGGGACCTGGTAATGGAACCTTAACAATTCGAGGACCTGCACAGCCAGGAAGGTCAACAACCCGTACTTTCAACATGATGGCACAAGATGCAGTAGCTGCTCAGGAGGTGGCGACATATAACGATTTCGCTTAATACTTTAATTCCACGAGTAATATTGGATAAATATATGCCGTGAATTATTTTCTTTTATGGATCCAACTCACAGGTTAGAATATAAGACACAATTTAATATTGTGTTGATAAAAATGAATTGATGATACAACTTTAAAAGATTGTAGAGAATAAGAAAGCGGTGATTCCGAGGACCGAATCCTTTTAAGGAGGGGTGAATGTAATAATCCGGGATTTCGAGTAATTTGAATTTTACTGAATAATTTTTTTATTTAATATTAACATTGACTATTAATATTGTCTTTGTGTATCGTGATACAAGTTTTGAAAATTAGTCAATTTTTGTATTGATTGAGAAAATAAGAGTAGAGTTGTGTAACCGAGAATTTAAAAAAGCTGTAACCCTAAGTTGGGATGGGGATTTGATAGAAAATATAATTAAAATAATTATATTGATGAGTGCGTGTTGATCTTCAGATAGAATTTTTGAACAATGATTGATCGGATAAGGTTTAAAATTAGTAAACCCTAATAAAAGATTAGAAACCCTAATCTCGGGTTTTAGAAACCCTAACGCCCGATTAGAAAACCTAATCGTATCTCGAGAAACCCTAATTTTAAATTTGAGAATCCTAACCCTAATTAGGAAACCCTAATCCTAATTAGCAAGCCTAGTGTTAATATTAAACTTTAATATGATTAGGAAACTCTAATATAATTAGAAAACCCTAATTATATTTTAATCATCTTAATTTCCTATTTTCAAAACTCTAAATTGAAAATTTTAGAAACTAAAGTTCTAAAACCCAAGGGTTAAACCCTAAGGTTTGGACAAATGACTAGATTGCCCTTAAAATTATTATGTAATTGACCAAAATGCCCTTTCTACTTTCTTTAATTGGTAACTTGTAGAATTTTCCAAAACCTTTAGTTGGTGACCAACTAAATTGACTTGGTGACCTAAAAATCCAAAGAAAATCGTAACAACACATCGGATCATTCAACGCATCTAAGTGGTTATAAAAAGAACTAGATAGAGAAAGTTTATATATTTTGCTTATTTGATATCAAGCTCTCACCAACTCTTGTTCTCTTTAAACCTCCGAATATATTAAGTTACTCAGTCCCTAAAACACCCCTTGATCACCTAGATCGATTTGGAAAGCAGAATCAAAGATTTAGCAAGAGAAGGTATAACCCTAAACTCAACCTAGATCTTGTATGCTAAGAAAATGTTTGTGTTTATATGTTTAAATCAAGTGTTAGATGATGTTTTATGATGATCTATGTTGATATAACATAGATCCATAGCATCAAAATGCTTTAAAATTGAAGTTTTACAAAAATCGCCTAAAAAAGACTTAAAGGTCGACAATCAAATGTCGAGAGCCACATATTATTGTCTGTTTATGATTTTTGATGTTTTAAGTTTTGGATCTATAGTTTGGCATGAGGTCTTTTATCTGGTGGAATTATAGCAATTGGATGTCGAGATTTGAAGTTATAATTGGTAAAAACCCGTTGAGTGGGCATGACCAGTCAAATTCTGGGTACCCAGAAATGGTTTTCCAGCGTTTGACAAGATCTTCTAAGGCCCATAACTGTCAGGTTTTAAGATATTTGATGTTGTTGTTATATACATGTTGTAGCCTGTAATGTGTACTCTAGAACCGTGCCTTTAGATCTCTTAAAAAACAAGCAGATCGGATGTAGTGGATTGTCAAAGTAGACCATCCGGTAACATTTCATGTTTTCTAGAAAAGCCAGAAAAAGTAAGAACAAAATTTTTGACCGCCTTTGACCAGATTGTATCTTGTGATTCTGTTGTTGTTGGATTGAGGAAATGTTATGTATTTGGTCTTTGACATAAGTACTATATACTGGAACCATAAAATCAACAAACTAATGACTAGAACATTAAATTAATTGGACTGGAATGTAGGCACTCGAACCGCACTGGTTTTACGAAAAACCGAGAACTTCTGACGATGATGTTTGAGAGCTCAGATCTTTATGTTGTGTTGATGTATGACCTATATATTGATTGATAGTTGTAGTGGTGCATACTTACTACAAGATCAATGTTTAAACAAGTCCAGAACATGCTCAGGATGAGAATTAAGCGTGGTCAAACCTAGCGTGTTGGTAACTCCTATCATCGGTGTTCTTGAGGCTCAAACAACACCAACAACATTTTCCATCTTGTTACTATAGCTTTCAAATGACGGTTTTAAATATTTTTAATTTTGATTTTCTAGAAATTAATTAAAATAGAAATAAATTTCTAAAAATTACAAAATGGTTTTAAGAATTATTTTAAATTATAAAAATAATTTTTGACTATTTGGATATTTTTCATTAATATTTATAATTATTTAAATATTAATGGTATTTAATTTATTTAATTAGTATATTAAATAAATTAGAGAAAAATCATTTTAATATTATAAAAATCATTTTAAATAAGAATAAAATGTTTAAAAATATTTTGAGTTATAAAATGTAACTTTTAATATTTTTGGAGAATTTTTTATTAATAATTTAATATTAATGATATTGGATTTATTTAATTATAATATTAAATAAATGAATTAAAATGATTTTATTAATTTAAAAATCATTTAAAAATGAGAAAAATGATTTAAAAATATTTTAAGTTATAATTAATGACTTTTAATATTTTGGTAAATATTTCATTAATATTTAAATATTAATGGTGATGATTTAAAAATGATTTTAATTAATTTAAAAATCATTTAAGTAGAATATTGATGATATAAAAATATTTTAAGTTATTAATAATAACTTTAATATTTTGACAAGTATAACATTAATATTTTTATATTATTAAATATTAATGATGATAAGATTATTTGATAATTAAATCATTTAAAAATGATTTAAGTGTTTGAAAAATTATTATAAATTATAATAATTGTTTATAAATTATTAAAAGCTTCCGAAAAATATTATAAAGGATAATTGACTTATTTAAAAAAATATTAAAGTTTAGAGACCAAGTTTAATGGACAATCAATGTGTTAATTATTGGATAGGGTGACCAGAACATCGAGAATAGACCGAAGTCCAACTAGACCGATCTAGTTAGACCTAATAAGTGTTTATATAGGTTATAAACATTAATCTGGCTATGTGGTAATGTGTCTAGGAGAAAGATTGACTTTAATTACAATATTGTGTGTTATGAATTATTGTGCTAAATGTGAGACCGATATTATTTATTATAGGTCTTACGAACGCAGATAAGTATATTGTGTAGCAGTAATCAGCGTGAAAGGCAAGTTTTCTAACTCAACGTTGAGTTATATCTGTTTAAATACTATAGTGGTTAATTATTGTTGATTAGACCACATCCAAGAATTTATTGTTGATTATTCGCAGTTAGTGCATGTTTATTAATTCAAATAGAATCAATGATTCTGAAAATATATATTCGTAGAATAACTGTTGTTGGATATTTAAATCCGTAGAAGCTATTATTGACAGTAAAGATAATTCATGTCTATTGTCGAATTGTGTTGAGAAATGTCTTAGCTAATTATTCTAGCTAGACGAACATTTATTAGAACTTGATAGGTTCGAGAAGAGAATTCAATTAATATTGACAGATCGATGCCAATTATTTCGGCAAGATCGAGAAAGTTACTAAATATTGAAATCATAGTATTTCGTTGTTAAATCAAATTTTGATTCTGAGACTGAGAAGAACAACCTTTTATAAAAAGGGAACATTTTATTGGTCGTATATTCGGCAAGGAGTTAGTCGACTCTAAGTACTTGCAGAGGGGTATGATTTAATCTTTATGGTTATCTGATACACCTGGGTATATCAAAGTAAATCTTTGATAGTTACTCAAGAAGAGAAGTTCAAGATCCAATGGATCGCATCATAAATCTGGAAAACAATCCACTTTGTTATTGCGTAGAATTGATTCTTAATTATTCATTAGAATATCATAGAAACTTTAAAAGCGTTGTACTCTTTCATTATCAAATTATTGTGTTGCATAGAATGCGAGAAGACTTGTTATGTATTAATGAATTGTTCAGCTATTTCAAAGTTCCTCGAACTTTGGTATCATTCTATCAAAATAGATAATCTGTTATTCTTGGATTCTTATACATCTATTATATGTCTTAACTTGTGGGGAAAATTTGTTGCTCACCCTTGCTAAATTAAACTTTTCAGCTATGAACAAAGAGGCCAGTGGGGCTAAGAAGAACAAAGGCAAAGGCATAGTGATGGAGTAGTTTTATGTTAATCATAATTATTATGTTGTTTTGTAAACCCTTTTTGTATATCTAAAGGGTATGTTTGTAATGTTAAGGTTAGATGACCTGAGACTAATGTATTAATAATCTCTGTTAATGACTTATGTATTACTATTTCTATATGAATGGGTAGTTAGATGATATTATATTATGGATCATGAGCACCAAACTCTAAATTGAGTAACTTGAATTTAGGGCGTCACATGTTAGTATCAAAGCTATAGGTTATAAACCTTAAGTGGGTGGAGAAAACCCTAGGATTATAACTATAAGCGAGATATAGAATACTCATTTAGAGTACTAAGTGAGGGATTATCAAAGGGCATTAATAGTGAGATAGGTTGACACATAGTGTGAGAATTTTGTACCGGTGAAGTACTAATCAAGTTGTTTAAACTGATTGTAGGATGTCGGGAGAAGACGAGATGAGTACGGAGATGCTAGCGACTGTTGCACTAGTGCCGATGGCCGAGGTGTGCCAGGTATAAGCGAGTCAGTTGAGGAGGTGGGAAAAGATGAACCTATGATCAATCTGGGGAGTGATCATTATGATTATCCCGAGATGTATCTGAGTAGGGATGAGGTGGCAGAGTCCGAAGAAGTCAAGGTGGAGAAAGAGAGTAAGACTAAAGTAGGAGAAAAAGATCAAGAATCTGCAGAAGTCCAAGAACTCCAGATTAAAGTATTTCTCTTGGAGGAGTTGTGGAAGATGGAGCGAGCGTTACGCAAAATGACTGAAGCACGAAACGAGCTGAAGGCACAGGTGGAAAGGATGAAGACTGAAGGTGGTGGATCGTCTGAAGGAACAATCAAGCAGCAGAAGGGCAAGAATAAGAGAAAAAGGGACAACGACAGTGATAATTCTTAAAATTCAAACCCGAAGAAGAAGCAAGTCTGTAGCAAGTGCGAAAAGACTTACACAGGAGAATGCATGATGTGGAAGAACGTGTGCTTCAATTGTAAGTAGGAAGAACATATTTCCCTATATTGTCCTAAGCCGAATATGAGGAAATGTTTTTCATGTGGGAGAACGGGTCACAAATTCAACAAGTGTCCCAACAAGAAGATTGGTGAAGGGATTGGACGATAGATAGCTTAAGTTTAAGCGTTAGTAACTTTTGGTAGTGTGTGATATTAAAGCTTTTAATATCGAGAACGATGTGTAAGCATATGTAAATATATATGTTTGTATGAATGAAATCTTTATTTTCTGTATGAATATAAGATTAAGATTAATTTGTGAGTTCTTAAAACTCATACTTATGGTAAGTTCATGACTCATAACTATATGAAATGTTTTGTACCCCTCGTGAATGGACACCAAAGGTCTGACTAGCATTAGTTTATACACTCATATAATTGTGGCAAGTTCCTGAACTCATAAGTGTGGTAAGTTTAACGAACTGGGAATAGCTATGTATGAATGAAGAAGTTGTGTAAAGTTGGAGAATTACAACTTTTGTTTAAAGTTGTGTTGTTAATCCTGATATTTATGAAAAAGGGATAGTTGTATATGTTAAGTACTAAAAGTATTATGTGCTATTTGAACAAATATGCGATTATATGATAAATATGTGTTGAATTCTTATTGTGTTAAGAATTTGTATAGAGAAAGAGAACTAATGTAAGATTTTTATTTAAATCGGATCATGCTGCTTTAGGCGATAGAATAGAAATCAAAGAGAAGAGTAGTCGCGAATAATGAAGGAGGTCAAAAGTGACCGATCTGCGAATTTCGTAGATATGTTAGTCCAAGCTATGTGAAATAGAGCTCCAGCAAGAGGAAGAGCGAGAGAACAACCAGATGATAGCTTGGCAAATTTTAAAGACTTTAAAGCGGTAGGACCGTCAGAATTCAAGGGAACCACAGATCCGATTGAAGCCCAAACTTGGGTGAAGGAGATAGAGAAAGCATTCGTTATGGCCAGAGTAGCAGAAGAGCAAAAGACAGCTTTTGCAACATACTTGATGAAGGGAGAAGCTAATTATTGGTGGGAAACTAATCAGGCGAGAGCTGGTACAACGGTGGTGACTTGGACAAGATTCAAGGAGTTGTTCTTTGAGAACTACTTTTTGTCGAGTATTCAAGCTCCGATGGAAGTTAAGTTCTTAGAACAAAAGCGAGAGAATATGTCTGCTTTTGAATACTTTTTGCAAATTCAACGAATTAGTAAGATTTGCACCTCATCGTGGATCTGGAATTATGGAAGGCAAGAAGATTTAAGAATGGATTGAAGCTGGGTATATACAACAAAGTAGCAGTATTGTAGATAAATACGTTCGCGGCTTTGTTGGAGAAAGCGTTAATTGCTGAAGGAGGGAGCGAAGCTGCATCTCGATTTCATCAGGAGAAGAAGAAGAAGACAAACGATGGAGGTAGTAGTGCTGGTAGTAATCCGAATAAAAGGAAGTGGAGTGAGAATACTTAGTCGGGTAACAAGATAGAAGAGATTATGAAAGGGAGGGAATCATTCTAGAGTTTATCTGAAGAAGAAGGGAGTCTGTTACAACTGTGGTCAAGAGGGACACATGTCACCCAATTGTCCCAGTCCGAAGAAGATACAAGATTGTTTTGCGTGTAGATCGACATATAATCTGGTTTGGAACTGTCCAAAGAGGAACGTGGAGAAGGAAAGCGTCAACAAGGGACCTGGTAATGGAACCTTAACAATTCGAGGACCTGCACAGCCAGGAAGGTCAACAACCCGTACTTTCAACATGATGGCACAAGATGCAGTAGCTGCTCAGGAGGTGGCGACATATAACGATTTCGCTTAATACTTTAATTCCACGAGTAATATTGGATAAATATATGCCGTGAATTATTTTCTTTTATGGATCCAACTCACAGGTTAGAATATAAGACACAATTTAATATTGTGTTGATAAAAATGAATTGATGATACAACTTTAAAAGATTGTAGAGAATAAGAAAGCGGTGATTCCGAGGACTGAATCCTTTTAAGGAGGGGTGAATGTAATAATCCGGGATTTCGAGTAATTTGAATTTTACGAATAATTTTTTTTTATTTAATATTAACATTGACTATTAATATTGTGCTGTGTATCTGTGATACAAGTTTTGAAAATTAGTCAATTTTTGTATTGATTGAGAAAATAAGAGTAGAGTTGTGCTTAACCGAGAATTTAAAAAACTGTAACCCTAAGTTCGGATGGGGATTTGATAGAAAATATAATTAAAATAATTATATTGATGAGTACGTGTTGGTACTGTATAGAATTTTTGAACAATGATTGATCGGATAAGGTTTAAAATTAGTAAACCCTAATAAAAGATTAGAAACCCTAATCTCAGGTTTAGAAACCCTAACGCCCAGTTAGAAAACCTAATCGTATGCCGAGAAACCCTAATTTTAAATTTGAGAATCCTAACCCTAATTAGGAAACCCTAATCCTAATTAGCAAGCCTAGTGTTAATATTAAACTTTAATATGATTAGGAAACTCTAATATAATTAGAAAACCCTAATTATATTTTAATCATCTTAATTTCCTATTTTCAAAACTCTAAATTGAAAATTTTAGAAACTAAAGTTCTAAAACCCAAGGGTTAAACCCTAAGGTTTGGACAAATGACTAGATTGCCCTTAAAATTATTATGTAATTGACCAAAATGCCCTTTCTACTTTCTTTAATTGGTAACTTGTAGAATTTTCCAAAACCTTTAGTTGGTGACCAACTAAATTGACTTGGTGACCTAAAAATCCAGCAAAATCAGCCAACACATCAGATCATTCACTGCATCTAAGTGGTTATAAAAGAACTAGATAGAGAAAGTTTATATATTTTGCTTATTTGATATCAAGCTCTCACCAACTCTTGTTCTCTTTAAACCTCCGAATATATTAAGTTACTCAGTCCCTAAAACACCCCCTTGATCACCTAGATCAGATTTGGAGAGCAAGAATCAAAGATTTAGCAAGAGAAGGTATAACCCTAAACTCAACCTAGATCTTGTATGCTAAGAAAATGTTTGTGTTTATATGTTTAAATCAGTGTTAGATGATGTTTTATGATGATCTATGTTGATATAACATAGATCCATAGCATCAAAATGCTTTAAAATTGAAGTTTTACAAAACTGCCCAAAAAGACTTAAGTGGTCTGACAATCAAATGTCAGGAGCCACATATTATTGTCTGTTTATGATTTTTGATGTTTTAAGTTTTGGATCTATAGTTTGGCATGAGGTCTTTTATCTGGTGGAATTATAGCAATTGGATGTCGAGATTTGAAGTTATAATTGGTAAAAACCCGTTGAGTGGGCATGACCAGTCAAATTCTGGGTACCCAGAAATGGTTTTCCAGCGTTTGACAAGATCTTCTAAGGCCCATAACTGTCAGGTTTTAAGATATTTGATGTTGTTGTTATATACATGTTGTAGCCTGTAATGTGTACTCTAGAACCGTGCCTTTAGATCTCTTAAAAAACAAGCGGATCGGATGTAGTGGATTGTCAAAGTAGACCATCCTAGAACATTTCATGTTTTCTAGAAAAGCCGAAAAAAAAGAACAAAATTTTGGCCGCTTTGACCGATTGTATCTTGTGATTACATTGTTGTTGGATTGAGGAAATGTTATGTATTTGGTCTTTGACATAAGTACTATATATCGGAACCATAAAATCAACAAACTAATGACTAGAACATTAAATTAATTGGTTTGGAATGTAGGCACTTTTCGAGCGCACGGGTTTACGGAAAACCGAGAACGCTCTCGACAAAGATGTTTGAGAGCTCAGATCTTTATGTTGTGTTGATGTATGACCTATATATTGATTGATAGTTGTAGTGGTGCATACTTACTACAAGATCAATGTTTAAACAAGTCCAGAACATGCTCAGGATGAGAATTAAGCGTGGTCAAACCTTAACTGGCGTTTGGTAACTCTCACTATCGGTGTTCTTGAGGCTCAAGAACACCAACAACGACGATTCTTTATTCACTACTATAGCTTTTTGACGGTTTTAAATATTTTAATTTTTGATTTTCTAGAAATTAATTAAAAATAGAAAAAATTTCTAAAAATTACAAAAATGATTTTAAAAATGATTTTAAATTATAAAAAATAATTTTTGACTATTTGGGATATTTTTTATTAATATTTATAATTATTTAAATATTAATGATATTTAATTTATTTAATTAGTATATTACATAAATTAGAGAAAAATGATTTTAATATTATAAAAATCATTTTCAATAAGAATAAAATGTTTAAAAATATTTTGAGTTATAAAATGTAACTTTTAATATTTGGAGAATATTCATTAATAATTTAATATTAATGATATTGGATTTATTTAATTATAATATTAAATAAATGAATTAAAAATGATTTTATTAATTTAAAAATCATTTAAAATGATTTAAAAATATCTTAAGTTATAATTAATTACTTTTAATATTTTGGCAAATATTTCATTAATATTTAAATATTAATGGTGATGATTTAAAAATGATTTTAATTAATTTAAAAATCATTTAAGTAGAATATTGATGATTTAAAAATATTTTAAGTTATTAATAATAACTTTAATATTTTGACAAGTATAACATTATTATTTTTATATTATTAAATATTAATGATGATAAGATTATTTGATAATTAAATCATTTAAAAATGATTTAAGTGCTTGAAAAATTATTATAAATTATAATAATTATTTATAAATTATTAAAAGCTTTCGAAAAATATTATAAAGGATAATTGACTTATCTAAAAAAATATTAAAGCTTAGAGACTAAGTTTAATTGACAATCAATGTGTTAATTGTCAGATAGGGTGACCAGAACACCGAGAATAGACTGAAGTCCAACTAGACCGAACTAGTTAGACCTGATAAGTGTTTATATAGGTTATAAACACTAATGTGGCTATGTGGTAATGTGTCTAGGAGAAAGATTGATTGTAAATTATAGTATTGTGCATTGTGAATTATTGTGCTAATTGTGAGACCGATATTATTGATTATAGGTCTTACGAACTCAAATAAGTATATTATGTAGCAGTAATCAGCGTGAAAGGAAAGTTTGCTAACTCAACCTTGAGTTATATCTGTTTAAATACTATAGTGGTTAATTATTGTTGATTAGACCACGTCCAAGAATTTATTGTTGATTATTCGCAGTTAGTGCATGTTTATTAATTCAAATAGAATCAATGATTCTGAAAATATATATTTGTAGAATAATTGTTGTTGGATATTTAAATCCGTAGAAGGTATTATTAACAGTACATATAATTCCTGTCTATTATCGAATTGTGTTGAGAAATGTCTTAGCTAATTATTCTGGCTAGACGAACATTTATTAGAACATGATAGGTCCGAGAAGAGAATTCAATTATTATTGACAGATCGATGCCAATTATTTTGGCAAGATCAAGAAAGTTACTAAATATTGAAATCAGAGTATTTCGTTTTTAAATCAAATTTTGATTATGAGACTGAGAAGAACAACCTTTTTATAAAAAGGGAACATTTTATTGGTCGTATATTCGGCCTTTACGCGTGTGTAAGTATTATGCATAATATAGGGTACAAGAAGTTGGTCGACTCTAAGTACTTGCAGAGGGGTATGATTTAATCTTTATGGTTATCTGATACAGCTGGGTATATCAAATTATTTGATATTACTCGAGAAGAGAAGTTCAAGATCCAAAGGATCGCTCAGCATAAATCTGAAAAACATTCCACTTTGTTATTGTGTAGAATTGATTCTTGATTATTCATTAGAATATCGTAGAGACTTTGAAAGCGTTGTACTCTTTCATTATCAAATTATGTGTTGCATAGAATGTGAGAAGACTTGTTATTTATTAACGAATTGTTCAACTATTTCAAAGTTCCTCGAACTTTGGTATCATTCTATCAAAATAGATAATCAGTTATTCTTGAATTCTTATACATCTATTGTATGTCTTAACTTGAGGGGTAAATTTGTTGCTCACCCTTGCTAAATAAAACTTTTCAGCTACGAACGAAGAGGCCAGCGGGGCTAAGAAGAACAAAGGCAAAGGCATAGTGCTGGAGTAGTTTTATGTTAAGCATAATTATTATGTTATTTTCTAAACCCTTTTTGTAAATCTAAAGGGTATGTTTGTAATGTTAAGGTTAGATTACTTGGGACTAATGTATTAACAATCTCTGTTAATGACTTATGTATTACTATTTCTATATGAATGGGTAGTTAGATGATATTTTATTGTGGATCGTGAGCACCAAACTCGGGGATTAGGTAACCCAGATTTGGGGGCATCACAATATATATATACGTATTATATATATATATGTGTGTGTGTTAAATGATTTTGTTAGGGGGGGGGAAGGATGAGTTCAAGGGAGGGAGTACTATTTAGTGTATATATATATATATATATATATATATATAATATGTTTTGATTTTTATGAAAAATAGAATATATTATATTTTATTATGCATAGTGTTTGTATAGTAAAATCAAAAAATTTCGTCAGAATCCTTGATTCCTTACTGTACGGTCTATGATTTTCTAAATTCAAATAATATTCTTCCATCCTTCTATAAGTAGGATGCTTAGTTTAGAATTGAAAATCACACTAGAAATAGAAAATTCTTCTTCTATAATGTTGAGCGTATTTCTTTTGAGTCTTAGGATGCTTGTACAAAATAGTACAAGTTTTCTTCAAGGTAAGGGATATTATTGTTGATTATTCGCAGTTAGTGCATGTTTATTAATTCAAATAGAATCAATGATTTTGAAAATATATATTCGTAGAATAACTGTTGTTGGATACTTAAATCCGTAGAAGCTATTATTAACAGTACATATAATTCCTGTCTATTATCGAATTGTGTTGAGAAATGTCTTAGATAATTATTCTGGCTAGACGAACATTTATTTGAACATGATAGGTCCGAGAAGAGAATTCAATTATTATTAACAGATCGATGCCAATTATTTTGGCAAGATCGAGAAAGTTACTAAATATTGAAATCAGAGTATTTCATTTTTAAATTAAATTTTAATTCTGAGACTGAGAAGAACAACCTTTTATAAAAAAGGGAACATTTTATTGGTCGTATATTCGGCCTTTACGCGTGCGTAAGTATTATGCATAATATAGGGTACAAGGAGTTGGTCGAATCTAAGTACTTGCAGAGGGGTATGATTTAATCTTTATGGTTATCTGATACAGCTGGGTATATCAAATTAAATCTTTGATAGTTACTCAAGAAGAGAAGTTCAAGATCCAATGGATCGCTCAGCATAAATCTGAAAAACATTCCACTTTATTATTGTGTAGAATTGATTCTTGATTATTCATTAGAATATCGTAGAAACTTTGAAAGCGTTGTACTCTTTCATTATCAAATTATGTGTGGCATAGAATTTGAGAAGACTTGTTATTTATTAACGAATTGTTCAAATATTTCAAAGTTCCTCGAACTTTGGTATCATTCTATCAAAATAGATAATCGGTTATTCTTGAATTCTTATACATCTATTGTATGTCTTAACTTGCGGGGTAAATTTGTTGCTCACCCTTGCTAAATAAAACTTTTCAGCTATGAACGAAGAGGCCAGCAGGGCTAAGAAGAACAAAGGCAAAGACATAGTGCTGGAGTAGTTTTATGTTAAGCATAATTATTATATTGTTTTGTAAACCCTTTTTGTAAATCTAAAGGGTATGTTTGTAATGTTAAGGTTAGATGACCTGGGACTAATGTATTAACAATCTCTGTTAATGACTTATGTATTACTATTTCTATATGAATGGGTAGTTAGATGATATTTTATTTTGGATCGTGAGCACCAAACTCGGGGATTAGGTAACCTAGATTTGGGGGCGTCACAATATATATATACGTATTATATATATATATATGTGTGTTAAATGATTTTGTTGGGGGGGGGGGGGAAGGATGAGTTCAAGGGAGGGAGTACTATTTAGTGTATATATATATATATATATATATTTATATTATAATATGTTTTGATTTTTAAGAAAAATAGAATATATTATATTTTATTATTCATAGTGTTTGTATAGTAAAATCAAAAAAATTCGTCAGAATCCTTGATTCCTTATTGTACGGTCTATGATTTTCTAAATTCAAATAATATTCTTCCATTCTTCTATAAGTAGGATGCTTAGTTTAGAATTGAAAATCACACTAGAATCAGAAAATTCTTCTTCTATAATGTTGAGCATATTTCTTTTGAGTCTTAGGATGCTTCGAGTGTACAAAATAGTACAAGTTTTCTTCAAGGTAAGGGATATTATTGTTGATTATTCGCAGTTAGTGCATGTTTATTAATTCAAATAGAATCAATGATTCTGAAAATATATATTCGTAGAATAACTGTTGTTGGATATTTAAATCCGTAGAAGCTATTATTAACAGTACATATAATTACTGTCTATTATTGAATTTTGTTGAGAAATGTCTTAGCTAATTATTCTGATTAGACGAACATTTATTAGAACATGATAGGTCCGAGAAGAGAATTCAATTATTATTGACAGATCGATGCCAATTATTTTGGCAAGATCGAGAAAGTTACTAAATATTGAAATCAGAGTATTTTATTTTTAAATCAAATTTTGATTATGAGACTGAGAAGAACAACCTTTTATAAAAAGGGAACATTTTATTTGTCGTATATTCAGCCTTTACGCGTGTGTAAGTATTATGCATAATATAGGGTACAAGGAGTTGGTCGACTCTAAGTACTTGCAGAGGGGTATGATTTAATTTTTATAGTTATCTGATACAGCTGGGTATATCAAATTAAATCTTTGATAGTTACTCGAGAAGAGAAGTTCAAGATCCAATGGATCGCTCAGCATAAATCTGAAAAACATTCCACTTTGTTATTGTGTAGAATTGATTCTTGATTATTCATTAGAATATCGTAGAAACTTTGAAAGCGTTGTACTCTTTCATTATCAAATTATGTGTTGCATAGAATGTGAGAAGACTTGTTATTTAGTAACGAATTGTTCAAATATTTCAAAGTTCCTCAAACTTTGGTATCATTCTATCAAAATAGATAATCTGTTATTCTTGAATTCTTATGCATCTATTGTATGTCTTAACTTGTGGGGTAAATTTGTTGCTCACCCTTGCTAAATAAAAATTTTCAGCTATGAACGAAGAGGCCAGCAGGGCTAAGAAGAACAAAGGCAAAGGCATAGTGCTGGAGTAGTTTTATGTTAAGCATAATTATTATGTTGTTTTGTAAACCCTTTTTGTAAATCTAAAGGGTATGTTTGTAATGTTAAGGTTAGATGACCTGGGACTAATGTATTAACAATCTCTGTTAATGATTTATGTATTACTATTTCTATATGAATGGGTAGTTAGATGATATTTTATTTTGGATCGTGAGCACCAAACTCGGGGATTAGGTAACCCAGAATTGGGGGCGTCACAATATATATATATACGTATTATATATATATGTATGTGTGTGTTAAATGATTTTGTTGGGGGGGGGGGAAGGATGAGTTCAAGGGAGGGAGTACTATTTAGTGTATATATATATATATTACAATATGTTTTGATTTTTATGAAAAATAGAATATATTATATTTTATTATGCATAGTGTTTGTATAGTAAAATCAAAAAAATTCGTCAGAATCCTTGATTCCTTACTGTACGGTCTATGATTTTCTAAATTCAAATAATATTCTTCCATTCTTCTATAAGTAGGATACTTAGTTTAGAATTGAAAATCATACTAGAATCAGAAAATTCTTCTTCTATAATGTTAAGCGTATTTCTTTTGAGTCTTAGGATGCTTCGAGTGTACAAAATAGTACAAGTTTTCTTCAAGGTAAGGGATATTATTGTTGATTATCGCAGTTAGTGCATGTTTATTAATTTAAATAGAATCAATGATTCTGAAAATATATATTCGTAGAATTACTGTTGTTGGATATTTAAATCCGTAGCAGCTATTATTAACAGTACATATAATTCCTGTCTATTATCGAATTGTGTTGAGAAATGTCTTAGCTAATTATTCTGACTAGACGAACATTTATTAGAACATGATAGGTCCGAGAAGAGAATTCAATTATTATTGACAGATCGATGCCAATTATTTTGGCAAGATCGAGAAAGTTACTAAATATTGAAATCAGAGTATTTCGTTTTTAAATCAAATTTTGATTCTGAGACTGAGAAGAACAACCTTTTATAAAAAGGGAACATTTTATTGGTCGTATATTCGGCCTTTACGCGTGTGTAAGTATTATGAATAATATAGGGTACAAGGAGTTGGTCGACTCTAAGTACTTGCAGAGGGGTATGATTTAATCTTTATGGTTATCTGATACAGCTGGGTATATCAAATTAAATCTTTGATAGTTACTCGAGAAGAAAAGTTCAAGATCCAATGGATCGCTCAGCATAAATCTGAAAAACATTCCACTTTGTTATTGTGTAGAATTGATTCTTGATTATTCATTAGAATATCGTAGAAACTTTGAAAGCGTTGTACTCTTTCATTATCAAATTATGTGTTGCATAGAATGTGAGAAGACTTGTTATTTATTAACGAATTGTTCAACTATTTCAAAGTTCCTCGAACTTTGGTATCATTCTATCAATATAGATAATCTGTTATTATTGAATTCTTATACATCTATTGTATGTCTTAACTTGCGGGGTAAATTTGTTGCTCACCCTTGCTAAATAAAACTTTTCAGCTATGAACAAAGAGGCCAGCGGGGCTAAGAAGAACAAAGACAAAGGCATAGTGCTGGAGTAGTTTTATGTTAAGCATAATTATAATGTTGTTTTGTAAACCCTTTTTGTAAATCTAAAGGGTATGTTTGTAATGTTAAGGTTAGATGACCTAGGACTAATGTATTAACAATCTCTATTAATGACTTATGTATTACTATTTCTATATGAATGGGTAGTTAGATGATATTTTATTGTGGATCGTGAGCACCAAACTCGGGGATTAGGTAACCCAGATTTTGGGGCGTCACAATATATATATACGTATTATATATATATATATATATATATATATATATGTGTGTGTGTGTGTGTGTGTGTGTGTGTGTGTGTTAAATGATTTTGTTGGGGGGGAGGATGAGTTCAAGGGAGGAGTACTATTTAGTGTATATATATATATATATATATATATATATTATAATATGTTTTGATTTTTATGAAAAATTGAATATATTATATTTTATTATGCATAGTGTTTGTATAGTAAAATCAAAAAATTTCTTCAGAATCCTTGATTCCTTACTGTACGGTCTATGATTTTCTAAATTCAAATAATATTCTTCTATTCTTCTATAAGTAGGATGCTTAGTTTAGAATTAAAAATCACACTAGAATCAGAAAATTCTTCTTCTATAATGTTGAGCGTATTTCTTTTGAGTCTTAGGATGTTTCGAGTGTACAAAATAGTACAAGTTTTCTTCAAGGTAAGGGATATTATTGTTGATTATTCGCAGTTAGTGCATGTTTATTAATTCAAATAGAATCAATGATTCTGAAAATATATATTCGTAGAATAACTGTTGTTGAATATTTAAATCAGTAGAAGCTATTATTAATAGTACAAATAATTCCTGTCTATTATCGAATTATGTTGAGAAATGTCTTAGCTAATTATTCTGGCTAGACAACATTTATTAGAACATGATAGGTTCGAGAAGAGAATTCAATTATTATTGACAGATCGATGCCAATTATTTTGGCAAGATCGAGAAAGTTACTAAATATTGAAATCAGAGTATTTTGTTTTTAAATCAAATTTTGATTCTGAGACTGAGAAGAACAACCTTTTATAAAAAGGGAACATTTTATTGGTCGTATATTCGGCCTTTACGCGTGCGTAAGTATTATGCATAATATAGGGTACAAGGAGTTGGTCGACTCTAAGTACTTGCAGAGGGGTATGATTTAATCTTTATGGTTATCTGATACAGCTGGGTATATCAAATTAAATCTTTGATAGTTACTCAAGAAGAGAAGTTCAAGATCCAATGGATCGCTCAACATAAATCTGAAAAACATTCCACTTTGTTATTGTGTAGAATTGATTCTTGATTATTCATTAGAATATCGTAGAAACTTTAAAAGCGTTGTACTCTTTCATTATCAAATTATGTGTTCCATAGAATGTGAGAAGACTTGTTATTTATTAACGAATTGTTCAACCATTTCAAAGTTCCTCGAACTTTGGTATCATTCTATCAATATAGATAATCTGTTATTCTTGAATTCTTATACATCTATTGTATGTCTTAACTTGCGGGGTAAATTTGTTGCTCACCCTTGCTAAATAAAACTTTTCAGCTATGAACGAAGGGGCCAGCGGGGCTAAGAAGAACAAAGGCAAAGGCATAGTGCTGGAGTAGTTTTATGTTAAGAATAATTATTATGTTGTTTTGTAAACCCTTTTTGTAAATCTAAAGGGTATGTTTATAATGTTAAGGTTAGATGACCTGGGACTAATGTATTAACAATCTCTGTTAATAACGTATGTATTACTATTTCTATATGAATGGGTAGTTAGATGATATTTTATTGTGGATCGTGAACACCAAACTCGGGGATTAGGTAACCCGGATTTGGGGGCGTCACAATATATATATATGTATTATATATATATATGTGTTAAATAATTTTGTTGGGGGGGAGGATGAGTTCAAGGGAGGGAGTACTATTTAGTGTATATATATATATTATAATATGTTTTGATTTTTATGAAAAATAGAATATATTATATTTTATTATGCATAGTGTTTATATGGTAAAATCAAAAAATTTCGTCAGAATCCTTGATTCCTTACTGTACGGTCTATGATTTTCTAAATTCAAATAATATTCTTCCATTCTTCTATAAGTAGGATGCTTAGTTTAAAATTGAAAATCACACTAGAATCAGAAAATTCTTCTTCTATAATGTTGAGCGTATTTCTTTTGAGTCTTAGGATGCTTCGAGTGTACAAAATAGTACAAGTTTTCTTCAAGAATATCCCCGCTCTACCAGTCAGAAATACTCTCTTTTTAAGGTAAGGGATATTATTTTTGTTCCATATTCGTAAGAAATAATATTTTCTTCTATACTCTGTAATATTTAAGTAATATTATTTCTTTTCAGATTCTGAATTCTACACTCATTTTATTAAAGTATTGCTTCTATACTCCTTGAAATTAATAGAATATCCTTGAAATTTTTGTTTCATCTAGTATCTTTTCACGAAAATATTATTCTGAATATTCTTGATAATTTTTAATATTTTCATGCCGGCGTACTATTCTCGAAGTACTATTCATGGGGTACTATTCACCTGGGGTACTATTCATGACAAAAATTGATTTCTTTTCTGTTCAAATCATTTTTGATACAATATTATTCTTAAATTTTACTCCACAAAGTAGTATCATGTTGATAATTTGGACATTATTGAATTCTGGATAAATTAAATTATAAATCTTTAAAATTTATCATTGCTCTCATTTAATTGAATTCTTATATCATTGTCATCATCCTCATGCTTATATTGTGATGAAAGTCATCTTTGGCCCGTAGTTCATAGATGAACTGTTGGTTGGTATGATTATGACCAGGGATTATTCGGTATAATCATGACCTATAATATTACAAATGATGTGGTAAAGGTCCTCATTGGCCCGTAGTACATTGATGGATAGTTGTTGGCATGATCATGACCATTGGTGATAACACGAATATCCTTAGCCCGTAGTGCATGGATAATTCGTGGATGTGATACTAATGAATATCCTTGGCCCGTAGTGCATGGATAATTCAGTGATGTGGATTATTTATTAAGCTAAGTCTCAGCGATAAAATTTACGATAAACTTTTAAATCATAGAAGATAGTAGATATAATTATATACTTGACTCTTCTAATTGATTGCTTATTCCACTGCAGTTAAACTTGTTGTTTATTGTATACTATCAGTTTAACACTGTTGAAGACTAACGATAATTTATTCTGCATTATCTTAGTCATAATATTTTTACTGGGCTAGTTGAGCTCACCCTTTTGCTTTAATTATTCTTTTCAGGAAATGAGAACGTAGTCGGGACTATTCGGGGAATGGAGTGAAGGTCCGAGATGGTGGCTGTAGTAGTCCTCACTATTTAATAAAATAGTGTGATAATAATTATAATGAGAACTCTATTTGAGTTTGGATATTATTTAGAAGATAATATTCGTGTTAAAACTCTCAGCTATGTTTTGTCGTACTTTACGCGATAGTTGTATAATTAAGTTTGTATTTAAATTCTGTACCATATGTTTGGCGACCCAAGATGGATGATGTATACCTATTTTGGGGGCGTCACAGTTGGTATCAAAGCTTAGGGATATGATCCCTGGCTGAGATGTGAGACTAGAACTAGGTGGGGAGAGACGGGTAAATCGTTCGCTAGTATGACCTATCTAAGCTTATTAGTTATTTAATTGGTCATTAAAAATATAGGGATAATATGTGACATATCAATTAACCCTTATTTTATGGCAGTGTTTGAAAATAACTTCTGAAAATGTTGAGATAAGCAATGGAGCACAAGAGACCGTTGAGTCACCAGAGATCAATAACCAGGATAATATGCATGAAGAAGGCAACAATCCTTATGTAAACAACAACACCGACCAAATGATGAATGATGGGATGTTTAGAGGCTTTCTGCAAATCATGCAACATCAGGCGAGAGAGACTTCTATACAAAATGCAGGTGGAAACACTAGCCAATAACGGAGTTGGGACCACCAGTGTTTTTGGGAAAGCCAGAACCACTTAAGGAAGAGACATGGATAAAGAAGATCACCAATATATTTGATGTCTTGGGATGCTCCGAGGAGCAAAAGGTTCCCTTTGCCACCTTCATGTTGCGAGGAGAGGTGGATTACTGGTGGGAATCTATAAAATGTACTCAACCTGCCGCACTAAAGATGTCTTGGGAGAAGTTCCAGGAACTGTTCAACGACAAGTACTTTCCTGAAAGTATTCGTCACATGAAGGAGGTGGAGTTCATCAAGTTGGAGAAAAAAAATATGACCATATCGTAGTAAGAGGCTAAATTTGTGGAGTTATCCTGGTTTGCATCCCATTTGGTAGATAATGAGGAGCGTATGACGCTGATGTTTCTAAGAGGTTTGAAACCTGAAATACGTCAATACCTCATTTCTCACAAACTTTGCTTGTATTCAGATGTTGTGAATAGGGCTCAGTTATTGGAGCGCGATAATGAGTCAACCCAACCAAGAGAGAGTAACAGGAAAATCGATAATACCATTGGTAGCAGTCATCAAAGCGGTGACAACAAACGTAGAAGGAATCAACATGCCAAGAATGGTAACCACTTCGGTGTAATTATGGCCAAGACCATAGAAGTGGAAATTTCAAGAAAAGAAGATTCAATAATGATGGAAAGGCGTCATCACCAGAACCCGTTATTAAGGAAGGAGAACGACCACTGATCGTATGTTTCAAATGTGGAGGGGAGGGACACATCAGTCCAAACTGCACAATGCAGTCCAAAGCATATTATAATACGAAAGAGAAGGTCACCTAGCCCAATTTTGTCATGCACTAAAGTCAAGTCCAGCTGGGATGGAGACACCAAAGGCCGTCCCAAACAAATCAAAGCCAGTAGTTCAAGGGAGAGCATTTGTCGTGACCTCCCAAAAAGCGAGGAACCCAGACTAAGTTATCACAGGTAAGCTAATCATAAACTATTGGAAAGTTTATACCTTATTTGATACCGGTTCTATCCATTCTTTTATTTCTCATATTTGCGCTCAACGTTTAAATTTAACTCCGGAGAAATTAGTCTTTAACTTATCTGTTGAAACTTCATTGGGAGAAACCTTCATTACATCCACTGTTTATAAATCTTGTTCGATCCAAATCGTCACCCACACATTACCTGTCGATCTTATCTCTTTGAAAATACTTGCATTTGATGTGATTTTAGGGATTGTTTGGTTAACTTCTCAGCATGCTAAAATTAATTATTTTCGTAAGGTTGTTAGCTTTCATATTCCTAACCAACCTATTATGCGAATCCAAGAAAATAAACCATTAAAGTCAATCACTGTCATATCAGGCCGTAAAGCCATTTGTTTATTGAAAAACAGATGTCAAGCTTTCTTAGCCCACGTCACAGATTTGAACAAAAATACGTAAGATTTGAATGATATTTCTATTGTTAATAAATTTCCTGACGTATTCCCCGAAGAATTTCCTGGCCTACCCCCAGAGCGTGAAATCTAATTTTGTATTGACTTTGAACCTGGTACAAAACCCATTTCCAAAGCCCCATATCGAATGACTCCTATTGAACTTCAGGAGTTAAAAACCCAACTGTAGGAATTGTTAGACATCGGTTTCATTCATCCTATTACGTCTCCTTGGGGTGCTCCTGTTCTATTCGTAAAGAAGAAAGATCGAAGTATACGACTTTGTATTGATTATTGAGAGTTGAATCATGTCACCATCAAAAATAAGTACCCATTGCCTCGCATTGATGACCTATTTAACCAGTTGCAAGGCTCTAAATTCTTTTCAAAGATTGATCTTCGTTCTGGATATCATCAGTTAAAGATTAAAACTGATGACATTCCAAAGATTGTTTTTAGAACTCGGTACGGGTATTACGAATTCTTAGTCATATCTTTTGGATTGACTAATGCTCTTGCTGTCTTCATGGATATGATGAACTGAGTATTAAAGGAATATTTGGATCACTTTGTGGTTGTCTTTATTGATGACATCCTTATATACTCCAAAATTCGTGAAGATCATGAACAACACTTGAGGCTGATACTCCAAAAGATTCATGAAAACAAGCTTTATGCCAAGTTAAAGAAATGCGAGTTTTGACTTGAGGAAGTAGCATTCCTTGGGCACGTGATATCAAATCACGAAATATCTGTTGACCCGACAAAGATTGAAGTAATTCAAAGTTGGGAGCAATCTAAGTCAGTAACCGAAGTACGTAGCTTTCTGGGCTTAACTAGTTATTATCGGAGATTCGTTGAAGGATTTTCTTGAATTGCTACTCCATTAACTCAGCTAATTTGAAAAGATATGAAATTCGGTTAGAGAAATGAATGTTAGAAGAGTTTTCAAGAACTCAAGAGGAAACTTATTTCAACACCTGTTCTGACAATACCATCTAGTTTGGAGGGATTTGTCATCTACAACGATGATTCAGGCAGAGGGTTAGGATGTGTTCTCATGCAACATAGGAAAGTCATAGCTTATGCCTCACGACAACTCAAAGAATATAAGAGGAATTATCCTACTCATGATCTAGAGTTGGAAGCATTCATTTTCGCATTTAAAATCTGGAGGCATTACCTGTGTGGGGGAGAAAGTGGAGATCTATACAGATCATAAAAGCCTTAAATATTTCTTCACCCAAAAAGAACTCAACATGCGACAATGATGTTGGCTCGAGCTGTTGAAAGATTATGATAATACCATTCAATACTATCTTGGAAAAATGAACGTGGTAGCTAACGCGTTGAGTAGAAGATCATATGCGGGTACGAGTGTGATATTGTCAATGTAAAGACCCATTTTATATGAATTACAAAGGATGGAGATGGAATTAAAGACTCCAGGGACCCACGTAAGGATGACAAATATATGAGTAGAACTAACTTTAATCGATAAAGTTAAAGCTGCTCAAGCTACGAACCTGGAGCTGATGCGTATGAGGAAGAAAGTGCAAGAAGGTGCTATTCCAGATGCAGGAATTGATGAAGACGGAATACTTCAAGTTAACTCCAGACTTTGTGTTCCTAACAACTCTGATTTGAAGTATAAAATCATGATGGAGACACACAACACACCATTTGCAATCCATCCCAGAAGTACCAAAATGTATCTTGATCTTCAACATACATTTTGGTGGTGCATTATGAAAAGAGAGATCACAGAATTTATCTCAAGGTGTTTAATGTGTCAATGAGTTAAGGCAGAGCATCAAGTGCCAAAAGGTCCATTGCAACCACTTGAAATTCCAGAATGGAAGTGGGAGCACATTATCATGGATTTTGTTACTGGTCTTCCCATGGTTTCTCAAGGCATAGATGCGATTTGGGTCATTATCGATAGATTAACCAAGTCTGCTGATTTATTACCTATACGAGAAACTTATTCACTTGAACATCTTGCTCGTATATACATAAATGAGATTGTAAGACTGCAAGGTATGCCAGTATCCATAGTTTCTGATTGAGACCCAAGATTCACTTCACAATTTTGGGTCAGTTTGCTGAAAGCTATGAGCACGAATTTATGTTTTAGTTCGGCATATCATCCTCAAACAGACGGGTAGTCGGAGAGGACTATTCAACTCTTGAGGATCTATTAAGACTCAGTGTCCTTGACTTCTAAGGAAGTTGGGACAAGTTCTTGTCATTGATGGAATTCTCCTACAATAACAGTTATCAAGCAAGCATAGGCATGGTTCCATTTGAGGTGTTGTATGGACGCAAGTATCGTTGTCTAGTATGCTGGGATGAGGTGGGTTAAGCAACATTGTTGGGACCGAAATTGGTACACATGACAATGGATAAGATTCAAATGATTTGGCAACGTATAAAAACATCACAAGATCGACAAAAGAGTTATGCTGATCTTCATCGAAAGGACGTGGAATTCAATGTTGGAGATTATATGTTGTTATGTGTTACTCCATGGAAAGGAGTTACAAGATTTGGAAAGAGAGGAAAGCTCAATCCTCGATTCATTGACCCATTTGAAATCCTCGATCGAGTAGGAACTGTAGCTTATAGACTCGCCTTACCGCCAAGTATGTCTCGTGTTTATAACATTTTTCACATATCCATGTTACGTAAATATGTGGAAGACCCGAACCACATTACGTAAATACGAGATAACAGAAGATTTAACGTATGAAGAGGTACCTGTTAAAATCTTGGATAAGAAGGAACATATTCTACGCTCCAAGGTTATACCTCAAGTCAAAGTTTTGTGGAGAAACCACGATGTTGAGAAAATGACTTGGGAGTTAGAATTTGAAATAAAATCAAGGTATCCTCACCTCTTCTTTATACCAGGTATGTTCACCAATTTTGAGGATAAAATTTCATAAGAAGGGGAGGTTGTAAGACCCCAACTTTTATTAATAAAGATGAATTTTTCTCTAAATATCATTTTTGAATATTAAGGTGTAAATTTGTTATAATGTTATAGTTGTGGGTAATATTTATAAATTTTTCAAAATAAGCAAGTTGTCATAAAATATTCGATTGGTCGGGGAATATTCGTTTTAACAGGGAATATTCGTACGATAGAACAACCATTGGTGGACCCCACAATAAAATTATTGTTTGAGTTAGAAAATGACAGAAATATATTTTTATAAAAATTGCGAGAAAAGTTTTACTGTTAACTGTTGAAATACCCATCGGTAAAAGTACAGGAATACGCGTGGTTGCATAGTAGCACACTATATTAATTATTGATGCTTACATGAGAAGTCACTCAGTTTATTTTAATTATTGCCATAGTAATTGCTGCATAGTATCTCACGTTATTGAGTCAATTATTGTCAAAATATTTTATATTATTAAATCAATAATTGAGAAGATAAAGTTATTCATATTATTATTTTTATTATTGACAATGTCTAGAAAGTTCTGTCGAGGAAAAGAGTTTGGTCACCTAATTGCGCTCCAATAGGGAGAAATTCTTATCGAAAAACACCATCTTTCCTGGGAATGATCTAGTTGTTAATATTGCGAGTTATAATATTAATGATGATGTAATGCTGTTAAAAATTTTGAGGAAATTTTTATAAAGTATTTGTTGTAAATTTGGTTTATTATTTGGAACCCCACTTACCCATTTTTCAAAACTGTCAGTAGAAGTTATCTCAGTTTTGTTATATATATATATATATATATATATATATATATATATTAAATGATTTTTGTGGGGGGGGGGGGAAGGATGAGTTCACGGGAGGAGTACTATTTAGTGTATATATATATATATATATATATTATAATATATTTTATTTTTTATGAAAAATAAAATATATTATATTTTAATTATGCATAGTATTTGTATAGTGTCTGCATAGTGTTTGCATAGGAAAATACAAAAAATTCGTCAGAATCTGTGATTCCTTACCGTGTAGTCCGTGATTTTCTAAATTTAAATAGTATCCCTCCATTCCCCTATAAATAGGATGCTTAGTTTAGAATTGAAAATCACACCAGAATCAGAGAATTTTTCTTCTATAATATTGAGCGTTTTTCTTTCGAGTTTTAGGAAGCTTTGAGTGTAGAAAACAATACAAGTTTTCTTCAAAAATATCCCCGCCCTACCTGTCAGAAATACTCTCTTTTTAAGGTAAGGGATATTAATTTTGTTCAATATTCGTAAGAAATAATATTTTCTTCCATACTTTGTAATATGTAAGTAATATTATTTCATTTCAGATTCCGAATTCTTCACTCATTTTATTAAAGTATTGCTTCTATACTCCTTGAAATTAGTAGAATATCTTTCAAATTTGCGTTTTATCTAGTATCTTTTCACGAAAATATTATTCTGAATATTCTTGATAATTTTTAATATTTTAATGTCGGGATACTACTCACGGGGTACTATTCTCGAAGTACTATTCATGGGGTACTATTCACTCAGGTACTATTCATGATAAAAATTGATTTCTTTTCTGTTCAAATCATTTATGATACAATATTATTCTTAAATTTTACTCCATAAAGTAGTATCATGTTGACAATTTGGACATTATTGAATTCTGGATAAATTAAATTATAAATCTTTAAAATTTATCCTTACTCTCATTTAATTGAATTCTTTTATCATTGTCACCATGCTCATGCTTATATTGTGATGAAAGTCATTTTTGTCCCTTAGTGCATATATGAACTGTTGATTGGTATGATTATGACCAGGGATTATTCAGTATAATCATAACCTGTAATGTTAGAAATGATGTGGTAAAAGTCCTCATTGACCCGTAGTGCATTGATGTACAGTTGTTGGCATGATAATGACCATTGGTGATAACACGAATATCCTTGTCCCATAGTGCATGGATAATTCGTGGATGTGATACTAATGAATATACTTGGCCCGTAGTGCATGGGTAATTCAATGATGTGGATTATTTATTAAGCTGAGTCTCAACAATAAAATTGATGATAAACTTTTAAATCATAGAAGATAGTAGATATCATGCTCTACTTGTCTCTTTTAATGGATTGATTGTTCCGTTGTAGTTAAACTTTTTCTTTATTGTATACTATCAGTTTAACACTTTGGAAGGCTAACGATAATTTATTCTGCATTATCTTAGCCATAATATTTCTTACTGGCTAGTTGAGTTCACCCTTTTGCACCTATATACAAAGGGTTTGATTTATATAAAAATCAAATTATAAGCAAAATATATAGAAATGATGTTTTGAAAACAGGTTTTCAAACCCTTATGCTCACATAGTAATTGAGGCCTTTGATACTTCAATTTTATTTCATATTCGGCTTGTTTTGATTTTATTCTCGAGATACGAAGCATCTTTGATAAAATATTATACATATAAGTGTTGAGCTCCTTATGGTCATGAAAGCCATCGAAGTGACCCGATCACCACAAAGATGATGTATAAGCTAATTGTACAACTGAAAAGGGTCCATCATGGGAACCAAATCTAGATCCGCCAGCTGGATCATAGATCCCGTGGCTCCTAGGCTCACATAATGTTTTATGAATAACATGCATAACAAATATACTGAAATAAAACATATATTTAATCTAAATGTCACAAAATAGAGGATTCATTAGTTAAATCCCTGCATGCGCGTAGCTAAATCTTCCAGCTTCCTCTAGATATAGATCTAAGGACGCGTGGTTGCTTAATACTTATAAAACTAGAAAGAAAACTAAATTTAAATAAATCTTAGCCAATCTAGCTCAACGGTTCCAGTTTTACAACTTTTAAACTAATTAAAAGTTAGATATAGATAGATTTAGATAAATCTAGTCCATAAACATTAATATCATCGTACATTGAATAAATAGTTAGAATAGATATTTTAAAGCAGTAAACAATTAATATATATATATATATATATATATATATATATATGTATGTGTGTGTATATATATATGTGTGTTCACACTCAAAATTTCTTCATTCCTGTTACTAACCTTGCACGAGCGTAGAATCGTCTTTTAGAGATAACCCTGGAGGTCAAATATGCTCAATCCCGGAGACAAACCCGGGATACTCAATTTTTAATCTCGGAGAGAACCTCGAGATACTCAGTTTCAGTCCTGGAGACAATCTCGGGAGTTTCAGTTCCAACCTCGGAGACAACCCCAAGGAATGAAGTTGTAGTTCTGGAGATAACCCCGGAAAAGTCCATTTTGATCCCCAGAAGTCATCTTCAACCTCGAAGATAACCCCAAGGCACTCAATTTCAACCCCGAAGATAACCCCGGGAGGTCAGGCACACCTCAGAGATAACCCTGAGGACATTCAGTACTCACAGCATCCCAATCTAAGAGATAACCGTGAGCAACGACTGCTAAATCAGCCCAGAGCCGGAGATAACCCCGGTGAGGGGAAAAATCATCAGTTTGCCACCTCAATCCCATATTTCCGCCATCTCAACAACAATTCAACCCACATTCTAGACAGAAGTGTCCTACAAGAACTATAACTCAAATCCTGAGTGACTACTACACAAATCAACACACCGGATAGAAATTGAAGACTTGAAGATCTGGTCATGAACCCAACTTCCTGGCTTCATACAACCTCTTATCCCATGTCATTATGTAGCTCTCAACAACATCATTCTGAAAAGGTATTATACGCCTCAATCGGATGTCCGGATTAAAAGTTATGAAGGTTCGAGCGGATAACGCGTTGCATGAGTGCACGTACTTCGAGACAACAGGACCCACGAAGCCCGGGGTACCCCGGGTAGCCGCAGGTACACCTACGGTCCCCCTATAAATAGAGGACTTGGGGTGGCCATTTTAAGAACAGAAAAAGGCGAGAAAACCCTGTCCATTTCACTCCATACACACTTCTAAGAGATAAATGAGAGGAAAGCCTGTCCATTTTACTCTGTACATTGAGTGCTTTCTATTACTAAACACCTGTGAGTTTTTGTTTTGCTATATTTTACCGGTGGAAACCGAGTATTCATTCATTTAAAGCTATCTAAAGCCTTCTTGGAATCCCACTGTAAGAAACCTCACATTTCTTAAAGCCTTTCTCCACTTTCATTCACACATAATTATTCACGTTGAGAGTCATGTTGTGTGCGTATGCCTGGACCATCGGTCCATGGATTTTATTGCTTATATATATATATATATATATATATATATCGAATTTGAACAGTCGATTGAGCTTGGATAGACACATCCAAATTAGTGCTTTTTAGTACTTATATATATATATATATATATATATATATATATATATATATATATATATATCTCTAATCCGAATTCGATTGAGACTGGATCGACATATACGTATGCGTTTACTTATATATATATATATATATATATATATATATATATATATATATATATATATATTTACAATCTAGTCAGGCCTGGAGATCACTTCGTGGCTATTTACTGCTTATATATATATATATATATATATATATATATAACTGTTTACCGCTTTTACACATACTGCATCATCATGTGAGCCTAGGAATCATGTGATCACAGATCCAGTTCCTGAATCTAGATTTGGTTCCCGTGATGGAAATTTTCAGCTGCAACCAGCTTGTAAATTATTCATGGTGTTTGAATATCCTTAGATGGCTCTCATGCCTACTGTGACACCCCCAAATCTAGGTACTTCATTTCCACAAGATTTGGTGTTCACTTTCCATTCATTCATATCTATCTACCCAAATATGATAAAATTAAATCATAAATCCTCCCTTTAAGTAGGGTTACATCATTAAATAAAAATCTTCCTAGGTTGTCTAACCTTAAACATCATTTAAGTGCGGAAATAAAATTATTACATCACATCATTAAACAAAAGTCTATCATCATAACAATAAAATAAAATTACAAGTCTTCATCGCTTGTACATTTTTCCCTTTCCTTTGCTAGTTGTAGGTTCATCTACCTTCTCAACTTTAGTTGCAATGATTATATTTATGCAAGAGTGAGCAAAATAAATGCTCACTAGATATAGTAATGAATCAACAAGATAATAATAATAACTGCTAATGAATAGGCTCATCAAAACTAAATAGTACTTTATCAGTGATAACCAAAGACTAGAATCAAAATATGGATTATATATATATATATATATATATATGAGGATCATAAGACCACGAACTATGTCCACAATTGTAAGTAATCTTTCAACTTCAACTTTAACAGTCATAAGACTATAAGGACTCCTCGTACTTAGGGGGATCAACCCTTCGTACAATGTATTGTGCACAAACATTTTAACGCTAAGCGTAAATTATCCCCTAATAATATGGTTGTTAATCTCAGCATTTAGAGTACAAATCCACACCAAAGTAAGTTTGGTTTGGATACATTTCAAGGGTAATTTAGAATTTAACGGTCATCAACTAAGGATTAGTTGAATACAATATTGATAACGTTATGCTATGGAATAATCATAACTGAATCGACATTATAAATTAAGATCATGCTTTAGGAATAAACTAATAGCATAAACATCGAAAAATCATAACGTACATTGCTTGAACAATATTAATCCAAGGTTATTCAGAATTGAGTGCTAAGCAGGCATAACAAATAGTAAATTGAACGATAAAACTTGTTCAACATTGGTATATTAGAATATATAAACTTACATGCTAAATAACAAGTTAAAGACAAAAATAACTTGTTCAATATAAAAATAAGATTTAGATAACTTGTATCATCATAAACAAACTAGATACAAGAACTTGCTCAATCGTAAGAATAAAATTGCACAATGTAATAATAATAGAACTAGCTTAACGAAAGTGTAGAGTTAGAAAACTTGCGTAATGTAATCGAATTAGAAACAATAATTTTCTCAACGAAACAATAAATTTAGAGAACTTGCCTTGATTGTAGGCTAAACCGTAACAACTCGAATCACAATACCCTATATATATATGTCATCATGACATAATTAGTCACTACCACATTTTATACATAACTAAGTTCATTCATCATGTAAGATTTGATTTTTAATCACATAATCAAATTACATTAGTAATAAAACTAGTTAATCGTTAATAACATGCTCATTCTAGGTATAGAAATACTGAAATCATAATTTAACAGTCCTACTATTAACACATATCAATTTTTTTTCAGACTTTGTGTAAATAAATCACACTGTCTGACCATTCTGCTAACTTCATGACTGCAATTTCCACAGCTTTATATTGTGGTTCATTATTGCTATGGCAGGTCTGTGTATTCATGCCATGAGAAGCTATCTCTTCTTGAGGTCATGTTGTGGCATAATCTTGGCTGCTTTAGTGAGAACTTTACTACGAGGTCATTTGTATTGCTACATTGCAAAATGCATTCCTCGACGACCAACTTCAGAAATCACATGAACAAAGCCAATTTTTGCCAACAAGCTACTTTCTAACAACCTAATTAACATGTAATTCATAAAGAGACTTCATATAAACATAATTCAAAGACTCTTAACATGAGTTTACCCATAAAACAACATAAACATCGAATTTAAAACATCCAATTTCACTATTTTTGATAAAACCTCACTTTTTGACATTTTTAGTAAAAATCATCACTGTAGCTTTATTTTTAAACCAAAACGATTAATTCAAACTACTTTATTTTAGTTTATTCAGCTACTTTCAAAATCATAGTCAATATATATATATATATATATATATATATATATATATATATTAAACAACTAATTGAACCTTAATTTTACTTTTAAACTAAGCCATATTCATATATATTCATATAAACTCACTGTAATATGGTTTTCTTCACAAATTACATATATACATGAATTAATTCATCTATAAATTTATGAAAATAGTTTTATAACATATAATTTATCATATAAAGCCATATACAACAAACAATTTATCCTTCACAAAGATTTTACAGAGAATTTTGGAAGAGAAAACTAAAACTTTAAAGAAACTTAAAAATGGTAAGATGATACCTTAGTTTTAGAAGATGATAACTTTCCCTTTGATCAACAATCTTTATTTTCCCTAATTCTTCTCTCAAAGCTTCTCTAAAATTCTCTCAAGTTTTCTCTATAAGTTTTCTTCTTCTCTTCTTTTTCTTCTTCTAAGTCTTTCTTCCTAACTCTAACTTACGTATTAACAAAATATAACGTATATGATATAATATGTATTAATTATATAATATAATTATATGTATAACTGATATAAGTTATAATGTTTTTTTTAAATCAAAAGCCATAAAGGTTGTTTGGCTACCCACTTAAAATATAATCATTTAATCCTTATGCCTCGTTTGGTAAAACACATTTAAAATAAAGACTTAATATGCATTAAGCCTTGTTTGGCAAAACTGAATTAAACTCCTTTAATTTATTTTAATAACTCCTATATAATAAGGTTATTTGTCACACTTTTATTTAATTAAATTTTTAATAATCAATTTAATTAATTCCAATAACAATTTATTAAATTACATTAACATATAAATCAATACCACATAATTATAATTTTCTTTATAATTATAACTTTATTTAATCAACTAACACATCATTTTAATTACAAATTCAAATTAAAATATAATACTTCATTTAATCCTTATAAACTCTCTAATTTAATTATTAAATTAAATTAGTATATTATCTCATAACAATAAATTTTCTTAACTCCTTAATTATTTACTTAACAAATAATTAACCAATTAAGTCAAATAAAATTAACTATTTATTCAACACTAACCACATCCATTAAATATTTATAAAATTCAATAAATATTTAAAATTACAATTTAAAATTCTGGATTGTTACATCATTCCCTCCTTATAAGGATTTTGTCCCCAGAATCACAACTCAAATAAATCATTTATTACATTCTTCTCTACTTATAAAGATTCTGTCCCCAGAATCGAAGACACATACTAAACAAATAACTCAGGGTAATCTTTTATCATTTTATCTTTGAGTTCCCACGTAGCTTCATCAGCATTGTGGTTCCTCAATATCACCTTCACAAAAGGTATTACTTTATTCCTGAGCACTTGTTCTTTCCTGTCGACTATCTGGATAGGAACCTCTTCATAGGATAAGTCTTTATCAAAATGCAATAGTTCGTACTCGATCACGTGCTTGTAATCGGGTTTATACGTTCGTAACACCGAAACGTGAAAAGCATTATGAACGTTTTGCAATTCTGGAGGTAGAGCTACCTCTTAAGCCACCTCTCCAACTCTTCGCACCACTTCGAAGGGTCCAATAAACCCCGGGCTTAGTTGTCCCTTTTTTATCGAGCGTAATTTTACCTTCCAAGGAAAAACTTTTAGGAATATGTAATTTCCTACGTCGAATGCACGATCTTATCTGTGTTGATCATCATACTTCTTTTGTCTATCTTGAGCAGCTACCAATCTTGTTCTGATGAGTTTGACAACCTCAGCAGTTTGTTGTACCAGTTTTGGTCCTAACAGTTGACGTTCACCGACTTCATCCCAGCACAGTGGAGTTCTGTACTTTCTACCGTGTAATGCTTCGTAAGGCGGCATGCCGATTGTGGGTAATATTTATAAATTTTGCAAAGTATAAAAGTTGTTATATAATATTCGATTGGTCGGGGAATATTAGTTTTAACAGGGAATATTCGTACGACGGCACAATCATTGGTGGACCCCACAATGGAATTATTGTTGGATTAAGAATACAACAAAAATATTTTTAAAAAAATAACGGCGGAAGTTTTATCGTTAACTGTTGAAACAACCGGTGTTAAAAGTACAGTAATACGCGTGGTTGCATAGTAGCACACTGTATTGATTATTGATGCTTACATGAGAAGATACTCAGTTTTGTTCAATTATTGTTACAGTAATTGCAGCATAGTATCTCACGTTATTTGATTCAATTATTATCGATATTTTATATATTATTAAATCAATAATTGAGATGACAGAGTTATTAATATTATTATTTGCAATATTAACGATGTCTAGAAGTTTTGCCAAGGAGAGGTTTGGTCACCTAATTGCGCGCCAATAGGGAGAAATCCTTATTGGAAAGCCCCCTCTTTCCTGGGAATGACCTGGTCGATTAATATTGTGAATTATAATAATAATGATAAATGTTATTAAAAATATTGAGAGGTTTTTTTTATGAAGTAGTTGTTGTAAATTTGGCTTATTATATGGACCCCCATTTACCCATTTTTAAAAATAATCAGTAGAAAGTTATTTTATATTAAAGGTGGGGGCCACAAGTGGGGCCCACGTGTTGAAAAATAAAATTATCAGGTGGGATTTCTGCAGGTTCATGGGTGGAAGACTTTTTGTCACAGGTGGGGGAGTTTTTTTTGGTTATATTATATATATATATATATATATATATATATATATATCTAGTGGTAGGAAATCACGGGATTCATCCCCCATGAATTGGTGTTATATATATATATAATATATTATATTTTATTTAAAAGTTTTGCATAGTATCCTTTCCATTCTCATATAAATAGGATGTTTAGTTAGAATTGAAATCACACCAGAAATTCAAAGAATTCTTCTATAATCTTGAGCGTATTTCTTTAGAGTTTTTCAGAAGCTTTGAGCGTAGAAAAATAGTATAAGTTTTCTTCAAGAATATCCTCGCCCTACCAGTCGGAATACTCTTCTTTTACGGTAAGGGGTATTATTTCTTTCGTATTCATGAAGAGAACTTTTGTTATTCCATTTTATTATTCTATTGGAATAACTTTTGTATCTGCCAGCTACCCTATACTTGGTGAAATTCTTACATTATTCCATTCTTTATCATTATGTTGGAATAACCTGTCTATGCAAAGTACCGCATACATGGTGAAATTCTTCTGTTATTCCATTCTTTATTATTTTGTTGGAACATCTTGTGCATGCGTTTCGCGCATGACTGAATTCCGATTATTTATTATTCTTGGAATATCCCATCGATCTGAATTTACTTTGACACGGTTACATTATTTATTATTACATTGGAATATCCTATCTGTGCGTTTATGCATGACTTGGTTCCGTTGTTTATTATTTTGTTGGAATAACCTGTCTGTGCGGTCTATCGCATGCCTGGTGATTTCTTTTGTTATTCCATTCTTTATTATATTTAGTTGGTTAAAGTTTTGACTTCTATACTCCATGAAATTAGTGGAATATCTTTAATATTTGCGCTTCATCCAGTATCTTTTCATAAAAATATTCTTCTGAGCATTCTTGAATTTTACTCTACAAAGAAGTATCATGTTGACAATTTGGAAGTTATTAGTTCCTGGATAAATTAATTCTTGAACTTGTTTTATTGAATTCTTATATCATTGTCATCATCCTCATGTTTATATTATGTTGAAAGTCATATGTGGCCTGTAGTGCATAGATAGACTTGGTATGATTATGACTAGGGATTATTCGATATAATCATGACCGTAATGTTACAAATGATATGGTAAAAGTCCTCATTGGCCCGTAGTGCATTTATGGACAGTTGTTGGCATGCTCATGACCATTGATGAATACATGAATATCTTTGGCCCGTAGTGCATGGATAATTTGTGGTTGTGATACTAATGAATATCCTTGGCAGTAGTCTTGTGGATGATGTGGATTATTTATTAAAATTTGAGTCCCGATGATAAAAGTGATGAAAAACCTTTTTAAATCATAAAAGATAGTAGATTTTATTCTCTACTTGACACTTTTGATGGATTGCTTGTTCCGCTGTAGTTAAACTTGATGTCTATTGTATTTTATCAGTTTAACATTGTTGAAGACTAATGATAATTTATTCTGCATGATCTTAGTCATAATATTTCTTCTTGGGCTAGTTGAGCTCACCCTTTCTTTCACTTTGTTCTCTTGAGAAATGAGAACGTAATGCGCTACTAGTCGGGGAACGGAGTGATGGTCCAGATGATAATATTAGTAGTCCTCACTATTCTGTTAAATAGTGTGACAATAAATGTAATGAGGACTTATTCTGAGAGTGGATATTGTCTAGAAGACAATATTTGTATTAAAACTCACACCTCTCTTGTTGTATATTAAAGATTGTATTTATATTCTGTACCATGTATTTGGCGACTCAGAATAGGTGATGTATACCTATTTTGGGGGCGTCACGATTGGTATCAAAGCTTAGGATATGATCCTGGTGAGATGTGAGATAAGAACTAGGAGGGAGAGAGCAGGGAATTCTTTCGCTAGTATGACCTACCTAAGTTTATTTGGTATTTAATTGGTCGGTCAGAGTATAGGGATAATATTTGATATATTAATTAACCCTTGTTTGGTGGCAGTATTTAAAAATGACATCCGAGAATGTTGAGAACATCAATGGAGCACATGAGACCATTGAGTCTCCACAGATTAATAATCAAGATAATGTGCATCAGGAAGGTGACAATCCTCAGGCAAACAACAACACTGAACAGATGATGAACGATGGAATGTTCAGAGGCTTTATACAATTCATGCAACATCAGGCAAGAGCGGCTCTTGTATAAAATGCAGGTGGAAACACTAGTAACTCTCGGACGGTCACCGCTAAGTAGTTCAAGGAACTGGGACCACCAGAGTTTTTTGGAGAGCCAAAACCACTTAAGGCAGAGACGTGGATAAAGCAGATCTGCAAGATATTTGATGTCTTGGGATGCTCCGAGGAGCAAAAGGTTCCCTTTTCCACCATCATGTTGCGAGCAGAGGCAGATTACTGGTGGGAATCTGTAAATCGTACTCAACCTGCCGCACTGAAGATGACTTAGGAGAAGTTCCAAGAATTGTTCAACGACAAGTACTTTCACGAAAGTATTCGTCACATGAAAGAGGTAGAGTTCATCAAGCTGGAGCAAAATAACATGACCGTGTCGCAGTACGAAGCCAAGTTCACAGAGTTGTCCAGGTTTGCATCCCATTTGGTTGATAATGAAGAGGGAATGACGCGAATGTTTCTAAGAGGTTTGAAACCTGAGATACGTCAGTATCTTATCTCTTATAAACTCTGTTTGTATTCAGATGTTCTTAATAGGGCTCAGTTATTGGAGCGCGATAATGAGTCAACCCAACCAAAAGAGAGTAGTCGACAAAATGATAATACTAGTGAAAACAGTCATCAAAGCGGTGACAATAAGCGTGGAGGGAATCAACATGCCAGAAATGGTAACCACTTCGGTGGTAATCATGGCCAAAATAATAAGAATGGACATTTCAAGAAGAGGAGATTCAACAATGATGGAAAGACGTCAGCATCAGCACCTGTCATTAAGGAAGGAGAACGACCACCTATCATATGCTTCAAATGTGGAGGAGAGGGATACATCAGTCCAAACTACGCGATGCCATCCAAAGCATGTTACAATTGTGGAAGAGAAGGTCACCTAGCCCAATTTTGTCATGCACCGAAGACAAGTCCAGCTGGGATGGAGGCATCAAAGGCCGTCCCAGACATGACAAAATCGGTAGTTCGAGGGAGAGCGTTTATCGTGACCTCCCAGAAAGCAAGGAACCCGAATGAGGTCATCACGGGTGAGTTTATCACAAACTCTAGCGAAGTATATACCTTATTTGATACATGTTCTACCCATTCTTTTATTTCTACTACTTGCGCTCAACATTTAAATTTGACTCCGGAGAAATTGGACTTTGACTTATCTGTTGAAACTCCATTGGGAGAAACCTTCATTACATCCACAGTTTATAAGTCTTATTTGGTTCAAATTGGTACCCTCACATTACCTGTCGATCTTATTTCTTTGAAAATTCTTGCATTTGACGTAATTCTAGGGATTGATTGGTTAACTACTTATAATATAAAAATTAATTATTTTCGTAAGGTTGTTAGCTTTCATATTCCTAACCAACCTATTATGCAAATTCAAGCAACCAAACCATTAAAATCAATCACTGTCATCTCAAGCCATAAAGTTATTCGTTTATTGAAAAACGGATGTCAAGCTTTCTTAGCTCATGTCACGAATCTAAACAAAAATACGTCAGTTTTGAATGATATTTCTATTGTTAAAAAATTTTCTGACGTATTCCCTGAAGAACTTCCTGGCCTTCCTCAATAGCGTGAAATTGAATTTTGTATCGACCTTGAACCCAGTACAAAACCCATTTCCAAAGCCCCATATTGAATGACTCCTATTGAACTTCAGGAGTTAAAAAGCCGAATCGCAGGAATTGTTAGACATCGGTTTCATTCATCCTAATCGTCTCCTCTCCTTGGGGTGCTCCTGTTCTATTCGTGAAGAAAAAAGATGGGAGTATGCGACTTTGTATTGATTATCGGGAGTTGAATCATGTCACCACCAAAAATAAGTACCCATTGCCACGTATTGATGACCTGTTTGACCAGTTACAAGGAGCCAAATTCTTTTCAAAGATTGATCTTCATTCCGGATATCACCAATTGAAGATTAGAATCGATGACATTCCAAAGATGACTTTCAGAACTCGGTACGGGAATTATGAATTCCTAGTCATGTCTTTTGGATTGACTAATGCTCCTGCTGCTTTCATGGGTATGATGAACCGAGTATTCAAGGAATATTTGGATCACTTTGTGGTCGTCTTTATTGATGACATCCTTAATTATTTCAAAAGCCATAAAGATCATGAATAACACTTGAGGCTGATACTCCGAAAGCTTCATAAAAATAAGCTTTATCCCAAGTTGAAGAAATGTGAGTTCTGGTTTGAAGAAGTAGCATTCCTTGGGCACGTAGTGTCAAGTCATTGAATATCAGTTGACCCAGCAAAATTGAAGCTATTCAAAGCTAGGAGCAACCCAAATCAGTGACCAAAGTACGTAGCTTTCTTGGCTTAGCTGGTTATTATCGGAGATTCGTGGAAGGATTTTCTCGAATTGCTACTCCATTAACTCAGCTGACTTTGAAAGATACAAAATTTGGTTGGAGCGAGGAATGTGAGAAGAGTTTTCAAGAACTCAAGAGGAGACTCATTTCAGCACCTATTCTGACAATACCATCTGGCTCGGAGGGATTTGTCATTTACAATGATGCTTCGGGCAAAGGGTTAGGATGTGTTCTCATGCAACATGGGAAAGGCAAAGCCTATGCCTCTCGATAACTCAAAGAATATGAGAGGAATTATCCTACTCATGATCTAGAGTTGGCAATAGTCATTTTTGCACTAAAGATTTGGAGGCATTACTTGTATGGGGAGAAAGTGGAGATCTTTACAGATCATAAAAGCCTCAAATATTTCTTCACTCAAAAGAAACTCAACATGCGTCAGCGACGTTGGCTTGAACTATTGAAAGATTATGATCATACCATCCAATACCATCTTGGAAAAGCAAACGTGATAGCTGACGCATTGAGTAGAAGATCATATGCGGGTACAAGTGCGATATTGTCAAAGCGAAGGCCCATTTTGTATGACTTGCAAAGGATGGAGATAGAGATAAAGACTCCAGGGACACACGTGATGATGTCAAATATATGAGTAGAACCGACTTTAATCGATAAAGTTAAAGCTGCTCAAGCTACAGACCTGGAGCTGATACGTATGATGAAGAAAGTATAAGAAGGTGCTATGTCGGAAGCAAGAATCGATGAAGAAGGAATACTTTGAGTCAACTCCAGACTTTATGTTCCTAACGACCCTGAGTTAAAGTATAATATCATGATGGAGGCGCACAACACACCATTTTCAATCAATCCTGGGAGTACCAAAATGTATCATGATCTTCGACATACATTTTGGTGGGGCAATATGAAGAGAGAGATAGCTATTTATCTCAAGGTGTTTAACTTGTCAACGAGTCAAGGCAGAGCATGAAGTACCAAAAGGTCCATTGCAACCACATGAAATTCCAGAATGGAAGTGGGATCACATTACCATGGATTTCGTTACTGGTCTTCCCAAGGTTTCTCAAGGCATAGATGCAATTTGGGTCATTGTTGATAGATTGACTAAGTCTACTCATTTCTTACCTATACAAGAAACTTATGCACTTGAACGTCTTGCTCGTATGTACATAGACGAGGTTGTAAGATTGCATGGTATGCCAATATCCATAGTTTATGATCGAGACCCAAGATTCACTTCACGATTTTGGGTTAGTTTGCAAAAAGCTATGGGCATAGATTTACAATTTAGTTCAGCATATCATCCTTAGACGGACGGACAATCAGAGAGAAAAATTCAAACTCTTGAAGATTTATTAAGACTCTGTGTCCTTGACTTCAAGAGAAGTTGGGACAAGTTTTTATCATTGGTGGAGTTTTCCTACAACAGTTATCAAACAAGTATTGGCATGGCTCCATTGGAGGCGTTGTATGGAAGAAAGTGTCATTCTCTAGTATGCTGAGATGAGGTGGGTGAAGCAACGTTGTTGGGACCGGAGTTGGTACATATGACTACGAAAAAGATACAAACGATCCGACAACGTATAAAAACCTCACAAGATCGACAAAAGAGTTATCATGTTCTTCATCGAAAGGACGTAGAATTCGATATTGGAGATCATGTGTTGTTACGTGTTGCTCCATGGAAAGGAGTTACGAGATTTAGAAAGAAAGGAAAGCTCAATCCTTGATTCATTGGCCCATTTTTAATCCTCGATCGAGTAGGGACTATAGCCTATAGACTTGATTTACCTCCAAGTATGTCTCGTGTTCATAACGTTTTTCATATATCCATTTTACGTAAATATGTGGAAGACCCGAACGACATTATTGAGTTAGAACCGGACGAAATAGCTGAAGATTTAACGTATGAAGAGGTACCTGTTCAAATCTTGGATAAGAAGGAACATATTCTACGCTCCAAGGTTGTTGTAAATATTGCTTATTATATGGACCCCCATTTACCCATTTTTCAAAATAATCGGTAGAAAGTTATTTTATATTAAATGGGGGCCACAAGTGGGGTCCACGTGTTGAAAAATAAAATTATAAGATGGGATTTCTGCAGGTTCACGGGTGGAAGACTTTTTGTCACTGGTGGGGGAGTTTTTTTTGGTTATATTATATATATATATATATATATATATATATATATATATATATATATATATATATATATCTAGTGGTAGGAAATCACGGGATTCATCCCCAGTGAATTGGTGTGTTATATATATTTATATATATATATATATATAATATATAATATATATTATATTTTATTTAAAAGTTTTGCATAGTATCCTTTTCATTCTCCTATAAATAGGATGCTTAGTTAGAATATAAATAACATCAAAAATTCAGAGAATTCTTCTATAATCTTGAGCGTATTTCTTTAGAGTTTTCAAAAGCTTTGAGCGTAGAAAAACAGTATAAGTTTTTTTTAAGACTATCCTCACCTTACCAGTCGGAATACTCTTCTTTTACGGTAAGGGGTATTATTTCTTTCGTATTCATGAAGAGAACTTCTGTTATTCCATTTTATTATTACATTGGAATAACTTTTATCACTGTGATTACCCTATACTTAGTGAAATTCTTCTGTTATTCCATTCTTTATCATTATGTTGGAATAACCTGTCTATGCAAAGTACCGCATATAAGGTGAAATTCTTCTATTATTCCATTCTTTATTATTTTGTTGGAACATCATGTCCGTGCGTTTACGCATGACCTGGTTCCGTTATTTATTATTCTGTTAGAACATCCTCACTTGTCGCGAATTTCGCCTGACCCTAGTTCCGATTATTTATTATTACTCATAGAATATCCTCATGCGTGCATTTATGCATGACACAGTTCCGTTGTTTATTATTACATTGGAATAACTCGTCTGTATGCGGTCTATCGCATGCCTGGTGATTTCTTTTGTTATTCCATTCTTTATTATATTTAGTTGGTTAAATTTTGACTTCTATACTCCATGAAATTAGTGGAATATCCTTGATATTTGTGCTTCATCCAATATCTTTTCATGGAAATATTTTTTGGAGCATTCTTGAATTTTACTCTACAAAGAAGTATCATGTTGACAATTTGGACGTTATTAGTTCCTGGATAAATCAATTCTTGAACATGTTTTATTGAATTCTTATATCAATGTCATCATCCTCATGTTTATATTATGTTGAAAGTCATCTGTGGCTTGTAGTGCATAGATAGACTTGGTATGATTATGACAAAGAATTATTCGATATAATCATGACAATAATGTTACAAATGATGTGGTAAAAGTCCTCATTGGCCCGTAGTGCATTGATGGACAGTTGTTGGCATGATCATGACCATTGATGTATACACGAATATCCTTGGCCCGTAGTGCATGGATAATTTGTGTTTGTGATACTAATGAATATCCTTGGCCGTAGTGCAGGGATGATGTGGATTATTTATTAAGCTGAGTCCCAGTGATAAAAGTGATAAAAAACCTTTTTAAATCATAAAAGATAGTAGATTTTATTCTCTACTTGACTCTTTTAATGGATTGCTTGTTCCGCTGCAGTTAAACTTGATGTCTATTGTATTTTATCAGTATAACATTGTTGAAGACTAATGATAATTTATTCTGCATTATCTTAGTCATAATATTTCTTACTGGGTTAGTTGAGCTCACCTTTTCTTTCACTGTTCTCTTTAGGAAATGAGAACGTAGCCGGGACTAGTCAGGGAACGGAATAATGGTCCAGATGATAGTATTAGTGGTCCTCACTATTCTGTTAAGTAGTGTGACAATAAATGTAATGAGGACTTATTCTGAGAGTGGATATTGTCTAGAAGACAATATTTGTATTAAAACTCATAGCTCTCTTGTTGTATATTAAAGATTATATTTATATTCTATACCATGTATTTGGCGACTCAGAATAGGTGATGTATACCTATTTTGGGGGCGTCACACCGATGCTTGCGTGGTAACTGTTATTGTAGGCAAATTCCACCAATGGTAAATGTTTATCCCAGCTCCCTTTGAAATCCATGATGCATGCTCTCAGTATATCTTCTAATGTCTGGATTGTTCATTCGCTTTGGCCATCTATTTGTGGATGATATGCTGTACTTATTCACAACTGTGTTCCCATAATTTCTTGTAGTCTCTTCCAGAAGTTTGATGTGAACCTCGGATCTCTATCTGACACAATTGACACTAGCACTCCATGTCTCGAAACGATTTCTCTAACGTATAACTTTGGTAACTGATCAAAATTGAATCTAATCTTTATTGGCAAAAAGTGTGCTGATTTCTTCAGTCTGTCCACTATCACCCAAATTGCATCATATCCTCTCTGAGTAGTTGGAAGGCCCACCACAAAATCCATTGTGATGTGTTCCCACTTCCATCCCGATATTTCTAACGGTTGAAGTAAACCGCTTGGTCGTTGATGCTCGACCTTGACTCTTTGACATGTCAAGCACTTTGCAACACATTCTGCAACATCCCTTTTCATATTCGGCCACCAAAAATGTCGCCGCAAATATTGATACATCTTCGTACTTCCAAGATGAATCGAATATCTTGAGTTATGATCCTCTGTCAAGATTTCTTCTTTAATATCTGGTACTGCTGGAATCCAAATTCTTCCGTCGAACCTTAGTAACTCTTTAGTATCAATCTTGTATTTCACTTTATTACCCTCAACCACTTTCTCCTTGATTTTTCTATATTCTTCATCTTGTAGTTGAGCATTCTTTACCTTGTCCACCAAAGTTGGACAGACCAGCTTCTATTTGGAATAGTCGTTCGTCGGCTTCTTTCAAAAATTTTATTTCCAACTCCAGCCTTGCCATTGCTGAAATGAACTCCTCCAGGTTGGTTAACAACATCAACTTTTCTCTGCCTTTCCTACTCAAGGCATCTACAACCACATTAGTTTTGCCCGGGTGATAAAAGATCACACAATTGTAATCTTTTATCAATTCCATCCATCTCCTTTGATGCATGTTCAGGTCTTTCTGAGTGAAAATATACTTCAGACTCTTATGGTCTGTGTAGATCTCACATTTTTCTCCATAGAGATAATGTTTCCATATTTTTAGAGTAAATACCACTGCATCCAATTCTAAATCATGAGTCAGATATCCTTTCTCATAGTCCTTCAATTGTCTTGATGCATAAGCAATTACTTTGCCGTTCTACATAAGAACACAACCCAACCCTTTATGTGAGGCACCACTATACACCACAAACTTTCCTGTATTATCTGGTAATGACAACACAGGTGCCACACTTAACTTCTTTTTTAATTCTTGAAAACTTTCCTCTCACTTCTCCGTCCAAACAAATTTTACAGCTTTCTTTGTCAAATTTGTTAACTGAGTGGGAATCTTGGAAAAGTCCTGAATAAACCGTCTATAATAACCGGCCAGTCCCAAGAAACTCCTCACCTCCGAAGGTGTTCTTGGTTATTCCCAGTTGATTGTAACTTCAACTTTTGATGGATCCATTGAAATCCCATCTTTGTCAATCACATGCCCAAGAAATTGTACACGTTATAACCAAAATTCGCACTTAGAGAATTTTGCGTACAACTTTTCCTTTCTTAGTGTCTCCAACGTCAAACGTAAATGTTCAACGTGTTCTTCTTGAGTTTTGGAATACACCAGAATGTCGTCAATCAATACCAAAACAAATTTGTCTAAGAATGGTTTAAACACCATGTTCATCAAATCCATGAATGCAGCAGGGGCATTTGTCAAATCAAAAGACATCACCAAAAATTCGTGATGTCCATACCGAGTTCAGAATGCCGTCTTTCGTATATCCTCCTTCCTTACTTTCAGTTGATGATACCCACTTTCAAATCTATTTTCGAGAAATATCTAGCACCCTTCAATTGATCAAGCAAGTCATCTACTCTTGGCAACGGATATTTATTCTTAATAGTGACTTTGTTTAATTCCCTATAATCAATGCAAAGACGCATTGACCCATCCTTCTTCTTTACGAATAACACTGGTGCTCCCCATGGTGACACGCTCAGCTGAATGTATTTCTTGTCCAACAGCTCCTGCAGTTGTACCATCAGTTCCTTCATCTCTACAGAAGCCATTCTGTACGGGGCCTTTGATATTGGTGTTGTTCCTGGCCCTAAATCGATCACAAACTCAATCTCTCGGTCAGGTGGAAGTCCTGGCAAATCATCCGGAAACACATCTACAAATTCCCTAACCACTGGTATCTCTTTTAGTGTCACACCCTTCTTTTGAGTGTCGACTATATAAGCTAAATAACCCACACAGCCTTGACTCAACAACTTCTTGGCCTGCATAATCGTTAGACATTTCTTTTGTCTAGGCGATTTGCTACCATAAAAAACTACCTTTGACGGAGTCATAAGATTTACACATTTCTTTTAGCAATCAATTATCGCTCTATAATTGAACAACCAATCCATTTCCAAAATAACATCAAACTCTCCAAGTCTAATTGGAATTAAATCTACCATCATAATATTCCCCTTAATATTCACCCTACAGTTCTTGTATACGAACCTAACATGAATTACTTCCTTATTCGTAATTTCTATGTTTAGAGGGAAATTCAATTCTTCACTAGGCAATCCTAATCTCTTAGCAAATTCATCAGATATAAATGAGCAAGTAGCACCCGAATCAAATAATACATAAGCATCAATATCATTAATTGGGATAATACCTGACACCACATCTTTCGATTGCACAACATCTTGCACAGTCATGTTAAAGGTTCTGTCTGTGGGTTTGTTTGATGCCGTTGGTCCAACAATGACCCATGTACCTCCACTGCTACCTCCCTTACTTCCCGTTGCCTCTCCAGCTTTCTTTTTAGGGCACTTACGAGAAAAGTGATCCTTGGACCCGCATGTGAAGCAAACATTCTTCTTGGGTTGATTGCAATTTGGGGCGATGTAACCCTCCTGGCCATAGTTAAAGCATACTCATTTCCCCATTAAGCATACACCCTTGTGAAACTTCCCGCATGTAGCACATACTTCAAAATTTCTATGCTGGTTACCCTGCTTATTTTCAGCACCCATATTTCTATTCCATTTTCTTTTCAGATTATTGTTACCATTTCCACTACCACCACCTCCATTCTTAACCTCCACTTCATTCTTCTTCTTTTTCTGTTCTTGATTGAACTTAGTTACAGCCTCGCCTCCACCTTTAATGAGAATTGCCTTCTCCATTACCATTGCAAATGTCTTTAGCTGGAACAGGGAAACTCTACTATACAACCAGGGCTTCAGTCCCTGTTCAAACCTCTTCACCTTACGTTCATCTGTGCTGACTTGATATGGTTCTAACCTCGCCAACTCGTTGAATTTCACGGCATACTCAGACACCGTCATTGTTCCCTACTTCAGTTCTAAAAACTGCACTTCTAACTGACTCTTCAAACTCTCTGGGAAATAGGTCTCGAAGAATATTTCCTTAAACCTATCCCAGATCATCACCCCTTGTCCTCCTCGAGTTTAATTGGTCTGCCACCAAGCAAAAGCAGTATTATGATCCTCCCCTACTCCCGCAACATTGAATACTTTCTCTATCTCCATGATCCACGTCTGTGCCTCAACTGGATTCAAGGACCTACGAAATTCTGGTGGTCCAACCGCCTTGAAGTCCTTAAACGTTGTAGCTTGATTTTACGGTTAATTCTGCGGTTGATTCTGCAGTGCACCCGTCAGTAACATCACCAGCTGCTGAACGAGGTTAGCTTCAGCATTATTGACATCTTGGAGGCATTTTCTATTAAAAATACACTCATTAGATTATTACTCAACTCTTTTAAGTAATTTCTACTTAACTTTCATCTCATAAAAGAAATCACCACATAACACATAACACTTTGAATAAAATAAAATAATAAATTTTATTCATTCATAGTTTCTTTGAAAACATCATAACAATAACATCACTACTATTTACATTACTTCCATGAACTACTAAAGTTCCAGGATAACACTATCGTCATATCCCATAGGTTACATAACACTTGGGATTTACATTTTATTTATCATATCATAAATCACATATCAAGTACATTCCCTATGATATCCTACTAAGATATTGCGTAGCCTTACGATGCTCTTCCTCCATAATTCGGAACATTGTTCGGCGATCTAACACGTATGATGGCAGCGTCTTGAACTAAATAGGATAACACATAAACCGAACCTGAGCTCGATTAATCACGATGTTGAATACGTTATTCATTTCTTCCATCTTCATCCTCTTTGCTTGTGCGTCTCTCTCTGCTATTCCGGCTCGTTGATAAACTTCCTCATGCACGTCTTTGGCTCTTGCTCTCTTAGTAGATTCCTCTTTCAACTTATTCTTCAACTTTGCAATCTCTGCAATAATTCACTCATTTTCTCCTTCAGTGTGGACCAACTCTTCTTCAACATTGTTCAGACGTTCCTCTCAATCTTGGATCTCGTCGTCCTTCTATGCCATAGAGGTCTGTTGCTCAGCTACTATCTCTTGCAACTCCTCGACGGTATCCTGAAGTTCCACGTTGCGGTCGTAGACTTCATCGTACATACGAGCAATAATCGAGGTCAGTGAAATCTCTTCCTCCTCAGCCTCGTCACCCTCATTCACCTGCGACAGCTCAACGGGGTCTTCCTCATCTGTTTCTACATCATCATCCTCATCTTCAACCACTGTGAGCAATGGGGCTAATTCCCATGGAAGTAGTTGTTCGTAAACCACCTAAATGTCACGAGATTCCTCCTCTCTAGGCATCTGAGGTCCTTCCTCCCTAGCCTGACTGGATTCTCCGACATTAGTCATCTTGACAACAAAATTTGTAAGTTTTTAATTATTAATCATTACTATTCGACACTCACGAACACATAAGTCGTAATCACGTAAGCACATAAGTGTTTTATTACTTCTTCCTTAAAACTCGATAAGAGTTTATCACCACTATCTTTTCCAAGGTTACTTCCTATGGCTTTCCCCCCCACTTAAGGTTCATAAACTAAAGCTTTGATACCAACTTGTGACACCCCCAAATCTAGGTACTTCATTCCCACAAGATTTGGTGTTCACTTTCCATTCATTCATATCTATCTACCCAAATATGATAAAATTAAATCATAAATCCTCCCTTTAAGTAGGTTACATCATTAAATAAAAATCTTCCCAGGTTTTCTACCCTTAAACATCATTCAAGTGCAGAAATAAAATTATTACATCACATCATTAAACAAAAGTCTATCATCATAACAATAAAATAAAATTACAAGTTTTCATCACTTGTACATTTTTCCTTTCCTTTGCTAGTTGTAGGTTCATCTACCTTCTCAACTTTAGCCGCAATGATTATATTTATACAAGAGTGAGAAAAACAAATGCTCACTAGATATAGCAATGAATCAATAAGATAATAATAATAACTGCCAATGAATAGGCTCATCAAAACTGAATAGTACTCTATCAGTGATAACCAAAGACTGGAATCAAAATATGGATTATATATATATATATATATATATATATATATCTGAGGGTCATAAGACCACGAACTATGTCCACAGTTATAATTAATCTTTCAACTTCAACTTTAACAGTCATAAGACTATAAGGAATCCTCGTACATAGGGGGATCAACCCTTCGTACAATGTATTGTGCACAAACATTTCAACACTAAGCGTAAATTATCCCCTAATAATAGGATTGTTCATCTCAGTATTTAGAGTACAAGTCCGCACCAAAGGAAGTTTGGTTTGAATACATTTCAAGGATAGTTTAGAATTCAACGGTCATCAACTAAGGATTAGTTGAATACAATATTGATAACGTTATGCTATGGAATAATCATAACTGAATTGACATTATAAATTAAGATTATGCTTTAGGAATAAAATAATAGCATAAACATCGAATAATCATAACGTACCTTTCTTGAACAATATTAAGCCAATGTTATTTAGAATTTAGTGCTAAACATGCATAACAAATAGTTAATTGAACGATAAAACTTGTTCAACATTGGTATATTAGAATATATAAACTTGGATGCTAAATAACAAGTTACAGACAAGAATAACTTGTTCAATATAAAAATAAGATTTAGACAACTTGCATCATCATAAACAAACTAGATACAAGAACTTGCTCAATCGTAAGAATAAAATTGCACAATGTAATAATAATAGAACTAGCTCAACGAAAGTGTAGAGTTAGAAAACTTGCGTAATATAATCGAATTAGAAACAATAATTTTCTCAATGAAACAATAGATTTAGTGAATTTCCTTGCTTGTAGGCTAAACCGTAATAACTTGAATCACAATACCCTATATATATATGTCATCATGACATAATTAGTCACTACCACATTTTATACATAACTAAGTACATTCATCATGTAAAATTTGATTTTTAATCACATAATCAAATTATATTAGTAATAAAACTAGTTAATCGTTAATAACATGGTCATTCTTGGTATAGAAATACTGAAATCATAATTTAACAGTCTTACTATTAACACATAATAATTTTTTTCAGACTTTGTGTAAATAAATCACACTGTCTGACCATTCTGCTAACTCACGTTATTGGCGCCCACAGTTTATCTTGTGGTTCGTATTCTAAGACAATCTTGTATTCAAGGCCCATGAGTCACGAAAGCCACTAAGTGGTATTATGTGCATAACATCAAGGGCCATGGGACGACGACGACATCAAGCTGTATGACTATGACGACGAGAATCAGATTTTGGGTAGCGCTAGCTCTGGCATGGCGCTGCAATGCGAGAAGCGTACTACGAGGCCACTGTCATGCTGGTAATTTGCGGTCCTCGGCGACCAACTTCAGAAATCACATGAACAAAGCCAATTTTGGCCTACAAGCTACTTTCTAACAACCTAATTAACATGTAATTCATAAAGAGACTTCATATAAACATAATTCAAAGACTCTTTACATGATTCTACCCATAAAACAACATAAACATCGAATTTAAAACATCTAATTTCACTGTTTTGATAAAACCTCACTTTTTGACATTTTTAGTAAAAATCATCACTGTAGCTTTGTTTTTCAACCAAAACAACTAATTCAAACTACTTTGCTTTAGTTTATTCAGCTACTTTCGAAATCATAGTCAATATATATATATATATATATATATATATATATATATCGAACAACTAATTGAACCTTAATTTTACTTTTAAACTAAGCCGTATTCATATATATTCATATAAACTCACTGTAATATGGTTTTTTTCACAAATTACATATATACATGAATTAATTCATCTATAAATTTATGAAAATAGTTTTATAACAAATAATTTATCATACAAAGCCATATATAACAAACAATTTATCCTTCACAAAGATTTTACAGAGAATTTTGGAAGAGAAAACTAAAACTTTAAAGAAACTTAAAAAGGGTAAGATGATACCTTAGTTTTAGAAGATGATAACTTTCCCTTTGATCAACAATCTTTCTTTTCCCCAATTCTTCTCTCAAATCTTCTCTAGAATTCTCTCAAGTTTTCTCTGTAAGTTTTTTTCTTCTCTTATTTTTCTTCTTCTGAGTCTTTCTTCCTAACTCTAACTTACGTACTAAGAAAATATAACGTATATGATATAATTTGTATTAATTATATAATATAATTATATGTATAACTGATATCAGTTATAATGTTTTTTTTAAATCAAAAGTCATAAGGCTTGTTTGGCAACCCACTTAAAATATAATCATTTAATCCTTATGCCTCGTTTGGTAAAACACATTTAAAATAAAGGCTTAATATGCATTAAGCCTTTTTTGGCAAAACTGAATTAAACTCCTTTAATTTATTTTAATAACTCCTTTATAATAAGGTTATTTGTTACACTTTTATTTAATTAAATTTTCAATAAACAATTTAATTAATTCCAATAACAATTTATTAAATTACTTTAACATATAAATCAATACCACATAATTATAATTTTCTTTATAATTATAACTTTATTTAATCAACTAACACATCATTTTCATTACAAATTCAAATTAAAATATAATACTTCATTTAATCATTATAAACTCTCTAATTTAATTATTAAATTAAATTAATATATTATCTCATAACAATTAATTTTCTTAACTCCTTAATTATTTACTTAACAAATAATTAACCAATTAAGTCAAATAAAATTAACTATTTATTCAACACAAACCACATCCACTAAATATTTATATAATTCAATAAATATTTAAAATTACAATTTAAAATTCTGGATTGTTACATCCTTCCCTCCTTATAAGGATTTCGTCTCCAGAATCATAACTCAAACAAATCATTTGTTACATTCTTCCCTACTTACAAAGATTATGTCCCCAGAATTGAAGACACATACTAAACAAATAACTCAGGGTAATCTTTCATTATTTTATCTTCGAGTTCTCATGTAGCTTCATCAGCATTGTGGTTCCTCCATATAACCTTCACAGAAGGTATTACTTTATTCCTGAGCACCTGTTTTTTCCTGTAAAACTGTGACGCCCCCAAAATAGGTATCACCCATTCTGAGTCGTCAATAATATGGTACAGAAACAACTACAACTTTATTAATACAACCCATAAACTGTGAGTTTAAATACAAATATTATTATCTAGACAATATACATACCAACTAAGTCCTCATTACAATTATTGATACAATACTTTACAAAAATGGTGAGGACTACTAAAACAACTTCCTAGAACCTTCATTTTGTACCCCGACTAGTACTCGCTACATTCTCGCCTCCTGCGAAGAAAAATGGAACAAAAAGGAAAAGGGTGAGCTCAACTAGCCAAGTAAAGAATATTATGACTAAGATAATATAGAACAAATTATCGTTAGTCATCAACAGGGAAAAATCTAATAGAATACAATAGACAACAAGTTTCAGATTAGCAGTGAAAATAATAATTCATAGATGAGTTACGTAGAGAATGAAATCTACTCTAATCTATGAATTTAAAAGTCCATCATCATTATTTTATCCCTGTAACATCAATCAATGCACATCTTGAATCATATATTCATCTTTGCACTACAGGCCAAAGATATTCATCAGTCGGTCATGTTCATCTCAACAACTGTACATCTTTGCACTACGGGCTAAAGATATTCATCATAAAATCAACCATCTTTGCACTACAGGCCAAAGATATTCATTAACATCATCATTTAGGACTGAGGATGATGAAAATAATTTTAAAGAAAACGAATCCAGTGAAACAAAATAACAAGTATTATGGATTCGTACTTTAAACAATCCGAGTTCAAGAATACTTCATAAACAATCATGGTGAAGTAAAATTCAAGAATGATCAAAACATGGATACAATCAAAGCTAGTATCCATAATAGATATTTTGGACAAAATATAAAAATTTAATTTTTCTGTGAATAGTGCCGTATACGTGAATAGTAACCTCGACACAAAAAGTTCTAAATTTGATTAAAAGTTTAGATCAATACTTCGGCATAATGATATTGAAAGAAATAATATCATATATGAAAAAAATAACATCCCTTACCTCGAAAAGACGGTACTCCTGACTGGAATACTAGATATAGTGCTGAAGGGAACTTGCACCGTATAGCAACACTCAAAGTATCAAAATACTCACAAGAATACGCTCAATATATCGAGAGAGAAATAGAGAGAAAACTTCAGTTTCTGGTGTGATTTTCAATTCTAACCTAAGCATCCTATTTATAGGAAAATGCTTAGAACACCAAATCAGAAAATTTAATATAATATTAATATATTTATCAAATTTTCCTTAGCCCACCTCTAGACATCTGATTTGAGCACTTTGCACATGTTAATGATGTGCACAAAATACAAAAAACGTTTTTTTATCAAAAAAATAAATAAAATTTCCAAAAATTAATTATTTCGGAACTTTAATAATTCATAATAAATAGCCCTTTTATCAGAAAAATTCAAACCACGTGACTTTTCCATAGGAAATTTCATTCTCTACAACTTTACAGAAGAAAGTTTTTCGAAATTCCAAATAGAAATTGACCGAAATCCACAAACGGGCGATTTTACAAGCTATAATCAAACTTCGGTCAGGAATTGGGGTCTACCGACACACAAAACATGTGTTAATCATTTAATGCAACAAAAATACTCTTCCTCCTCATATACTCATATATCCCACATTCATTGTAAAAATATCACCATTATTATATTATTAAAATAATATATTTAAATGAATTATTTTATCAGAAAAAGATAAAATATTAATTTTCAACAATTGTCACATTAAAAATTTTCTCCATCTATATCCACATAAAATCAATATTTTCCTCATCATATAAATCAATAATTAATTATTCACAAATAATATTACAGAATCACAATATCGACAACCGGGAAGTTCCTAGAGAAAGAGGGGCTTTCAATAAGGATTTCTCCTTCTTGTCATGCAATTAGATGACCAAACCTCTCCTTAGACAGAACTTTCTAGACATTGCCAATAATGTTATCTAATAATATTTTTCAAATAATATGAATTATTGATCTGATAATGAAAATATTGTGCAGTGACAATTATTAAAACAACAATAATATCAACGTAGCAATTATTGAATCAATAAAATATAATATTGAATAGTAATTACTGTAACAATTATTAAGTAATGCCTTCTTACGTAAGAATCAATAATTGGTGCAATACCATGTGCTACTGTGTTTAAACCACCGGGTATTCTAACAGTATTAACGGTAACAACTACGCCGTTATTTATAAACAACTTATTCTTGTCGTTTTCTTCCTCCTATCGCTTTTCGTTATGGGGCCCACACAAGGTTGCGCTGTCGTACGAATATTCCTCGATAGTAAGAATATTCCACGACCAAACGAATATTCCCCAACAATAATGAATATTTTATAACCACTTGCATGTTTGAAATAATTGCGTATTTTACCCATAACTCACCACATTAATCAAATCAACCCTTACTATTTCAACATAATAAATAGAGGAAATTCAATTTTATTAATAATAATTTGGGGTCTTACAACCTCCCCTCCTTATGAAATTTCATCCTCGAAATTGACGTACATACCTGGTGTTTCGAAAAGGTGAGGATACCTCGCTTTCATTTCCGTTTCCAACTCCCAGGTCATTTCCTCTATAGCATGGTTTCTCCACAAAACTTTAACTTGTGGTATGACCTTTGTGCGTAGGACATGCTCCTTCCTATCCAAGATCTTGACAGGTACCTCCTCGTACGTTAAGTCTTCAGCTATCTCGTCCGGTTCTAACTCAATAACGTGGTTCAGGTTTTTCACATATTTACGAAGTACAGATATGTGAAACACATTATGAACATGAGACATACTCGGAGGTAACGCGAGTCTATAGGCTACATTCCCTACTCGGTCAAGAATTTGAAATGGACCAATAAATCGTGGATTGAGCTTTCCTCTCTTCCCGAATCTTGTAACTCCCTTCCATGGGGCAACACGCAACAATACATGATCCCCAATACTAAATTCCACGTCCTTTCGATGAAGATCCGAATAACTCTTTTGTCGATCCTGTGCCATTTGTATACGTTGTCGAATCATTTGGATCTTTTTCATAGTTATACATACCAATTCGGGTCCCAACAATGTTGCTTCACCCAGCTCGTCCCAACATATTGGAGAGCGACACTTTCGTCCATACAATGCTTCAAATGGAGCCACACCTATACTTGCCTGATAACTATTGTTGTAGGAGAATTCCACCAATGGTAAATACTTATCCCAACTCCCTTTGAAGTCTAGGACACAGAGTCTAAATATATCTTCAAGAGTTTGGATAGTCCTCTTTGATTGTCCGTCCGTTTGAGGATGGTATGCCGAACTAAATCGTAAATCCATGCCCATAGCTTTTTGCAAGCTAACCCAAAATCTTGAAGTTAATCTTGGGTCACGATCCAAAACTATGGATACTGGCATGCCATGCAACATCACAATCTCATTCACGTACATACTAGCAAGACGTTCAAGGGAATAAGTCTCCCGTATCGGTAAGAAATGAGAAGACTTGGTTAATCTATCAATAATAACCCAAATAGCATCGATGCCTTGAGAAACCGTCGGAAGACCCGTAACAAAATCCATGGTAATGTGTTCCCACTTCCATTTCAGAATCTCAAGTGGTTGCAATGAACCCTTAGGCACTTGATGCTCCGCCTTTACACGTTGACAAGTTAAACACCTCAAGATAAACTTGGCAATCTCTCTCTTCATATTATTCGACCAAAATGTATGTCGAAGATCACGATACATTTTGGTACTTCCAGGATGGATTGCAAACGGTGTATTATGTGCCTCCGTCATAATCTTATACTTCAAATCAGAGTCGTTAGGAACACAAAGTCTGGAGTGGACTCAAAGTATTCCTTCTTCATCGATTCTCGCTTCTGGAATAACACCTTCTTGTACTTTCTTCTTCATACGCATTAGCTCTGGGTCGGTGGCTTGAGCAACTTTAACTTTTTCTATTAAAGTTGGCTCTATGCGTATACTTGACATCATCGCTTTTCGTTTACGCATATGATCTTCTACTCAACGCATCGCCTACTACGTTTGCTTTTCGGGATGGTATTGAATAGTGTGGTCATAATCTTTTAACAGCTCGAGCCAACGTCGTTGCCGCATGTTGAGTTCCTTTTGGGTGAAGAAATACTTGAGGCTTTTATGGTCTGAATATATATCCACTTTCTCTACATATAGATAGTGCCTCCAGATCTTTAGCGTGAAAACGACTGCTGCTAACTCTAGATCATGAGTAGGATAATTCCTCTCATATTCTTTAAGTTGTTGCGAGGCATAGGCTATGACTTTCCCACGTTGCATGAGAACACATCCCAACCCTTTGCACAAGCATCATCAGAGATAACAAATCCATCCGAACCGGATGGTATTGTTAGAACAGGTGCCGAAATGAGTCTCCTCTTAAGCTCTTGGAAACTCTTCTCGCATTCATCGCTCCATTCAAATTTTGTATCCTTTCGAGTCAGCTAAGTTAACGGAGTAGCGATTCAAGAAAATCCTTCCACGAATCTCCGATAATAACCAACAAGCTAAGCCGTAAAGCTACGTTACTTGATCACCGCTTTGGTTGCTTCCAACTTTGTATTGCTTCAATCTTACCGGGTCAATGATACTCCATGTTTTGACACCACGTGCCCAAGAATGCTACTTCCTCAAGCCGTAACTCGCATTTCTTCAACTTGGCATATAACTTTGTTTTCACGAAGCCTTTGGAGTACCAACTTCAAATGGTGCTCATGATCTTCACGGCTTTTGGAATATATGAGGATGTCATCAATAAAGACAACAATGAACCGATCCAAATAATCCTTGAATACTCGGTTCATCATATCCATGAAAGCCGCAGGAGCATTAGTCAATCCAAAAGACATGACTAAGAATTCATAATGCTTGTACCGAGTTCTAAAGGCGCCTTTTAGAATATCCTCGATTCTAATCTTCAATCGATGATATCCGAATCGAAGATCGATCTTTGAAAAGAATTATGCTCCTTGCAACTGGTCAAACAAGTCATCAATATGAGGTAGCGGATACCTATTCTTGATGGTAACATGGTTCAATTCCGATAGTCAATACAAAGTCGAATACTCCGCCTTTCTTCTTTACGAATAAAATAGGAGCACCCCAAGGAGATGTACTAGATTTAATGAAACCGATGTCCAACAACTCCTCAGTAGTTGGAACTTTAACTCCACGAAGTTCAATAGGAGCCATTCGATATGGGGTTTTAGAAATGGGCTTTGTACCGGGCTCAAGATCAATAAAGAATTCAACTTCACGTTACGGGGGTAGACCGAAGTTCTTGAAACTCGTCGTGAAATTTACTAACAACAGAATATTATTTAAATCGGCGTGTCTTTATTCAAATCCATAACATGGGCTAAGAAAGCTTGACATCATTTTTCAATAAGCGAATAGCTTTATGACTAGATATGACAAAGGATTGATTTTAATGGTTTAGTTACACGAATTCGTACAACAAAGTTGGTTAGGAATATGAAAACTAACAACCGTCATTTAAAGCAATCAATTTTGGCATGATGAGTAGTTAACCAATCAATCCCTAAAATCACATCAAAAGCAAGTATCTTTAAAGAGATAAGGTCAACATGTAATGTGATGGTGCCAACTTGGATCAAACAAGATTTATAAACAGTGGATGTGATGAAAGTTTCTCCTAATGGAGTCTCCATAGATAAATCAAAGTCTAATTTCTCCGGAGTCAAGTTGAAACGTTGAGTACAAGTAAGAGAGATAAATGAATGGATAGCACCGGTATCAAGTAAGGTATAAACTTCGTAAGAATTAATGATTAGCATACCCGTGATCACCTCATTTGGGTTCCTCGCATTTTGACCGATCCAACAAACGCTTCTTCCAGAACCAGTTGACTTGACTTTTCCGGGACGACCTTTTTGAGTCACCGTCCCCCCCATGGACTTGATTTCGCTACCGTACAATCTCGAGCGATATGTCCTTTCTTTCCACAATTATAACATACCTTGAACTGTTGTGGATAGTTTGGACTGATATGTCCTTCTTTCTCGCATTTGTACCATCACGATAGGTGGTCGCTTCTCCTCCATAGAACCGATTCTTTCTTTGTGACGATGTCTTGATGAATGGGTAGTATACCCATAATTGGATATATTTAGACTTAAATTAGTGCATTCTTAAGTTATTTAGTAGCATTTTTTATTGTGTTTATATCTTATTTGGCGATTTGGAAATTTGGAAGGGCAATTATGGAATTTCAAGCATTGAAGGGCAATTTTGTAATTTCAATGAAGTCCAAATACCGGGGATACTGAAATTATATACTATCCTCGGCCCAGGGCTTGACCGAGCCTATGAGCGTTGATAGGATTAGCGCGTTTGACTTCTGGTTGCCTATTAAGGGCTAATAATAAAACCTAATTGGGAGAGGATTGTGGGGGACTATAAAAAGAAACTAATTGCAGAGTTAAAAGGGAGATTGGATTTATTTGGCAGAGAGTATTGAAGGAGCTTTTCCATTGAAGATTACGGGAGATTACTTGGAGCTTCAAGATTGGCTACAGAGTTTCTTCTTTTTCTCCTTATTTTTTATTTGTAATTCTTTAAGGATGATTTATCAACAAATAATGATTCTTATTTCCGTGATGAACTAATTCTTTAATTAAGATTTCAATTGAACCTTTTATGATTATAACTTAGTTGTTCTGTCATTATAATTATTTATGTTGAAGTGGATTGTTTATCATGTTTTGATTTTAATGATTAATTATTTGGCCAATAATTAATGTGTTACTCTAGAAGGAATTGGGAGAGGAATTCTAGGGTTAGAACTAGACATGATGACATGTGACTCAGTTATTTACACGGTAAATAATTAGGTTTGTGAATTGAATGGAAATATCTATTCACCGCATGTAAAATATAAGGAATTGGGACTGGAAAGAGTTTAATCCAATTGTTTTGCATAGGAATATAGCAAGGTTAATCTGGGTTAAATAGAAGTCAATTGATCACTTGGAAGAGGGCTTTTGGCATTTGAAAATTCCTGTTAACAATCCATGAGACATAGTAATTGGTATGATTAGATAACTGATTTATAATTCATAATTAGGGATATTGAAGTCTTAATATTTACCTACCGGAAGTCATTCACTCAAGTAATAGCTTAGTTAATTGTTTATCTTAGTACAATATCTTTAAGTGTTTAATTTTGAGTTACTAATTCAGAAAATCGCAATTTCTCGTTGTTTGAATAAAATTGAATTGATATAGTATTAGTAGTTGAAATTTATTAATTAGAACTCCCTGTGGGAACGATACTCAACTTATCACTTTATTACTTGTTGACCACGTATACTTGCTCACAGTGTGTAACTAGATTTTACTCAACAAGTTTTTGGCATACGCCAAATGTTACAATTCTGATCAAGTATTAAGAGACCAAACAATCAATGCGAGCAGCCGAGATAAAACCGGATCAATTCGGATGCTTTCTGAATACGTGCGGTTTGGGGGTAATTCGATGACGCGATCCTAATGAACATATCTTGAGTTTCTTGGAAGTTTGCGATACCTTCAAATTTAACAATGTATCGGAAGACGCTATAAGGTTGAGGATGTTCCGTTTACTTTAAAAGATAAAGCACGAAGTCGGCTACACTCCTTGCCTCTGGATCAATCACCACATGGGATGACTTAGCTCAAAATTTTTAGCTAAGTTCTTCCCACCAAATAAGTCGGCAAAACTACTGAATCGACATTCATACATTCGCACAACTTGAGTCGAATCGTTATATGAGGCGTGGGAAAGGTTTAAGGATATGCTTCAGAAATGCCCTCATCATGGAATTCGCGATGGATGCAATTAGGGATATTTTGTGATGGTTTGCACGCATCCACGAGGTCTAGTATTGATGCAAAGAATGGGGAGGCGATTATGTCCAAAAATTTTGATGAGGCGTATCAATTGTTAGAAACAATGGCCACCAACAACTATCGATGGCCCATGGCGAGGACCAACCATCCAAAAGCATCGAGGAAAATATGAAGTGGACGCCTTAACGACGATTAATGAAACAAGTGATCGCAATAGCTAAGCATATAGAAATATGGCATCCACAAACCACACAGCAGGTAGCGATGGTTTGTGAGTTATGTGCTGGGGGTCATGCTACGGATCAATGTGCCATAAATTCGGAATCAGCACAGTTCGTAGGAAATTATAATCACTCAACCCAACCGTATCCTACCCAAAATGCCTATAATCAAGGTTGGAAGAATCATCCAGGGTTCTCATGGAGTAACAATCAAGTCAGCAAACTCAACCACCTGAACAACAACACACCTCCGGATTCCAAAATCAACCTCAACAACCAGAGAGGGTATCAAGTTGGGAAGCAGCCTTGGAAAAGTTTATTAGAGCCTCTGACAAAAAGAACGAGGAACAAGACAAGAAATTGAATCAAGTAGATATGACGTTGCAAAGCCATGGGGCATCGTTAAAGAATCTGGAAAATCAATTGGGACAAATAGCACATGCATTGAATACCCGTCCACTAGGAACGCTTCCGAGTGATACAGAAATAAATCCGGGCAGAAATGAGCACTGCAAAGCAGTAATCTTACGAAGTGGGAAGGAGCTGCAAACAGTTAAGGATAAGGACAAGGGGGATAACGTATCAACCGAAATAGAAGAAGTTGTGGAAACCGGGAAAGATAAAGAGGAAATAGGAGAAAATGCACCGGGGTCATCTACAACAATGCCACCCATACCATATCCGCAGAGATTTCAGAAATCCAAGTTAGATAAGAAGTTTTTAAGATTTTTGGATATTTTTAATAAATTGCATATCAACATCCCATTCGCCGAAGCTTTAGAACAAATGTCGAGTTACGCTAAGTTCATGAAGGATGTGCTATCAAAGAAAAGGAAACTGGGGGATTTTGAAACAGTGGCGCTAACCGAAGAATGTAGCGCAATTATTCAGAACAAGTTACCTCCTAAGTTGAAAGATCCAGGTAGCTTTTCTATTCCATGCGACATTGGTAATCAGTTTTCGGGGAAAGCGCTGTGTGATTTGGGGGCCAGTATTAATTTGATGCCATTATCAGTCTACCGTCAATTCGGGCTCCAAGCACCTAAACCGACAAATATCGCCATCTTTGTTAGCGATCCGATCGATTACATATCCACGAGGTATCGTTGAAGACGTATTAGTAAGGGTGGATAAATTCATCTTTCCAATGAGACTTCGTTATCTTGGATTGTGAAGCGCGATCTGGGGCGCCCATCATTCTCGGACGACCATTCTTAGCAACAGGGAGAACGTTAATCGATGTGCAAAAAGGAGAATTAACGATGAGAGTTGACGATCAACAGGTCACTTTCAATGTGTTTAAAGCAATGTCGTATCCAAAGGAAAAGGTGAGTGTTTGCGGGTGGATGTAATGGAGGAGATGGTGAATCACAAGATTTGCTGCAATTACTCGGAGGATCCGATAGAATCCATGATGGTTAGAAACGGAACAACGATAGTGAGGATGCGAGATAATGAGCAGTCAAATGGCTAGACACACCATCATTCTACCGAAAAATAATCAACCATTCGACACCCTTGAAAGGCCTAAAGCGGAAGAAAAAAGTGCAAACCCTCGATAGAAGTGCCACCGTGTTGGAATTAAAGCCACTCCCTCTCATCTTGAATATGCTTACTTAGGGAAAGACTCGACTCTACCAGTTATTGGTTCGACAACGTTAAGCGACACCCAAAAAGAAAAATTGCTTTCTGAGTTCTGCGAAGTTCAAAAGCGGCGATTGGGTGGACTATAGCGGACATTCGAGGTATTAGCCCCTCTTTACAGTATGCACAAGATTTTAATGGAAGAGGATCAAAACCAACCATTGAGATGCAACGAAGGTTAAATCCCATTATGAAAGAGGTGGTGAATAAGGAAATTATAAAATGGTTGGATCTTAGGTATTATCTACCCAATCTCGAGACGGTTCATGGGTAAGTCACATGCATGTGTGTACCAAAAAAAGGGGGCATAAGCTGCGTAAAAATGAAGCGCATGAGCTTATCCCGACTAGAACTATTACAATTTGGAGAGTATGTATGGATTACCGCAAGTTGAATAAAGCCACACGCAGGATCATTTTCCCTTGCTTGCTCATTGATCGAGATGTTGGACGAAGTTAGCGGGACATCAATTCTCTTGCTTTGTTAGATGGATATTCGGGTACAATCAAATTGCCATAGCACCTAAGATCAAGAAAAGACCACGTTCACATGTCCATACTGATGACGTTTGCATTCCGGCGTATGTCCTTTGGTTTATGTAATGCGCCGGTGACCTTTCAACGCTGTATGATGGCAATATTTTCCGATATGGTTGAGCAGAATTTAGAGGTGTTCATGGATGATTTCTCTGTGTTCGGCGATAGTTTTGACTCGTGTTTGAATAATCTGATCTTGGTGTTAAAAAGATGTGTGGAGACTAACCTGGTACTTAATTGGGAAAAATGTCATTTTATGGTACACGAAGGGGTTATTCTGGGACATAAGGTTTCCGCATCCGGATTGGAGGTGGATAGAGCGAAGATTGATACAATTGAGAAAATGCCTCCTCCTTCATCTGTAAAAGGCATTCGGAGTTTCTTGGGACATGCAGGGTTCTATGGACGCTTTATGAAAGATTTTTCAAAAATCTCGAAACCCCTATGCTCACTCTTGGAGAAAGATGTACCGTTTAAGATGGATCATGCATGCATCGAGGCATTTGAGGTATTAAAGAAGAAATTGGTCTCTTTTGGGTCATTGTAGCGCTTGGATTGGTCTTTCTGCTTTGAATTGATGTGCGACGCCAAAGATGATTACGCTTGGTGGGAGCCGTATTAGAACAACGTCATGATAAGATTTTTCATACTATCTATTACTCTAGTAAGACATTGACGGATGCCCAAATTGAACTACACAACAACCGAAAAGGAATTACTTGCGGTGGTGTTTGCTTTTGACAAATTCGAGCTTATCTCCTCGGCACTAAGGTAATTGTCTACACTGATCATTCAACTATTAAATATCTGATTGAGAAGAAAGATGCCAAACCACGATTAATACGGTGGGTACTGTTGTTACAAGAATTTGATCTGGAGATCCGGGACAGAAAAGGTACAGAAAATCAAGTGGCGGATCATCTGTCTCGGTTGGAAAATAAAAAGGAATAAAAAGAAGACAACTCAGTGATTAATGAGGAATTTCCGGATGAGCAACCGCTTAGGGGGTAACTACCATCTTCGCTTGGTATCTTGACTATGTCAACTATGTGGTTGCCAAGGTGTTACCACGGATTTGACATCACAACAACGGAAGAAGTTTCTCCACGATGCGAAACAATATTTTTGGGATGAACCATTTCGCATTTTAAAGCATGTGCAGATCAAATTGATAAGACGTTGTGTACCTCACGAAGAAATGGATAGTATATTAGGCCACGGCCACTCCTCGATTACGGAGGTCATTATTCCAATGATCGTAAAAGCAGCCAAAGTACTACAATCGGGATTCTTCTGGCCCTCTTTATTCAAAGATGCTTATCTCTTTGTGCTAAAATGCGATCGATGCCAACGCGTAGGTAATATCTCCAAGCGCAATGAAATGCCACTTAACACAATTTTAGAGGTGGAACTATTCGACGTGTGGGGTATCGACTTTATGGGACCATTCCCATCTTCGCTGAATAATCGTTATATCTTATTAGCAGTCGATTATGTTTCCAAATGGGTAGAAGCCGCAGCGTTACCCACGAATGATGCCAACGTTGTCACCCGATTCTTAAAGAAAAACATTTTTACCAGATTTGGGACACCAAGGGCTATAATAAGTGATGAGGGAACGCACTTCTGTAACAAGCAGTTCACTAAATTGCTTGTAAAATATGGAGTTCGTCACAAAATTGCAGCTGCATATCACCCACAAACCAATGGCCAAGCAGAGGTGTCGAATCGGGAAATTAAGAGGATCCTGGAAAAAGTAGTCAATCCGTCACGAAAAGATTGGGCGTTGCGTCTTGACGACGCTCTATGGGCTTATCGAACAGCGTACAAAAACCCGATCGGCATGTCCCCGTACAGAATGGTCTTTGGAAAGGCGTGTCATCTTCCGGTCGAGCTAGAACACAGTGCACACTGGGCCATTCGGAAATTAAACGAGATGGATGAATTCAGGTTCAACGCCTACGAAAACGCTAAGCTATACAAGGAGAAAGTCAAATCTTGGCACGATAAAAAAATTCTCGATAGAACATTCGCACCGGGCCATCAAGTACTACTGTTCAACTCACGCTTGCGTCTATTTCCAGGAAAATTGAAATCCAGGTGGTCTGGACCATTTGTAGTCATATCTGTCACTCCACACGGAAACATTGAGGTTGAGGAACCGAATTCAAAGCGTACATTCAAGGTCAACGGTCAACGTCTCAAACACTATTGGGCGGACCAATCGAACGCCAAGCTACGGTCCAAGACTACCTCTCGGACCAGGTGGCCCCGACCAACACCGCAAAGTCGGGCCGACGATTTGTAAACCAAGCGCTTCTTGGTAGGCAACCCATGCAGTTCCCATAACTTTTTCGTTTTATTTGATTTTATGCCTCTTAGAGTTAAACTTTTCTTATTTTCAACATTATTCTCAGTAGTAGTAGAAGACTCCAAGTTTATTAAACTAATTCCTACATCGATCCGGTATGCACGCATTACAAAGTCACTTCCAGGCCCCGGCCCACATCACTGAGGATCACGGCCCGCCGCTGGGCTCGAAGGTGAAGATAAGGCCCAGCGCCCCGGCTGGATTCTAGTTCAATCACGCGCCCGTGGCTGAGGCATCAATCGATTCTGCGCCTTGCCACTTGCCCTCCCTCAAGAAAGTTATAACCCAGTACCCGGCCCATGGCTGAGGTCAATTAGCCTTGTACTTTAAAACCTTGTCGTGCCCTTCTATCCCAAATTCTTTCCACACGCCGGCAAAGTAGGTCAGTCACCCTCTCTCCATCTTCATAGCACAAAGTCATTAAACCTTGGATAATTGTCTTCCACTCATCCACCACGCATCACTCCCTTCCTTTAATATTGGTCGTCTGCATCTTGTGTGCCGAATTCTACTCCTCCAACTTCTTTAGAAGTAACAAAGGTATGATTTGATGTGTTTTTCAATTATTGCGAATTAAGATGCTCTTCATTCGTTATTCTTGTCATCTGGAAATCTAATGGAGCATATAGATACCGCATTGATGTGTGACGTACTCCTACACACGAGATTCATGCACGCTACATGCATGGCATGAATAGACAGGAATTAATAATGGATTGAACAAGTTCTCGATTCTTTATCTAGGTGTTTGACAAATTGTCCGACTCAATAATCTGTGTAACTTACATACTACTTACTGCCAGCCATGCCTCACCCCTACCGCGTTCTCACACTACTACCTGTTTTATACAATTTCTATGTACTTTGCTAGGCGCATATTTATCCAACCGTACATTCTTTTAAAGCTAAACTATGAATATGTTTTATTTGCAGAATTCTCGACATGGCATCCAAACGTCATCGCAGCTCCGAGTCCGGGTCGCTTCAACTTCCCCGCCAAAATTGGACAAAGAAGCGTTTTGTTAGTGTTCATGCTCAAGAACGCTTCTGACCGCATGGCCACCCGCTCACTAGTCCCCGAATCGGGTCTCCGTCCCGATCAAAACAAGGATGGAGACATCGCAGTTGATGATTGCCGAAAGTGAATCGGTTCGTCCTCACCGAAATGACTGATATAGCGATGATTGCGATGGTCAAAGAATTCTATGCCAACTTGCTGAGCATGACCATTATGGGGTGTTTGTCAAAGGTAAGGCCGTGGAATTTGGCGAGGAGGATATCAATGGGTGCTATCAACTACCCTTAGAGGGCCTTCATGATGAATATGCTCGCTTAGTGAGTGATGGTCCTGACTATGAAAAGATTATTCGGGAGCCGTGTCAACCGGGCACTACTTGGTCCATCCATGGCGTGGCGGCGCATGACCTTCCCATTGTCTCACCTCGCCTATATGGAAAGGCATGGTATGCCTTCATATGCGCCAAAAATTGATGCCCCGCACACATGTGAGTCACGTCACCAAAGAAAGGGTCTTTATTATACTCCATCATACAAGGCCTACGAATCGATGTCGGGCCATCTTATTCGACAATCGATGCTCACGCGATCTCGCCAACGGGACCACAGGAGGGCTACCACATCCGTCCCTGATCTGCATCTTATGTGCTAAGTTTGGGGTCAAATGGAAATCAGACGAGATGATTCAAACTCCTATGCCCGTGTTGGACCACAACTTGATCCGTCGTTATAAAGTGTGGTCCGATGGCCCTAATCACCCTAGGGGACTGGGTTTCATTATCCCCCACGTTACGTCTCCACGAGCCCCACCACCTCAGGCTCCCCCTCCTTACGGCCCCTCGACAGCTGCTCATCGAGGTGTGGTCCCCGGTCATCCAAATGGAGATAGGCGGTGGTTTACAACATTGAGTCCCGTAATGTGCGCTTATCGGAACGTCGGGGCGTGATTTTCAAGTATTTAGTTGACCAATTTGTTTGCACAAAATGCAATCGACCATCCGCACCCCATCCAGCATTCCACTTAGCCATTTCCCTCGGCTCCAGATTCGCTAGTATTTCCCGTCCGATCAAGAGATGAGCGAGGGCGATGATGCTCCCCGGAAGAATAAATTAAATGTGAAGTCCTCTCTGCTTTATTTTTACTTATTTTTTCGCATGAGGACATTGCTTCTAGCTTAGTTTGGGGGTGGTTACGTTTTATTTTCACCGGTTGTAGTTTATTATTAGTTTGTGGATTGATTATTAGTAAAGTTGCATTTAGGATTGCATGTTAATTCTAGTTTTTGAGAGTGCGTATCCTGGGGCCAATGAGGAAAGTAGAATTGCATGAACACGTCTAGTAAGGATTGTTGATTCAGTGATATGATTTTCGTGACTTGAATTGGATCTTTATCATTTTTGACATTGATATTATAAGAAGGCACTTGGAAATAAAACGACCATGTTAGCTATGATAGTTTAAATGGTTAGAGAATAGAGTTCTAAAGGGGGATTGCTAGTGATATGGAAGAACAATTTGAATAACTAGATGAGACTGTATTCATGCATAAACTCGAGTTTGGGGGAAACATTTGGAATATAAAAAAAAAAAAAAATGTTGAGTCTTGTGGTGGGTTGAGGGGAACCACTCCCCATAAACACAAGCGTGAGATGGAGCGTAAAACGCACTCACCAACCATCTATAAAATATATATATATATATATATAAATAATAATGATAATATACAGGGTGACTAGTCTTGTTTCGGGGCCTGTGTTACTTGAGCAAGTACGCCCGAAGGGGTATCTTAAAACCTAGCGCCCTAAGGTTTTAAATGGTCTGGGAGTCGTTGGTCAAAAGCTCGCTAAGGGGTAACACTGCTAGCCTAATGGGATGAGACATTGCACAATCATTTACATAGAAAACAAAAAAAAAAATATATAAAAAAAATAAAAATAAATATATATTCTAGTTTGACTGTTGAATTCGGGTAAGTGTTTTGACTTCAGTTGAAACAAGTTTATTTGATGAGTTCTCAAGTTCACACTGTATAATGCCTACTAAGAAAGTTATTCTCTCTCATATTTTTGTCTTTCATGGGTTCGCATGGTCGTGGACACACACGCACAATATCAGAATTAATTCCATCCTTAACCAATTTAAATAATTGGCCTAACCGTAACAACCATTAATATGCATCTTATCACATAACATATAATAAAAATAAATAATTCATATAAAAATAATTGTCACATATGAATTTCACATAAGTTTGTTTATTGAAATTGTTTAATTACATGGAAAAATCTAGGATATTACAGGGATAAGCAATCCATTAAAAGACTCAAGTAAAGCATGATATCTACTATCTTCTATGATTAAAAATGTTTTCATCAATTTTTATCGCTGAGACTCAGCTTCATAAATAAACCACATCATCTAATCATCCCTACACTACGGGCCAACGATATTCATTAAATCATCAATGGTCATGACTATACCAAATAATTCCTGGTCATAATCATACCAAAAACTGTCCATTAATGCATTACAGGCCATTGAGGACCTTTAACACATCATTTATAACATTTTAGGTCATGATTATACTAAATGATCCCTAGTCATAATTATACCAAGTCCATCTATGCACGTAAGCCAATAGTACTTTCATCACAATATAAGCATGAGGATGATGACAATTACATAATAACTCAATAAAACAAGTTCAAGAACAAATTTTAAAGATTTATAAGTTAATTTATCTTGAAATCAATTACGTCCAAATTGTCAACATGATACTGCTTTGTAGAGAAAAATTCAAGAATGCCCAGAAGAATATTTTCATGAAAAGATACTGGATGAAGCGTAAATATCCAGGATTCTACTAATTTCATTGAGTATAGAAGTCAAAATTTTAACCAACTAAGTATAATAGAATATATGAAACTGCAAATGGATTTTCGCCCGCCATGCGGTAATCCACGTAGACAGATCATTTCCACAATTTAATAAGGAATGAATACGAAGGATCATTCACCATACATGTAGTAATCCACATAGACAGGTTATTCCAACAGAACAATAAGGAATGGAATAACATAAGAATTCACCAGGCATGCGATAGACCGCACAGACAGGTTATTCCAACAGAATAATAAATAATAGAACCAGGCCATGCGTAAATGCATATACATAATATTCTAACAGAATAATAAATAATGGAACTAGGACATGCGTAAACGCATAGATAGGATATTCCGACAGAATAATAAATAATGGAACCAAGTCATGCGTAAATGCACAGATAAGATATTTCGACAGAATAATAAAAGAATTTCACCATGTATGCGGTACTTCGCGTATACAGGTTATTCCAACATAATAATAAAGAATGGAATAATAGAAGAATTTCACCATATATACGGTAGTCCGCGTATACAGGTTATTCCAACAGAATAATAAGGAATGGAAGAACAATAGCTCTCTTCATGAATACGAAAGAAATAATACCCCTTACCTCAAAAGAAGACTAGATACTAGAATAGTGAGGTAGCAAACTTCTCTTCTTCTTTCTCTCTATAATTTCTCTCTATAATAATTGCTCTAAAGCTTTAGTGAATTGGTGAGAAATGAAGGAAGAATGATCTTCTATTTATAGGAAAATATAGTTTTGATAATTGCACATTTTGGGGCTCAAAATATTACAGTTCAATACCTCCAACTTTTCTTTCATTTTGAATTTAGTCCTACAAGTATTATCAAACTTGCACCACCTCCCCTAATAGTAAATAATGTGAATCAATAGTTCAAACATGTGAACCAATAGTTATAATCATGTAAAAATACGAATTATAGTATAATACCTCCATCTATACCTCCATTTTTAACTTAGTCATGCAAGTATTATCAATCTTGCACCAACTCTCCTAATAGTACAAGAATGTGAATCAATAGTACACACATGTGAACAAATAGTTATAATCATGTGAATTAATAGCAATTAATTGCTCATTTATCCGATTAATTACCCGATTGGTCAGTATAACTTCCAGACATCAATTAATATCAAAATAAATTTTGATTTCCACTAACACCAATAATTCCAACACAATGGAACTATCAATTTCTTCTTTAATCAACACGAACTTATTCATCATTAATATTATAACTCACAATATTTAACAACCAGGTCGTTCTCAGGAAAGATGGGGCTTTCCGATAAGGATTTCTCTTTATTGGCACGCAATTAGATAACCAAACCTCTCCTTGACAGAACTTCTAGACATTGTAAATATTGTAATTTAATAATATGAATAACTTTGCCGTCTTAATTATTGATTTAATAATATATCATATTATGCAGATGATACTGTGAAAATAATCGAATCAATAATATGAGAGATATGATGCAGTAATTACTGTAGCAATAATTGAGTATAACTGAGTGACTTCTCACGTAAGCATCAATAATCAATACCGTGTGCTACTATGCAACCACGCGTATTACTGTACTTTTACTACCGAGTAGTTCAACAGTTTTAACGGTAACACTTCTGCCGTTATTTTTATAAAAAGATAATTCTGTCATTTTCTTACTATGACAATACTTCCGTTGTGGGGGTCCACCAATGATTGTGCCATCGTACGAATATTCCCTGTTAAAACGAATATTCCCCGACCAATCAAATATTATATAACCACTTGCTTACTTTGAAAAATTTGTAAATATTAGCCACAACTATAACATTATATCAAATCCACACAATAATATTCAAAAATATTTTTTGAGAAAATTATTCATTATTCATAAAAGTTGGGGTCTTACAAGATGTTTTTCCCACCAAGATCTAAGAATACCAGTAAATTCACTAGCTATTAACTCAACGATATCTGGCTGAGTTAGATCGTTTAATTTAACAATATAGCTATTATCTACCCTGGACATGTGATTTAATTTATTTAAAATTTCTTGTTCACTGAATCCATCAACATTCCATTCATAAATTTTATTAGAAGAAATACAGAATTGTTTATCTAGATTCTTCTCTTCGAATTGAAAATCCGGAGGAGTAGGTCTAGAATACCAATTTCTTGTAATACTAGTATTATTGACTGTTAATTTGTTAAGCTGATCATTAAGATCTGAAACTGTATCAGACTATTCAGATGGACTATTGCTTTCATTATTAGATTCAACCTAATCAATGATAGCTATAGTGCTACTTGTTCCAGCTAAATTCTCAATTATTAATTTTTTAATAAATTTGTCAATAACTTTGACGAGTTCACCATCATTATTGGGTGGTAAACCTAATTTAGCTCTATTTTCAGGTAATTTTAGCAAATGTTGTTCAAGCTTTGAATCGGGTTTTTTAATAGTTGTTTCCTCAAATTTTTCTTCAATCTTATCTAGCTGCTTACCTATAGTTGCTAGATACTGATTACTGTAATTTAACTGTTCAATAATTTTCTTATCATCTTTATTATCATCCAAAATCTTAAAAGGACTAGCAACAACAGATGTGTTTTTGACTGGGAGAAGAACAATTTCAAGAGGAGGATGACAAGAAGAAACTTTTGACTTATCTTCTTTAATCCACCGAGTTTTAGTTATAACATTACATTTACCTTGATATTGGTCATACCAATCGTAAAAAATAATGTTTATTTGATCATTTTTTATAAATTGTTTCCATCTATTAACAATTTTATCTAGTTCTTTATCAGTTGGATGATTAGAACGAAATAAATGTATTTTTTCTTTATTACATTTGGAATTAAAATCTTTAACAAGATTATCCCAATCTAATTTGAATTCCTTTTTAATAACTCTTAACTTATTATTAATAGGAATTTCAAAGTCTGATTGAGTAGGAAATTTTAAAGGAGTAGGAGAAGAAGAATCTTCCTCTTCTATAGGATCATTATGGGTATAACAAGGATGACATGCTTGTCCTTGATTAAGGATACCCTTCATTTTTATATCCCTAATAGAAGGGTTACTAAGTACTTCGGTATCTCTTCTAGTATTTACCGAAGGTACAAAAGAGCTAGTAAAATCTTTTATAATAATTGGTCTTTTAGTGCGTTCAAAACTTATTTTGAACATTCCATCAAAGAATTTTTTTACGTTTTCAACATTTAACAAGTTGTTAATGACTGGTTGTTGAAGTATTTCACTGGTTAAAGTCCATTGACCAGGAAATGTAATGTCTTTCCAGAGGATGGTTCTCGGGATCTGAACATTAGCATCACTAGTTGAACTTTGAATTTAAACAATTTGATCTTTAGGACTTTTATTAAGTGCATGAACGTTTATGTTTTTTTTTCATAGTCTTATAGTAAATCCTATAAATCAAAACTAAAGGCTGAGAACCCTCTATCATATGAGTGATTTCTCCGACAATTTTAATATTTAAAGTTAAAGCTTTTAATAGATTGTGATCACTTAGGCTTAATATGAAATCAGGAAAGCAATTGAAATGGATAGGTCCATTATGCAAACTTGATTCCATTATGCCAATGATACTCGGGAAATAATTAAGAAATATTACATCTCTAAGACAGAGGTAGATACTTGAATTAATTCCTTTGATGTTTAAAGGTTTAACAACAACTTGAACTAAACCAATATGAATGAAATTATATCCCTTTTTCTTATGTTTTTTAATAAAATCAGGAGACAAAAGACAACAATTTTCACATTCTTTATTAATAACATAAACCTTTTCAACTATTTTAACATTATAATCGGTCTTGAAGTTATCCAAAAAGGTTGACTGGTAAATTTCTCGAGGAGAAACTTTAGGTATGTTCCAATTACTTAAAACTTGACTAAGGTTCTCATAACTATGTTCTTCTTGGTTAAGTATGTCTGGAACAGGGGGAAAAGTTGACTGGTTACTAGCTGAGGATTAGATCTAAACAATCTATTCATCTTTTATAGGTTTCAAAATTAAGTTTTACTCATTGTTCATTCATGCATACCCTCTTACCCTAAGAAGACTCATACATGTGTTCTATATCCTGACACTGCTCACACAAGAGACTTACAAAGGTTAATCATGAACAAGGTGGACTACAGTAAGTTATCTCCTTGATTTCACATAAACAACTGAGTGCGTTCTTCTCCTTTTGGTCTTCTCTTTCTGTATCTATGAATCTTCTGCCCACTCACATTCTCTTTATCGAATCCTTCTAGGCAAATAGGACTACTCCTTTTGCTTGTTCTTGGCCTTAGCTGCTTAGAGACATCCCTTTAGTTCATCATAGAGATTGGAATTAGGAATTAGATTTTTGTCTTATTACAGGTCGGTCATCTGTTCAATCTCGAATTCGTGACTTCATAAAAAGAGGAAAAGAGAATTTTAAAAACTGGAAAGATAAATGAATGATAAGTTTTTACCCAGAAACTAGAACAACAAACAACTTGGCTTTGATACCATTAGGGCGGATAAGTTTTAATAAGAAAACTTAAACATAAAGAAGAAATTTAAAGAAGATGACCGGTGAATCGCTAAAGTAATCTCTTTCTTTTATTTATAAACATTTGAGGAAGGGATTATGTATAACCTAGATAAACTATAAATGGAAGAGAGAAGTGCAAAGAACTTCTTCTTCATCTTACTAGAAGAAGGAAGCAACAAGCTTCTTCTTCAGATTCTAAAGAGAAGGCAGAGAGAAGGACCTCAGGTGAGGTTTTCTTACAAAAGAAAAGCCTGAGTAACTCTAAACACTCCGAGTTACTTAAATAGAAAACTGTAAAGTAAAGTACTATTGATTCACGCAGGATTCACTATTACATGTACTGAAGTAAAAGTACAAAGTAAAAGTAATTTATTAAAGCTAAAGTAAAATGTAAGAAACATTTTACATTTGCATTTACTAATGTAAAAGTAAAAACATTTTACTTAAGTAAAAGCAGAAGTAAAAGTAAAAGTATTTTCTTTTGCTTTACTTTCGGCTGATTGACCGGGGGACAACAATGATGTTGTTGTTGACTGTTGTCTGCTTTTGCTAAAATATGATGATGACTGGGGCCATCTTTGTTGACTAGCTGGTCCGACTCCTACCGGTGCCGGAGGGCACTATTGATCTTCTTCTCAGATAGATCACCATCCCTACTGTGACGCCCTCAAAATAGGTATACATCACCCATCTTGAGTCGCCAAATACATGGTACAAAAATAAAAATACAACTTAATAATACAACTATCGTGTAAAATACGACAAAACATAAACTGAGAGTTTTAATAAGAATATTTTCATCTAGTCAATATCCACACTCAGTGGAGTCCTCGTTACATTTATTAACACACTATTTCATAGAATAGTGAGTACTACTAATGCTATCATCTGAACCGTCACTCCATTCCCCGACTAGTCCCTGCTACGTTCTCATTTCCTTAAGAGAACAATGAAAGCAAAAGGGTGAGCTCCAGTAAGAAGTATTACGACTAAGATAATGCTGAATAAATTATCATTAGCCTTTAACAATGTTAAACTGATACAATATAGCAAACATCAAGTTTAACTGCAGCGGAACAAGCAATCCATTAAAAAGTCAAGTAGAGAATAAAATCTACTATCTTCTATGATTTAAAAGGTTTTTCATCACTTTTATCATTGGGACTCAACTTAATATATAATCCACATCATCCCTGCACTACGGCCAATGATATTCATTAGTATCACAACAACAAATTATCCATGCACTACGGGCCAAGGATATTCGTGTATTCATCAATGGTCATGATCATGCCAACAACTATCCATCAATGCACGACGGGCCAATGAGGACTTTTACCACATCATTTATAACATTATGGTCATGATTATACTGAATAATCCCTGGTCATAATCATACCCAGTCCATCTATGCACTACAGGCCATGGATGACTTTTAACATAATATAAACATGAGGATGACGACAATGATATATGAATTCAATAAAAAAAGTTCAAGAATTATTTTATCTAGGAACCAATAACGTCCAAATTGTCAACATGATACTGCTTTGTGGGGTAAAACTCAAGAATGCTCAGAAGAATAATTCCATGAAAAGATACTAGATGAAGCGCAAATATCAAGGATATTCCACTAATTTCATGGTGTATAAAAGCCAAAACTTTAACCAACTAAGTATAATAAAGAATGGACTAACAAAAGAAATCATCAGGCATGCAATAGACCGCACAGACAGGTTATTTCAACAGAATAATAAATAACGGAACCAGGTCATGCGTAAACACACAGACAGGATGTTCCAACAGTATAATAAAAAATGGAATAATGTAAGAATTTCACCACACATATGCGGTACTTGGCATGACGAGTTATTCCAACATAATGATAAAGTATGGAATAACAGAAGAATTTCACCAAGTATAGGGTAGCCCGCATATACAGGTTATTCCAACAGAATAATAAAGAATTGAATAACATAAGTTCTTTACATGAATATGAAAGAAATAATACCCTTTACGAATACAACAAATAATATCCCTTACCTTAGAATAAAGATGGATACTGGAATAGAGAGGTAGCAGACTTCTCTTCTTCTTTCTCTCTATAATTTCTCTCTATAGAGTTTCAATGAATTTGTAAGAAATAATGAAAGAATGAACTTCTATTTATAGAAGAACTGAAAGTAGCTATTGATCTTAACGAAGGGTCAAAATGACTCTTAGTAATATTGAAGAGATAACTACTATTTGCGAAGGGGCAAATAACTCTTGGAACACCGAAGAGACAAGTAACTCTTGGAAAACTAAAGGGACAAATAACTCTTAAAAAACTGAAGAGACAAATAACTCTTGGAAAATGGAAAGGACAAGTTACTATTAAAACTTTAAACCAACGATCCATATTGATTTACTATTATAATTTCAACCAACGGTCTGAAAAATTAGCACATCTCCTCATGGAATAATATTGTACCCAAAAATGATTTGGACCGAAAATAAATATATTTTTCAGGTGAATAGTATCCCGTGAATAGTACTTCAGGAATAGTACCCCGTGAATAGTACCCTGACACGAAAAGTATCCCAAATAACCGAGTGAACAATACTAGGGTGAATAGTAATTGGGTGAATAGTAACCCGTTAATAGTAACTCGTGAATAGTACTCTGACACAAAAAGTGCCCCGAATACCCGATTGAACAATATAACCTCTAGACATCAATTATTATCAAAATAAATATCGATTTCTACTAACACTAATAATTCCCACACAATGTAACTATCAATTTCCTCTTTAATTAACACGAACTTATTCATTATTAATATTATAATTCACAATATTTAACAACCAGGTCGTTCCCAGGAGAGAGGGGGCTTTTCGATAAGGATTTCTCACTATTGGCGCGCAATTAGGTGACCAAATCTCTCCTTGACAGAACTTTTAGACATTGTAAATATTGCAATTTAATAATATGAACAACTTTGTCGTCTCAATTATTGATTTAATAATATATCATATTATACAGATGATATTGTGACAATAATTGAATCAAAAATATGAGAGATATGATCAAAGAATTCATCAGTAGCAATAATTGAATATAATCGAGTGACTTCTCACGTAAGCCTCAATAACCAATAATCGTGTACTACTATGCAACCACACGATTCTCGTATACTTTTACTACTAGGGTAGTTCAACGGTTTTAACGGTAACACTTTCGCCGTTTATAAAATGATAATTTTGTCGTTTTCTAACTACGACAATACTTCCGTTGTGGGGTCCACCAATGATTGTGTCGCCGTACAGATATTCCTCGACAAAAAGAATATTATATAACAACTTGTATACTTTTCAAAATTTATAAATATTACTCACAACTATAACATTATATCAAATCCACACCATAATATTCAAAAAACATATTTCGAGAAATTTAAATCTTTATTCATAAAATTTGGGGTCTCACAATCTCCCCTCCTTATGAAATTTTTCCCTCAAAATTTACGTACGTACTTGGTATGCCGAAGAGACGAGGATACCTTGACTTCATTTCAGATTCTAACTCTTGAGGTATAACCTTTGAGTGTTGAATACGATCCTTCTTATCCATAATTTTAACACGTATCTCCTCATACGTTAAATCTTCTACTATCTCGTCTAGTTTTAATTCTATAATGTGGTTCGGGTCGTCCGCATATTTACGTAACATCAATACATGAAAAACGTTGGTAAAACGAGTCTATAGGCCACAATTCCTACTCCATCGACGATTTCAAATAGACCAATAAAATCGAGGGTTGAGATAACGCATTCTTTAACCTTTTTCTTCACATTCATCAGTTCCGGGTGTGTAGCTTGAGCGGCCTTTAACTTTATCGATTAAAGTCAATTCTACTCGTATATTCATTATCTTCACGTGGGTTCCTAGAGTCTTTAACTCTATCTCCATCATTTGTAAGTTATACAAAATGGGTCTTTGTGTTAACAACATCACACTCGTAAACGCATACGATCTTCTACTCAACGCGTCAGCTACCACGTTTGCTTTTCCCACTATGATATTGAATGGTACGGTTGTAATCTTCAAAAGCTCGAGCCAACGTCTTTGGCACATTACACGTTTATTTTGGGTGAAGAAAGTATTTGAGGGTTTTAGAAATGGGTTTTGTACTGGGGTCAATACAAAATTCGATTTCACGCTCTATGGGTAGGCTAAGAAGTTTATTAACAATAGAAATATCATTCAAAACTGTGACTCTCACCCAAGACTTGGATATCACGTCACATTGATACCTATTAACTTGTCATCGTCATTCACGACATCCCCTATGAAAAGTTTGGCTTCGATGCATTCCACACAAGGAAGTCACCAACGAAAGGCTCGAGGCTCTTTACTTATGACTTGATATGACAATGATTGACTTTAGTGGTTTGGTTGATTGAATTCGCATAACAGGTTGGTTAGGAATATGAAAGCTAACAACCTTACAAAAAGCTTGATGAGTAGTTAGCCAATCGATTCCTAAAATCACATCAAAGGCAAGTATTTTCAAAGAGATAAGATCGACAGGTAATGTGAAAGTGTCGATTTGAATCAAGAAGATTTATAAACAATGGAGGTAACAAAGGTTTCTCATAACTGAGTTTCATCAGATAAATCAAAGTCTAATTTCTTCGGAGTCAAATTTAAATATTGAACGTAAGCAAGAGAGATAAAATAATGGGTAGAACCGGTATCTAATAAGGCATAGACTTTCCAAGAGTTTATAATTAACTTACCCGTAATAACTTTGTTCGGGTTTCTAGACAAACGCTCTCACTTAAACTACCGGATTTGACTTTGCTATAGAGTACATGCCACCCTTAATTGCTTCGTCACATTCCTGATCCATGATTCGAATCATTACTCTCCGATTCATATCGAATTGGGGTTGACCGCTCTGTATAGGGTAATTCCGAATTCGATGTTGGATTCTCCCAATTGTTGTCCAAAAACAAAATCCATTTCATCTATTTTGACTTTATTAGATCGGACGTCTTTTTCTACAATATCAACGCATCGTGCGACTTTTACCCACGCATCATCTATTCTCCTTCGTTCAGTTGTTTCGGCTTTCATCAGAACTTTGATCATAGCATTCTCAGATTCCAGCTCTAATATCTTATACTCTGCCAAAGAGTGCTTTTGTTCAAGCATCGCACATCGGGTAACACAATTTTGAATTGTTGCATCTCTTTGCTCCACCTGACCTTTAGTTTCTTGACTGCTCTTCTAACTCATGAATACGATTTTGTAATTCTAAATTTTGATCAAAAAATTCTTCTAATAAATTCTCCTCAGGTTCCTCTTCTTCCTCTTCTTCCTCACTCTCAGCTGCTACCTCTGCAACTAGCTCGGGTGCAACTATTAGTTCTTCACTCACCACGTAGATATCTCTAATTTCTTCTTCGTCTGACATCACATTAACCTGGTTAGTGATTAAAGGTGTCTCAATGGTCTCATTCACTCCATTGTTAACATTTTCAGCTGCCATTTTTCAAACACTGCCACAAAACAAGAGTTAATTAACATATCACATATTATCCATATACTCTAACCAACCAATTAAATACCAAATAATCTTAGGTAGATCATACTAGCGAAGGAATTCCCCGTCTCTCCCCTGCCAATTCTTGTCTCACATCTCAGCCAGGGATCATATCCCTAAGCTTTGATACCAACTGTGACGTCCCCAAAATAGGTATACATCACCCATCTTGAGTCGCCAAATACATGGTACAAAAATACAAATACAACTTAATAATACAACTATCGTGTAAAATACGACAAAACATAAACTGAGAGTTTAAATAAGAATATTGTCATCTAGACAATATCCACACTCAATGGAGTCCTCATTACATTTATTAACACACTATTTCATAGAATAGTTAGGACTACTAATGCTATCATCTGGACCGTCACTCCATTCCCCGACTAGTCCCTGCTACGTTCTCATTTCCTGAAGAGAACAATGAAAGCAAAAGGGTAAGCTCAACTATCCCAGTAAGAAATATTACGACTAAGATAATGCAGAATAAATTATCATTAGCCTTTAACAGTGTTAAACTGATACAATATAACAAACATCAAGTTTAACTGCAACGGAACAAGCAATCCATTAAAAGAGTCAAGTAGAGAATAAAGTCTACTATCTTCTATAATTTAAAAGGTTTTCATCACTTTTATCGCTGTGACTCAACTTAATATATAATCCACATTATCCCTGCACTACGACCAAGGATATCCACATCACTTTTCACCAGGCATGCCACACAGACAGGTTATTCCAACAGAATAATAAATAACAAAACTAGGCCATGCGTAAACACACAGACAGGATGTTCCAACAGAATAATAAAGAATGGAATAACAGAAGAATTTCACCCTGTATGCGGTACTTCGCATAGACAGGTTATTCCAACATAATGATAAAGAATGGAATAACATAAGAATTTCACCAAGTATAGGGTAGCTCGCGTATACAGGTTATTCCAACAGAATAATAAAGAATGTAATAACAGAAGTTCTCTTCATGAATACGAAAGAAATAATACCCCTTACGAATACAACAAATAATATCCTTACCTTAGAATAAAGCTGGATACTGGAATAGAGAGGTAGCAGACTTCTCTTCTTCTTTCTCTCTATAATTTCTCTCTCTAGAGGTTCAGTGAATTTGTAAGAAATAATGAAGGAATGAGCTTCTATTTATTGGAGAACTGAAAGTAGCTCTTGGTTTTAATAAAGGGTCAAAATGACTTTTGGTAATATTAAAGAGGCAACTACTATTTGCGAAGGGGAAATTAACTCTTGGAACACCAAAGAGACAAGTAACTCTTGGTAAACTAAAGGACAAATAACTCTTGGAAAACTGAAGGGACAAATAACTCTTGGAAAACTGAAGAGACAAATAACTTTTGGAAAACCGAAAAGACAAGTTACTCTTAAAAGTTTAAAGCAACGATCCATATTGATTTACTATTATAATTTCAACCAATGGTCTGAAAAATTAGCACATCTCCTCATGGAATAATATTGTACCCAAACATGATTTGGACCAAAAAGAAATATATTTTTCTGGTGAATAGTATCCCGTGAATAGTACTTCGGGAATAGTACCCCGTGAATAGTACCCCAACACGAAAAGGGTCCCAAATACCTGAGTGAACAATGCTAGAGTGAATAGTAATTGGGTGAATAGTAACCTATGAATAGTAACTCGTGAATATTACTCCGACACGAAAAGTGTCCCGAATACCCGATTGAATAATATAACCTCCAGACATCCATTATTATCGAAATAAATATCGATTTTTACTAACAGTAATAATTCCCACATAATGGAACTATCAATTTCCTCTTTAATCAACACGAACTTATTCATCAATAATATTATAATTCACAATATTTAACAACCAGGTCGTTCCCAGAAAAGAGGGGGCTTTCTGATAAGGATTTCTCCCTATTGGCTCGCAATTAGGTGACCAAACCTCTCCTTGACAGAACTTCTAGACATTGTATATATTGAAATTTTATAATATGAATAACTTTTTCATCTCAATTATTGATTTAATAATATATCATATTATACAGATGATACTATGACAATAATTGAATTAATAATATGAGAGATATGATGCAGCAATTACTGTAGCAATAATTGAGTATAACTGAGTGACTTCTCACGTAAGCATCAATAACCAATACCGTGTGCTACTATGCAACTGCGCGTATTACTTTACTTTTACTACCGGGTAGTTCAACAGTTTTAATAGTAACACTTTCGCCGTTTATAAAATGATAATTCTGTCATTTTCTAACTACGACAATACTTCCGTTGTGGGGTCCACCAATGATTGTGCCGTCGTACGGATATTCCCCGAGAAAAAGAATATAATATAACAACTTGCATACTTTGCAAAATTTATAAATAATACCCATAACTATAACATTATATCAAATCCACACCATAATATTCAAAAAAAATATTTTGAGAAATTTAAATCTTTATTAATAAAATTTGGGGTCTCACACCTATACTATTCCTTCCCAAAATTTTTATCTAGGAAAATACCCTTCACCCCCAAAAATTAGGTTTTAAATAAGAGAGGAGAAATTGTTTTCACCAAAGTGGTCAACATCTTCAAAATTTCATAAATTTTGTAAAAATTTTGTTTAAAAACAAATCAGAGTACGTCTGACACAAATGATCACTCGATTGGCCTTGAACTATTAGTAAACTCAATCTTAAAAGTCTACTTCTTTTTAACTGCTTAATCAAAGATTTATTGTAAACACATACCTTTAGATCTAGCAATTCCCTAGGCCAATACTGCTCCTACACTGGAGACTTACAACGGCATAACGGGATCCATGGCGATCTTAGGTGTTTTACAATAAGGTTTGAAGAAACAATGAAAAATAAGACCTAACTATTTTTGACTGGGAACCACCAATAGCACCAAGAACCAATCGTGTGGCTTTGATACCATTTGACAGCAGATAAGTTTTAAAAAGAAAACTTAACCATAAAAAAAGAAACTTAAAGAAGATGACCGGTAAATCAGTAAAGTTATCTATTTCTTTTATTTATAAACATTTTAGGAAGGGATTACGTATAACCTAGATAAACTCTAAATGGAAGAGAGAAGTGCAAAGAACTTCTTCTTCATCTTACTAGAAGAAGGAAGCAACAAGCTTCTTCTTCGAATTCTAGAGAGAAGGCAGAGAGAAGGACCTCAGGTGAGGTTTTCTTACAAAAGAAAAGCCTGAGTAACTCTAAACACTTCAAGTTACTTAAATAGAAAACTTTAATATAATTACTATTTAATCACACAGGATTCACTATTACATTTACTAACGTAAAAGTACAAAGTAAAAGTAATTTACTAAAGCTAAAGTAAAATGTAAGAAACATTTTACATTTACATTTACTAAGGTAAAAGTAAAAACATTTTACATAAAGTAAAAGTAGAAGTAAAAGTAAAAATATTTTCTTTTACTTTACTTTTGACTGATTGACTTGGGGACAACAATGATGCTGTTGTTGGTTGCTTTCTGCTTTTGCTAAAAGCTGATGACGACGGGGGCCATCTTTGTTGATTGGCTGGTTCGACTCCTATTGGTGACAGAGGGAACTGTTGATCTTCTTCTCAGATAGATCACCATCCCTATACTATTCCTTCCCAAAATTTTTATCTAGGAAAATACCCTTCACCCCCAAAAATTAGGTTTTAAGTAAGAGAGGAGGAAATTTTTTCACCGAACAAGTGGTCAACATCTTCAAAATTTCATAGATTTTGTAAATATTTTTGTTTAAAAACAAATCAGACTGCGTTTGGCACAAAGGATCACTGATTGGCCTTGAGCTATCAGTAAACTCGATCTTAACAGTCTACTTCTTTTTAATTGCTTAATCAAAGATTTATTGTAAACACATACATTTAGGTCTAGCAATTTCATAGGCCTACATTGCTCCTACTCTGGAGACTTATAACGTCACAATGGAATCCATGGCGATCTTAGGTGTTTTACAGTAAGGCTTTAAGAAACATTTAAAAATAAGACCTAACTATTTTTGACCGGGAACCACCAATAGCACCAAGAACCAATCGTGTGGCTTTGATACCATTTGACAATGAATAAGTTTTAAAAAGAAAACTTAAACATAAAGAAGAAACTTAAAGAAGATGACCGGTGAATCGGTAAAGTAATTTCTTTCTTTTATTTATAAACATTTAATGAAGGGATTACGTATAACCTAGATAAACTATAAATGGAAGAGAGAAGTGCAAAAAACTTCTTCTTCATCTTACTAGAAGAAGGAAGCAACAAGCTTCTTCTTCAATTCTAGAGAGAAGGCATAGAGAGAAGGACCTCAAGTGAGGTTTTCTTACAAAAGAAAAGCTTGAGTAACTCTAAAAACATCGAGTTACTTAAATAGAAAACTATAAAGTAAATTACTATTGAATCACGCAAGATTCACTATTACATTTACTGAAGTAAAAGTACAAAGTAAAAGTAATTTACTAAAGCTAAAGTAAAATGTAAGAAACATTTTATATTTACATTTACTAAGGTAAAAGTAAAAACATTTTACTTAAAGTAAAAGCATAAGTAAAAGTAAAAGTATTTTCTTTTACTTTACTTTAACGATTAATGGGGACAATAATTATGTTATTGTTGATCGCTTTCTTTGCTTTTTAAAAGTCGATGATGACCTGGGACCATTTTTTTTTTGGTTGGTCCGACTCTCACCGGGTGCTCGAGGGCACTATTGATCTTCTTCTTAGATAGATCACCATCCCTATACTATTCTTTCCCAAAATTTTATCCAGGAAAATACCCTTCACCCATAAAAATTAGGTTTTAAATAAGAGAGGAGAAAATTTTTTACACCGAACAAGTGGTCAACATCTTCAAAATTTTAGAAATTTTATAAAAAATTTGTTTAAAAACAAATTAGACTACGTCTAACACAAAGTATCACTCGATTGGCCTTGAACTATCAGTAAACTTGATCTTAAAAGTCTACTTCTTTTTAATTACTAAATCAAAGATTTATTATAAACACATACCTTTATATATAGCAATTACCTAGGCCTACACTGCTCATACTCTCGAGACTTACAACGGCAGAACGGGATCTATGGCGATCTTAGGTGTTTTACAGTAAGGTTTGAAGAAACATTTAAAAATAAGACCAAACTATTTTTGATCGGGAACCACCAATAGCACCAAGAACCAACCGTGTAGCTTTAATACCATTTGACAGCGGATAAGTTTTAAAAAGAAAACTTAAACATAAAGAAGAAACTTAAAGAAGATTATCGGTGAATTAGTAAAGTAATCTCTTTCTTTTATTTATAAATAATTGAGGAAGGGATTACGTATAACCTAGAAAAACTATAAATGGATGAGGGAAGTGCAAAGAACTTCTTCTTCATCTTACTAGAAGAAGGAAGCAACAAGATCCTACCGGTGTCAGAGGGCACTGTTGATCTTCTTCTCAGATAGATCACCATCCCTATACTATAAAACTGGTTGGTCTGACTCCTACCGGTGCCGAAGAGCCCTGTTGATCTTCTTCTCAGATAGATCACCATCTATTAACACATAAAACTATAGAATGAATTCCCTTTTTAATAGTGCTTTAATTTAACTGTGTATTGTTCCAAGCACCAGAATAAAATCAAACAATTTTCTTAAAACAATTAAGGGTCAGTTTTTGCTTGAGAATACCTCCGAATCCAATATCTTAGGCATCAGTTTCAACAATTTTGAAGGCTGAATCATTGGAAATGCTAAAGCCAGGCAAAGCCTTGACATAATTTTTTACTTGCTGGCCGACATAAGTGTGAATGTCAGTCCAAGGGGGAGGATTATCTTGCAAACGCTGAAAGAGAGGTTTGCAAATTTTTTTAAGGTTTTTATAGAACTTGCCAATATAATTAAGCGAGCCTAGAAACCTTTGCAGTTGGGTTTTTTAGTAATCTTATCAGGAAATCTGTCAGCAAATTGAATAACTCTATCAATAGGCTGAATAAGTCCTTGATAAATATTGAGACCAAGAAACCAAAATTTAGTCTAAAATATACTACATTTGGAAGGGGAAAGAACAAGTCCATTGTTCTTGACTATTTTAAAAAATGAATTCAAATGTTTAATGTGTTCTTCAATAGATTTGGAAAAAATAAGAATATTGTCAATATAGACAGTGAAAAAATGACTGAAAGGATTCAAAATATCATTGAGAATATTCTGAAATTCACTAGGGGCATTTTTCAAACTAAATGCCTGAACATTCCACTCATAATGACTAAATGGGGTGGTAAAAGCAATTTTATACCTATCCTCAGGGTGAATGACGACTTGCTAGAATCCAGATTTAAGGTCAAACTGACTAAAAATAGTGGCATTGCTTAACCTATTAATGAGGTCTTCCTTATTGGGTAAAGGATACGTAATCCATTCTAGAACTTTTTTTAATGGTTTGTAATTAATAAATAGATGGAGAACACCTCTTTCCTTCTCTGCTTCATTGTTGACATAAAAGGCAGGGCAGGACCAAGGGGATCTACTAGGTTTAATTAATCCTTTATTAAGGAGATCATTAATTTCTTTCTTTCATAACTCCATTTATTCATGACTCATTTGTATCGGCCTAGCCTTAGTAGGAATTAAATGTTCTTTGAATTCCTTGGCATAATGAAGCCTTACAGCCCTTAATAGTATCAAAGCCCAAGTTATTTGTTGTTCTAGTTGCTGGGTAAGAACTTATTAATCATTTATCTTTCCATTCTTCAAAATTCTCTTTTCCTCTTGTTCTGAAGTCACCTAACTTACTGTAGTCCACCTTGTTTGTGTCTAACCTTTGTAAGTCTTTTATGTGAGCAGTGTCAAGTTATAGAACACAGGTATGAGTCTACTTACGGTAAGAGGGTATGCATGAATGAACAATGAGTTAAACTTTATTTTGAAACTTGTAAAAGATGAATAGATTATTTAGATCTAACTCCTCAACTAGTAACCGGTCAGCTTTGCCTCTTGTTCCTGATATAGTTAACCAAGAAGAACATTGTTATAAAAAACATCAATCAAGTTTGAAGTAATTGGAACATACCCAAAGTTTGATTATTAATAGGAACTTCAAAGTCTGATTGAGTAGGAAACACTGAAGGAGTAGGAGAAGAAGAATCTTCCTCTTTTATAGGATCATTGTGGGTATAGAAAGGGTGACTGACTTGACCATGGTTAAGGATACCCTTCATTTTTATATCCCTAATAGAAGGGTTACTAAGTACTTCAATATCTCTTCTAGTATGAACTAAAGGTTCTGAAGAACTAGTAAAGATTTAAAGCTTATTGCTCAAGCCCTTTATGAAAGGATTGATGATTTACATGAAGAAGCCTCGAAAATGAAAACACCTCCTCTAGTAAAAATGAAGATGATGATGACCCCTACGACACCATCAACCTGCAAGATGCTCAGGACCCATTTGCCTGACCCCTTAGTAAATTTATGCTATCTTTTTATCAGCATTAATTCAGTCACATGCGCATACTCCTGTTTTTCATTTGAAAGCAGCCTTTTAATCAAAAGATTCGGCTATTTCATCAAAAGTAGTCGAAAGTGAAGATGCATAGTAAAAAGTCAACACTGTTCTTTATTGTTCATCAATTGTTAGTTTTATCTTAAATCATTCTTTTATAATAGTAACATTGTAATAGTTCATTCCTTATTCTATAAAAGGAATTCCAAGTCATTCAGTTAGGCAGACTTAAAAAGACTTAGAGTTCCTTCCCTGACGAATCTTTAGACTTCGTTCTCTCCTCTCTTAATCCATTTCTCCAATGTTCTAAATTGTAAGTCACTTTTATTTTTTGTATCATTTGTAAGTATTTTCAAATTTATCAATAAACTACTTTATTTCAGTAAATTAATGGTGATTTATTTATGCGCCACTCAGTTCTTCTTTCTTTTCCTTGATTCCACCCTTAATGGTATCAGAACCAAGTTGTTTGTTGTTCTAGTAGTAGAAAGTGAACATGTATAGTAAAAAGTCAGCACTATTCTTTACTGTTCATCAATAGTTAATTTTGTCTATAATCATTCTTTTGTAATAGTAACATTGTAATAGTTCATTCCTTATTCTATAAAAGGAATTCAAACTCATTCAGTTAGGTAGACTTAAAAAGACTTAGAGTTCCTTCTCTAACGAATCTTTATACTCTATTCTCTCATCTCTTCATCTATTTCTCCAACGTTCTAAACTGTAAGTCGCTTATATATATATATATATATATATATATATATATATATATATAAGCGAGTAAAAGCTTCAGATCTAAAAGGATCTTATAGTTTGTAGCGAGGAGAGCTTCAAACTACTTTTGAATCTTTAAAACTTCATTTCCATTGGTAACAATTTGATATGTTATATATATATATAAGTGTTTATAAAGAATAATATCAAAATAGGAGGGGTTAAGAGCTGAAATGGACATAATTACCTCTATTTTCTTTTTTTATTTTGGTTAATAGGGGGGCTGTCTATTTATAGACCAAAGTAGCCGTGGGTCTACCTGCGGCTACCTGGGTGGGCCCGATCCCCATGGGTCTTGTTTTCTCGAAGTACATGCATTCAGATCAACTCGTTGTCTGCTCGAACCTTCACAACTTTCAATCTGGGAATTCGATGGAGGCATGCAATACCTTTACGTAAAGCCCTTGACGAGAGCTACACAATGACATAAGATTTGACATTTTCCAAATTCGAGAAGATGGGTCCATGACCAGATCTTCAAGTCTTTGCAGTCCATCCGTTGAGGTGTCTTATATTGTTTTCACTCGGGATTAATGTTATGGTTTTGCATGACTTCTTTTGTAGTTATTTGGGTTAAATTAATGTTGAGTTTGCAAAATTACTATTTTACCCCTTTCAGGGTGGTTCCAGGCTTGATGCAGTTGTAGCTTTTTTTTCTCAGGGATGTCTTTGAGATTGGACTGTCGTTGACTTTTTATAGTTCTCAGGGTTGTCTCTGAGGTAGTTTGATGTTTCCTGTGATTGTGTATGGGGTTTTGACTTGATCTCCCGGGGTTGGATTTGACCTCCCGGGGTTGTCTCTAGGGTTTAACTTGATCTCCTAGGGTTGTCACCGGGGTTTGATTTTATCACTCGGGGTTATCTCCGGGGTTTAACTTGATCTCCCGGGGTTGTCCCCGGTGCTTATATTTGATCACCCTTGGTTGTCACAGGGGTTTGACTTGATCTCCTAGGGTTGTCACCGGGGCTTAACTTTGATGATTTTGATTTCTAAGGTTGTCTTTGGAAGAAGAAAGATGATTCTGCCCTCCTGTATGGTTAGTAACAGAAACAAAAAATTTTGAGTGTCTACAGATGCCCGTTTTTATCATGTTTATGTAATATAATGGCATGAATATGATAAAGATTACTAGACACTTGAAATATGACAAGATTAAATGATTCCATATAACGCAAGATGATATGATATTATGAATGTTGAATGTTTTTTGTTGGAATTATTTCTGACAATATTCTTTCATTGATTATTCCCGCTATTTCTGTTGGGGATTGAGTTTTCAATTATGGTCTCCACTGAACTTCCTTGATGTCTACTCGAACGGTAGTTTACAAAGATTTCATCACCGGATCTTTACCGATGTTACGCTGGGGTTGTCGCTAACAGTTTGAAATGTCCATTAGTGCTATTTTGACTGATTTGACGATAAGTTATATAGATGTTTTCAAAATCTCTGTTTTGGAGGTTTTCCTATGGCTAAGACCATTGGATTCTGATGTTGAGGTTGTCACCAATGTTCTTTATCTTTAGATGTGCTTTCTGACTTTACTTTCGCGTAGATGTTCCTCTCTTTTTGTGAGTGACTCATTGGGAATTATTGATGTTTGTCCTGATGATAGCTTGCCTTGGTTTCCATCATTAGATTCTTCTTGCCATTACACTGGGATTGTCACCACTACCCTGGCTTTCTATTAAGTTGATGTCGATAGCTCCGCTGGATATAGAATTTTCACTGCTTGCTGTCATAGCATCCTCACAATACCTGTTCGAATGGTAGTTTTGTGAAGGTTGACTATCACTGAAATTCCTTAGCGCCTACTTGAACAGTAGTTTACAACGGTCTGAAAATCACCAAACCTTTGCGGTGCCTTGGCTATTAATTTATATAACAAATTCCATCATTGGTCCTCCCCGATGTTACGCTGGAGTTGTCACTAATGATTTACACTATCAATCATTTTGACCTTTGTTGAAATAGTTTTCAATGACTTATATCACTAGACCATTCTCGATGCTGCACTGGAGTTATCACCAACAATTTACACTATCAACCATTCTAACCTTCGTTGAAGTAGGTTTCAATGGCTTACATCACTAGACCATTCCCGATGCTACGCTGGAGTTGTCACCAACGGTTTACACTATTCAATTATTCTGACCTTTGTTGAAGTCGTTTTCAATAGCTTATATCACCGGACCATTCCCGATGCTATGCTGGAGTTGTCACAAATGGTTTATACTGTCAACCATTTTGACCTTCGTTGAAGTAGTAATCAATGGCTTACATCACCGGCTCTTTCCCGATGCTACGCTGGAGTTGTCGCCAATGGTTTTCACTATCAGACATGTCTGATATTCTCTGCTGGGGATATCTTTCTGACGAATTATACCCCTGAACAAATCTGGAAGTTTTGATGCATTTAAGTCCCATGGTTTATGACACCAGAGCTCCCTGATGTTTTGACAAAGGCTGTTTTCAATAATCTCCATCATCGACTTTCTGAACCCCACATTCGGGTTAATCAATGAGTTATATATAGATTAGCAGTTTGACATCTGAATTCAAGATTTCAGGCCCCTTCCACTCAATCATATAGAACCTTTTTCCCTGATTTGACTTTTCAGCTTTTGGAAACTTAATCGCGTACCTACCCTGGGTGGTCGTAGGTAGACCCGCGGTTGCCGCAGGTTGACCTCCGGCTCCCCGTGGGTATATTTTCTCCCCATGTTCCTTTCATAATTCATTTTTAGTTGAACCATATAGAAAATTTGAAATGTCTTTTTCAAATCTACTGAGTTCGGGCTACGTTTCGAAAAATCCATCACCGTACAAATGTTGTGCACTACACTGGTGACGTTTACATGTTTTCTTTTCAAGTTTTGACTGTTAGAACATTAGATTTCATATAGAATGCTTTTAAACACAATATAATGAATATACATTCTTATATAACTTGATAAAAAAATTTAAACTCAGTAAATGTTCATATTTTACCATGCAAACATATTGATGTGAAAAAAACTAATTATGAGACAATCATTTAGCACCTTTTTTTTGCTAGTTTATTAATCCTATTTGAGGACAAATGAGCACGAGTTTTCAAATAAAGCCCACATGGTAATTTGGCTACTATGGTGAGTTTAATTTTTGATGTTTTTCATGCATATGAGATGTTCCTAATTTTGGGTTGGTGTGCTACTGAATGGCCACCTAGTCATGCCTATGTGCATGTGGACAACCTATTTTACAAAGGAGACTCTGGCGAAAGTTTTTCACGAGTGTGGGTATTTAATGAAAATGTAATTTTAACTCTACTGTGGATGTATATTAAATCAATGCATGTATTAGGATTTAGGCTATGCATGAAGCAATGTTTTAAATTTAATGAACTTTAAGTTTAAAACTTACCTAACCCTTTCTGAGGTGATTTGGAGACTTTGTTCAGATTTATGGATCCAAATCAGCCAAGTAGCTCTGATAGGGCCTTCACAGGTGTGAGGAGGAGAGCTTCTAATGTTCCTCAGCCTCGTCTAGCTCGGTAACGTCGCCAGTTGATTGAGTAAGGGATTCGCCCTATCCGGGTTAATATGCCAAAGGCTGTAGATGAAGGTGATGATGTTCCTATTGTGGATCCTGCTCCTTCTACTTCCATTCCTCGCCGGGAGCTTCCAACTATTAATGTGATGATTCAAGATCTTCTTCATGATTTGAGTCATCATCCCTCGATCTAACTTCATGCGAACGAGGTAATAGCCATTTCCACCTTTACCTTTCTTATTTTCCAACTTTTGGGCTAAGGGTTTTGATCTTGATTTGCAATTTGATGTAGGTTCCCAGCTTTACTCATCCTAGGGGGAACTATTTTAGCATTCACTCCTTGTACTAGACCCTCCATCCAGAGTATCAAGAGATCGTCCATTCATGGGACTTTTAGGCTTTCTTTTCTATTCCTCCCCATCGCTGACCCTTGGGTTATCCGAGGGCTTTGTCTGAGCGCTGGTTTCACCAGACTCAGTCTCTCTATTTGGTGGATTATGAGGTGATGATTACACCGATGGACTGGCAGTTCATCACTCGGTTGAAGTTTATAGGGGCCCCCACTACAAAAAATAAGGTCATTGTTGACGCGTGTCGTGCGTCGCTTAATGACCTATTGCCGTCGACAATGGGGTCATTAAGCGACGACCTTCGTTTCGTCGCTTCTTACCGTCGCCAGTATAGGTCGTCGCCCGACCTCCGTCGCTCATTGCCGTCAAGTAAGTCGACAAGTTATCGATTCTCATTGCCGACGGTCATTACCGGCCGACTCATGACTTGATGACTTCATTCTTAAACGTCGTGCCAAATCGTCAATGCCACCGCCGCCAATGATGACCCACTTTAAAAATAATAATAAAATTGCAAAATTCCCACTTCATTTACATATACATTGTACCTGTTATAAACTAAGAAAAATAAATAATGACAATATACGCATATCAATAACAATCATATCTTTTACTATCAACAATTAATATAATTAGATACCAAACTCAAATCTGTACAACTCAAAAGCTAAATACATACATGAAAGTCAAAATATAAATATAAACAACTACTGCCCAAGATCGAGAATCTCATCCCCATCGCTTCATCCCATCCTCCATATTCTCATCAAGATCGAAGATCACTTCGGAGATCATCACCATCTCCTCCACGAGCATCACCTGTGCCGCCATCTCCACCTCCACGAGTCTCATCAACAAGACCCTACAAAATTAAAATATTAATAACGGAGTCCCCAAAATAGATCATATTTATATTATTTTAGTTTGTGTTCTACAAGTGTTGTTCAGTTTCGCAAACAGGGCGATAACTCGGTCTCCATATGTCGAAATCGAGTACCGTCAGTTGTAATATTGAAAAATTATGAAAAAGAGGCATATGAAACTCTTTTTTGTTGGTAAAATTAGGATATTGACCAATTTATTAAAAATAATAATAAGCACAGTTCAGTCATTAACTCGCATGATTCTCACAAGTCACATTAACAAAAGCAAGAACAAAGTAGTCACACAAACCTAAAATGGAAAGAAAAAATGTTACAAAGATTGCACATCTATGATTAGTAATATTTTATAGTTAGGGTTCAATACTTGCCTTTCCTTCCCAACCTTCCTTGAAATGTATGTGTTCTTAATAGTCTATGAAAATAAAAATAAAATTGACAATTAGGGTCATTGTTCAAACCAATACAATTAGCTATAAATTTTGACAGTACTCTCATTGATACACCAGTACACTAATTATTATATTTGTAATCTTTAGTAATCAAGTGTTTCCTTTCACACAACCATATATTTCCAATTTGAACTTTTTTAAAACCCACCCCCACCCCACCCCACCCCACCCCACAACAATAATTTATACACTGCAATAAATATACATTTATACACTATCTCTAAGCTCAACAGATTACTATCAATGAAGTTTGAGAAATTTATACACTGCAATATATAGTACACTGCAATATAGTTGGATATCTGTACACATTAAAATTTCCATGTAAACTTGCAAACATTTGAAATAGTAATACACTGCAATGCAATTGATATTTGGGGAAAATATAGTGAAATTGTAGAAGAAGGGATTTAGGTTATATTTGGGGGAATTAGGAATACTTACTTGCAGTACTCGAGAGTGACAACAGGGGGAGAGAGGACGGCGATGGCAAGAGAGGAGGGCGACGGTAGGAGAGGACGCCGACGGCAAGAGAGGACGGCGACGGTCAGTGGGCGACGGCAAGAGAGAAGAAAATGACGCGAGGAAGAAGGAAGAAAGCAGACATGAAAAAAAAATTACTGTACTATAATTAAATATAAGCTCATTCTCGACGGCACACAATACCGACGGCATACGCCGTCGCCTATACCCTTTTCCCACGCCCGCGAAAAATTCCCACCAAATTTAGACCCGGGGGAGGTCATTAGCGACGGGCCTCATTGGTGACGGCTACGCCGTCGAGAATGATAGTATTAGCGACGGCTGTATGACCGTCGCGAATGATGTCGTCGCCTATGAGCTGTTTTTTTGTAGTGACCGATACTTTTGGTGGCCGACATTTCAATAGATGCAGTCCGATTCCTTTTGGGAGTTCCTGCCACAACCCTCAAGGGTCGGACTATTCGCTCTAGGCACTTGAGTGTGGATGCAATGAGTAGGGCTTTGACTGAGCCTCTACTTGATGCTTAAAGGGTTATAGATTACATTCTTCGGTGATAATTCCTAATCATCATCAGGGGTTATTTCCTAGCAGACAACTCCTCGACTGTTTCTTTCACTTTAGTCAGCGTCACTTGTGATGTGGACCATATCAGAGAGTTTGACTGGGGATCATACACCTTTGCCTATTTCCTTAGAGGGATGCGCCTACGCTCAGAGGGCGTGATGGAGGCTTGACTGGGTTTTTTCCCATTTTTGCTGGTGAGTAATTTTTCTTTATCTTCTGATTTTCCCCCGCTCGGGTTGTCAATTTTCATGACTGAGGATATTTGATCTTTACATTTTTAGTTTTGGGCCTATGAGAGGCTTCCCTGTGTTCGTCCCATTACTACATTAGGTCTAGAGACCTATCCACGGGGACGATGATGACATCACTCCACTCTTGTAGAGGTCCCTATAGCAGAGGGGTTTACCCATTCTTGTTTGCAATTGAAGTTGTTGACTGCTGATCTTATTATGTGAGTTTCCTATATCAAAGAGCATTTAATAATAGGCTTTGAGGGTGGCTTTCTTACTAGGATCGAGCATATATTATCCACACGTCGAATCCTTCTCCTGACTAATGGAGGCTGTGAGCTCTATTTTGGAGAGCGTTCTATTACAAGCATCATATGGGAGATTCCCATTCCATTCTTTCCTCATGCTAGGCGTCATTTTCCTTTATCTCAGACTATCACCGAGATTCCCCTGATGGGTTTAGATGACTTCAATTTATTAGAGGGCCCTTTTACTCAAGAGGCTTTCTACCAATGGTGGTTTCCTTACACCATTAGAGCTCAGACCCATGCCACTTAGTTCATTGGGAATATGGTTCCTGGGTTTGTTATGATGACAGATTGGATCGCCTGTGTTCGAGAGCCCACTCATTTGGCATAAATTGATAGCTTGACCCAGAGGTTGGACCGGGAACTTTTTTTCATCCGACATTTGGGCAGAGATCCGTTAGAGGCGGATTCTTTTGATCCCTCAAGCTTTATCGATGGTCCTTTAGGTGGCCCATATTTTGATAGTTTCACTGGAGTAGATCCCCCTTTGTATCGAACTAATGTTCCATCTAGAAGAGATACAGTGACTCAGGAGGAGTTACAACAAGTTCATCAATTGGATGATGTAGACATCATAGATTTCTTTGGATAGATTTCTCGTTATCTCTTTTGATAGACCTTTGTTAGATATTGGGCGGCTGTGCCCCATTTCCATACTTTTTATTTTCAGTTGTATACAAAGATGATGTATTAGATGATGAATTTAGGAATGTATATATAATGCTTTCTATTCTTCGCATTATATTGTCATTTATCATTATTATTTATCATTATGTATTCATTATGTCATGGATATGCATTCATATAGCTGAGTTTAGTATTGACCCCTGGATGGTCTTATGATACAGTTTTACAGATGTCTTCATCTAATGTTAGTCGGATTGAGCATAACCCACCCATATTGATAGCCTCTTCTTTGAGATCATGGCATGATAGTTTGTCTCCCACAGATCGGGTGATAGTTGATCAGTTATTGAGGCATTCTATGACACTTCTGATGTTTCATGTACCCTTGGGTTTTATAGAGGGCATGCTATCTTGTTGGATACCTGAGAGACATGATTTTAGATTTGATATCCATTAGCTGACTCCTAAGTTGGAGGAATATGAGCGTCTGACTGATTTTCCCTTGGATCGGCGTTATGCTGTGATGGCCGTTGATGATATAAGCTGGTAGTTTATAACCTTGACGGGCCTACGACGCAGAGTTATCATGGGAGAGATTACCTCAGGGAATGTGGTGTCCTTGGATTTCTTGGTTGACCGATTTTGGTCACTGGACAGCTATCTACGACATTCAGGGGACTTCACCATCTCAGAGGGTGAGTGGCAGGTTACCCACATAGATATTCTATTGATATGCATCGTGGCCTATTTGTATGTGCCACTACATATGATTCATCTAGACATTGGCCTGATTACAGTAGTTCATGCTCTCAGGGAGGGTTACACTATCTTGCCCATGATATTGATAGAGATTTTGAGGTCAGCCACCTTTTGCCATACTCATCATGTGGGTTTTTTTTAGAGGCAATGCCATTTTGTTGTATGTATGGTTTATGACACACTTTAGGCCAATTAACACTTTTAGACGTCATGAGTACTTCTTTACTCATGAGATAGCTATGTCTTATTCTTTTCAGTCGACTGAGGGTACAGATGCAACATCCTGGTTGGCTTTTCTATCAGTGATTGAGGATCCATTTGCAATCTTGTCTTGTTCAGGACTCTGCTCTCCTTATAGCTTTATTACTCATGCTAGTGGAATGAACTATCTACCCCTGGCTGGTTTGAGAGGGGTGACCACATATCATCCACTAGCTGTCATGGGACATTTTGATTAGTTTTAGGACATTCACCCCTTTGATGGGGCCTTGGGTCAATAATTATTAGCTCCGCTTCTATCAGCAGATGACTTGACCAGGATTTATGATTCTTGGATTCGTCGAGAGAGGGCTAATTTTTTGGCTTGTCATCTAGGTCGATCTTCAGAGTATTTTGTATGGCTAGCGACAGATATTGCATCAGTTGTGATTGTTCACTCAGAGTCGAGTACTAATTCTGATGATGAGGAGCCAATAGAGGACCCTGATTCTCCTACCAAGGATAAGCTATTTGCTTATTTGACAGCAGGTCTGGTCAGTGACACCCCTAGCCCTCCTATTCGACCTCGTGTAGAGTATTTATAGAAGAGGCTACATCTTATGACATTTGAGAGGAATTAGGCTAGAGCACTGATGTTGACAGCCCTTTCTGGTCGAGATGTCGCTTTTGCCGAGAGCGATGAAGTTCGAGCTACCAGGGATGTAGATTTTTTTGAATGGGATAAGGCTCGAGTAGTTTGGGATGCCATTTTGTTGAGCGGGATATGGCTCGAGTTGTTTAGGATGTTACTTTTGTTGAGCGGGATGAGGCTCTTGCTATCTGAGATGTTGTCATTGTTGATTATACTGCACTTAGATCTTACACGACTAGCATTGTTGCATATATGAGTGCATTCATAGATGATCATGGTAGCACTATACAGATGGCTATGGATTTTTGTGCTGCATTGAAACCTTATGGCAGGAGCTTTTAGATTCACCTCCATTTTCTGATAGGGATGCCATATTGGACTTGCTGGCTCGTTTATCTACAGGTTTATAGACTAGCTTTCATTTTGATGCATAGAATAGGTTAGCCATTTTTGTCATGCACACGATACATTGTATATATCAAACAATATTATATGGCAAGGAAATATATTTTGATTCATTTCCCTTTTAGATATGTCTTGTCACTTGCTTGATAATTGCCATTTTCTTTATGACTTGCCATCTTGATGTGTCCCAAACTTCTCCTTGATGGATTGACATTGAGATGTCCTAGGATCTTTCAGAATGCGTCGTTGATCTTTTTGTTTCTCTGGTGTACCAACTTTTGGTGTCTTTGAACTGGTCTTTTTATATTGTTAAGGTTTAGGCAAAGTGTTTGGCTTTCTTTCAAGGGTTAAACCAAACTATAAATGGTTGCCTACGTACTCTTCTAGATGAGAGATCAAGTCTTACATAGTTTAGGCTTGGCTTGAGTTTGAGCTTGGTTTGAGGGGTTTTTGGATTTTTATTTTGTTTGACCACAACATAGATGACTGCCTACGTACTCCCATTGATGAGGGGAGATCAGGTCTACGTAGTTCAAGCTTGATGAGCTGAACGGTTTGAGAAGTGTTTGTTTGAGTTTTTTGTTTTTTGGGTTTTTTAGGTTTTTTGTTTGGTTTGAACGCACCATAGATGATTGCCTATGTACTCCCATTGACGAGGGGAGATCAGGTCTTTCGTAGTTCCAGCTTGATAAAAACCTGCATTGACTTGATTGATTGTTATTTTTTTAGGACTAGGATGGTGGTTTGCAAGTACTTTAGACATAGTACCTCTTCACGGTGTTTGGGTTGATAAGCTATTAAAATTCTTCGACATCCATTTCTTGCAGTCTGAGGGCTCCCCCTGTCAATACTTCCTTGACAATGAAAGGGCCTTCCCAACTCGGGGCGAACTTTCCTTTGGCTTGATCTTGATTAGTAAGGACTTTCTTCACACCAAGTCATTTTCTTTAATTTGTCAGAGCCGAACTTTCTTGTTGTATGACTGAGTAATCCTCTGCAGATGTAATTGACCATTAAAGATGGTTGTAACCCTCCTCTCATCTATTAGAGATAGCTGGTGGTATCAGTATTGTAACCATTAATCTTTATCCATTTGAGAATTCATTAACACCTTCAACGACTCCATTTCTACTTCTATGGGGAGTACTACTTCCATGACATAGACCAATGAGTAGGGAGTATCTCTAGTAGAAGTGCGCATTGACGTTCTATAGGCTAGCAGAGTCAGAGGCAACAAGTCAGGCCATCCCTTATGATTGGCGGACATATTTTGCATAATTTTCTTGATATTCTTGTTGGCTGCTTTGACGACACCATTCATCTTGGGACGACAAATGACAAAATTTGTAATACCCAATAATTTCTGAATATTATTAATAAATAAATTAATTGAAGTCGAATATTTATTTGAATATAGCTGAATATTATTGTAGCATGAGTTATAGAAACTCGTTTCAATTAAGTGAAGTATTGAGATCTATATGACAGCAAGGTATTGTGACGAGACTGGTGAAGATCTTAATGTGAAGTTTATCAAAATTGCCTAGCGTGGCAAAATGAAGGACTGAGAAAATCACTAAGTCAATTAAGAGAGAAACAATTTAATAAGAGAAAGATTAATTATGTGTAATTATTTAACTCCATGAAAGATTAATTATGTGTAATTATTTAACTCCATGCATAAGATGGATATGATCTTTAACTAGTAGTATTATCAATTTGGGATTTAATTCATGTTATGTGAAACTGGAATGGTGGTAGACGTTGGGACTGGCATGAAGCTAAACTAGTTTGGCACTGCCAAGGACTGGCGCAGCTGCGCCCTTCCTGCAGTACAAACTGGGGCAGCCGCGCTAGTGGCTAGAGGTGTGAAAGTTGGTTATTAATGTGGATATGATATGGAACATTATTGTAATGTGTGACATTATTAAAATCTTATGATAAGAGTAAAATTAATGGTATAAAGTGTCGACGTCCGGATTTTTATTTGTCCCTTTGTGTTCTTATCTTTTGGTGTTCTCATGTTTGGTGAGATTTGTTTGAAAAAAACAAGTTTGAAAAGGTATGACATGTATATATCGACGATTTGACTGTAAGAGTCGCCAGTTGGTATTTTTAAATGGTTGCACCAACTAAACTGATAAATGGTTTGCACCAACTCAACCGAGAAATGGTTTGCACATAGACCTAGTGATGTGACACTGTATAATTTGTTTGCAAAATCGAGATTCATTAGGGTCCGGGGGCTTGATTATGCGGAGGGAAGGTTTTAGGCAACCCCCGACATCCGTGATAACACGGTTACCACCACTTTTTAATTTAAACTTTTATTTTTATGTGTGTGTGTAGGTCTACGTGCAATTATATGGAAGTAGTGCTATGCCTCGTTTACACCTATATACAAAGGGTTTGACTTTTGTATAAAAGTAAAATTTTAACGAGATATGACAGTGATGTTTTATAAAACTGGTTTTTCAAACCCTTGTGCTCAATAGTAATTGAGGCCTCTGATACTTCCATTTTATTTATGTGTTCGACTTGTTAGCTTTTATTATTTTTGAGATGCGAAGCATCTTCGAGAAAATAAGACAAATAGCAATGCCGAATTCCTTGTGGGCATGAGAGCCATCTAAGGAAATTTAGACACCGCGAATAATTTACAAGCTGGTTGCAGCTGCAAATGTCCATCACAGGAACCGAATCTAGATTCAGTAACTAAATCTATGATGACAAGATTCCTAGGCTCACATGATAAAGAAATATGTACTAAAGCTAAAACAAGAACTAGATTTGAAGAAATATAAACCATTTTAGCTTCATCGGTTACAGTTAAGTCACCATTAACCGGTTATGGTGTGAAATAGCCCGATTGGAAAAAATCTAGCCCATAGAAAAAGCTAGAAAATGAATTAGATTTGAGTAAATCTAAGCATTCCATCTTCAACAGTTCCATTTTAGTTATCATGAGCCGGTTAAAGTGAGAAATAGCCAGATTTAGGCCAATCTAACCCGCAGGCTGAGAAACCGTTATATATATAAAAGTTGTTAATATATATATAATGAACAATCAACTGCCACGAAGTAAACTCCAGGAAAGACGTGAAATATATATATATATATATATATATATATATATATATATATATATATATGAAAGCACTAAATGCTCAGAATATTATATTCGGGCTCAATCGAAGCATATTTTGATAATAGTATATATATAAGTATTTATATATATATATATATAAGCAATAAAAGCCACGGATCGACGATCCGGGCTTACACACATAACACGACTCTCCACGTGAATAAGTATGTGTGGATGGAAGTGAGAAAAGGGCTTAAAAAATCTGAGATGTCTTACAGTGGGCTGCCAAGAAGACTTTAAATGGCTTTTAATAAATGAATACTCGGTTTCCACCAGTTAAATATAGTAAAACATGAGCTCACAAGTGTTTGGAAAGAGAAAGCAATCAGTTTAAAGTGTGTACAGAGTAAAATTGACAGGATTTCCTCGCCTTTTCTCTTCTAAAAATGTCTTCCCCAAGCCCTGTATTTATAGAGGGGGGAGCCGCAGGTCTACATACGGCTACCCTATTTTCCCCCCAGGCTCTATGGGCCCATCGTCTCAAAGTACGTGCACGTATATAATGCGTTGTCCATTCGAACTTTCATAACTTTTAATCCGGGCATCTAATTAAGGCGTGTGATACCTTTCTGGAATGCTGTTGTCGAGAGCTACACAATGACATGGGATAAGATGTTGTACGAAATCGGGAAGATGGGTCCATGAATAGATCTTTAAGTCTTCAAATTTTATTCGGTGTGATGTCTTGTGTAGTAGTCACTCGGGATTTTGAGCTATGATTCTTGTGGGACATTTCATGTGAAATATGGCTTGAACTATTTTTGAGACAGGGCAAATGTAGTATCGAGGTGGTAAAATGATGATTTTTCCCTCTAGACAATCGAAGTTTTCTGCACACTTGCTACTAACATTGCAGGACGGCAGATTCGTCTTTAAGAGATAACCCTGGAAGACAGCTCATATCCATTCTGGATACCACCGGAACTTCAGTCTCAACCCCAGAACACACACCAAGATTATCAGTTCCAAACTCAAAGACAACCCCGAGTTTCTTCCTTGGAGATAACCCCAAGGAATGTCGTTGCAGTTCCGACGCTAAGCCAGGAAATGCTTGTTTTAAATGCATGCATTCAGCTTCAATCTCAGAACTCCCGTCGAGGCACTCATTCCAAAGACCTGGAGATAACACCAGGAAGACAAGCACACTTGAAGATGACCCTGAGGAATTTAAACACTTGCAGCAGTCCAATCTCAGAGATAACCCTGAGCAACGTCTGCTTTATCAGCCCAAACTGGAGATAACCCCTGTGAGGGGCAAAATTGTTATCTTTCCACCTCAACCCCACATCGCGCCGTCTCAACATTTCAAACATACATTTCTACACAGTAATGTCCCACAAGAGCCAAGGAGTTACAATCCCGAGTGACTATTACGTAGGGCAGCATCCTAGATAAAATTTGAAGCTTGAAGACAATGGGCATGGTCCCCTCTTCCTGACTTCGTACAACCTCTAATCCCATGTCATCGCGTAACTCTCGATAAAAGCTGTCCAGAAAAGGTCTTGTACACCTCGTTCGGATGCTCGAATTGAAGTTCTGCAAGTTCGAGCGGACATCACAGTGCACGTACTTTGAGACAACGAGACCCGTGGAGCCCGGGGCACCCCGGTCAGCCGCAGGTGCATCTACGGTTGCCACAGGTACACCTACATCCACCAGTTCTATAAATATAGAGCTTTGGGTGGCCATTTTCAAAAGAGGAAAAGGCGAGGAAGCCCTGTCAAATTTACTCTGTACACACCCCATATTGAGTGCTTTCTCATTTTAAACACCTGTTAGCTCACATATAGCTATATTTTTACTGGCAAGAGTAGAGTATTTATCCAATTAGAATCATATAAGTCTTCTTTGGCAGCCCACTGTAAGCCTTCTTACAATCTATAAATCCTTTCTCTTCATCTTTGCACACACTATTCTTCACATTGAGAGTCGTGTTATGTGTGTATGCCTGGACTTTGGTCTGTGGTTTTCATTTTTGTCTATATATATATATATATACTGATATATGTATATATTTATATATGGACTAACATTATCGAGTTATGCCTCGATTGAGCCTAGACTTATGTCTGGAGTGTTTACTTGCTTTTATATATATTTATATATATGAACAGTTGTTGGATTATATCCGATGAGTCTGGATTTTACATTTAGAGCGTTTACTACTTATATAAATATATATATATAAGTAGTAAACGCTCTGTACGTAAATCCAGGCTCAATCAAATAGAGTTTGATGACAAGAAATATATATATATATATATATATATATATATATATATATGAAAAGCACTAAACACTCGTAATATTATATTCTAGGCTCAATCAAGCATATTTCGATAATATATATATATATATATATATATATATATATATATATATATAAATAAAAGCCACAAATCGACGATCCGGGCTTACACACACAACATGACTCTCAACGTCAATAAGTATGTGTGGATGGAAGTGAGAAAAGGGCTTAAAAAATCTGAGATGTCTTATAGTGGGCTGCTAAGAAGACTTCAGAAGGTTTTTAATGAATGAATACTCGGTTTCCACCGGTTAAATATAGCAAAACACGAACTCACAAGTGCTTGGAAAGAGAAAGCACTCAGTTTAAAGTGTGTACAGAGTAAAATGGATAGGATTTCCTCGCCTTTTCTCTTCTTAAAATGGCCTCCCCAAGCCCTCTATTTATAGAAGCAGGAGTCGAAGGTCTACCTGTGGCTACCCGATTTTCCCTCGGGCTCTGTGGGCCCGTCATCACGAAGTACGTGTACATATGCAACACATTGTCCTTTCGAGCCTTCATAACTTTTAATGTGGGCATCCGATTGAGGTGCGTGATACCTTTCTGGAATGCTGTTGTCGAGAGCTACATAATGACATTGGATAAGAGGTTGTATGAAGCCAGGAAGATGGGTCCATGACCATATCTTCAAGTCTTCAAATTCTATCTGGTGTGTTGTCTTGTGTAGTAGTCACTCGGGATTTTGAGCTATAATTCTTGTGGGACATTTCATGTAAAATATGGGTTGAACTGTTGTTAAGAAAATGCAAATGTATTACTTGAATGCTCTCAATCTCACACTTTCATAATTCTCAGCACTTGGAAAAATGGAAGAAGAGCTCATACTTATAGGAATACTCAATACTCAGACAATGACATTCTCCCCCAAATCAAACTCATGGATGAAAGGATTGCATGAAGGGTAATGAGGAGTTGGTAATTGGTTGGTGATTTGCATCATGACCACCACTCCCCCCATGATCATTGGCTAGCAAGCTTGGAAGAAAAATGAAGAACATAGGCCTTAGACTTTTTCTCTTACACGTGACTGAGGATTTGGAAGTGAATGGGACTCTTAATTTGGGACAATCCAATATATCATAGCATTCTTGTATACCCCTACACATCCTCACTCTTATGTTATATTTTAATACACATCTCAATCATATATTATAACCTAATGTCACAATATGACTTAACATCTCAAGGTAGTAGATCTTATGCAACATACAAATAATCCATGTACATTTTAGCACACTGGTACATTTATTAAAATACTAATTTACAATATGCTCATGGTATATTATTTTAATATATGCCCACATACATGTTCATGTAGTTCCAATATGTTTAAAATACTAATTTACAATAATGTATTTATAACATATAGTTCCAATATGTTTACTCACATTGCCTCATAGAATATAGTTTTATAAGACTTAATATATAGTCTTGTAAATGTCACACTGCACTATATAGTATAGTTGTATTATTGCTCACATGCTCATAACTGTTAATATAATATGATTATATTACATACTTACTTATTTATGTTAAATAAATAAATTATGCACTTCCTTAGTTAATTAACACCAATATTAATTAATCCAACCATCTATTAATGTATTTATGAATTTCTATAACCATTATTCATTTTTATAATATATTGCAAACACTAATAATCACATTTTACAATTATTAAGTAATTTAGAAAAATTAATTTTCTCCAATCGACCATCATGCGCATTGCTTGCCAGATTTATCTTCTTTGAGACTACAGTAGTCGCTCCATGCCTTGATAGTGCCAAGACTGGTTTAGCTTCAGCCCGTGTCAATTTAAATCGCTAAACCCGCTTTATATAACATGAATTACTAGCCACAAACGTGTTACTACGAGTCTACGAGTGTATTGATTACAATTATGAAATCATCTTATCAACACGATTAATCTTCTTAATACTTGTTTTAATCTACTTAATGGATTTCCTCTTTTGACATTATGCCACACAAGACATTTCACAAATCCCATTGTCACTTCACACATCTTAATACTCATTGATCTAATACGAATAAATTGAATTAACCAACTCACAAAATAATAACACTTTTATTCACAGAAATTTTATTTCCATTAATATATTCATTTAATAATAAGCAGAAATTCTTGGGTATTACATCCTCCCCCCCTATAAAAAATTCCGTCCTGGAATTACAACAAGGTTACACAAATAGATGGGGATAATCCCTCATCATCCTATCTTCTAACTTCCATGTTGCCTCCTCGACATCATGGTTACGCCAAAGAACTTTATAGAGGGAATAACTTTATTCCTTAAGGTTTGCTCTTTCCTATCGAGAATTTGAACAAGAATTTCTTCGTACGCTAAGTCCTTCTCCAGTTGAATAGGTTTGTAAGAAATCACGTATTTGTAGTCGGACTTGTACAGAAGAAACACAGATATGTGAAACACGTTATGGATGTGCTCCAACTCAGGTGGTAGTGCAACTTTGTATGCTAATTCGCCCACTCTCTTTAGTATCTCGAATGGTCCTATAAATCTTGGACTCAGTTTTCCCTTCTTGCCGAAACGGATCTTTCCCTTCCATGGAGATACCTTTAAGAATACGAAACTACCGACTTCAAAGTCTCGGTCTTGTTGATGCAAGTCTGCGTACTTCTTCTGGCAATCTTAAGCTGGTACAAGTCTGGCCCTTATCACTTTTACCACATCCGCGATTTGTTTCACTAACTCTGGTTTGAGTATTCGTCGTTCTCTGACTTCATCCCAACATAACGGCGTTTTGCACTTCCTTCCGTAAAGAGCTTCATATGGTGGCATACCGATACTCAAATGGTAACTATTATTATACGCAAATTCGACTAAGGATAGGTGGTCATCCCAATTTCCCTTGAAGTCCATCACACAAGTCCTAAGCATGTCTTCTAGCATTTGTATTGTTCGTTCACTTTGTCCGTCTATCTTGGGATGATAAGTAGTACTTAACCGTAATTGTTTTCCCATCCTCTCTTGCAAGATTTTCCAAAATTTTGACGTGAAGCGCGGGTCTCGATCAGAAACAATTGACACCAATACTCCATGTCGTGAAATAATTTCTTTAACGAACAGACTCGCTAATTGATTACTGTAGCGGATCTTAATAGGTAGAAAATGTGCAGTCTTCGTAAGTCGGTCTACGATAACCCAGATGGCATCAAAACCCTTCTGCGTGACTGGAAGTCATACCACGAAATCCATCGTAATGTGCTCCCATTTCCACTCTAGTATTTCCAATGATTGTAGTAAAGCATTCGGACGCTGATGCTCTGCTTTTACGCATTGACACGTAAGACATCTACTAACGTACTTCGTAATTTCTCGTTTCAGATTTGGCCACCAAAAATGTTGCTTCAAGTCTCGGTACATCTTTGTGCCTCCTGGATGAACGGAATATGTTATATTGTGCCTCGTGCAAAATCTCCTCTCTTAACTCGGCCACTGCCGGTATCCACACTATCCCTTCAAATCGTAATACACCATCCTTATCTATTCGAAATTTTTCTTCCTCTTTTTCTATGATCCTTCTTTTGATTTTGACACATTCACCATCCTTCTCCCAGGCTTCCTTTACTCTATCCAACAATGTCGGACAAACTTCTATTACCAATAACTTCTCTTCAGACCTCTCGAGTCCCTTCACTTCTATTTCCAATTTCTCCATATCTCTTATTAACTCCTCCCGAGTTGTCAGTTGAAATAATTTCTCCCTTCCTTTCCTGCTCAGAGCGTCGACAGCTACGTTTTCCTTCCCTGGGAGATAAAGAATCTCACAGTCATAATCCTTGATCAATTCTAACCACCTTCTCTGACTCATATTCAACTCCTTCTGTGTGAAGATATATTTTAGACTATTGTGGTCCGTGTATATCTCACATTTCTCTCCGTACAAATAATGTCTCCATATCTTTAACGTAAAAACTACGGCCGCTACCTCTAGGTCATGAGTAGGGTATCATTTTTTGTAATCCTTCAATTATCGTGACGCATACGCAATGACCTTGCCGTGTTGCAAAAGCACACAACCAAGTCCTTTATGCGACGCATCGCTGTACACCACAAATCCTCCTGTATCATCTGGTAATGATAATACAGGCTCCTCGCTTAATCTCTTCTTCAACTCTTGAAAACACTCTTCGCATTTGTCGGTCCATACAAATTTCACCGTCTTCCTCGTCAAATTAGTTAACGGGGTTGCTATCTTAGAAAAATCTTGGATAAATTTTTGATAGTACCCAGCTAACCCTAAGAAACCTCTCACCTCTATCAGAGTTCTCGGTTGTTCCCAATTACTCACTGCTTCGACCTTTTCAAGGTCTACTAAGATTCCATTCTCATCCACCACGTGGCCTAAGAATTGAACCTTCTTCATCCAAAATTCGCACTTAGAAAATTTTTCATCCATCTTCTCCTTTCGTAGTGCCTCCAAAACAATCTTCAGATGTTCGGTGTGTTCTTCGTCCGTCTTCGAGTAGATCAAAATATCGTCGATGAAAACTACTATGAATTTATCCAAGTATGGCTTGAAAACTCGGTTCATCAAGTCCATGAATGCTTACTAAAAATGTGTAATGTCCATAACGGGTTCGAAACGTAGTCTTTGGTATGTCCTCATCCTGTACTTTCAGTTGATGATATCCTGTCCATAGGTCGATCTTCGAGAAACATTTTGTTCCTTTCAGTTGATCAAATAAGTCGTCTATCCTCGGTAGAGGATATCTGTTCTTGATCGTTACTCTGTTCAATTCTCGATAATCGATACAGAGCCTCATCAATCCATCCTTTTGCTTAACAAATAACACTGGTACTCCCCAAGGAGACACACTCGATCGAATGTAACCTTTATCCAATAACTCTGGAAGTTGTATCATCAATTCCTTCATTTCTACTAGCGCCATACGATATGGAGCTTTCAAAATTGATGTCGTTCCCGATGCTAAATCTATTACGAATTCGATTTCTCTGTCTGGAGGAAGGCCAGGCAGATCATTCGGAAACACATCCTAAAATTCACTCACTATTGGTATATCTTTAATCTCTACTCCCTTTTTCTGAGTATCCACAACATAAACTAAATAACCTACACATCCTTTCTTTGACAATTTCTTGGCCTGCATCATCGTAACACAACACGATTGCTTAAGCGATGAGCTATAATAAAACACTACCTTAGACTTACTCGGAGTCTGAAGGTTCACACATTTGTTTTGACAGTGAATTACTACTACATGGTTATATAACCAATCCATCCCCAGTATTATGTTGAATTCTCCTAATCTAATAGGAATCAAGTCGACGCTCAGTTCATGTTCTCTAATGTTTGCGCGACAATTCCGATAGATGTATTCTACAGGGATTATTTCCTTATTCGCAACTTCTATGTTTAAAGGATCTTCTAATTGTTCTCGGGGTGTACTAAGTTTATTAGAAAATTCTTCAGATACAAACGAACGGGTGGCACCCGAATCAAATAATACATAAACATTTATATTATTAATTGGGATTATACCTGACACCACGTCCTTTGCAGCTATGGCGTCTTGGACGGTCATGTTAAAGGTTCGAACAATCGATCGGTTGGGTTGCGCAGGACCACTAATCATCAACTTATTTCCTCCTCCTTGGTTTCCGCCAGCTCCACCGCTTCCTTTCTTCGGGAAATCCTTTATCTGGTGCTCTGTTGATCCACAAGCAAAACATCCTCTGATCTTCTTTGGCTTTGGGCAATTTGGCAATATGTGCCCCTCTTGGCCGGAATTATAGCAGGTACTTTTCCTCTTCCAGCATTCTCCCTGATGACTTCTTCCACATTTGTTGCAAGCTTCGGTCCTCTTCTTGAAGTTTCCCTGGTGACTTCCACCTTGGTTATTGTTTATGTTGTTGTTTTTTTCCTATTTCCTCTTTCCGGAGTTACTTCCTCCGCTGCTGCTCCCCCCATGATGTTCACTACCAGCGTTCTTGTTCTTCTTTTCCTTATGATATAGATTTAAGGCCTCACTGCCACCTTCCGCAATGATTGCCTTCTCCAAAAACGTGGTAAATGAATCAATCTAGAAGACCGATACCTTATTATACAGCCACGACTTCAACCCTTGCTCGAAGCATCTCTCCTTCCTCTCCTCATCAACAACTTGGTGCTCTGCAAATCGCTCTAGTTCATTGAACTTAGCTGCGTACTGCGCCACCGTCATATCACCTTGTTTTAAGTCTAGTAATTTTACCTCCATCATACTCTTCATACTTTTTGGAAAATAGTTCTCGAAGAACAACGTAGTAAACCTCTCCCATGATATCGTACCTTCCCTCGCTCTCTGCTGATTAGTTTCCCACCAATAGTTCGCTTCGCCCCTCATCATGTATGTGGCAAATACTATCTTCTAGTCTTCATCCACGCGAATTATAGTGAAGGCCTTCTCGATCTCCTTGATCCAGGTTTGCGCAACTATCAGGTCAGTGGTTCCTGCGAACTCTGGGGGTCTTACACTCTTAAAATCTTTGAAGATTGTTAGTGGGAAAGCTTGGGGAATGGGTGGTACGGGTTCGTTTCTTCCCCTCAGAGCTTCTCCCAATAAATCTACCAGTCTCTGTATCGGATCTACATGACCTCTCTCATCATTAACTGACTCTTCTGGGACAGTTATTCTACGTCTGGGTGGCATTTTCTGCATCATAAAAATTTTCACTTTATTAATCAATTATAATACTTAGACATTTCTTAATAGAAAGAACTACATGTTTATAACACCTTTCTGAAATAAGATCATTTATATTCATGTGCCAAATGGTTATATTACATGTTATTTTCTAGCATACTGCTATAAATGATAACACATATCCCCTACTATGACAAAAGACGGGGACATACCAACTTACTACCCCTCTATCACTTTTCAAAAATTTCGGGGTTTACCACTATCTCACATCTTACACAAAGAATTGAGATTACTACAACATATTAAAACACATAATAAACTACTACACTACTGAGCGTTTCCCTCTAAACTCAATCTAACATTCCACGCTATACGGCGCTCTGATATTCCTTCTGTGTGATGTGTACCACCATGTCCCGAGTTATGGTATGCTTGGTCTATCCTTGCTCAGCTGGGTAGAGATTTACCCCATCGATCAATCTCTCCATGGCTGTGCGTAACGCATAGCCCATCTTGTTCATCTTCCTCCTCTTACATCGCACCTCATCCTCTAGATCATCTGCCCTATCATTGGCTTCCTCCCACTTCTCCTCGAAGTGAATCCTATCCATCACCTCCATCTCTAACTGATTTCAGAGAGCCTCTTTCTCCTCCCTCTCACTCAAAACCTTCTACTCTAATTCCTTTAGCTTTCTTGCCACTTCAACATTCCTCGCCACCGCTCGGTGAAACAAAGCTCCCATCTGGATTCCTGCTTCCTTATGGTGAGCAATCTCCACCTCCATCTCCTGCATCACTAGTTGCCTCTGATGGTCCTCGTCCCTCAACCTTTGGAACGCGGACTCCGTCTCCCTAGCCTCAGTCTCTAGCTCCTCCACTCTACACCCTAACTCCAATATCTACTCCTCAAATTCTCCTAACATCCGATCCTCAAAAATAGCCTCGTCGGAGTCCATCATGGGCTCGGGCTCCTCCTCTAAAGGCTCTTCCTCCGGATCAGACTCCACCTCTTCCTCATCGTCATCATCAAAAGGGGCTGCTACTGAAATAGGCTCTGCTATCAAGGCTGTCTCATAGACTACGTGGATATCACGCGGCTCCTCCTCTACTACTCGGCTAAGTCCTCCATGTCAGTCATCCTACAATCACCAACATAAGACAACACAAAAAACAACTCCATTAGAATGTTAAACAAATATATGTTCATTGTATAGAATGAAGTTACATTTCATAACACACTAAGTCTCTCAAGGAAAACACTACATGAGTTTTATCTCCTTCCTAACCTCAAGGTTTTCTTAAGTTATAATCTAAGGACACTCGCTCCCAAGGTTTATAACTAGGACTTTGATACCAAACTGTGATGCCCCCAAATTCGGACCCCCACTTGGTCACTCAAATTTGGTTCATCACGTTCTCATGGTAACACCATAATAACTAAATAACATACATTCACAACGGAAAATCTAAATTAGAATAATATACAATGATTTATTATAATTATTCCCCCAAGTCCTGCAACCTACAGTACTTAATAGATTACATAATTGTATCAAATTAAGACCTATTACATAATCCTACTTAAGTTTAAACATCATTTGAAAATAGGCTTAACACAGCAAGATAGTTTAAACATAAAAGGGACAAGCTAGTTGGTAGCCTTGCCCTTGCCCTTGTCTGTTTCGGAGACACCTCCCTGTTCCTCCTTAATTGAAAGGTTTAAATAAGCAAGGATGAGCACAAATTGCCCAGCAAGTAATTTACAACAAGGGTGTAGGATATAATATCATAAGGTTCGAAATATCAAAATGTCATTTCTAGGATAGTTCAAGGTGTCAGAATAATATCAACAATTCTTGGAATAAGAACGACAATTCAATATAAATCAACAGATATATATGAATCCAACGACTAATAATATATCCAACTGGATAAGCAATTTATATTGAGCAGTCACTAAGGACCATTGAACTTCCACTAGAGTTACCAAAATTGAACTGATAACCCAAAAATATCAAGTACTATAGATGATCAGTCTACAATACTTTACGTTATGCAAAACAACGCAATAATATTTATTCATGTGTTGGGGTTTCCAACGACATACACTCCCCTTACCAAAAGGGTTATCCAACTCAATTTTTCAAAATTTCCGCACCAATCAATTGGTTTGGACAACTTTTAAAAACATGCATATAGTCTAGCCGAATCGAATGGCATCGACTCTTTCACAATATTCAAGAACAATACTAAGTTCAACATGAATAATAACTTTCACAAGGGTTTAAGCATATTTGCTCCTTTGAACGAAAAAGTAATATAACTTGTATTCAAAGAGATAAGCTTACGGTATTCATTGAATAAAGAATGCAATTATACGTACACAATAAGAGTAGGGTTCATATACTTGCACAATATAAATTTGAGTAAGGTTAGAGAACTTGCCTTAAGCGTAGTTTATCCACTTTAAGAAATCAACACTTTCGAATCCTATTTATAGCGTATCATATGTTCAAGATGTTATTAGCCAACACATATAGGTAAGTTTAACGTACACATAAACATTTAACTTAGATATAACTTCATACAAATCGCTTACCCTATATTTGCATAGCACAATTTAGTTTGTATGTCATCACAATTACTACAAAGTCTTGATTGCTTTATTTCATGACAATATTCTTTGGACTTATCATTACAATGCAAACACTAACTTATCATCTAAGAATCACACACACACTCACACACACACACACACATATATATATATATATCAGTAGGTTTTAGATCACTTTAAGCATCATAGGCATCATACAAGTTACTGTCTAAAAGTCAGAATTCACTATCTGGGATTCCAGATCAAGCAATTGCTAGCCCATAGCTAAGCCTTAAGACCGGTAACAACTGCCGTTCTTTGACCCAAATGCAAAACTCAAATTTCTTGCCTTGTGGTCTCTATCCGGTTTTCAACACATAATCATACATAATGTATTTTGACATGTTAAGGGTCCTTTCATGCTTATCAAGTAAATCTAGGTTCCCTCTTTATGATACATTTCTAATTTAAACATTTCAACAAGTTAAGGCCATTCAAGGTCATGAACTCACAAAGTCTATCATGCTTGTTGTCTAAACATTTAAGATAGTCACAAAGTTCATATTAGGCATGCTTGTGAGTATTCATAATGTATATGTGAAACTAATACCGCTTTAGTTGAAGATAGGCTTCGTTCATGATTTTCTTGAAATATGACACACATGCATGGTATATATACGTTTGTGCTACATGAGTGAGTTTAAGAGTGTCATAAAACATGATCACAAATGTTAGATTTTAGTCCTCATAGTAGCTTGACAATATTCACATTCAATGCTTACTAGTAGGTTCAACATGTTCATGCTTACTTATTAACCTCATAAACACCATCTAAAGGTTTATTCATGCACTTCTAGGTCATACTAACATGCTTCCAAAGTCAGAATATAAATCATGTAGAAATAATACATGTTAGCTAATTAGGCTAAGCTTTTTCTTGAAAATATTTCTAACACAAAGCTTAATAAGTTTGATCATGCTCAAAGGAACTACGTACACTATAACATGCTCATCTAAGTGTAAAATCAGTCATGTATAGCTTACTAGGTTCATAATTTGCAGAACACGATCTCTAACATAGTTTGTTTTCAAAACTTAAAAGTCTAAATCTCCATTTAAACCATATGCCTTCGTTACTCATGCAAGTATATTGAAACATGTTCTTATCGAGTTAATATACTTGTACATACCCCGTACATATGTTTATATGCTATCTTGATTCATAACAACTAACTAATATTTATCAGATTATAAAATGTAAACTAAGAACTAAAAATGTGGATCGCTCAAATTGCGCTTCCACGCCTTAGTGTAAATCCCAGTAGCCTACGCCATGCCCGGTTCAAAAGTGTAAGAAGTCTGCTTTAAGTAAAAGTCGCCCAACCTCCAAAATTATTCACCAATTCGATTCCAAACAATATTGTATCAGTTTAAACATGTTTATATGGTTATATAACAACTTTATAGCCAATACCCACCCTTATTAACATCCAATTCCATAAAATAAAGAATTTGAAATTTAAGACTCAAGACTCCATATTTTTCACATAGAATAAAACTGAAGAAAGGAAGATAGGTTATACCTCTGCAAAAGAATGGACTTGCTACTAGTTGAACTCTCAATGTCCTAGAATACTTGAATGCTCTCAATCTCACACCTTGATAATTCTCAGCACTTGGAAAAATGGAAGGAGAGCTCATACTTATAGGAATACTCAATACTCAGACAATGACATTCTCCCCCAAATCAAACTCATGTATGAAAGGATTGCATGAAGGGTAATGAGGAGTTGGTAATTGGTTGGTGATTTTCATCATGACCACCACTCCCCCCATGATCATTGGCTAGCAAGCTTGGAAGAAAAATGAAGAACATAGGCCTTAGCCTTTTGCTCTTACACATGACTTGGGGATTTGGAAGTGAATGGGACTCTCAATTTTGGACAATCCAATATATCTTAGCATTCTTGTATACCCCTACAGATCCTCACTCTTATGTTATATTTTAATACACATCTCAACCATATATTATAACCTAGTGTCACAATATGACTTAACATCTCAAGGTAGTAGATGTTATGCAACATACATATAATCCATGCACATTTTATCACACTAGTACATTTATTAAAATACTAATTTACAATATGCTCATGGTATATTATTTTAATATATGCCCACATACATATATCGTAACATAGATAATATATTTATAACACATTGTTCCAATATATTTACTCACATTGTCTCATACAATATAGTTTTATAAGACTTAATATATAGTCCTATAAATGTCATACTACACTATATAGTATAGTTGTATTATTGCTCACATGCACATAACTATTAATATAATATTATTATATTACTAACTTACTTATTTATGTTAAATAAATAAATTATTCACTTACTTAATTAATTAACACCAATATTAATTAATCCAACCATCGGTTAATGTATTTATGGATTTCCATAATCATTATTCATTTTTATAATATATTGCAAACACTAATAATCACATTTTACCATTATCAAGTAATTTTGAAAAATTAATTTTCTCCAATCGACCATCGGCGCAAATTGCGCCATTTATATCTTCTTCATTGATTGATTTGGTATGAATGCGCCATGCCCCGACAAAGGCAAAGACTGGTTTAGCTTCAGCCCGTGTCAATTTAAATCGTTAAACCCGCTTTATATAACATGAATTACTAGCCACAAACGTGTTACTATGAGTCTACGAGCGTATTGATTACAATTATGAAATCGTCTTATCAACACGATTAATCTTCTTAATACTCGTTTTAATCTACTTAATGGATTTCCTCTTTTCACATTATGCGACACAAGGAATTTCACAAATCCCATTGTCACTTCACACATCTTAATACTCATTGATCTAATATGAGTAAATTGAATTAACCAACTCACAAAATAATAACACTTTTATTCACATAAATTTTATTTCCATTAATATATTCATTTAATAATACGCGGAAATTCTTGGGTATTACAGAATGGGCCGAAGCTACCCAATATCTAACAGAGGCCTGTCAAAAGAGATAACGAGAATATACATCAGAAGAAGACAATGGTGTCAATGTCTACGTCAGCAATCCTTTCCACCTGATGTAACTCCTCTTGAGTCACTGGATCTCTATCCCCAGGGATGTCAGGCCTATACAATGGAGGATCTGCACCGGCAAAACCATATGGGTCATCTGAGGTGCCAGCGCCAGAGTTGGAAGGATCAAAAGTATCTGCCTCTGAAGGATATCTGCCCAAATGTCGGATAAAGAAATGTGCCCGGTCCAACTATCGGGTCAAGCTGTCAATCTTTATCAAATGAGTCGGATCTCGGACACAGGTTAGCCAATCCGTCACCATTACGGTTCCTGGAACCATATCCCCGATGAACTGAGTGGCGCAGGTCTGGGCTCCAATGGTACGAGAGAACAACTAATGATGGAACATCTTCTGAGTGCAGGGACCCTCTGATAGTGCAAAACCGTCAACACCCAACAATGGGATATCAATGACGGGTTACTGCGAAATAGGCCAGTAACGCCTAGCAAGAGGCAAGATCGGTATACGAATCTCTCATGTGGTGCTCCTGATAGCACGCTCTCCTAAGTAGAGCTCCCATCCTCCATCTGTGAAGAGAGGAATCCTACGAGTGGAAATCACATGCTCAACTCCAGTCGGGTACCTATCCTCAAATCCAATGCTCAAGTGCTCCCCAGAGTAGGGAACCCACATGATGATATTCGATGTCAAAAACTCCAACTGTAAACGACAATGATTAAAGCCCTCCGAAATAGGGACCTCTACCAGTATGGAATGATGCCATCTCCATCCTCATAGATAGGTATCTAAGCCTAACCCACTCACATGACGCAAACATGGGAGCCTCTCATAGGCCCAAAATTGCCAACACAAAGACAAACATCTGCTGTTAGTCAACGCTCTTAACCTGTACATGAGAAAAGACAAGAGAAATACTCAACAGCAGAAACGAGTAGAATCCTAACCAAGCCTCGGTAAAGCCCTGCGAGCGCATGCGCATTCCCTTGAGGAAGTAGGCAAAGGTGTAGGAACCCCAATCGTAATCTCCTATACGGTCCACGTGTCGAGTAGCGTTTATCAAAGCGAAGGACACCATGGAAGAGTTATCTGCTATGAAGCATCCCCTAATGATCATCAGGAATAATCGTCGAAGAATGTGATCCCTGACTCTCACATCATCGTATGGGCTCACTCAACAGCCTTCTCATAGCATCTACGCTCAAAGGACCTGCACGTACAGTCCTGCCCTTGAGCGCACTGTCTGGAACTTCTAGCCAAGATCTGACGGCAGTAGAGGTGATATCCGCCGTACAAGGCACTGGTATCCCTCCAAACTCCATACCTGTGATAAACCGCCAATCCATCGGTGTCATCATCACGTAACAATCGATCAAATGGAGTGATTGAGTCTAGTGAAACCAGCTCTCAGACAATGCCATGGGGTAACCCCAGGGACAACGGCGGGGAAGAATGGAAAGGAACGTCCCGAATCCCTAGCCATATACAATCGCTCTATAGTTATCATGCAAAGCCTGATACATAGAGTGGATGTTGAACCAGTTCCCTCAAGGCTGTGTAAAGCCGGGAACCTACACCAAATGCAGATCAACATCAGAATCTTTTACTCTTCATAAATAGGAAAGAAGGAAGATTAAGATCTAACTTTATACCTCATTTGTGTGTAGGTAAACTGAAGGGTGTCGACTCAAATCACCTAGAAGCTCTTGGTTCACCACTTTAATGCCTGGCAAATTCCTATAAGGAATAGATGCAGCAGGAGCAGGAGCAGGAGCAGGAGCCTCAACCGGTATATCTTTCTCCTTGTCCTCGACGTCCGACATATCAACTTGGACTAGATGTATCACCGCCTCCACCAAACGATGAGTCTATCTAACAGAACGGGGTCTAGGCACTTCAGAAGCCCTCCTCTGTACATCAGAAGTGGTCCTGTGGGAACTACTCGGATGATCCAGATCCATATATCTGGACAACAAGTCTCCAAATCACCTCAGAAAGGGCGTGGTAAATTCTTATATGGAGCTTTTCAAAATGCTTTTTTATGACTACATGCATGTATGCATTATTTTAACATACATCTATAGTAGAGTTAAAAATGCATGACTAACCAATGCCTATATTTTGGAAAATTTTGTCGTAGTCCCCTTTGTAAATAGGACTATCCACATGCACATAGGCATGACTAGGTGGCCATTCAGCAGCACACCTACCCACAGTCGTATACATCCTACATGCATTAATACATCATAGTAAAAAATCCGTAAGTGTAGTCTAATTACCAAGATTATTTTGCTTTTCTACCTTTACTCATTTATCCTCAAATAGGATAAGAAATGATAGTAAAAGGTGCTAATTTGACTGTTTCAAAAGTCAAATTTTTTCACATCATTATGTTTAGCATGGTTTAATACTAACATTTACTATGTTGAATATTTTTTATAAAGTCATACCAGCATGCATATGCACTACTATGTATCTAAATACATTTCATGCGATAAGTCATTTTCCAACGGATAGAAATTGGAAAAGAATACATGCATACGTTACCAGGACTGTGTAGAACACTTGTATGATAGCAGAATTTGCAGAAAGTCGCCCGAACTCAGCAGATCTGCAGAAGAGCTCTCAGATTTCCTTCGCGGCGTCACTTGAAAATGATTTATGAAAGCAACCTGCAGGCATTTAATACCCACGGTTGGCCGCAGGTGCACTTGCAATTGCCACAGGTGTACCTGTGGCACCCTTACATGGGTCCTACCCCTCTAGCTCTGTCTAGTTCAAGTTGAAAAGGAGGTCTCACAAGCTAAAAAGGCCAAATCAGGAATAAAAACGCTATGCGATTGAGCAAAATAGCCTAGAATCCTGGTTTTCACAAGTCAAATTATGGTTTATCATGTTACACATTGGTATTCGCCTAAATACAAGGTACACTATACCGACGAGCTCAGCTTTTGTAATCATACTCGGCAATGCCTCAAACAGGTCCGATACAGCCAAATACATGGTCGTAACCATAAACACTGTCTCTTGCGGGCGTCACAACGCTGATATCATCGATATAGTGTCCCCAGCGGGGGTCACAACACCAATATCATTGATATAGTATCCCCGGCAGGGGTCATAACGCTGATATCAATGATAAAGTACCCCCGACGGGGGTCACAACGCAGATTTCATTCATCCACGTATCCCCAGTGGGGGTTATAACGCATTCTTAGTCCATGAATGTATCCCTGGCGGTGGTTATAATGCAATTCAACCAATGATATACGCATCAGTGAAGGTCAAGAAGCCTTGAAAATTTACCCAACAAGGATTTAACCATTGATACACACATCAATGAAGGTCAAGCAGCCTTGACGAATCACCTAACTGGGATCTATCCGGTGATACACACATCAGCGAAGGTCAGGCAGCCTTGATAATACATACTGTTGGTAGTAACTCCAACAGGACCGTGGTATATGCTAGTGACACAAACCAGAGCAGACCATCCTCATCAGAGAGGACCGATGATGGAATATGTTATACACATCCTCAAATAGATAAAGCTTTTTCTCCACAGATCTCTTTAGAGTAAAGTCTGTATCAAGGATTCAGGACTTTGGTGATAACCCCATGTCAACGTCCTAGAAGACTTGGATCGCATGTCCAAGACATCACTAGTTGTCATCCCTGGAAGGATTAATAGGGAACCAACAATCATCCCATCATGTTGGAAAATAATCCAATAAAACACATGCATCATGCATTTACATCATGTTGCTGCACATGGCATCATGTTTATCTTGTTGCATTTCAAGTGTCTAGGATTCTTTATCCTATCTATGCCTTCCATTGCATGAATATGATAAAGAGGGGCATCTGTAGACAATTGAAATTTTCTGCACACTTGCTACTAACATTGCAGGAGGGCAGATTCGTCATTCAGAGATAACCCTCGAAGATAGCTCATATCCATTCTAGATACCACCGGAAGTTCAGTCTCAACCCCGGAACACACACCGGGATTATTAGTTCTAAACTCAAAGACAACCCCAAGTTTTATCCTTGGAGATAACCCCAAGGAATGCCATTGCAGCTTCGGCGATAACCCCAGAAATGCTTGTTTCAAATGCATGCATTCAGCTTCAATCTCGGAACTCCCGCTGAGGCAGTCATTCCAAATACCCGAAGATAACACCGGGAAGACAAACACACTTGAAGATGACCCTGAGGAATTTAAACACTTGTTGGAGTCCAATCTCAGAGATAACCCTGAGCAACGTCTGTTTTATCAGCCCAAACAGGAGATAACCCTGGTGAGGGGCAAAATCATCATCTTTCCACCTCAACCCCACATCGCGCCATCTCAACATTTTAAACATACATTTCTACACAACAATGTCCCACAAGAGCCAAGGAGTTTCAATCCTGAGTGACTATTACGCATGGCAGCACACCGAATAGAATTTAAAGCTTAAAGACCATGGGCATGGTCCCCTCTTCCTGACTTCGTACAACCTCTAACCCCATGTCATTGCATAACTCTTGACAAAAGCGGTCCGGAGAAGGTCTTGTACACCTCGTTTGGATGCTCAGATTGAAGTTCTGCAAGTTCAAGCGGACATCACAGTGCACGAGTGCACATACTTTGAGACGGCGAGACCCACCGAGCCCGAGGCACCCCGGACAGCCGCAGGTGCATCTGCGGCTACCGCAAGTACACCTGCGACCACCGGCTCTATAAATATAGATCTTGGGTTAGCCATTTTCAAAAGAGGAAAAAGCAAGGAAGCCCTGTCAAATTTTCTCTATACACACCCCATATTGAGTGCTTTGTCATTTTAAACACCTGTTAGCTCAAATATATCTATATTTTTATCGGCGGGAGCTGAGTGTTTATCCAATTAGAATCATAGAAGTCTTCTTTGGAAGCCCAATGTAAGTCTTCTTACATTCTATAAAACCTTTTTCTTCATCTTTACACAAACTATTCTTCACATTGAGAGTTGTGTTGTGTATGTATGCCTGGACTTCGGTCCGTGGTTTTCATTTTTGTCTGTATATATATACTTATATATGTATATATTTATATATGGACTAATATTATCGAGTTATGCCTCGATTGAGCCTAGACTTATGTTTGGAGTGTTTACTTGCTTTATATATATATATATATATATATATATATATATATGAACTGTTGTCGAACTCTGTTCGATGAGCCTGGATTTTACATCCGGTGCGTTTACCGCTTTTATATATATATATATATTAACATTTTTGTCAGCCTTGAAGTTTACTTCGTGGCCTTTTACTGCTTTATTTACCTTTAGTCCCGCTTGGAGTTTACTTCGTGGCGGTTGATCGTCTTTACTGCTTTATTTACATTTAGTCCCGCCTAGAATTTACTTTGTGGCGGTTGATCGCATTTGTTACTTTATTTACATTTATGATCCCCCATGGAGGTGTTTCATGGTGGTTGATCATGTCTATATATATATTTACAGCTTTTATATATATAACTGCTTACTGGTTTTCATATAAACTGCGACATCATGTGAGCCTAAGAATCATGTGATCACAGATTAAGTCTACTAAATCTAGATTCGGTTCCCGTGATGGACATTTTCAGCTGTAGGCAGCTTGTAAATTATTCACGGTGTTTGAATTTCCTTAGATGGTTGTCATGCCCATGAGGAGTTCGACACTGCTATATACTATTTTCTCGAAGATGCTTCGCATCTCGAAAATAAAAGCAATCAAGCCGAACATTTAATAATAAAATAGAAGTATGAAAAGGTCTCAATTACTATTGAGCACATGGTTTGAAATACCTCTTTTATAAAACTTCACTGCTATATCAAGTTTAAAACTAAATTTTTCATTCAAATTCAAACTCTTTGTATATAGGTGCGAATGAGGCCTCGCACTCCTTCCAAATAAATTTCGCATTGATCCACACACACACACATTCATATAACAGTTTCTTGAAAAGTGGTGGTCACCGTGGTAACAATGATGTTGAGAGGTGCCTAACACCTTTTCTCGGTTTCACAGACCTGTTTAGCAGTGTCACATCACTGGGTCAATGTGCAAACCTTTTCTCTGTTGTGTTGGTGCAACCAGTTAAAAACACCAATTGGTGACTCTTACAGTCAAATCGTCGACATTATACATGTCGGACCTTTTTCACTTGTTTTTTCAAATAAATCTCACATAACATGAGAACACCAAAGAACAAGAAACGAAAAGGGACAAATAAAAATCTTGACGTCGACATGCCCCTCACCAGGATTATCTCTGGCTCTGGGTTGATTTACTAGTCGTTGCTCAGGGTTATCTCTGAGATTGGGCTGCTGTAGGTGCTGAATGTCCTTAGGGTTGTCTCTTAGGTGTGCCTAACCTCTCGGCGTTATCTCTGGGGTTGGAATTGTGTGCCTCGGGGTTATCTCAGAGGTTAAAACATACTCATGGGGGTTGGAACGAATTTTGCTAGGGTTATCTTCGGGACTGGAATTGAGTATCTCGGGGTTGTCTCCGAGATGGAAAATTTAGTATCCTAGGGTTATCTTCGGGATTTAGCTGATTTGACTTCCAGGGTTATCTTTGGCAGACAATTTTCCCCACCTGTAAGGTTAGTAATAGGAATGCAAAATTTTGAGTGTCTACATGATGTACCAAGTAGCACAATAAAATCATGTGCAACATTTTAATATAGAAATAATTAATTAACTATGCATCTCCAAAATTCGTAAAGAAATTGAATGTTAGAAAAATAGACATTTAATGTGGGATAATATTATAATACTATGGTTTGTGTACTAATATATCTATGGAGAATACCTGGTTAATAATCCCTAACTGGATTATTTTATCTACATTAAATATTAAATTATGTAAACCTAATGTACATGAATTATATGATATGGGTATATATATAATCCCTAACTTTTCATTTTGTAGTAACATTTATACATTAAAATCATATGGGGGAAACCAAAAGGGGATTAAATTAACTATATTTGAAACCAAATGGTGTGAATTAAAATGCTTGTTCCAATTCAGTTGCCAAACAGTAACCTATATCTCCTTTGCGTGAACTGCTGAGCTTGAATAGTGGCTAGCTAGGGGAGGAGATGATGGCTATGAAAATGGCTGAGAATGAGTGGTTGAACAACTCTTCTATAACCATTGTCTTCTACTTCTACCCCATGGATTCCAACCTTAGTGTAAAATCATTAATAAGTCAACCATTGTTCTATAAAAGGCAGCTTCATTTCCATTTCCCGTTGCTGAAAATGGTCTGTTGAATTCCAAGAATTGAGAGTGTGAGTTGCTTGTTAATTAAGAAAGAGTCTAGGATTTGCAAAAAGAAGGGACTTAGCTAACTAAGCTTCATAGAAGGTAAAATTCTTGTTTTAAATTCTTAATTCCAAACTTAGCAAATTATAGAAATTCTCATAAATTCTTATGAATATGGTTTGGAAATGTACTATCAAAGTGTTTATGGAGTTTATATGTATATAAGGAACCTTAGAGAATAGGTCTGAGCATGTTAAAATGGAAGAAAACCGATAATTGTTGGATCTTTGCCGAAGAAGAGACTGGTATGAACTTACCAAGGTAGGGCGCAGATGCGCGCTCCCTTCAGTTCAACACGGCACAACTGTGTCGTGCATCAGTTTTGATTTTTGACTTCTATTTTCCAATTTGGGGAAGACTAACATGATGTTATGAATTGAGCATGCATATAAATAGGTTTAACATATGGGTTTAGGTTCCTTGACACAACATGAATACTTCAAATTGTATTAGTGTACATGTACTAAAAGATATTATAATTTTGATAATAGACTTTGACTAAAATTATGATACCTCAGTTCTGATTTCATAAGCATATGGTTTAGCTATGCATGAAATGTGATTCAAAGTAAGACGCATGTATTGAAATATACTTTGGTTGGGAGAAAATAATTTTAAAATCAAACTTGGATATGTTGTAAACTAATAATATGAACATGATATTGTGTATGTTCTAAACTTAAAGCATGAATAACTAAAGCCCCTATGTGATCACACATGACTCATATGTACGACCATGTTGGTTAGACACAATGAAAATTAATCAAGCATGAGTTAGAGATGTTTTAAAGCAATAAAAGATGGTAGTCATTTGTATATGATGAAAACCTTAATATGCATGCATACTAACTGATTTCATGGCTATCTCATATGTTTACATGGTGAGCATAGTAGTCCTTGTGATTTATTATCTCAATTGGCCTTAACTTATTTGAAATCTCAAAATAGAACCATACATTTCAAAGATGAACGTAAGATAACCTTCAGAGTATGCAAGAATCTTTAATAAAGAATGGGAAAAAACTAGGAAGTGCAAAGCTCATCTCAATTCAGTTAGAGGGCAGTAGCAATTTGCTGTAGTCCCTAAGCTTCAACCAGGTGCAACTAACGCCTCTTGCAATCTGGTATGGTGACTTATTTGTAAACTACAAATTTTAACTTGCATGTTATATTACTTTCAGTATAATTACATTATATTAAAAGAGTCATGGTACATGATAACTATATGAAACCTAGAATCTAAGGTTTTACAAACTTTCATATTTCTCTTATTCAAGATGGTTATATAGATGCATGGTGTGATAGCATTTAAGTTGATTTTCCATTTATGTTGCTAAAATGATAAGGAATGTGTATCATTGACTTATGTGATCAAACATGTATGAGATAAATTATGTTTGAGCTTGTGTAACTAATAAATATACCTATATACGTAACTATGTTATAATAGGATTTTAAAGTGTGATAAGCCATAAGTTGGTAAATGACTCTTGAGGCAAGACTCCTAACTTACACGACCTTGAATTGTGCAAGTTCTTTAGCTTCATTTGATCTTCGTATTGAATGCAAGTCCCTAAACTCTTTACACTATATATGTTGCATATTTATTTCCAATAAATATCTATCACTATTCAGAAATCATTAGTATATCTTGATGATTGATGCAAGCATTGAACTTATCATTCTTAAATGCAATATAAAAGTTGTCTAAGCCATTGATTCGGATAAAATATTATCGTATGTTAGAAAGCTATCCAAACCAAATTGACTTGGTGCTGATTCTTAGATCTGCTGAGATGAACAACCCTCATTGAAGGGAAAATTATATAACTATGGAGGAACCGACGTGCGCATATACGATCATGTTTAAATGTTATGCATAACGTAGGGTACTTAGGTTGATCACCTATTATACTCATTTTTATTGAATTTTCAGTATAATACTGTTAATTCTAGTAGAAGTTTGTATTCCTTAGTGACTGTTCAATGTTCATTATTCCCTAACCTTGACATGATGTATTTTTGAATCTTATTGATATCTTTCAGTCCATAGCTACCTTTATTGAGAATTGATGATAATTCCTGAACTATTATTCATTGTCATACCTTTGGGACTTGAACTTTATAACTATTCACCCTTATTACGATATTACTTGCTGGGCAAATTTGTTGTTCATCCTTACTTTCCTTAAAACTTTTAGTTAAGGTAGAACGTGATGAACCCTCAGGCAAGGACAAGGGTAAAGAGAAGGCTTCAGAATACCTTTTTTATTAGTACTAGGAATTCACTATTTTATGTTATACGAAGACTTATTTACTATGATGTAATAAATTATGTTTAAATTAAGTTGTAATGTTGTAGTAACGGTTACGAGACCATGGGACAAGAATATTTATGTTATCACAATATAAATTATTCTATTTTTCGTTGTGTGAGATTTTAATTTATTAACGTGACGAACCAAATTCGAGATATGAGTGTCTGAATTTGGGGGCATCAAAGAATTAAGATATTTTATATAGAATTTGCTGCATAATTCCTTCATCATCTGGTTGTTTAGATTCTTGGAATTGTCCGATACGATCACCTTCGGTTGTCCATATCGACAGATGATATTATTTCTGATGAAACCAATGTTTACCTCTTTGGTGACTTTGGGAAAAGAGGCCACTTCTACCCATTTAGTGAAGTAATCAATCACGGTAAAGATGAATCGATAACTATTGTTGGCTTTGGGTTCTATTATCCCAATCACGTCCATTCCCCACATTAAAAAGGACCATGGTGAGCTCATACAATGCAATTCATTTGGAGGAACGTGGATGACATTTCCATGGACTTGGCATTGATAGCATCTCCTGACGTGATTGTCACAGTTAGCTTTGAGAGAAATCCAATAATGCCCCGTTCTTAATATTTTTTTGGAAAGTAAAGGACCGCTCATGTGTGGACCACATACTTCACCATAGACTTCATCCACGAGTCTTTGAGTTTGATCTTTATCTAGGAATCTTAGAAGACCTATCCCAGCTCCCCTTTTGTAAAGTGTGTCTCCGCTCAAATAGAATTTCAGGGCCATTTTATGGATTCGCTTTTTTTCAACTTGTCTTGCCCAACGAGCATAGACCCATCTCAAAGATATTCTTTAATATCTTGATACCAAGGCTATTTGATGGGAGGCAATTCATCTGATACTTCTCGAATGTAATTTCCATAGGTTGGTGCCTTTTGGCTTATAAATTTGATATCTGGAATGCCTCCTTTTTCAGATATGTTGATTAAGGAAGCCAGGGTTGCTAATGCATCTATGAAATCATTCCTGTTCCGAGGGATGTGAATTGTAATAACCTAATATTTTCTATATAATTAAATCAAAAATTTTGCGTATAATTTTTATTATTATTTTAAAGGTGGAAATATGTATAAGGTAAAGTATATGTATATATGTGATAAATAAAATTTATTTATTACATGAATAATTATAAATAATTTTTTTTAGAATTATTGACCATTATAAATTATATTTTTATAATTAATTTTGTAGTAAAAATATTTTTATTATTTATTTTCCATGAAAATATAATTATATATTATTTAAATAATATATGAAATGATTATTCGAATTATTATAATTATTATTTTATTATAAAAATTTATTAAGATTAGTTAAGTTAATTATTTTAACTTAATTAATAATGTTATATATGCAAGATAAATTAGATATGGAATCCAAACCCTAATTCTGGATTTTGAACAAGGAATGAGATTAATTATATTATTAATTATATTTCAGTGCTATAAATATGTACTGTATGTATAAACTGTTAATGGTTGGTCAATTATGTTGCATCATGACCAAACACTAGCATTAATTTGTTTAACCCTATTTTGAAACTCAAATGAGAGATTCAAGAATGTGTAGTGATTGTGTTATATGATTTATGTGGCGTATTATAGAATTTAATGTTAATTAGAGAAACCCTAATTTGAAAGTCGATTATGACTTTAGGAATTTGTTAAGTCGTTATGTAGTCGTGATACTGTGATAATGTGTCTAATGATAGGTATTATACATTTTTATAATAATTAGGAAAAACCTAAATTTTAAATTACGAACCCTAACTTCGAAATTAGAAAGCCTAATTTGCTAATTGCAAACCCTAATCGCCAATTAAGCAATCTTAATGCTAATTAATAAATCTTTAATCTAATTTCCAAGATATTTGTGATTAGGAAACCTAATCTAATTAGGGAACCCTAATTTATATATTTAGAAACTTTAAATTTCATTTTTTTTGCTCTAATTAGAAATCCTACAAAATTATTGTGCCAAACTTTAGGGTTAAACTCTAAGGGTCAAACCCTAAGGGTTTGCCAAGTTACTAGATTGCCATTAAATCACAAGCCAAGATACCAAAATGCCCCTCTTGCATTATTTGTAGCAAACTTGTAAATTTGGCCAACACTTTAGTTGGTAACCAACTTTTAACTTGCCATGTTCTGAAAACCTACACATATCAGCCATATATCACAACCATATACATTGTATCCCAATATATATATATATATATATATATAGATTATGAGAGAGAAAGTTCATAAAATTGGTTCATTTGTGTTCTAACACTCAACCTACTCTCTCTCACACCAAACCTCCGAAATTACCAAGTGTTTCAGTCACTAGTTGAGCCTCTCAAACATCAAAATCAGTATAGTAGAGCAAGGATCCAAGATTTAGCAAGAGAGGTATATACCCTAAGTCCTCTTTTGATCTTGTATGCTTAAACCAAAGTGTTGTTTATGTGTTTATATAAGTGTTAGAAAATGTTTTAAGATGATCTATGATGATCCATGAACACTAAAAATGGTCTGACAAGCTAATGTTAGGAGCCATAGATTTTTCCATGTTTTTGATTGTTGTTGTTTTATGTTTTAGACTTGTAGTCTGACATGAGGACTATGATCTGGAAGTGGAATCATGGCTATTCCATGTCCAGATTTCATGTTATTGTTGGTCAAACCTAGTTGACTGAGTATGACCGAGCGATTTCTGGGTAACCTAGAAATCCTTAGGCAGCGTCTGACAATGTTTTTCCAAGCCAAGATCTGTCAGATGTTAGTAGCTTTGTTGATGTTATTGCAACCAGTTTGTAGCATGCTATATGGACTTTAGATCTATACCTTTTGATCTCTTAAACAATCAACATGATCGATGTAGTGGATGGTCAAAGTAGACCACCCGGTCACATTTTCTGTTTTCTGGAATTTCCAGAAAACGTATGAACTATGTTTCTGATAGGGTTTGACCGAATAATAACTTGTGATTGTGCTATATTTGGACTGATATGTTGTTATATATATGTTCTATGACATGCGAACTACACATTTGTACCATAAGAACACTTAACTAATGACCAGAACACTTGATTAAGTGATCTTGAAAGTTGCACCATGACACTGCCTGGGTTTCTGGGTTACCCAGAAAACCCAGGAACTGCCTGACAAGAAATTTGAGAGCCCAGATCTCTTTGTTATGATGTTGTTTGACCGAGATGAGGATTGATAACTGCAGTACTACATACCTACTATAAGATCAATGCTTGAGTTAGCCCAGAATATGTTTAGTCTGAGATTTACAAGTGGTCAATCATGAACCCTTGAACACTGACTGTCAGTGTTCTTGAGCCCTAAGAACACCAATAGCGACACTTAGTGTCGTTATAGGCTATAGCGACAGTTTTTAATAATTTTATTTTACTAATTTCCAGAAAATGCTTAAAAATAGTAAATAATTTCTAAAACTTATAAAAATAGTTTTAAAAATTATTTTCGATTATGAAAAATAACTTTTGATAATTTTGATATTTTTCATTAATAATTATATTTATTTGAATATTAATGATATTTAATTTATTTAATTAGTATATTAAATAAATTAGAGAAAAATGATTTTAATATTATAAAAATCATTTTAAATGAAAATAAATTGTTTAAAAAAATTAAGTTATAAAATATAACTTTTAATATTTAAAGGTAAATTTCATTAATAAATTAATATTAATGATATTAGATTTATTTATTAATTATATTAAATAAATAGTTTAAAAATGATTTTATTGATTTAAAAACATTTAAAAGGGGTATAAATGAATTAAAATTATTTTAAGTTATAATTAATGACTTTTAATATTTTGATAAATAATGCATTAATATTTAAGTATTAATGGTAATTATTTAAAAATGATTTTAATTATTTTAAAAATCATTTAAGGGTAATATTAATAGTTTAAAAATATTTTAAGTTAATATAAATAACTTTAATATTTTGACAATGGTTTCATTAATAGTTTAATATTAATTAAATATTAATGATAATAGAATTATTTAATATTTAAATCATTTAATAATGATTCCGATGTTTGAAAAATTAGGATAAATTATATTAATTGTTTAAAAATTATTATAAGTCGTTTAAAAATAATATGATTGTTATTTAAATAGGTTAAATGGATATTGAACTACATGATAGAGTTTTAGACTTGATAATTACCTGATAAAGCCGTTGGTACACCAAAATATTTCAGAAATTGATCTAGACTTGTATAAATTGTTTATATACGTGTTTGTTTGTGATCCGATGACTGCTAAACATATGTGACAATGTGATTAGGTTATGTGCTGACTGCAAATAGCAGTACTATGTGATATGATATATTATTTTAATCGAATAAATGATCTTATTAATGACAGCGCTTGATATAAAAGATAAAACTAAGTTGCATAACTGTAAGCAGCAGACCAAGCAAGTATCCTATCTTTGTATTTACTTTATGAATTGGACATGCGTAAGCAAATATCGGAACTATTCTTTTTCATTGTTCAAATATCTTAACCTTTATATATACTTATGCAATGATTTTGTATAAGTAAATTATTATATTATAATCTATTGTATAAGTTCTTTAATTCTATTATTATAGATCAAGATATATATTCTATTCGTTAGTTTCTAAGTTTGGTTATACAAGTGACCTCACTTAGATAATTATTGTATTTAATCACATGTTGATACATACCTATTGATTTCTAATATGTATACATTAATTAAAAGTCGTCTAAGCTATTTGACCCAGCTAGACACAGATTTAGAAATATCATTGAACATGATAGCACTTTATTGTATCCAATCAAATTATTTTGGTTCATATTCCCGACTAAGTATGAACATCCCGAACATGGGAAAACTTTTGTGCGCCAAAGGCGAATAAGATGAATGAAAATATCATTCTTGTATGTAGTATTGATCAATACAGGGCACATTGGGATGATCACCCTCGCTCCTGTAAGTTATGATGATTTGCGGATGAAGTTTTGTTAAACCTTAGCAAAAATTAAAAATAATGTTCATAGTATGTCGACTGATCTTCATATATAGTCAGTACATAATTTCAAAATTTTTTTATAGAATTGATATGTTGTTATTATTTGTTCAACTTACTTCAGAAATGTTGATTCGTTGTAGAAGTGTCATTCAAAGAAAACATTTAATCCTTTTAGCTAATATTTATTGTTGCTATTACTTGTTGGACAATCGAATGCTCATTGTTGCTTTAAATTTAAATAATTTCAGCTAAGCGTGATCAACCTGAAGGTTCAGGCAAGAACAAGGGAAAAGGAAAGCAAACAGAATAAGTTTAATGGTATATTTTGTAATAGTTAGTCATTATTAAGGCAATGATATATATTATTATTATGTAATGAATATATTAAAGGTTACGTACTTGGAATTAGACTCTGATATATATGTAAATTAAGTTTAGTATTTATATTATTGTTATTATTATTAGTATTATTCCGCTCATAGAAATGGCATTGTGAAGCACCGAGTTCGGGTTTCAAGTACCTGAATTTAGAGTCGTCACGTTAATGAAGGTTACTTCTTCAAAATCTAGAGCCATCTTGATAACCTGCTAATGGTAAGGCAGCAAATGCAATTCTTTGGTGAGATATGCCCCAGTGGTTTGCTTGACGACCAGCTCAGCATCCCCAAAGAGTAACAACCATTTGATGTCCATGGATTGGGCCGATTTAAATTCTATTATACAATCTTCATACTTAGCTATTTTGTTGGTGGTGACAAACTGCAACCTGGTGGCCACATGATACTGTTCTCCCAAAATAGATAACAGAACTGCGCCTGTTCTGGCACCTTCCATAATTATGACTTTGTCAAAATATAATTTCCAAGATCAGACTATATTTTCCTGATTGATTTGTTGAATTGTCATTATTTCTTCATTCGGGAAATACATTTCTAGGGGTTCAAAATTTCTTGATGGTACTTCGGCCAATTAATTTGTAATTCCTTGACATTTGATAGACTTTTGAGTCACGTAGATGATGTTGAATTGTTGGAGGATCAATTGCCATTTGGATAATCTACAATTCAACATAGTTTTGTTGAATAAGTACTTCAGAGGATCCATCCGGGATATGAGATAGGTTGTGTGCCTATGAATATAATTTTGTAATCTCATGGCGGCCCATGCTAATGCACAACAGGTCATTTCAATCAAAGTGTACTTCTACTTGCCGCTACTGAATCTTTTGTTGAGGTAATAGATAGCTCTTTCCTTGCCTCAATTTTCCTTTTGCCCCAACATGCAGCCCATTGCATTGACATTGACTGATAGGTACATAAATATGGGAACATTGTCCCTTGGGGGTACCAAGATAAGAGCTTCCATCAATTACTTTTTGATGTAGAGGAAGGCTTTTTGACAATCTTCATTCCACTTCATAGAGGAATTTTTCCTTAATAGCTTAATTATGGGCTCACACGTTGTCGTGAGTTGAGATATGAATCTGCTTATAAAATTGATTCTCCCTAGAAATCCCTGTATATCCCTTGTTGTTCGGGGCACGAGCATTTGAATGATGACTTTAATTTTGGTGGGATCCAGTCCAATGCCTTTGTTGTTCCCTAGAAATCCTAATAACTTGGCTGATTTGACACCGAAGGCACATTTGGTCGGATTCAGCTTCAAGTTGTATTTGCGCAATCGGTTGAAAAACTTTTTAAGGCGGTCGATATAGTCATATTCCTGTCGGGATTTGATGATGATGTCATCCACGTAGACCTCTATTTCTTTGTGCATCATGTCATGAATAAGGCCCATTATGGCTCGCTAATAGGTGGCACTAACATTGATAAGGCCAACAAATAAATGTCCAGAACAAAAGGTTCCCCAGGGAGTAATGAAAGTTATTATCTCCCTATCCTTTTCAACAAACATGATCTGATGATACCTAGCGAAGCAGTCAATAAAAGAATTCATGCCATACTGAGCCATGTAGTCTATTAGTATGTGAGTAAAAGGTACTGAGAAACTATTTTTGAGATAAGCTTTTTTCAAATCCCAATAATCCATGCATACTCGTACCTTCCCTTTGGGTTTAGGCACATGAACTATATTGGACAACCTCTCAAGGTAGCTTGATATGATGATGATGCCAGCTTAGAATTATTTAACAATTTCTTCCTTGACTTTCAGACACCACTCAGGTATTAATCGCCTGAGCTTCTGTTTGACTGGCTTGAATCCTTCCTTAATGGGTAGTCGATGGATGATAATATGAGTAGACAAACTGATCATGTTCTCATGTGACCATGCAAAGACATCTTGGAACTGAGTTAGTAGAGCAATTATGTTTTTTCTTTGGTTTGGGGTAAGGTCCATGCCTATCTGGATTTCTTTAGGGTTTTCTGAGGTTCAGATATTGACAGAGGTGGTTTGATCATGGTTTGTCTTCGAACCATTCTTTAATCTCCTCGGGCACCACATAGTCCTCTTTCTCCTCTTGCTCAATCCTCATTAAGTCAAAGTCCAACTCTACATCACAGTTGTAGTCATTGAGTAGATTTGGAATTTCATCAGCAAGGCTAGACAGATCCAACTCTAGAGTCCTAAAAACAAAATGCTATCACTCAATATATGAGATTGCTTGATCATACCAAGCGTTAGCAAAAGCATAACTAAAGTAACTGCTAATACTATGCAACAAAAATAAGCAGTCAATAATATCTACACTTCAGGGCAGATGGATTTTCTGCCCTTTTTAACCTTTTTGGCAGATGCATGGAGTGTTTCTCCAATTGACTAGGGTCAAGTATTTGTGGACCGCTGTAATGAAGGGATAGTTGGCGTCCTCCTCCTCTTTAATGATGACTACGACTAAATTCATATCAGGGTTAATAATTTTCTTTGACCGGTTCTCCTTAGCCCTATTTATGCGAAAGTTCAGGATTTGAACTTCTGGATAGTCATCATCTGGGATATCCTCATTTATACCCGCAGTATGTTCCACGAAATGCATCTTTCCCAATCGGTTTCACACCCTTCGTTCCTTTCCTTGTCTTCCTTACCAGGAATCTGGATTTCTTTTTCACTGGCCGGATTAAACTTAGGAATTATCATTCCTGATATAGTCATGGGGATTTTTCTTATAGGCTTCACAAATCCTACATCCATAAGGTTTGGTAATAGAATGGTAGTGGAATGAACCGATGGATGTTTATATAAGTTCTAATGGTCTGAACCAGATGAATAGCCTAATCCAGCCTTCCTTGTCTGGCAAGGAATTTGAACTGGACTTCTGTTTCCTTGTTGTTTCTTCCTTAACCTTTATCCAGGCTAGAAACCCAAGGATATCATTTCCTGACTAGCCGACATTACTTTGGTGGAAACTCTGGGCTTTAAAGTTGGGGCCCCAATAGGTTGGTACTGAGTTTTCTCACCTCAAGGGCTTGAAAACTGATAGGTTCAATATCCTCATTGAGACTGATTACAGGCATATCTCTTTCTGTATGAATGGGATATTCTGGCTCGACATTGACAAATACCAGATTACCGTTAATGATGTATTTAACTTGTTGATGAAGGGTAGACAAAAATGCTCCTGCCCTATGGATCCATGGCCTTCCCAACATCAAATTATATTATGCGGTGACATTTAACACTTGAAAGGATATGTAGAAGTATGTGGACCGATTTCCACTGGAAGTTCAATTACTCCTACAACATTTCATCGAGAACCGTCAAAGGCTCTTATGATTATGTGGCTGATTCAGATTTAATTGTGATTGATCTTCATTCTTTCCAATGTGTCGTAGGGATAGATGTTTAAGGAAGATCCTCCATCAATCAATACACCTCCTCCAACGTATCCTAAAGACATCACTGCTATGTGAAATAACTTGTAATGACCCATCCCTTCGGATGGTATGTCATCATCAGTGAAAGATATCATATTATTGTTGAAAATATGATCCATCAAATGATGAAACTTATCGGTATCCACCGTCTTTGGCATGTGAGCTTCTTCCAATACTTTCACTAGGACTTTATGATGATCTTCTGAAGATAAAACCAAATCCAGAATGGATATCTGTCGGGGTGCTTCTTTTAATCCTTGCACCACTATGGCTTCATTATGTCCCATCTTGTGGATGAATTCGTAAACTTTATCCTCGGACACTCTTCCCGTGAATCTAATGACGAACTTCATTACTCGCTGAGGTAGATACAATGGGTTCTTCTTTAATATAGCATCAGTTTGATTTGAAGTTGATCCCTCATCTCTCCCATAGTTCACGGGGACTTTTTTCAAGCTGATGATAGGATAGTGCGGTCTGAAGGGAAACATTAGAGGCTCGGGCACAACCACTCACAAAGGGTTCTTTATTCCTTTGACCTTCATTCCTTGGATTGCAAAAGGTGTTGCAGGAAAGTCTCATTTAGAGGATATGAATACTATTAATTCCTTTCATCTCTGTGTTCTAGGAAAGAATATCTCCTCTTCTTCAAGAAAGATAGTACAATTATTTGTCATTTATAGGCCACCGTTGTCAATTATATTCTGGATTATATGACGAAGTGCCCAACAACTTTCAGTTATGACCCCAAGTATTAGAATGGTATTGACAGACCCCGGTAGCATTAAACCATTTGGAATGTGGATTGATTAAGGGTAACAGTTCTGTGATCTTCCCATTATTGATCAGCATCTACAAAATCTCCTCCATTGGTTGACCCAAAGGAGTGAACTTCCTTTGGTCTGCATAGTCCCGTCGAGATTGGGCTCTAATTTTTCTTGTAAGTTTTTCTTCGAAAGTTCCATTCTCTTGGAATTGTTTTTGATTCTTGGTGATAAGGGATAGGAAATTTGTGTACCACTGACTGATTAGCTATCGAGTTACTCGGTGCTGATGTATCACAAGTTCTGCCAGTTGATCAACCTGCTCTTTGATAGACTTAATTTTTCACTCTATCATAAACCATAATTTTGAATAATCCCATTTATTAGAATTATATTTGCTTGTTTATGGAGAATCACCTACATATTTGAGGTAATTGAAACTCTCTCCATTTCCCTTGCTGATTATATTGACATTATCTTCCTTGTGTTAAGGTAGAGGATTATCTTGCACATGTGGTTTCTCTTGTGTAGTCACCACAATTTCCCTACTGTCTATCATATATTGGATTCTATGTTTTAGAGACCATCAATCTTGGGTATCATGACCCAGAGCTCTAGAATGATAAGCATATTTCTTGTTTGTATCTAAATTCCTTCCACTTGGATTGACTGGAGGAAGGAGTTAGATAATTATCTTCTGTGCCGTCAGAAGCTTCAGTATATTTTCCAATGAGTCCCCTAGGGGTGTGAAAACACTTTAACGTCTGACCTCTCCAACTATTTGTAATGGAGGATTTGACAAGTGTTCACATGCTTGAAAATGGGAAAAAATTTTCCTTTGAATGGGAAAGTTTTGATTGCCTTTTCTGAGTTTATCCTTGCAGTACCAAGGATACATCTTCTTCTTTCTTTTTATGAACCCTTCGAGGGTTATTTCCATAATTTCCAACATGAATGTGTTCAGCCACGACTTCTAAAGTAGTGAGGTCTTTAATTTTTCCAGACTTGAACCCCATCTCAGCCATCTCTTAGTGTTTAATCATTTCTGGGAATGGTTTTCCTATGCTTGCCAGGACCCTCTCATAGAATGAAGCTTCTTCTATGTGAATAAAGGTCATTACCATCTCAGTTTCTGTCATTGATGGGATTACTTGAGCAGCCAAATGTCTCCATCTTTGGGCATATTCTCTAAATAACTCAGTATTCTGATTTTTAACTTTAATAATTTGTTATCTATCTGGAGCCATTTTTGATTGGAAACTGTACTGGTTTAGAAAAGCATGGTCTAGTTCTTCCCACCTATGGATTTTGGAATTGTCCAATCTGGCATACCATACTATAGCCTCCCTAGTTAAACTTGTCTAGAATAAATACATCATTAGCTTTTCATCCTCGGTATATGACCCAAGTTATCTAATAAACACCTTCAAATAAGTGTAAGGATCTCTCAATCTGTCATATTTTCCAAAATCAACAGTTTTGAACTTATCTGGATAATGAACCCCAGGAAAGATGCAAAGGTATGAATAAGTCATGATTCCATATGCTTTAGTCCCTTTGATTAATCGAATGATTTCTTCCATTTGCTGAACTTTCTTTCGAATATCACCAGTTTCTTGACCTTCTTTAAATTAGTGATTTCAGGGGTTTTGTTGGATTTTTCATGGATTTGAGGTTCAGGTATATATACTTCCTTTCCATTATTGTCAGTATCTTGGCTTCCTCCTTGTGCATAGGACTTTGTTTGATTGGGTATTTGTTAACCCTAAGTCCTTTTATCTTGTTCTTTCAAAAAGATAGCTAATTCTTCTATCTGGTTTCTTAGTCCCTCGAACTCCTATCGAGAAACAGGAGTAGATTCAGGTTGGGCACTTGCAGCCATGTCTGAAGGTGGGCTTAGTGCCTTTTTGGACTTTGATCGGGAAACGAGACCAATTATTTCCCTACAAAAAGATTATATATTTTAGTCTTGGTAAACAATAATAGTCTGAATGCTATGTAATGTGTCCGTTTCAGGAGTTTTTTAATGTTTTCCTGCAAAATAGTTGTCAATTATTTTGATGACGTGATAACATGACAAGTGTTGATAGGGAATGGAATGTATATTTACATCTTTCTTTTTCATTTCTTTATATTTACATATACATGGAATCGTAATTTACATTGAATCAAAATTTACATGGAATTAAAAAGGGAAAGGCATGAAGAGACTTCCCTTCACATTTGGTTTATCATAGGCTGACCTATCTTAGGTTACTCTCGTGTCTTTTCGTCATGAAGGTCCCCATATCATCGCAATTTACTAGATCAAAAGTTAATCTGATCATTCAATTGGAGTGGATCTGAGTGGTGCCTTTCCGGAGCCTCGCGTGATTATTCTCCATTGAGTCCAATAATCAAACACCAACGAGTTCACCTCTTAGTGGAGGAATCACATAACATACATTCACATACATCGTGTCTAACCGTATAAAGGGTTTGAAAGTAGTTCTATACCTCGTTTGCACCTATATACAAAGGGTTTGATTTATATAAAAATTCAAATTAAAGAAAAATATATAGAAATGATGTTTTGAAAACAGGTTTTCAAAACATTATGCTCACATAGTAATTAAGGCCTTTGATACTTCCATTTTATTCCGTATTCGGCTTGTTTTGATTTTATTCTCAAGATACGAAACATCTTTGACAAAATAATATACATATATGTGTGAGGCTCCTTATGAGCATGAAAGCCATCGAAGTGACTCGAGCACCACAAAGATGATGTATAAGCTAACTGTACAACTGAAATGGGTCCATCATGGGAACCAGATCTAGATCCGCCAGCTAGATCTTAGATCCTGTGGCTCCTAGGCTCACATAATGTTTAATGAATAACATGCATAATAAATATACTGATATAAAACATATATTTAATCTAAATGTCACAAAACAGAGGATTCATCAGTTAAATCCCTGCATGCGCGTAGCTAAAGCTTCTAGCTTCCTCTAGATACAGTTCTAGGGACACGTGGTTGCTTAATACTTACAAAATTAGAAAGAAAATTAGATTTAAATAAATATTAGCCATTCTAGCTCAACGGTTCCAGTTGTACAACTTTTGAACTGGTTAAAAGATAGATATAACTAGATTTAGATTAATCTAGTCCATAAACAGTAATATCACCGCTTTACATTGAATAAATATTTAGAACATATATTTTAATAGCAGTAAACAATTAATATATATATATATATATATATATATACACATACACACACACACGAAAGCAAGAAAATGCCATAGATTTCACTACTACAAAACAATAAATAGACAACGCGGAAAAAATGTTGTGGTTTCAGTCAGAAAAACGTCATGGTTAAGGGTGTCATCTATTTGACACCCTTACACAACGTTTTTAAAATGTTGTAGTTAAGCACATTACACAACGTTTTTTAAGAAAAAAATGTTGTAGATTTTTTTTCCATAAATTAACAAATGCTTAAAAACGTTGTAGAAAGTATGATTCCACAACGTTTTCTGGATAAAAATGTTATAGTTTAATATATCAGACAACGTTTAAGCACATTTACACAACGTTTTTAAAACGTTGTAGATTAAAAAAAAGAAAAAAAAGGTTATGGTTCACCTATATTACCAATGCACCTGAAATATGCTAATGCTTGAAAGATTAGCATATTGTAGCCTGAAAGATTAAAAGAGTTGTAACTTCAATCATTTATCAAAGATTCCAAGTAATCCAACCACACACAATTCTACAGTTTACACAAATATTCTTATCTACAAAGTATGACAAGACATTAGCAAATAGAGGAAAATTTCAATAATTCCAGAAAAAAAGATATACATAAATTGGGAGAAAGGTATAGAGCCTCTCTATTTTAAGTATTTGCATATAATTACAAGTTAGAAAGCTTCTATACTCTACAGTAACCCCTTATACAATTTGTTGGAAGAACATGAAAAGAGTAATTGCAATGTTGCTTTTGCATTTTGTTGACGCATAAAATGCCACAAGATATGAGAAGGAAAAATAACAAAAATTCTGTATAAATAAATTAGGAACCAACTTTGATTTTCTTGGGTTTAGATCTCTCAACAATATCGCCATCATAAGAATTCCCAGATCATCCCCAATGCTCTATTGTCACTGCTACACAATCAATAACAACAAATTTAACAAATAATCTAATTCAACAAGTAAACATCTGAATAACAAATAATGAAGTTACTATATTCTATGAAATAGTAGGAAATAGCTAATGATAGCTGATAAATTATGAGGTCAGCATACATAACAACTAGTAAAATAATGTATAAAGGGTTAATAATGCCATACTTACAGGTTATTCAACTCAAACATGCCAATAAGAATTATCCCATCTCCTCAGTCCTGTTAAGTGAATCACAAGTGACGTTCAGAACTATTTTGAGAAATATATTCTGATTTTGTATGTTACAGTACTGCATAGGGAAAAATGCAAAATGCATGTTAAGGACTAATAACATTGGGCATAAACTCTGTACCTGATCAAACATATGTTATGGAATAATACATATGTGAAAATCTGTACTTGATCAAACATATGTTCAAATCAGATGTGCAGTAACCTGCAATTGGAGAGAAAATCAGAAATTAAAGCTTTCAATATTGTAAAAAAAAATTGAATCCAATAATACAGATGCAAAAATAAGTCCATGTAAGAAGTTCATATGTAGGCCATATTATCTACCTAAATAACACTCACTGAAAATTGTCAACTTACCCTATTGATCTTTCCACTACATAGTTGGCAATGTAGAGACCGATAAAGGTAGCCCATAATGAATATATAGGAGAAATTCCATCTGATGATCCCGAACATGAGCCGTTACAACCCAACTACAAATGAAAATGAAAATAAGGAAGAATGGTAGAAACTGCTTAAGATCCTCCAAAGCATGTATAAAATTATATCAGATTGTGGAAATGGGCAAAAATCATACCTCTCCATATATAACCCACTTGGACAGAAGTGGATAATCACTAGCTGACCCAACTAGAGCAAACCAATATGAGCAGACCTGGTCTTTTAACCCATCCAAAGATACAAGGAGCTGGAATGTATTGACAACATTGAACATTAACACATTCTCAAAGCAATTAGCTAGTTAAACAAGTACAAATTAGATATCAAAAGATGTCGAAGGGAACCTGATTAAGAGTAATATCACGTTCTTGTCCACCAGAACCTTTAATTAGACCACGTTCTGCACAAAAAAGCTAGGAGCAGATTACGGGGGTTAATGGGATGATGTAGTGTTAGTACTAACATAATAACATTCAGCGAACCATTACATAAACATTTAAACATTGCTAGAATATCATAAAAGTAGATGAAAAATATGATAAGTAAGCATGAGTTCTTGGAATAAACTGAGAAAATGCTCACATTTTCCCTTGCTTCTTGGTAGAGTGCTCGGACACGAAAGCACCAACCCTGACATATATTTCCACGAACTGAGAGGATGAAATGGAAAAGAAGTTCACACCTGCCTCACCGGCAACAACAATGTGATATGATAAACATCAATAATCAGAACATACCAAATTAGTCATACAATTAACTTAAAACATATATTTTGATTTAATGTACACAATGAGAGAAAGATTTCAGACCTGGTATTTTAACTCTTCTCCTGTGATACATTTCTCCATGGGTGAAGAACTTCACAATTTCCTTAAGCTCAAGTTGAAAGGCCCAAAGGCCTAACACCACCACTTTGTGTACTTACATTGAAGTCCAAAGAATGTCTGAGAGTTATATACTCAACAATAACAGATCTTCAACGGTTAGCTTATGGCTTTGACACTCAATGTGTGCCCTATTTATAAGAACACGAGCATCGACTTTAAGACCAAAGACAGTTAAAGCAATGTGATCATCAAGATTTACAATATTCTTGACAGATCTGCGAGGAGATGAAATATAATAGTCAAAAAAATAGTACATTGTATGTAAGATATGTTAAAGAAACGCATAAAATGAAATCGCTATCATACCATGATACTAAACAAGTCTAGTCGAGATAAGGACTAGTATAAGTGATAATCAACCTTAGAAAACTAAGCAAGTATTAGGCATACCTCTTTTAGGAATATGTAATTAGAATATTCTTTAGTAAATACAAGTAACACTATTCCTTTACTCTTACAGCATTCAAATGAACCCACCAAATTTTCTCAAGGGCTCATAGTGTGACAACCATTACTAATTAAGCATGATAAACAACAAAAACTATTAAAAACAAAGAGAAAAAGCTTAGCTTTCTAAACTAGACATGAATCCCAAGAGCTATACCAATATCATGCAATACTTAACATCTATAAGTAATTTAAATTTTCATCCATTATCCATCCATATGACCCCATGAAAATATGCTTCCAACTTAGTGTTTACTAGTTATAAGCAGTGTGAGCACCATTACTAGTCAGGTCGTGTATGAATAAAAAAAAGTGAATTTTTTTTGTTTGCAAGGCAATTCCAAAAGGGAATCCCAGTAAAACCCTTTTAATTCATTACAAAAACAAAAATCTAACTTGTAAGAATAAATTTTGCCTTCATTCCCAGGAACCCATAAACCTTTGCTTCCAATCTAGTAAATCTAAGCTTCAGTCTTCAGATATCCCGCACGCACAATTTGAAAGTTATGCAAAACCCCTAAATCAAAAAGCATAATCTGGAGAAAGAAAAATAATAATACATATATTTAAACAAACATATGAGAAGGAAAGGGGACCTGGAGTCTTGAAGCTTGACAGTAGACTTCTTCTCAATGTCGAGAACGATGGTATTGATGCCTCTAACACCGACGGCAGCATTACCTTTACGAACGGCTTCGAGCGCATATTCAACCTAGAAGAGATGGCCATCTGGTGAAAAGACCGTGTAGCTCTGTCGTATCTCGCCACTTTACTCTTTATATGTCTGTCGGTGGATTCTTTTTCTCTGATCTGCTTTCTCTATGTTGTGTTGTTTTGTGAGAGGAGAGAGAAGACTAAAAGGGAGTGAGAAGACGATCTCGTTTTTAATTTCAAGTTTTCAACTTCCGCGTAATTTATTTTAAGCTCCGTGTTTTTGACATAGATAACGTTTTTTCATATGTATCTACAACGTTTTGTTAAAAAATGTTTTAAAAAAAATACAAAAACATTTTTTATAAAAACGTTGTGGTTTAAGTGTTGTCTATTTACTACTTTGTACTAGTGTTTGCAATCCAGGCTCAATAGTTCGACCTCAATATATATATATATATATATATATATATATATATATATAAAGCAGTAAAAAGTCACAGATTACCAATCCAGGCCAAACTAGTAAATATAAATGTATATATACTTATTTATGTAAATATATTAAGGCAATAAGAGCCTCAGATTTCTGATTTGGGAAAAACTAAGCTTATATATATATAAGCTAGTAAAAGCTTCAGATCTGAAAGGATTTGTGACGATCTGAGAGTTTTGAAAATTAATTAAATCTTAAATGATGAATTTAAGGTTGAATAATAAACCTAAATAGAAAAGAAGTGAATGGATTTGAGATTTCTGGGAAGGAAATCAGTGAATTTAAAAAATTTTGTGGTGAATTATTCAAGATTAAGGGTATATGTGTTTATGTTATGTGAATATGGTCATTTATGTGTACAGTGTTTGAATAAGGGTCAAGGGTTGACTAGATAATGTAACATCCCCCGAATCCGAACCCCAAATCGCCGCGGATTCGGTTTGCTAATCATTCTATAACTGTTTGCGGAAGATATAAACATAAATTGTTTATACATTACATTACACACTATTCCCTAAGGTCGAGTAACCTTTACTTATACAAAATTCATAAACTATCTAACATATAACATATTATGCAACTATACTATTACAAACTAGCTGCACAATTTATCCCAAGTTGTACTTGGCATTAACCTTTTCCTATATCCGAACGCATTTGCCTTATCTGCAATGTTTATCATGATATAGCAAGGGCGAGCATGAAAGTTGCCCAGCAAGTTTAAATACAACAATATAAGGATATATCATGATTGAAGAGTATGAATAATAAACTGGCTATAATTCATCAATATAATTGAGAACTAGCACTAACAAACTTTTGATGAACAAGTTTTAAACATGAACAAACATTTACGAACCAACCGGTAATGAAGGTGATCGACCTTTCATACCGACTTATACATGCAAGATGTGTCACAGTACAATTTTCATGGCAATCAAAGAATGATTAACCATAAGCTTGAATAAAACACTCTTATTAGAGTTAAGTAAGAACAAACTTGCACAGAGCGAACTTTGATTACTGTAACGCAATTTATATCGCTTTACCCAAGACCTAATATTAATAATATAGATCTCCAATATTAGAATCACGGTATAATTTGTTATATTTAAATACACGAATAACCTAAACACATAACACATAACCCTATCGATTCTATACAAACATAAGACTTAATATCGTGTCAAACTATTTCAATCGACTTAAAAGCGACATGATTCTATCATCCCGAACAATCTAGTGGACAATACTCGAGTTTAAGTTCAATTAAACTCTTCCTAAACACTTAACAATTATCTCGAGATAATTTCTTATCGATCAAAACATTTTTCCTAGGCTCGTAATAATGTTCTGGATAATTAATATCATTTATCAACATTTTCAATCATTAAAATCGTATTTAACTAAAAGTAAATACCACATAATTCCTTAATCATTAATATTCATTTAATATAGAATATTAATGAAAATCCTTACATAATATTATAATGTAATTATAATATTTCAAAATATTTTAATACCTTAAAATCATAATTATTTGATTTTAAACGCTTAAATCCATTATCCGATAATTAATATTAATATTAAAATATTAATATTTTCATGCCAAAATATCAAAAGTTATATTTTATAACTTAAAATATTTTTATAACACTTAAATCATTTTTATATGATTTTTAAACCATTAATTCTATTTTTCCTTAATTTATTTAATATATTTATTAAATAAATTAATTACCATTAATAATAAATTATTAATGAAATTTATCATAAAATATTAAAAGTCATCAAAAATAACTTAAAATATTTTCTTTTACCATAATATTATTTTTCATGATTTTTCATGAATTAAATATTATTTTAAAATAATTTATTTAATATTATAATTAAATAAATAAATACCATTTATATTCCAAAATATTAAATATTTTCAAAATATACTCAAAATAGTTAAAAACTATTTTTCATACTTTAAAATAATTTTTTCATAATTTATTATATATTTTTATAATTAAAACCATTTATTTCAATTTTTATTAATTTTCCTAAAAATAATAATAATCTGTCATTAAAGGGGCCTATAGCGGCGAGTAACCGTCATTATATAGTGTGTTCTTGGTGTTCTTGGGCAATTTCGAAAACGTATGTCGAGGTTGAGGGCTTAGTTTGTGAATTTTATTACTTTGATCCATACGTTTACGAGTGTTTAATCGTTTCTAATGTTATAAGATCTTGATGTAGTACTACAATCTTAAGCAACGTTCATGTCCAAAACATATAATCACAGAGAGATCTAAGCCATCCAACTTCTTTATCGGACACTGTTCTTCAATTTACGGGTTTTCCAGTTTGAAGAAACGACCTTAAATACCTACTTTGATCATTTTAATATCCACATCCCGACTTTGTTTAGGGTGCTTAATTGATTCATTAATGTAGTATTAATGGCGTTGTACAACTTCATAACACTAAATCATAACAACAACATTACACAATACAGATTCTAGCCAGTCAAACTATGGTCCAAGAACTGTTCTTGAACAAATCTGGGTTTTCCAGATTGTTCTTGAAGCAGTTCGATCAACGATGGTTTGACTGTTCATTATCTTGATTCTATGAAAGATCTGAGTGATATAATAACATGATTATGTAGTCCTTATACTAGTCTACAACATTACAACAACAGCTTGGCCAAACTAGCAAACAACAGAACGATTCATGTCCTGCAAAAATGATGTCAGACGAGATCTGGGTTTCTGGGTTGCCCAGAAACCCATTTTCGTGACTGGTCAACGCGGTTTGACCGCTTGTAATTTTCAATCTGTGCATGTTCTGGACTATCTAAAACTTTGATCATGTAGAAAATATGTCACACTACAACATCCAACCAACACTTTGGTTAAACAACATCACAACAAGGAGATCAAAGCCTCCAAAGTTGCTGTCAGACGGTTTCTGGGCCAAAACAGATTCGAGTGGTCAACTTAACTTAATCTATGTTCTGGCCATGATTTACGTGATCTATCAATTCCAGTTTGTAGAAAATATGTAGTACTACAACTATAAAGCATAATAACACTAAAACATCAAAACAGAAGCTAGATATATTCGGTCAAACTTGAACACGGAAGTTGGGCTCAAATTTTCTGGGTTCGTGTTCTTGACAGATTTCGGTCAACGGGTTTTGACCGTCTATAACTTTTGATCTATAATAGATATGGGTCTGATTCTTTTTGAAACTTAAAGAACACACATCAGGCTACATGTTACAAGTTTTAAACATCAAAAACACTTAACACACACGGATTAATAAGATCTGACATTTGACTGAAAAACACAGTTTTCCAAATTTCCAGATTTTGAAAAACTCTAAATTCGTGCACTTTGATGTTATGGATCATGGATTTATCAACCCAGATCATCAATTGACACCTTATTACATATCTTTGAACAATCAATTACAACATTTAACCAAGAATCGAAGGATTTCTAAAAATTAGAATTTTATACCTTTTATGCTTTAATTCTCAATTCTGACTCTTGGATCTGTTTCTGATACACGTGGGAATTGAATTGAGACTGAAATATTATTGGAATTTCGTGGATTTGGTGAGAGAGGGAGCTGATGAGAGCAAAAATGAAATAGGCTAAATTTTTGTGCACTTCTCTCTCCAAAACCTTATATATAATGCTTTGATTCATGCATGTTGCTTATGATCTGATCAATTTCGGCTGGTTGGCTGGATTTTGTCACATGCTAGAGCTAGATTAGGCTAGGGTTTGGTGAACAACTCTTGACTTTGCAAGATTTGCAAGTTGTCTAAAAATCTAAAAAGGGCATAAATGTCATTTTCTTAATTTCTAGAATTTGCCAAATGATAAAACCCTTAGGGTTTAGGTTTTGAGCAATCTAGGGTTTAGGGTTTGGAGCATTTAGAGTTTAGGGTTTAACCCTTAAATATTTAGCAACTTGGATTTCAAAAAATTTTCTAATTAAATTTTAAAATAGAATTTTTTTTTTCTAATTATAATTAGGGCATCCTAATTATATCATAATTTCCTAATCATGAATCATTATTTGCTAATTAGGACAATTTTATCCTAATTAAAATTGCTAATTAAGCACTTAGGGTCAAATTTGTACATTATAATTTATAACCCAAAAATTAGGGTTTTAAATATAAAAATAATATTTCAATTTTTAGAAATTAGATTTTCCAATTAGATTAGGGTTTCTAATAACTTGACAGTTAGGATTTATATTTCCTAATCAAGATTGCTAATTAAGCAATTAGGGTCAAAATCGACATTAGGGTTTTCAACCCACAATTTAGGGTTTCTAAATAGAAAAATAATTTTCTAAATTAGAAATTAAATCTCTTAATTAGATTACAATTTTCTAATTACTCAATCTTGAAAATTAGAATTAATATATCGTAATTAACATTAAAATATTAAATTAACACTTTCATTTTCCCCATTTACAAATTAGGTTTTCAAATCCATCATTAGGGTTCCTGACGGAAAAGTTTAAGTTCGATAATTTGAAATTAGGGTTTGCTAATTAATTAAGCGTTACCCTAATTAATATTATAATAATAGCGATGAGAGCATTATAATTCTCCATTAATTTCCCAGATTAGGGCTTCATTTATCGAAATCAAAACTAGGGTTTTCAGATCAAGTATTAGGGTTTCAGATTTGGAATTAGGGTTTTGTAATCAATTTGTTAAGATTAACCCTAATTAATCTTATAGTTATTTACACTTATGTCATTAAGTTCCCGATTTAGGGTTTCATGCACCGAATTAGGGTTTCGGATTCCCGGAACTGAAACTAGGGTTTCCAGAACCGATTTCTAGGGTTTCTTATTAGACATTAGGGTTTTCTAACTGAACATTGTTGTTCTTAATATATTATTAGGGTTTGTTACAGATATAATTTATCTGGTCAACCCTTGACCATTAACCACATTCTGAACACATCATTAACCATATACACAGAACTTAATCACAAAAATCCTTAATCCTGAATAATTCACCTATATCCTTCACCGAATTTTGAAATTCTCAAAATTCAACATCAAATCAAACACATTATTTATTTTCTATCTAGGTCTAATATTTGACCTTAAATCAATCATTTAAGATTTTAATAAATTATCCAAATTCTCGGGTTATCACATTCACCCCTCCTTTTAAGAATTTAGTCCCTAAATTCACCTTACACCTTACACCAGTATACCAAATAGTTTACACCATTCACACATATCACATGCTACCCAATACACCACTCACAAGGGTAAAAATTTTAAAAGCTGTCTTTGAGGAATCGTATAGATCGTTAGTTTTTTTTTTTTTTCGAAAGGTTTTTGAAAATTCATCCATAAACCGTCATTACTTACGGACACAAAGGGTGATTAGCCCGATATGCCTGTCTTGCTAAGTCTTTCTCGGGTCGAACAATTTTGTTCCTCTTATCCATATATAAGCGCACAAAATTTTACCTCGGTCTTATTTGATTCCACAACAAAACAATTTGGTTTGGGAAAATTTCTTTCAATAAAAACATTTTTGAGAATGACGTCATGATGCCGCATTTTATTTAACGGTCAGATTGAGGATTTCGTCATTTTGTGACTTTGTTATACTACATCATATCAGAAGTGGGTGGCGATCCTTAGATCACATCCAACACCAAGTAATTACGCATTGATAACTCCATCATTTTTTTATTATCTCTCTTTTGGTCACATGGTACATAAGTGATAAATAAAAAAAAAAAAAAATTTTTTTTTTTTAAAGGCACATAGTGCGTATTTAGCTTGATGTCAAAAATTTGAAATTTAGCAAAGTTAAGGGTTTAGGAAAACCTAATTCTCCACTAATGATCATTTGCTTAACAATTCTATCTATTCCTATTATCCTTAACACTCCATTCACACAACTATACCTAGTTCATAAAACCACACTTATGAGTTCATAACACAGCCCACAATTATATGAGTTTACGAACTTACCCTAGTCGACCTTTGGCGTCCAGCTCATTTGAGGGGCTCATAAACATTTCATATAACTATGAGTCAAGAATGTCACATAAGTATGAGTTCTAAGAACTCGCGTACTTAATCCTATATTCTCTACCTATGACCTATTTATATGTATATAACAACTAAGCGTGACACAACATTTCAATTATTACCAATGCCACCAACTAAGTAGTTTTTACACCAAGTACAATTCTCCATACATACAAGAAATCATACAACTCGATTGTTCACACGAGTCCTCATTGAAATCCCCACCTAATACTTAACCCCTTCTCAAAATGAATTTCATTTAATCCGTATTCATAATCCTTTTACGAATCAGTACCATTCACACAAAGAATCATGCTTTAAACTTTTCAATCATCCGATTGATTCTTTACGGTTGTCATAATAACCTTAACAGATCACGGGGTGATCTCATCGTATATATTACGATTCCATTCTATGACTATGATCGTTTTGTTTCACGATCTCCTATCCTCTGAACTTTTAGTCTTTTAGACTTTATCTATTCACCACTACATTCAACCTTATTACCAGGAGTTAGGGAACTCAGTATCTTAACAACTTCACCGAGATTCATCTTTGAATCTTACCAACCAACTAACTCTATGTGAGTTAGATCTTATCCTAATCATGCGGTTATTGGTCTCGGTATTCCTACCTAAGCTTCATAACCAACGGCTTTGATACCAATTGTAACATCCCCTAAATCCGAACCCCAAATCGCCATGCATTCTTCGGTTTGCTAATCTTTCTTTAACTTTTTTGCGGAAGATATAAACATAAATTGTTTATACATTACATTACACACTAATCCCCAAAGGTCGAGTAACCTTTACTTAAACAAAAATTCATAAACTATCTATCGGATAAGATATTATTCAACTATACTATTACAAAATAGCAAGACAATTTATCCCAAGTTGAACTTGGCATTATCTTTTCTCGTATCCGAACGCATTTGCCTTATCTCGCAATGTTTTATCATGATATAGCAAGGGTGAGCATGAAAGTTGCCAATAAGTTTAAATACAACAATATAAGGATATATCATGATTGAAGAGTATGAATAATAAATTGGCTATAATTCATCAATATAATTGAGAACTAGCAGAACAAACTTTTGGTGAACAAGTTTTAAACATGAACAAACATTTTACGAACAAACCGGTAATGAAGGTGATCGACCTTTTCATACCGACTTATACATGCAAGATGTACAGAGTACAATTTTCATGGCAATCGGAATGATTAACCATAAGCTTGAATAAAACACTCTTATTAGAGTTAAGTAAGAACAAACTTGCTCGAACTGCTTGATTTGATTCTGCAACGCAATTTATAACGCTTTGCAGAAGACCTAATATTAATAATATAGATCTCCAATATTAGAATCACGGTATAATATTGTTATATCTAAATACACGAATAACCTAAACACATAACACATAACCCTATAAGTCTATACAGCACATAAGACTTAATATCAGGTCAAACTATTTCAGTCTGACTTAAAACTGACACAATTCTATCATCCCGACAATCTAGTCGGACAATACTCGAGTTTAAGTTCAATTAAACTCTTCTAAACACTTAACAATTATCTCGGATAATTTCTTTATCGATCAAAACATTTTCCTAGGCTCGTAATAATTTTCTTGATAATTATTATCATTTATCATGATTTTCCAATCATTAATATCGTATTTAAATAAATTAAATACCACATAATTCCTTAATCATTAATATCCATTTAATATAAAATATTAATGAAAATCCTTACATAATATTATAATGTAATTATAATATTTCAAAATATTTTAATACCTTAAAATCATAATTATTTGATTTTTAAACACTTAAATCCATTATCCGATAATTAATATTAATATTAAAATATTAATATTTTCATGCCAAAATATCAAAAGTTATATTTTATAACTTAAAATAGTTTTATAACACTTAAATCATTTTAAATGATTTTTAAACATTAATTCTATTTTTCCTTAATTTATTTAATATATTTATTAAATAAATTAATTACCATTAATAATAAATTATTAATGAAATTTATCATAAAATATTAAAAGTCATCAAAAATAACTTAAAATATTTTCTTTTACCATAATATTATTTTTCATGATTTTTCATGAATTAAAACTATTTTTAAATAATTTATTTAATATAATAATTGAATAAATAAATACCATTTATATTCCAAAATATTAAATATTTTCAAAATATACTCAAAATAGTTAAAAACTATTTTTCATACTTTAAAATAATTTTTCATAATTTATTATATATTTTTAATAATTAAAACCATTTTTTCAAATTTTTAATCATTTTCCTAAAAATAATAATAATAATCGTCATTAAAGGGCCCTATATAGCGACGTAACCGTCGCTATAAGTGTTCTTGGTGTTCTTGGGCAATTTCTAGAAACGCATGTCGAGAGGTTGAGGGCTTAGTTTGTGGATTTTATTACTTTGATCCATACGTTTACGAGTGTTTAAGCTGTTCTAATGTTATAAATCGATGTAGTACTACAATCTTAAGCAACGTTCATGTCCAAAACATATAATCACGAGAGAGATCTAAGCCATCCAACTTCTTTATCGGACTGCTTCTTCAATTTACGGGTTTTCCGATTTGAAGAAACGACCTTAAAATACCTACTTTGATCATTTTAATATCCACATCCCGAATTTGTTTAGGGTGCTTAATTGATTCATTAATGTAGTATTAATGGCGTTGTACAACTTCATAACACTAAATCATAACAACAACATTACACAATCTGATTCTAGCCGGTTGAACTATGGTCCAAGAATCGTTTCTTGAACAAATCTGGGTTTTCCAGTTGTTCTTGAAGCGATTCGATCAACGATAGTTTGACTGTTCATTATCTTGATTCTATGAAAGATCCGAGTGATATAATAACATGATTATGTAGTCCTTATACTAGTCTACAACATTACAACAACGAATTGGCCAAACTAGCAAACAACGAATCTATTCATGTCCTGCAAAAATGATGTCGAGACGAGATCCGGGTTTTACGGGTTGCCCGAAACCCATTTTCGTGTTGGTCAACAACGGTTTGACCGCTTGTAATTTTCAATGCATGTGCATGTTCGGACTATCTAAAACTTTGATCATGTAGAAAATATGTCACACTACAACATCCAACCAACACTTTGGTTAAACAACATCACAACAAGTAGATCAAAGCCTCCAAAGTTGCTGTCAGACGGTTTCTGGGCCAAAACAGATTCGAGTGGTCACTTTCAAACTTAACTTAATCTATGTTACGGCCATGATTTACGTGATCTATCAACTCCGGTTTTAGAAATATGTAGTACTACAACTATAAAGCATAATAACACTAAAACATCAAAACAGAAGCTAGATATATTCGGTCAAACTTGAACACGGAAGTTGGGCTCAAATTTTCTGGGTTCGTGTTCTTGACAGATTTCGGTCAACGGGTTTTGACCGTCTATAACTTTTGATCTATAATAGATATGGGTCTGATTCTTTTTGCAACTTAAAGAACACACATCAGGCTACATGTTACAAGTTTTAAACATCAAAAACACTTAACACACACGGATTAATAAGATCTGACATTTGACTGAAAAACACAGTTTTCCAATTTCCGATTTTGAAAACTCTAAATTCGTGCACTTTGATGTTATGGATCATGGATTTATCAACCCGGATCATCAATTGACACCTTATTACATATCTTTGAACAATCAATTACAACATTTAACCAGAATCGAAGGATTTCTAAAATTAGAATTTTATACCTTTTATGCTTTAATTCTCAATTACGACTCTTGGATCATTTACGATACACGTGGGGCTTGAATTGAGACCTAAATATTATTGGAATTTCGTGGATTTGGTGAGAGAGGGAGTGATGAGAGCAAAAATGAAATAGGCTAAATTTTTGTGCACTTCTCTCTCCAAAACCTTATATATAATGCTTTGATTCATGCATGTTGCTTATGATCTGATCAATTTCGGCTGGTTGGCTGGATTTTGTCACATGCTAGAGCTAGATTAGGCTAGGGTTTGGTGAACAACTCTTGACTTTGCAAGATTTGCAAGTTGTCTAAAAATCTAAAAAGGGCATAAATGTCATTTCCTTAATTTCTAGAATTTGCCAAATGATAAAACCCTTAGGGTTTAGGTTTTTGAACAATCTAGGGTTTAGGGTTTGGAGCATTTAGAGTTTAGGGTTTAACCCTTAAATATTTAGCAACTTGGATTTCAAAAAATTTCTAATTAAATTTTAAAATAGAAATTTTTTTTTCTAATTATAATTAGGGCTTCCTAATTATATCATAATTTCCTAATCATGAATCATTATTTGCTAATTAGGACAATTTTATCCTAATTAAAATTGCTAATTAAGCACTTAGGGTCAAATTTGTACATTATAATTTATAACCCAAAAATTAGGGTTTTAAATATAAAAATAATATTTCAATTTTTAGAAATTAGATTTCCCAATTAGATTAGGTTTCTAATAACTTGACAATTAGGATTTATATTTCCTAATCAAGATTGCTAATTAAGCAATTAGGGTCAAAATTCGACATTAGGGTTTTCAACCCACAATTTAGGGTTTCTAAATAGAAAAATAATTTTCTAAATTAGAAATTAAATCTAAGTAATTAGATTACAATTTTCTAATTACTCAATCTTGAAAATTAGAATTAATATATCCTAATTAACATTAAAATATTAAATTAACACTTTCATTTTCCCCATTTACAAATTAGGTTTTCAAATCCATCATTAGGGTTCTGACGGAAAAAGTTTAAGTTCGATAATTTGAAATTAGGGTTTGCTAATTAATTAAGCGTTACCCTAATTAATATTATAATAATAGCGATGAAGCATTATAATTCTCCATTAATTTCCCGATTAGGGCTTCAATTTATCGTAATCAAAAACTAGGGTTTTCGAGATCAAGTATTAGGGTTTCAGATTTGGAATTAGGGTTTTGTAATCAATTTGTTAAGATTAACCCTAATTAATCTTATAATTATTTACACTTATGCCATTAAGTTCCCGACTTAGGGTTTCATGCATCGAATTAGGGTTTCGGATTCCCGGAACTGAAACTAGGGTTTCCAGAACCGATTTCTAGGGTTTCTTATCAAACATTAGGGTTTTCTAATCGAACATTGTCGTTCTTAATATATTCTTAGGGTTTGTTACAGATATAATTTATCTGGTCAACCCTTGACCCTTAACCACATTCTGAACACATCATTAACCATATACACAAAACTTAATCACATAAACACTTAATCCTGAATAATTCACCTATATCCTTCACCGAATTTTGAAATTCTCAAAATTCAATCCCAATAACATCAAACGCATACACTTATTTTCTATCTAGGTCTAATATTTGACCTTAAATCAATCATTTAAGATTTTACTAAATTATCCAAATTCTCGGGTTATCACATTCACCCCTCCTTCTAAGAATTTCGTCCCCGAAATTCACCTTACACCTTACACCGTATACCAAATAGCTTACACCATTCACACATATTACACATGCTACCCAATACACCACTCACAAGGGTAAAAATTTTAAAACTGTGCTGAGGAATCGTATAGACTGTTAGTTTTTTTTTCATTTTCGCAAAGGTTTTATGAAAATTCATCCACAAACCGTCATTACTTACGGACACAAAGGGTGATTAGCCCGATATGCCCTGTACTGGCCAAGTACTGCTGGTCGGAACAATTTTGTTCCTCTTATCCGCCTTAGGCGCACAAAATTTTACCTCAGTCTTATTTGATTCCACAACAAAACAATTTGGTTTGGGAAATTTCTTTCAATAAAAACATTTTTGAGAATGACGTCATGATGCCGCACTGTATTTAACAGTCCGTTGAGGATTTCGTCATTTTGTGACTTTGTTATACTACATCATACTGTAGTGGGCTGACGATCCTTAGATCACATCCAACACCAAGTAATTCTGCATTGATAACTCCATCATTTTTTTTATTATCATCTCTGCACCAGGTCACATGGTACATAAGTGATAAATAAAAAAAAAAAAAATTTTTTTTTAAAGGCACATAGTGCGTATTTAGCTTGATGTCAAAAAAGTTTAAATCAAACATAGCTAGGGGTTTAGGAAAACCTAAATCTCCACTAATGATCATTTGCTTAAACATTCTATCTATTCCTATTATCCTTAACACTCCATTCACACAACTATACCCGAGTTCATAAAACCACACTTATGAGTTCATAACTGCCACAATTATATGAGTTTACTTTAACTTACCTAGTCGACCTTTGGCGTCCGTTCATTTGAGGGGCTCATAAACATTTCATATAACTATGAGTCAAGAATGTCACATAAGTATGAGTTCTAAGAACTCGTACTTAATCCTATATTCTCTACCTATGACCTATTTATCTGTATATAACAACTAGCGTGACACAACATTTCAATTATTACCAATGCCACCAACTAAGTAGTTTTTACACCAAGTACAATTCCCCGCCCATACAAGAAATCATACAACTCAGTTGTTGACACGAGTCCTCATTGAAATCCCCACCTAATACTTAACCCCCTTCTCAATACGAATTTCATTTAATCCGTATTCATAATCCTTTTCCTAATCATGTACCATTCACACAAAGAATCATGCTTTAAACTTTTCAATCATCCGATTGATTCTTTACGGTTGTCATAATTTTAACAGATCACGGGTGATCTCATCGTATATATTACGATTCCATTTCTATGACTATGATCGTTTTGTTTTACGATCTCCTATCCTCGAACTTTTAGTCTTTTAGACTTTTCTATTCACCACTTCGCTCACCACTATTACGAGTTAGGGAACTCTGTATCTTAACAACTTACCGAGATTCATCTTTGAATCTTACCAACCAACTAACTCTATGTGAGTTAGATCTTATCCTAATCACTGCGGTTATTGGTCTCAGGTATTCCTACCTAAGCTTCATAACCAACAGCTTTGATACCAACTGTAGCATCCCCCGAATCCGGGCCCCAAATCGCCGCGGATTCGGTTTGCTAATCTTTCTTTAACTTTTCGCGGAAGATATAAACATAAATTGTTTATACATTACATTACACATTAATCCCCAAGGTCGAGTAACCTTTAACTTAAACAAAATTCATAAACTATCTATCGAGATAAGATATTATTCAACTATACTATTACAAAATAGCCGCTTCAATTTATCCCAAGTTGAACTTGGCATTATCTTTTCCTCATCCTCGACGCATTTGCCTTATACGCAATGTTTTATCATGATATAGCAAGGGTGAGCATGAAAGTTGCCCAAAGAAGTTTAAATACAACAATATAAGGATATATCATGATTGAAGAGTATGAATAATAAATCGGCTATAATTCATCAATATAATTGAGAACTAGCAGAACAAACTTTTGACCAACAAGTTTTAAACATGAACAAACATTTACGACAAACCGTAAATGAAGGTGATCGACCTTTCATACCGACTTATACATGCAAGATGTACAGAGTACAATTTTCATGGCAATCAAGAATGATTAACCATAAGCTTGAATAAAACACTCTTATTAGAGTTAAGTAAGAACAAACTTGCTCGAACTGCTTGATTCACCGCAACGCAATTTATATCGCTTTACCCAAGACCTAATATTAATAATATAGATCTCCAATATTAGAATCACGAAGATAATATTGTTATATCTAAATACACGTAATAACCTAAACACATAACACATAACCCTATAAGTCTATACAAGACACATAAGACTTAATATCGTGTCAAACTATTTCAATTCGACTTAAAAGCGACACAATTCTATCATCCCGACGCATCTAGTTTGACAATACTCGAGTTTAAGTTCAATTAAACTCTTCTAAAACACTTAACAATTATCTCGTATAATTTCTTATCGATCAAACATTTTTCCTAGGCTCGTAATAATTTTCTGGATAATTATTACCATTTATCATGATTTTCAATCATTAATATCGTATTTAAATGAAGTAAATACCACATAATTCCTTAATCATTAATATCCATTTAATATAAAATATTAATGAAAATCCTTACATAATATTATAATGTAATTATAATATTTCAAAATATTTTAATACCTTAAAATCATAATTATTTGATTTTTAAACACTTAAATCCATTATCCGATAATTAATATTAATATTAAAATATTAATATTTTCATGCCAAAATATCAAAAGTTATATTTTATAACTTAAAATATTTTTATAACACTTAAATCATTTTTAAATGATTTTTAAAACATTAATTCTATTTTTCCTTAATTTATTTAATATATTTATTAAATATATTAATTACCATTAATATTAAATTATTAATGAAATTTATCATAAAATATTAAAAGTCATCAAAAATAACTTAAAATATTTTCTTTTACCATAATATTATTTTTCATGATTTTTCATGAATTAAAACTATTTTTAAATAATTTATTTAATATTATAATTAAATAAATAAATACCATTTATATTCCAAAAATATTAAATATTTTCAAAATATACTCAAAATAGTTAAAAACTATTTTTCATACTTTAAAATAATTTTTCAGAATTTATTATATATTTTTTATAATTAAAAACCATTTATTTCAATTTTTTATTAATTTTCGGAAATAATAATAATAATCTGTCGCTAAAGGGGCTTATAGCTGACGTAACCGCATATAGGTGTTCTTGGTGTTCTTGGGCATTTTCTAGAAACGCATGTCAGAGGTTGAGGGGCTTAGTTTGACCGATTTTATTACTTTGATCCATACGTTTCTGAGTGTTTAACTGTTCTAATGTTATAGTACTGATGTAGTACTACAATCTTAAGCAACGTTCATGTCCAAAACATATAATCACAGAGAGATCTAAGCCATCCAACTTATTTATCGGACTGCTCTTCAATTTCGGGTTTTCCAGATTTGAAGAAACGACCTTAAATACCTACTTTGATCATTTTAATATCCACATCCCGAAATTTGTTTAGGGTGCTTAATTGATTCATTAATGTAGTATTAATGGCGGGTACAACTTCATAACACTAAATCATAACAACAACATTACACAATCTGATTCTAGCCGGTCAAACTATGGTCCAAGAACTGTTCTTGAACAAATCTGGGTTTTCAGTTGTTTCAAGCGATTCGGTCAACGATGGTTTGACTGTTCATTATCTTGATTCTATGAAAGATCTGAGTGATATAATAACATGATTATGTAGTCCTTATACTAGTCTACAACATTACAACAACAGCTTGGCCAAACTAGCAAACAACAGAACGATTCATGTCCTGCAAAAATGATGTCAGACGAGATCTGGGTTTCGGGTTGCCCGAAACCCATTTTCGTGGATCGTCAACGCGGGTTTGACCGCTTGTAATTTTCAATGCGTGCATGTTCGGACTATCTAAAACTTTGATCATGTAGAAAATATGTCACACTACAACATCCAACCAACACTTTGGTTAAACAACATCACAACAAGTAGATCAAAGCCTCCAAAGTTGCTGTCAGACGGTTTCTGGGCCAAAACAGATTCGAGTGGTCACTTTCAAACTTAACTTAATCTATGTTCTGGCCATGATTTACGTGATCTATCAACTCCAGTTTTTAGAAAATAAGTAGTACTACAACTATAAAGCATAATAACACTAAAACATCAAAATGAAGCTAGATATATTCGATCAAACTTGAACACTAAGTTGGGCTCAAATTTTACGGGTTCGTGTTCTTGATGATTTCGGTCAACGGGTTTTGGCCAATTGCCTATAACTTTTGATCTATAATAGATATGGGTCTGATTCTTTTTGAAACTTAAAGAACACACATCAGGCTACATGTTACAAGTTTTAAACATCAAAAACACTTAACACACGGATTAATAAGATCGACATTTGATCGAAAAACACGCTTTTCCAAATTTCCGATTTTGAAAAACTCTAAATTGCGTGCACACTTTGATGTTATGGATCATGGATTTATCAACCCGCATCATCAATTGACACCTTATTACATATCTTTGAACAATCAATTACAACATTTAACCAAGAATCGAAGGATTTCTAAAATTAGAATTTTATACCTTTTATGCTTTAATTCTCAATTCGACTCTTGGATCTGCTTTTACGATACACGTGGGGCTTGAATTGAGACCAAATATTATTGAATTTCGTGGATTTGGTGAGAGAGGGAGCCGATGAGAGCAAAATGAAATAGGCTAAATTTTTGTGCACTTCTCTCTCCAAAACCTTATATATAATGCTTGGATTCTTGCAGTTGCTTATGATCCGATCAATTTTCGCGGTTGGCTGGATTTTGTCACATGCTAGAGCTAGATTAGGCTAGGGTTTGGTGAACAACTCTTGACTTTGCAAGATTTGCAAGTTGTCTAAAAATCTAAAAAGGGCATAAATGTCATTTCCTTAATTTCTAGAATTTGCCAAATGATAAAACCCTTAGGGTTTAGGTTTTGAGCAATCTAGGGTTTAGGGTTTGGAGCATTTAGAGTTTAGGGTTTAACCCTTAAATATTTAGCAACTTGGATTTCAAAAAAATTTCTAATTAAATTTTAAAATAGAATTTTTTTTTCTAATTATAATTAGGGCTTCCTAATTATATCATAATTTCCTAATCATGAATCATTATTTGCTAATTAGGACAATTTTATCCTAATTAAAATTGCTAATTAAGCACTTAGGGTCAAATTTGTACATTATAATTTATAACCCAAAAATTAGGGTTTTAAATATAAAAATAATATTTCAATTTTTAGAAATTAGATTTCCCAATTAGATTAGGGTTTCTAATAACTTGACAATTAGGATTTATATTTCCTAATCAAGATTGCTAATTAAGCAATTAGGGTCAAAATCGACATTAGGGTTTTCAACCCACAATTTAGGGTTTCTAAATAGAAAAATAATTTTCTAAATTAGAAATTAAATCTCGTAATTAGATTACAATTTTCTAATTACTCAATCTTGAAAATTAGAATTAATATATCGTAATTAACATTAAAATATTAAATTAACACTTTCATTTTCCCCATTTACAAATTAGGTTTTCAAATCCATCATTAGGGTTCCTGACGGAAAAGTTTAAGTTCGATAATTTGAAATTAGGGTTTTCTAATTAATTAAGCGTTACCTAATTAATATTATAATAATAGCGATGAGAGCATTATAATTCTCCATTAATTTCCCAGATTAGGGCTTCAATTTATCGAAATCAAAACTAGGGTTTTCGGATCAAGTATTAGGGTTTGATTTGGAATTAGGGTTTTGTAATCAATTTGTTAAGATTAACCCTAATTAATCTTATAATTATTTACACTTATGCCATTAAGTTCTCGATTTAGGTTTCATGCACCAATTAGGGTTTGGATTCCGGAATTGAAACTAGGGTTTCGAACCGATTTCTAGGGTTTCTTATCAAATTAGGGTTTTCTAATCGAACATTGTTGTTCTTAATATATTATTAGCGTTTGTTACGAGATATAATTTATCCGTCAACCTGACCCCTCAACACATCATTAACCATATACTAACTTAATCATCATTAACCTGAATAATTCACACAAAAAACTCCTAATCATCAAATAATACACTTAATTTACCTGAATAATTTTGACTTAAATCAATCATTTAAGATTTTAAAATTCTCAAAATTCAATCACCAATAACCTATATCAAACGCATATATTAAGAACATCTTTCATTTTCTTACTATTTATAAGAAACCCTAACACCTGGTTTGACCTTTTTAAATCAATATGAAAACCATAATTTAGGGGCTTAAAGGTGTAAGTTTTAATAAAACCTAATCCAAATTAGTTAGAAAACCCTAATTTACGGATTATCAATCATAATTAGCTAATTAACAAGCCCTAATGTGATTAGGAAATATTTAATATAATTAGGAAACCCTAATTATAATTTAGAAATCTTAATTTTCTAATTTTTTTAAAAAATAAACCTTAGGGTTAAACCCTAAGGGTTTGCACAAGTTACCATCATGCCCTTAAAATGGGAAGCTAAATGACATTAATGCCCTTTTTGTATTTTTTATAAGTTGGAGTGTGAATCTTGCCATATAATTAGTTGGTGACCAACTAAGATTGCACATGTGCTAAAAATCTCTACCTATCAGCCATATATCACAACCATATGTATTTCATCCAAATATATAAATAATTCAAGAGAAAAAATTCATTATCTAGCTTCATTTGTCCACAAACACTCAACCACGCCATCCTCTCTCTAGACCCACAAAATTGTTAAGTAATTCAGTCCCTATCTAAGTTTCCAGAACACCAAGATCAAATCATGATGATCAGATTCAAGATCAAAGCATCAAAGTGGTATAAATCTTAAAAATCATATGATCTGATGTTAGATGTTGTTATTTGTTGGTTAGAAATGTGTCAAAGGGTGTTAAGAAGTGATCTGGGTTGTTAGATCATGGATCCATAACATCTAGATGCATGAAATCAAGTTTTTGAAAACTTACTATGAACCCTAAATTTTAGTTTGACAACCGATTGTCAAGGCTTATAGATCCTTGTGTGTTAGTTGTTTGTTTTGTTTTTAGTTATACACTTGTAGCATGTAGTAAGGGCTTTGATCTGGATCTTGCATCAAGATCAGATCATGTCTGGAACTCACGATATAAGCGGTCAAAGTACGTTGACCGATCATGGAAACTGGTTTTTAGGTAACCCAGATTTTTTCAAAACCACTGACAAACTTTTGCAGGGCCTTGATCTTGCTTATGTTTGTGTTTTAGACCATGTTGTTGTATTATATTTGTAGATTGACATGAGGACTACACATCCATGCTTTTATATTACTCAGATCATGACCAAAATGAAAATTAATCATTGTCAAACCTAGGTTGACCAACTGCCTGGGTTCCATTTGTGGAAAACCCAGGATCTTCATGAGCGAGTTTTCTAACAAGGTTTGACTGGCCATGATCTCTTATATCTATTGTTATTTAACAGATTTTGTGTATTAGATATGTTCTTTGACATCTCTACTACGATATTGAACAATTAAACTATAGATAGTAGATCCAGAATGCAAACATGAAGCTCCAAAGTATCACTGTAACGCCCCAAAAAATCGAACCTTTGTAAATACTTTTAATAATGAATAAAATAATATTTATTATTATTATTATTATTATTATTATTATTATTATTATTATTATTATTATTATTATTATTATTATTATTATTATTATTATTATTATTATTATTATTATTATGTGTTGATAAGATGAATGTTGTTCTATAACCTAGAAACGTCGGAACGTTGTAGTATTTGAACTACGTGAGAGAATTAAAGTGTTTGAATTTCTAAGACGAAAATAAAAGCTTTCCGAGAAATTTTTTGAAAACACTATTCATCGATTTCCGCTCAGGAATTATTTTTGAACTTCTGAGAAATATGTAACGTTATAATATCAAGGTGAGATGGATTATGTAATAATAATCTAAGTATGGAAATCGTAATATTTCACATGCGGGCTTATTTAGAGAACGTTAGGAATATTAAGCGTTAAGAAGAAATTATAATGATCGTATGATGCGTATGCATTGTGCGAGGTATTGAATGCAAGTATAATACGAAGTATTATGAGAGTATGTATGGAAGATGGAATAACGTATATTACGAATTAATATACGAGCTAGAATACAAGGATTATACGTATAGTATAAGTGATAAGGTTTCTAATTAAAAGAAATGGACTTGTAGGATTGTGTAACAATTTAATAGTCCAATATGAATTAAGGTGCAAGCCCAAAGTAACTTAATGCAAGCCCAACAAGTAATAAGCTAAGTTATCTAAAGCAAGCCCAATGTGAAGATCCAATGGGTTAACTATGATCCATGGAGCAAACCAAGGTGAATGTGGGTTAGACTTGGTGACCAAGACCTTTATGTGATGGCCAAGCATATGATATGTTATGTGATGAGCAAGAAAGACGAGTGGCTAACAAGTTTACTTAATGGTTAAGTAGATGAATAGTAAGGAGGTTAGTTTAAGGAGGTGGGCTTTCCTATAAATAGAAGAAGTTTTCTACACATTTGTTCATTATTCAAAATACTAACAACTTCCAATACAAAGCAACTTATTGGTTAGAGAAAATAAGCACTTATAAGTCCAACAACTATTGTTAGATTTCCAAGAAGAAGAAGTTAGTCATTAAAGGTAATGATCTTATGATCTTATATCTTCCATCTCTATCATTGTAGGATGATAAGAGAAGTGTAATTTAAGGAACATGTATGCTAAGAACATGCAAGAATTGAATAAGCAATGGACTTAAGCCGATTAAGTCATAAATAAGTAACTTGAATCTAAATAAGTTGATAACTTATGATGAACTTGTCATGTGATTGTCATATGAAGTTAGTATGTTTGATATGATGTGAGAACATTGATAAAGGACTTAAATCAATAATAAGTTATAAGGAATGAAAATTTGTAGTTTATAAGTTGTTAAGTCATGAACTTATGAAGAATAAGTCAAAACCTAACTTGGAAATAAGTTGATGTAATAAGTAGTTTAAAATGTTCATATGATGGTTAAAATCCACTTAGAATGTTAATCAAATCGTTAGTAACGAAGTTTCGCCGTAATTTACACGATTGGACGATTATCGTCGAATTTGTGAAATTCTCGGAATAGAAGTCGTATTTTGTGTTTGAACTCAGAAACGTTGGTTTTTGATGGAGACAAATCATATTTGGCATTATAGAGTTGTGGACTCGAAAATGACCGGATTCTGACTTAGAACGAAGAAACGAGCGTTGAGCGTTCACCATTTTCATTAAAAATGAACTAATAGGTGAAATTTTAGCAAACGAAGTAAAATAGATAAAATTCTTGAATGAACGCATAGAGTATGTAATTTGTGAACCGTAGGCTCTTGACCAAGCCAATTCGGACTTATAATGAAGAAGTTATACGTCCGGGAGTTTCACAAAATTATAAGTTTGTCAAATTTTTCGAGAGCACAGAGTCAGGCGTGGCTACCTGACCCAAGGCCAAATGGTGGCTTGACAAATGTCAAGCAAGACAAAGGTCTCAACCCCTTCGGAGTTTCGTTCACAGTAGCAACGAGGTTAACGTAAGTCAATTTTATGTTAATGTAAGAATGACATAACAAAAAGTCGGAACCAATAAAAACAAATCTAAGTCATAATTAGATTAAGAAGAAGGGTAAGATACATTAGGAACCCTATATGTTCATTCATGACCTAATGTGTTATGTGATGTTATGTCAATGCTGGTCAACGACCTTGGTGGCCTTATTTCGGTCAATCAATTAATGTCATAGGTGTTCTAGACGTCGGGTCTTGTAGACTAACTACCAGGGTATCTTTATTGATCATTTATAATGTCCAGATATCATTAACATATAAGATCTAAGTCTCTAAAGTACCTGTCAGACCACTGCCTCAACATTTCTAGGTTACCCATGCAGTAAAGCTTAATGGTCAACGACTTTTGACCGATTACTACGATCGATCTATTGATTTCTAAGGTTCGAAAGTACTATGAACTTGTAGTACTCATGGAATACTATAATCTAGATACAAATATTCATCCAAATAACTTTACAGCAACAAAATCAAATCCGGTCAAAGTCACTGCCCGAACACGTTCTTTAGTTTTCTAGGTTACCCAGAAAACTTAGTTCGTGTTTAGTCAACGAACTTTGACCGTGAATAACTTTCGATCTACGCATGCAATGATCATGAACCTACTTGCAGATTACTAACAACATTACAGACAACAACTTCAAACCTTTAAAACACCAAAACAATAAACAGAAAAAGATCTACGAGACCTGAAATTCATTGTAAGATAAAATTTTTAAACTTTTTCAGAATTTTAAAAACTTGATTTTTGAACACTAGATGTTATGGATCTAAGAAATAACAACCCATATCACTAAATGACCCCTTCTAACACCACTTAAAACAATAAACAACAACAAATAACATAGATCACAAGGATTTCAAATAACTTGAATATGATCTTTGATGCTTGTTCTTGGGTGTGCTGGGGACTTAGATAGGGACTAAAATACTAAGGAATTTTGTGGGTATAGAGAGAGAGAGAGAGACTTTGTTGGATGTTAAATTGCAAATGTCTTAAAATTATGAGCTTTCTCTCTCCTTAATATATATATATATATATATATATATTGAATGAAATGATTTGGCTGATATATAGAGCTTGATTTTCTGAAGATTAAGTCGCATGGGGTTGTTGGATTGGTTTACCAACTACAACTTTGGCTAGATACACAAGTTATGTCCAATAATGCAACAAGGGTATAATAGTCATTTAAATTTTAATGGCAAAATGGTAACTTGGCAAACTCTTAGGATTTAACCCTTAGGGTTTCCAACAAATGAATTTCCAAGTTTTCATTTAGGGTTTAAAATAAAAATAAAAATTAGTTTCTAAAAATACAAATTATGGTTTCTTAATTGATTTAGGTTTTTAATTACTTAGCACTTTGCTAATTAGGTTTAAGATACACTAATTAGCATTAAACTTCCCAATTTAGCGATTAAGGTTTACCATAAGCAAATTAGGGTTTATAATTTAGAAAAATAATAAGGATTTATACTTAAAAAAATCAGGATTTTGAATAATTAAGATTCTCCCTAATTAGGGATAATACCTTTAATACTGGTCATTACCCACATTAACATGATTACATAACAGTCTTAAGCTGGCATTCGACTTTTGAATTAGGGTTTAACAGCTTAAAACTAGGGTTTTCTAATTTTTAGAAATTATGGTTTCTAAATATTAATTAGGGTTTAATCATAAAATTACATAATACACAACATACATCGTATAACACAGTTATATAACAGTCTCGAAGTCGTACTTGAGTTTCAAATTAGGGTTTCCACTTAGCAATTTGCTAGTTACTGTTTAAGGTTTCTAATTTGAGAAATTTGGGGTTTAAATCACTAATTAGGGTTTTTACATAATTAGTATTAACACTTATAATACAAATCATTTACCACATAACACAGTGACTTAACAGATTTTGAAGTCTCGTTTGACTTCGAAACCAGGGTTTACCAGTAATACAAAGGTTTCTAAATACTGCACCACCATTGATGAATCATTAACAATGCGTATATACAAAGACTTATTTATAAAGATCGAAAAATCAAAATATAATTAATATTATATTATTATTCGTATTCCTTGATCAAAATTCAAAATTAGGGTTTGGATTAAATATGATCTGATTTATCTGTCATATATAATATTATTAATTAAGTTAAATAATTAGCTTAATTAATCAAATAAATTCATATAATAAAATAGTTATTATAATAATGTTATAACCATTTCATATATTATTTAAATAATATATAAATATATTTTCATAGAAAATAATTACTATAAAATTAATTATTATAAGAATATAATTTATAATGATCAATAATTCTAAAATAAAATTATTTATAATTATTCATGTAATAAATAAATTTTATTTATCACAAATATACATACACATTACGGCACATATTCTCACCTTTAAAATAATAATAATAATAATAATAATAATAATAATAATAATAATAATAATAATTATACGCAAAATTTTTGATTTAATTATATAGAAATTATCGGGTTATTACAGCCATGATATTGATTGATTGTTGTAATATTACACTTATACTACATGATTAACACTTGTGCAAGTCCAGAATCCTTAAGATCATGAATCTAGCAATGGTCAAACATGGTTACTTGAACACTGACATGTAGTTCTGGGCTTGGCCAAAAACACATTCAGCGACGGTTTTGTAGCCTATAGCACCTTTAGTGACACTTAATTTCTGAAAATTATTATTTTATTAAATAAATAGAGAAAATTAGTTTAAAATTATTAAAAATACATAATAAATTGCTAAAAATTATTTTAAAGCCTAAAAATGGGTTTTTAATAATTTTTAATATATTTCATAAATATTTAATATTTTTAGAATATTAATGGTATTTAATTTATTTAATTATAATATTAAATAAATTATTTAAAAATGATTTTAATGCATAAAAATCATTTAAAAATATATTATGGTGTTAAAAATATTTTAAGTTATTTTTGATGACTTTTAATATTTTGTGATGAATTTCATTAATTAATTAATATTAATAGTAATTAATTTATTTAATAAATGTATTAAATAAATTATGGAAAAATAGAATTAATGATTTAAAAATCATATAAAAATTATTTAAATGTTATAAAAATATTTTAAGTTATAAAATATAAATTTTGATATTTTGTCATGAAAATATTAATATTAATAGCAATTATCGGATAATGGATTTAATCGCTAAAAATCATATAAATATGATTTTAAAGTATTATAAATATTTTTGATATTATAAATATATTATAATATTATATTATGGTTTTCATTAATATTTAATATTAAATAAATATTAATGATAAAATAATATTATGGTAGTTATATTATATAAATACGATATTAATAATTGAAAAATCATGATAAATGGTAATATTTATTTGAAAAATTAGTACAAGTCTTTGAAAAATATTTTTTTGATTGATAATAAAATATGTAAGATAATTTTTAAGTGTTTAGACTGAGTCTTGTGATTAGTAGGCTCGAGAATTGTCTGACTAGGTCGTTGGGATGTCAGAATTGTACCTAATTCAACTCAGACTGCAATAGTTTGACTTGATACTAGGTTTTATGTGTTATATAGACTGATAGGGTTATGTGTTATGTGTTTAGGTTATTCTATGTTTATATATAATAGTATTATACTGTGATTGTATTATTCTAATACTTGGAGATCGATATTATCTATATTAGGTTTTCAATCAAAGCTAAATAAGTTGCGTAACAGTAATCAACGAATCAGACAAGTTTTCCTTAACTCAACTTTGAGTTCTTTATTCAAATATGCTTATGGATAATCATTTTTGATTACCATGTCTATGAATTGTTGAATCGTACTATTTGCATATTGCATGTATTCATCAGGTATGAAAGTCTGATCACCTTCATTACCATTCGATCTAGATATAATTGATATATTTATGTTAAATGTTCGTTCAGCTATGAAAGTTTGTTATGCTAGTTCACAATTATATTGTAGAACTATAGCCAGCTTTTGTTCAATTCTTTCAATCATGATATATCCTTAATTTATTGAAATTAAACTTGCTGGGCAAACTTGTTGCTCACCCTTGCTATATCATGATAAACACTTGCAGATTAGGTGTGAGAACCCAAATTTTATGCATAAAGATTTAAATTTCTTGAAATATTTTTTCTAATATTATGGTGTGGATTTGATATAATGTTATAGTTGTGGGTAATATTTATAAATTTTGCAAAGTATGCAAGTTGTTATATAATATTCAATTGGTCGGGAAATATTCGTTTTAACCAGAAATATTCGTACGACGGCACAATCATTGGTGGACCCCACAACGGAAGTATTGTCATAGTTAGAAAACGACAAAATTAATTTTTTATAAAAATAATGGCGAAAGTGTTACCGTTAAAACTGTTGAACTACTCGATAGTAAAAGAACAGTAATACACGTGGTTGCATAGTAGCACACGATATTGATTATTGATGCTTACGTAAGAAGTCAATCAGTTATACTCAATAATTGCTAAAGTAATTGCTGCATCATAACTCTCATATTATTGATTCAATTATTGTCACAGTATCATCTGTATAATATGTTATATTATTAAATCAATAATTGAGACTGTAAAGTTATTCATATTATTATTTACAATATTGACAATGTCTAGAAGTTCTGTCAATGAGAGGTTTGGTCACCTAATTGCGCGCCAATAAGGAGAAATCCTTATCGGAAAGCCCCCTCTTTCCTAGGAATGACCTGGTTGCTAAATATTATGAATTATAATATTAATGATGAATAATTTCGTTTTGATTAAAGATGAAATTTATAGTTTCATTGTATGGGAATTATTAGTGTTAGTTGAAATCGACATTTATTTCGATAATAATTGATGTCTGGAAGTTATCGGGTAATTAATCAGATAAAATGTTATTAATTGACATGCATATAACTATTTTTTCAAATGTCTAGAACTATTGAATTCACATGATTTACTATTAGGGGAGATTGTGCAAGTTTGATAATACTTGCAAGACTAAATTAAAAATGAAGGAAAAGAGGAAGGTATTATACTGTAATATTTCGAGCCCCAAAACGTGTAATTATCGAAACTATATTTTCCTATAAATAGAAGCTCATTCCTTCATTATTTTTCACCAATTCACTAAAGCTATAGAGCAATTATTATAGAGAGAAATAAGAAGAGAAGTCAGCTACCTCACTATTCCAGTATCTAGTTTTCTTCTAAGGTAAGGGGTATTATTCTTTCGTATTCATGAAGAGAGTTATTTTTTTTAATACTCATAAGGGTTGTTATTCCATTCTTTATTATTATGTTGGAATAACCTGTCTATGTGAAGTACCACATATATGGTGAAATTCTTCTATTATTCCATTCTTTATTATTCTATTGAAATAACCTGTCTGTGTGGTCTATCGCATGCCTGGTGAATTCTGTTGTTATTCCATTCTTTATTATTACATTTGAAATATAGTGTTATGCATGCGAATTATGCATGACCCGATTTACGTATTTTATTATTCTGTTGGAATATCCATGTCATGCGGATTCTGCATAACTTTGGTTCCATTCTTTATTATTACATTGGAATAACTTTATGCATGCGATTGTATCGTTATGCACTGATTTTTTGTTGTTATTCCATTCTTTATTATTACATTGGAATATCCCGTCTGCAATGCGGATTACGCATGACCGGTTCCGCTTCTTTATTATTACATTGGAATATCCTATCTATCGCATTACGCGCACTTAATTCGTTCCATTCTTTATTATTTTATTAGAATAGTATATCTATGTTGATTACCTCATGCATGGTGAATGATCCTTCGTATTCATTCTTTATTAAATTGTGGAAATGATCTGTCTACGTGGATTACCACATAGCGGGTGAAAATCCATTTGCAGTTTCGTATATTCTATTATACTCGTTTGAGATATCATTTCTTTTGTACTCGTCATGAAATATCATTTTCTTTGGTATTTTTCTTTTACGAGTTACTATTCATGGGTTACTATTTACCCGATTACTATTCACTCTAGTATTATTTACTCGGGTATTCAGGGTACTTTTCATGCCGGAGTACTATTCATGAGTTACTATTCACCCAATTACTATTCACCTGAATATTATTCACTCGGGTATTTGGAGTACTTTTTATGTCGGGATACTATTCACGAGGTACTATTCCCAAAGTACTATTCACAGAGTACTATTTACCTAAATAATATATTCTTTTTTGTCCAAATTATTTTTGGTAGATGAATATTATTCTTGAATTTTACTTTACAAAGCAGTATTATGTTGACAATTTGGATATCTTTAAACTCTGGATAAATTTAAAGTCTTTAATATTTATCCTTGATTTTGTTTGATTTGATTTCGGTTGATTATTGCATATATCATTGTCATCATCCTCATGCTTATATTGTGATGAAAGTCATATTTGGCTTACGTGCATAGATGGACTTGATATGATTATGACCAGGGATTATTCGGTATAATCATGACTGTAATGTGATGAATGATGTGTTAAAAGTCATCATTGACCTTTAGTTCATTGATGGACAGTTGTTGGTATGATTATGACCAGGGATTATTCGGTATAATCATGATCATTGATGATTACGTTAATATCCTTGGTCGTGGTGCAGGGATGATTCGATTTTATTTATTAAGTTGAGTCTCAACGATAAAAATTGATGAAAACATTTTAAATCATAGAAGATAGTAGATATCATGCTCTACTTGACTCTTCTAAAAGATTGCTTATTCCGCTGCAGTTAAACTTGATGTCTATTGTATTTTGTCAGTTTAACATTGTTGAAGGCTAAGTATAATTTATTCTACATTATATTAGTCATAATATTTCTTACTAGGCCAATTGAGCTCACCCTTTCTTTCATTGTTCTCTTCAGGAAATGAGAATATAGTTGGGACGACTCGGGGAATGGAGTGATGGTCCAGTATAAATGGCTTTAGTAGTCATCACTATTCTACGGAATAATATGATAATAATTGTAATGAGGACACCATTGAGTGTGGATATTGTCTAGATGACAATATTCTTGTTTAAACTCTCAGCTATGTTTTGTCATATTTTACACGACTGTTGTATAATTAAGTTATATTTGAATTTATGTACCATGTATTTGGCGGCTCAAGATGGGTGATGTATACCTGTTTTGGGGGCGTCATAGTTGGTATCAAAGATTAGGGATATGATCCCTGGCTGAGATGTGAGACAAGAACTAGGAGGGGAAAGACGGGGAATTCCTTCGCTAGTATGACCTACCTAAGTTTATTTGGTATTTAATTGGTCGGTCAGAGTATAGGGATAATATGTGATATGTCAATTAATCCTTTCTTTGTGAAAGTGTTTGAAAATGGCATCTGACAATATTGAGATCAGCAATGAAGCACATGAGACCGTTGAGTTACTAATGATCAATACCCAGGATAACGTGCAACAGGAAGACAATAATCCTCAGGTAAATAACAACATCGATCAGATGATAAATGATGGGATGTTTAGAGGCTTTATGAAATCCATGCAACATCATGTAAGAGAGACTCCTATTCAAAATATAGGTGGAAATCATGGCAACCCACGGTCGGTCACCGCTAAGCAGTTCAAAGAGCTGGGACCACCAGAGTTTTTGGGAAAGCCAAAACCACTTAAGGCGGAGACATGGATAAAGCAAATCACCAAGATATTTGATGTATTAGGATGCTCTGAGGAGCAAAAGGTTCCCTTCGCCACCTTTATGTTGCGTGAAGAGGCAGATTACTGGTGGGAATCTGTAAAACGTACCCATCCTGCAGCACTGAAGATGTCTTGGGAGAAGTTCTAAGAGCTGTTCAACAACAAGTACTTTCCCGAAAGTATTCGTCACATGAAGGAGGTGGAGTTTATAAAGTTGGAGCAAAACAATATGACTGTGTCGCAATACGAGGCTAAATTTTTTAAGTTATCCCGGTTTGCATCCCATTTGGTGGATAATGAGGAGCGAATGACGCGAATGTTTCTAAGTGGTTTGAAACCCGATATACGTCAATACCTCATTTCTCACAAACTTTGTTTATATTCATATGTTGTAAATAGGGCTCAGTTATTAGAGCGCGATAATGAGTCAGCACAACCAAAAGGTAACGAGCAACAACATGATAATAATCGTACTGGTGGCAACGACCATCGAAACAATGATAACTATTGTGGGGGAAATTATCATGCCAAGAATGGTAACCACTTCGGTGGTAATCATGGCCAAGATAATAGATGTGGAAAATTTCAAGAAGAGAAGGTTCAACAACGATGGAAAGACAGCAGCACCAACACCCATTTTCAAGGAAGGAGAACGACCACCAATTGTATGCTTCAAATGCAGAGGGGAGGGACATATCAGTCCAAACTGCGTGATGTGTCCCAAAGCATGTTACAATTGTGGAAAAGAAGGTCACCTAACCCGATTTTGTCGTGCACCAAAGTTAAGTCCAGCTGGGACGGCGACACCAAAGGCGGATACGGAAAAAACAAAGTCGGTGGTTTCAGGGAGAGCATTTTTCGTGACTTCTCAACCCGAACGAAGTTATCACGGGTTAGCTAATTATAAATTCTTGTGAAGTCTATACCTTATTAGATATCGGTTCAACCCATTCTTTTATCTCTCTTGCTTGCGCTCAACGTTTAAATTTAACTCTAGAGAAGTTAGACTTTGACTTATCAATTGAAACTTCGTTAGGAGAAACCTTCATTTCATGTGCTATCTAAGTCTTGGATGAGAGTCACAGTTTTTAAATGATATTTCTATTGTTAATAAATTTCCTGACGTATTCTTGAACACTTCTTAGCCTATCCCTAGAGCGTGAAATCGAATTTTGTATTGACCCCAGTACAAAACTCATTTCTTCAACCAAAACGAACGAATAATGCGCCAAAGATGTTGACTCGAGCTGTTGAAGATTACGACTATACCATTCAATATCATTGTGGAAGAGCGAACGTGGTAGCTGACGCGTTGAGTAGAAGATCGTATACGTTTACGAGTGCGACGTTGTTAACACAAAAACCCATTTCGTATAAGTTACAAATGATGAAGATATAGTTAAAGACTCTAGGGACCCACGTGAAGATAACGAATATACGAGTAGATTCGACTTTAATCGATAAAGTTAAAGCTGCTCAAACTACACACCTGGAGCTGATGAATATGTAGAAGAAGGTTCAAGAAGGCATTATTCTAGAAGCAAGAGTCGAGGAATAGAGGAAATCTCAACCCTTAATTTAATTGGCCCATTTGAAATCCTTGATCGAGTAGGAACTGTGGCCTATAGAATCATTTTACCGCCAAGTATGTCGCGTGTTCGTAACGTTTTTCATGTATCGATGTTACATAAATATGTGGATGACCCGAACCACGTTATTAAATTAGAACTAGACGAGATAGCAGAAGATTTAATGTATGAGGAGATACGTGTTAAAATCTTGGATAAGAAGGATCGTATTCAACACTCAAAGGTTATACCTCAAGAGTTAGAATCTGAAACAAAGTCATGGTATCCTCATCTCTTCGGCATACCAGGTACGTACGTAAATTTCGAGGGCAAAATTTCATAAGGAGGGGAGATTGTCAGACCCCAAATTTTATGAATAGAGATTTAAATTTCTCGATTTTTTTTTAATATTATGGTGTGGATTTGATATAATGTTATAGTTGTGGGTAATTTTTATAAATTTTGCAAAGTATGCAAGTTGTTATATAATATTCAATTGGTCGGGGAATATTCATTTTAACGAGAGAATATTCGTGCAACGACAAGATTTATTGGTGGACCCCTGGCGGTAGTATCGTCGTAGTTAAAACAGCGAAATTATCTTTTTATGAAAATAACGGCGAAAATGTTACCGTTAAAACTATTGAACTACTCGGTAGTAAAAGTACAGTAATACGCATGGTTGCATTGTAGCACACGGTATTGATTATTAATGCTTACGTAAAAAGTCACTCAGTTATACTCAATTATTGCTACAGTAATTGTTGCATCATATCTCTCATATTATTGATTTAATTATTGTCACAGTATCATCTGTATAATATGTTATATTATTAAATCAATATTTGAGACGACAAAGTTATTAATATTATTATTTGCAATATTGACAATGTCTAGAAGTTCTGTCAAGGAGAGGTTTGGTCACCTAATTGCGCGCCAATAAGGAAAAATCCTTATCGAAAAGCCCCTCTTTCACAGGAGCGACACAGTTGTTAAATATTGTGAATTATAATATTAATGATGAATAAGTTCGTGTTGATTAAATATGAAATTGATAGTTCCATTGTGTGGGAATTATTAGTGTTAGTGGAAATCGGCATTTATTTCGATAATAATTGATGTCTAGAAGTTATCGAGTAATTAATCGGATAAATGAGCAATTAATTGCTATTAATTCACATGCATATAACTATTTTTTCACATGTCTAGAACTATTGATTCACATGATTTACTATTGATTCATATGATTTACTATTAGGGGAGATGGTGCAAGTTTGATAATATTTGCAGGACTAAATAAAAAATGAAGGAAAAGAAGAAGGTATTATACTATAATATTTTGAGCCCTAAAACGTGCAATTATCGAAACTATATTTTCCTATAATAGAAACTCATTCCTTCATTATTTTTAACCAATTCACTAAAGCTATAGAGCAATAGAGAGAAATTATAGAGAGAAAGAAGAAGAGATGTCTGCTGCCTCACTATTCTAGTATCCAATTTTCTTCTAAGGTAAGGGGTATTATTCTTTCGTATTCATGAAGAGAGTTATTTTCTTTCAATACTCATAAGGGTTGTTATTCCATTCTTTATTATTATGTTGGAATAACCTGTCTATGCGAAGCACCACATACATGGTGAAATTCTTCTATTATTCCATTCTTTATTATTCTGTTGGAATAACCTATCTGTGCAATCTATCGCATGCCTGGTGAATTCTGTTGTTATTCTATTCTTTATTATTCTGTTGGAATATCCTGTTTGTGCGAATTACGTATGACATGGTTCCGTTCTTTATTATTCTGTTGAAATATCCTGTCTGTGCGGATTACGCATGACATAGTTCCATTCTTTATTATTACATTGGAATAACACATGCATCTTTGTCTATCGCATGCCCGTGAATTCTGTTGTTATTCCATTCTTTATTATTACATTAGAATATCACATGCATCGCGATTTACGCATGATCCGGTCCGTTCTTTATTATTCATTTGGAATATCACATGCATCGTGCAATTACGTATGACCTGGTTCCATTCTTTATTACTCTGTTAGAATAACCTGTCTATGTGGATTACCACATGCATGGTGACTGATCCTTCATATTCATTCTTTATTAAATTTTGGAAATGATCTGTCTACGTGGATTACCGCATGGCGGGTGAAAATCCATTTGTAGTTTCGTATATTCTATTACACTCGTCTGAGATATCATTTCTTTTGTACTCGTCATGAAATATCATTTTCTTTGATATTTTTCTTTTACGAGTTACTATTCACCAAATTACTATTCATTCTAGTATTATTCACTCGGGTATTCGGGGCACTTTTCATGCCAGAGTACTATTCATGAGTTACTATTTATGGGTTACTATTCACCCAATTACTATTCACCCGAATATTATTCACTCGGGTATTTGGAGTACTTTTCATGTCGGGGTACTATTCACGAGGTACTATTCCCAAAGTACTATTCACATGATACTATTCACGGGGTACTATTTACCTAAAAAATATATTCTTTCTGTCCAAATTATTTTTGGTACATGAATATTATTCTTGAATTTTACTCTACAAAGCAGTATCATGTTGACAATTTTGATATCTTTAAACTCTGGATAAATTTAAAGTCTTTAATATGTATCCTTGATTTTGTTTGATTTAATTTCGGTTGATTATTGCTTATATCATTGTCATCATCCTCATGCTTATATAGTGATGAAAGTCATCTTTGGTTTACGTGCATATATGGACTTGGTATGATTATGACCAGGGATTATTCGGTATAATTATGACCGTAATGTGACGAATGATGTGGTAAAAGTCCTCATTGACCTGTAATTCATTGATGGACAGTTGTTGGTATGATTATGACCAGGGATTATTCGGTATAATCATAACCATTGATGATTACATGAATATCCTTGGCCGTGGTTCAGGGATGATTCGATTTTATTTATTAAGCTGAGTCTCAATGATAAAAATTGATGAAAACATTTTAAATTATAGAAGATAGTAGATATCATGCTCTACTTGACTCTTCTAATGGATTGCTTATTCCGCTACAGTTAAACTTGATGTCTATTGTATTTTATCAGTTTAACATTGTTGAAGGCTAAGGATAATTTATTCTGCATTATCTTAGTCATAATATTTCTTACTGGGTTAGTTGAGCTCACCCTTTCTTTCATTGTTCTCTTCAGGAAATGAGAATATAGTTGGGACGAGTCAGGGAATGGAGTGAATGTAGTCCTCACTATTCTACGAAATAATGTGATAATAATTGTAATGAGGACACCATTGAGTGTGGATATTGTCTAGATGAAAATATTCTTGTTTAAACTCTCAGCTATGTTTTGTCATATTTTACACGACTGTTGTATAACTAAGTTGTATTTGAATTTATGTACTATGTATCTAGCGATTCAAGATGGGTGATGTATACCTATTTTGGGGCCGTCACATTAGGCGAATACTTCGGATACAGGAAAGAACAAAGCCAAGTCCAGCTTGGGATAATATGTGCAGGTAGAAATGTAATAGTAATGTATTTTAATGGCATTATATGTCAATTAGATTATAATTTTTGTATAAGTTAAGGTTACTAGAACTTGGGGATAGTGTGTAAAGTTTATTATATAAACAATTTATGTTTATTTCTTCCGCAATAGTTATAGAAATAGTATACCAGATCGTTGGTGATTAGGACCAGGATTTGGGGATGTCACAAGATCTTACAATGTGTAGCTAGGAGAGTTTTAAACCGCACTTTTAAAGCTTAAAAACTCTGTTTCCACAGGCTAAAATTTGATATGTTGTATTATATCAAATTTTGGAACACTATAGGAGGGGTTAAGAGCTGAAATGGACGAAATTCCCTATGTTTTCTTCTTTTTTTTATTTTGGTGTATGGGGGTCTATTTATATAGCAAAGTAGTCGTGGGTCTACCTGGGGATTCCCGGGTGGGCCCGGGTCCCGTGGGTCCCTTTGTCTCAAAGTACATGTATTCAGATTAGCGCGCTGTCTGCTCGAACCATCATAACTTTCAATCCGGGAATCTGATGGAAGTATGCTATACCTTTCTGGAAAGTCCTTGACGAGAGCTGCACAATGGTATGGGATTTATATTTTTTTCGAATTCGAGAAGATGGGTTAATGACCAAATCTTCAAGTTTTCACAGTCCATCCGTTGAGCTGTCTTGTGCTATTTTTACTTGGGATTGATGTTATGATTCTGCATGACTTCTTTTGTAGTGATTTGGATTGAATTGATGTTGAGTTAGAAAAATTAATATTTTACCCCTCTCATGGTGGTTCCGGGCTTGATGTAGTTGTAGTTGCCTTTTCTCAATATTGTCTCTGAGATTGGATTGCCGTTGACTTTTGATAGTCCTTAGGGTTGTCTCTGAGATTGGTTTGATGTTTCCCAGGGTTGTCTCTAGGATTTTTACTTGATCTTCTAGGGTTGTCACTCGGTTTGGATTTTACTTCTCGGGGTTATCTCTGCGGTTTTACTTGATCTCCTGGGGTTATCACTGGGGTTTGATTTAATCTCATGGGGTTTAACTTGATCTCTCGGGGTTGTCATCAGGGTTTGATTTGATATCCCAGGGTTATCTTTGGGGCTTGACTTGATCTTTGGGGTTTGACTTGATCTTCCGAGGTTGTCACCGGGGCTTGTATTTGATCTCCTAGGGTTATCTCCGGGGTTTGACTTGATCTCCTGGGTTTGTCTCCGGGGTTTGACTTTGTTCTCCCGAGGTTGTCACCAGGACTTGACTTTGATAATTTGGACTTCCAGGGTTGTCTCTTTCAGACGAAAGATGATTATGCCCTCCTGCATGGTTAGTAACAGGAACACAAAATTTTGAGTGTCTACAGATGTGGGACAAACCGACTTTTACACTTCTCAAGGAGTACTGGGGGAAACTTTATCGTGCTAGTTTTAAATCTATAGTGCATTAGAAGTCGTAGGACAATAGATATTGAGAGGACATATAAGATAGATATTGAGAGTTGTAGACAATATGCACACCTAAATTCAGAATACTATCTACAACCTCATTCAGAATTCACACCTAGGCTATGATCTATACGTAATCAGGGCAAAGAGTGTGGCACCGCTATGACTATAATAACAGATGCATTAGATGTGAAAGGAATTAATATAGAGATCAAAACCCAAAACCCAAATGAATCCATCAAATCAAATCCCTCACATCAAGATGTCATTCTGATTAAGCCCACTTGAATCTACTTGCACATCAAAAGCTTTCCGGATTAAACAAGAATAAAATCTTATCATCACAACCCTCATTTAACTGTGTGTTTTTGATTTTTGATGGCACAAAAAAGAAAATGGAATGGAATGGAAAAGGAAAAGATATGCAAAAGGGTTAAACCCTTTACACACAATACATACATACACATATACATAGATATAGAGAGAGAAAGAGAGATGTCTATGTTTTGTTGTTGGCATAGACGTAATAAGGGCTGTTTCTTTCTCCGAGGGACTTAGTGAAATTATCAGTTCAGAACAAATGATCGGAGAAATCGTAAGTTATGGATTTTTTTTTACCAAACAAGTTTTTCCTTTGACAGATTCAGAGGCATACCCATTAAGAGTTATTCAAATTTAAACAAACACAACCTAAGCCAATGCTACTTAGTTTATTCAGAATTTAGTAATTGAACTAAGTAAATGCTACTTAGTTTATTATATTTCTTATATTTTATATTCATTTAATATACTTTAGTTTATTTAGAATTTAGTAATGGAAGTAAGTAAATGGTACTTAGTTTATTATATTATATTTCTTATATTTTATATTTATTTAATATACTATCGTTTATTTCATTTTATTAAATTTAATTAAACATTATATTATTTACTATATTTAATTAAACATTATATTATTTATTATATTTAATTTATTATTAATTTTAAATTATTTATTTGAATTATATTATATTATATTATTTAATTAAATATAATATAATATAATATAATATATTTATTTATTCTATCTCGATTTAAGTTATTTCATTTAGTTTTATTTTATTTTTTAAAATTAATTCTTATTACATTATATTATATTAAATGCTACTAATTAAAATAAATTTATTTTATATTATTTTTTTAATCGAAATTCTTCAATTGCAAAATTTATGGGCCCTATAAGTATATTTATGTATTATTTAATTAGTTTCCCAATATTAAAAGAAACTAAGTAGCATTTACTTAGTTTTTTACTACTAAAATAAAACAAAACAAAATGAAATAAGTTAAATCATATCTAATTAATTTAGTTTAATATAATTAAATTTAAATTCAACAAAATTTAATTAATATAACATAACATAATATAATATAATACACAATAAAGTAAAACAAATAAATAAAAACAAAAAACTAAATTTAATTTAATATAATATATAATAATATAATATAATATTATATAAAATAAAATTATTTTAAATTAAATATAATAGAATATAAATAAAATATATTAATTAAATTAAATTATATATTCTAAAATAATATAATATTAATTCTGTCGGAAATATCAAATATCACTTTCATAAACATCACTAGGAACCCAAACTGAAGATTCAATACACTGACATATATATAACTGTCAATATCAAATTGTGAACATACATTGTAATTGCCCAAATACATTGTAATAAGCTGCAATTGTATAAAGAAAAGAAATTTGAAACAATTATGAGATGCTTTACACTAACATAGGTTGCAATTGCATAAAATAATCCCAAATGATGTGAATTATGAATACACTAATATTAATCCCAATTTTCACAGCAGTTAATCTCAATTTGCACAACAATTAATCTCAATTTGCAATAATTTGTAGAAATCAAATAATCCCAATTCATTTTTCACCAACAAAATTTGCAGAACATAAATAATGTCAATTTCATCAACAGTCGTTTAGCCCAAGTCCCAATTTCATCAACAGTTCAAATTAAGTTCTGATTTTAGCAATTTCACTAACAATAGATATAGTAGGAGTAATTTCAAACACATTTCACCAGTATGCCGAATATATAGGATATGAAAGTAAACATATTTTTTTATGGAAAAAATTAACCCTAAATATACAAATAAACCATAACCAAACCTTGAGACTTAGTTTACAATCCAGCTAAACAAGGAGAAAGAGGTGAACGACGACGAGTGGCGGCAGTGTGAAGAGCAGAAATCAAAGTGAACAGGAGAGAGAAATGGACCGGGAGGTGGAGTGAGCAAGAGAAACTAGAGAGATAGTGGGGGGGAAATGAGAGATGAGGCGACACGAGCAGCGGCGACCGAAGTGAGCAGGAGAGAGAAGAGGGTCGGGAGGTGGAGTGAGCGAGAGAAATTAGAGAGATATTAGAGGGGAAATGAAAGAAGAGGTGTAATGAGCGAGAGAAATAAGAAGTTAGAAGAGAGAAATGAAATGTACAGAGGCGGATGCTGGTTTTAGGTTTTATAAGTTATTTTTGACAGAAGTTCTATCGATCATAAATCCTTTGGAATTATTTTATGTCCGACGGAATTTCCGTCAAAACGTGGTTTTGTCAAAAATAGAGTTGGCGTTGGCAGGAAGGATGGTACCAAGGACTGGCTCGTATCTCCAACGGAATTCCGTAGGACCAATACTATTTCTGAGGGAATTATTTCTGATAGAATAATTCTCCAAAATTAACCTAATTTCGAGTGAATGAAGTCCATCGGAAATATTTTCGTCGGACATAAACCTTTTTCTTGTAGTGATTGTTTATATTAAGAAAGTTTTATAATTTCATTCACTTTGTTGAACTGAATGTAAGTTTGCTAATCTTACTCAAATTTTATTGAGCTTGTTTCCTAACCTGTGTAAATATTTATATTTGTGCAAGTTTCGTATGATGTATAACTTCTGTGTTATGCAAATGTTGTATGATTCTTGTACATATTATTTTTCTGTGCAAGACGTGTTTAAATGTTATATTTTCCTTTGCTGTATGAAATTCATTATATGATTTGTGGAAAAGAGTTATCAACCATTTGATTCGGCTTAAACTTAATTGTTGAACTATTCTAATTAGAATATTTGTTGTTGATGATATATATCGATGATAATTCTAGGAAGTATGATAAATTATTTATGCCAATCAAATAATTTGGGCATATGTTGGTGCTATCTTCCACTCAGTACAAGATTATGTGTCATGTGAGCAAAATATGGCTATGTTGTTAAGTATGTTATATGAGCAAACATAGATAGGATTGCACTCCGTGCAATAATAGGATTGTTGATGGTTATACGCAAGATTATATTTATCCAAAATTCGCACTTACGTGTAAACTTAAAAAGAATATTTCTAAAAATAGAACTATTGAAAATTGTAATTTTCGTGTATGTGCAATAACATGATTTTAAACTGTTGTCTTGTAGTAACTGAGTTGAACTACTCCTTTGTATAGGCAGAGGTTTAAGATGATTTATTAAATCGATCTAGTTCATTGTCGAGACATTTTAGATGATACGAGAAATTAATTCATTAGTTTTGGGTGGGGATACTGTAAAATCCCAAATTTTACGAATAAAGATTTAAATTTCTCAAAAAAAATAAATTTTGAATATTATGGTTTGCATTTAATATAATGTTATAGTTATGGGTAATATTTATAAATTTTGCAAAGTATGCAAGTTGTTATATTATATTCGATTGGTCGGGGAATACTCTTTGTGTCGGGGAATATTCGTACGACGGCACAATCATTGGTGGACCCCACAACGTAATTATTTTCGGATTGAGAAATTGACAAAAATATTTTTATGAAAAATAATGGCAGAAGTTTACCGTTAATACTGTTGAACTACTCGGTAGTAAAAGTACAGTAATACGCGTGGTTGCATAGTAGCACACGGTATTGATTATTGATGCTTACATGATAAGTCACTCAGTTTTGTTTTATTGATATTATAAATGTAATAAAACAGAAAAGCTTTTTATATAAAACAGAATACTTTTATAAAGTTATTCTTTAAATAGAATATATTATATTCTATTTTGCATAGTGTTTTGCATAGTAAAATCTTTTTATATAAAATATAATACTTTTATAAAGTTATTCTATAAATAGAATATATTTTATTTTATTATGCATAGTGTTGCATAGTGCTTGCATAGTGTTTTGCATAGTAAATTTTTTTTATTTAAAACAGAATACTTTTATAAAGTTATTCGTTTTATTAGATTATAAATAGAATATATTATATTTTATTTAAAATATTTTTCTTTAAATCTGGATCGTCCGATTAAAAGTAAATCAATCTGGACCGTTCATGAATTAGTTACTATGCAGTCCATTCTTCTATAAATAGAAGCTCATTCCTTCATTATTTCTTACGAATTCACTGAAACTCTAAAGAGAGAAACTATAGAGAGAATTCTTCTTCTATAATCTTGAGCATATTTCTTTGGAGGTTAAGAAAGCTTTAAGCATAGTACAAGTTTTCTTCGAGTATATCCTCGCCCTACCAGTCGTAGTACTCTTCTTTCAAAGGTAAGGGATATTAATTGTTGTACCTTTAAGGGGTATTATTTCTTTTGTATTCATGAAGAGAATTTCTGTTATTTCATTATTTATTATTATGTTGGAATAACCTGTATACGCGGGTTACCCTATACTTGATGAAATTCTTCTGTTATTCCATTCTTTATTATTCTATTGGAATATCCACATCTCTGCGTTTACGGGACTGGTTCCGCCTTTATTATTCTTTGGAATATCACATGCATGCGTTTCTGGGGGACTGATTCCGTTATTTATTATTCTATTGGAATAACTCACTGTCGTCTGCACCGCATACATGGTGATTTCTGTTGTTATTCCATTCTTTATTATTCTATTGAATATCTTTATGCATGCGTTTCATGAGCCTAGTTCCATTATTTATTATTACATTTGGAATAACTTTTGTCTATCTGATACCGCATGCATGTGTCCGTCGCGTTTTATGCGGACACTGTTCCGTTATTTATTATTCTATTGGAATAACATGTCTATCTGAGTACCGCATGCATGGTGATTTGTCTTTGTTATTCCATTCTTTATTATTACATTTGGAATATCACATCTGCATGAGTTTTACTGCCAACTTCGGTTCCGTTATTTATTATTCTGTTGGAATAACTTTATGCTAAGTCTGCATGCATGGTGATTTACATTGTTATTCCATTCTTTATTATTCATTAGAACATCCCGTCGGTCTTGAATTTACTTTGACTGAGTTCCGTTATTTATTATTCTATTGAATAACTTGTCTATCGACGTCTGCATGCATGGTGATTTCATTGTTATTCCATTCTTTATTATTACATTTGGAATATCCATGTGGTGCATATTACGCTGACACGGTTCTCATTATTTATTATTATTACATTGGAATAACTTTGCTATATATGAAGTACCACATGCATGGTAATTTCTTTTGTTATTCCATTCTTTATTATACTCAGTTGGTTAGAGTTTTAACTTCTATACTCCATGAAATTAGTGGAATATCCTTGATATTTGAGCTTCATCCAGTATCTTTTCATGGAAATATTCTTCTAAGCATTCTTGAATTTTACTTTACAAAGAAGTATCATGTTGACAATTTGGACGTTATTAGTTCCTGGATAAATTAATTCTTGAACTTGTTTTATTTAATTATTATGTCATTGTCATCATCCTCATGTTTATATTATGTTGAAAGTCATCTGTGGCCTGTAGTGCATAGATGGACTTGGTATGATTATGACTAGGGATTATTCGGTATAATCATGACCATAATGTTACAATTGATGTGGAAAAAGTCCTCATTGGCCCGTAGTGAATTGATGGACAGTTTTTGATATGATTATGGCTATGGATTCTCTTCGGCCAAGGGTGCAAAGATGAATTATTTCATGGCATGATCAGGACCGTTGATGAATACACGAATATCCTTGGCCCATAGTGCATGGATAATTTGTGGTCGTGATACTAATGAATATCCTTGGCCGTAGTGCAGGGATGATGTGGATTATTTATTAAGCTGAGTCTCAGCGATAAAAGTGATGAAAAACCTTTTTAAATCATAAAAGATAGTAGATTTTATTCTCTACTTGACTCTTTTAATGGATTATTTGTTCCGCTGCAGTTAAACTTGATGTCTATTGTATTTTATCAGTTTAACATTTTTGAAGACTAATGATAATTTATTCTGCATTATCTTAGTCATAATATTTCTTACTGGGCTAGTTGAGCTCACCCTTTCCTTCACTACTCTCTTCAGGAAATGAGAATATAGCTGAGATGAGTCGGGGAATGGATTGACAGTCCAGATGATAGCATTAGTAGTTCTCACTATTCTGTTAAATAATGTGATAATAAATGTAGTGAGGACTCAATTGAGAGTGGATATTGTCTAGATGACAATATTTGTATTAAAACTCACAGCATATGTTTTGTCGTATTTTAAACGATTGTTGTATAATTAAGTTGTATTTGAATTTTTTACCATGTTTTTGGCGACTCAAGATGGGTGATGTATACCTATTTTTGGGGGCGTCACAGATCCATTCAGTTTACTGTATTGATAACTATTAAGAACTTGTGTTGTGATATTCTTATATATATGTTGAGAAGATGATTCTTTTTGTATACGTATACTTGTAGGATGGGCGAATTCAAAAAGGCCTATAGGTAGAGGTTGTCCAAACCAATTTGATTTGGGGCGGATTTCTAGTGTAAAACTAAGGTTGAACAATCCTTTTGTACGAAAAAGTTTAGCCATATAACGTTGACTAAAACATTTATAGTGAGTAATTCATTTAATGTTTAGAAGTAGTAGTTTTTAAAGTTTCCAGAATTTGTGATTGTAACTTTGATGCAACAGTTCAATGGTCGGAACGACCCCTCACTCAATAGATATGAAAATAACTGAAGGTCCTAATGAACTACCAGTAGATACAAAAGGATAGATGGTCTAAAATGACTCTAAAAGTATTAGAAGTAATGTTTTCAATTTGGTTATTGTTAGAGAGGAAGATAAAACTGTTAATGATAGGAAATTTGATTTGTTTCCTATTTATTCGATCAACTTCACAATTATTGTTCAATTGTTAAAGTTTTCAGAAGAATACTGTCTTTTTCTTGAGATAATTGCTTAAACAACTGTTTCTTACTTGCTGAGTAATTAAATGTTCACTCTTGTAAATTTGAATGAAATTGCAGTTAAGCCAAATTAGACAGAAGAATCAGGTATCATTGAAGTAAAGAAGAAGAAGCTAAAGTTAGAAGATTTATGTATTAATTATAATAATTAGCACTGCTGTAATATTGTAAATTAATATTAGATAATGTATTAGTTAAGGTCTTCATACCTTGGAGTAACATGTAAGTTTCAGCAGAAGTTTTGTAAGGATAATATAATTATCTTTATGGTGTAATGAGATGTTTTGTGTGAAACCCTAAAACCCTAATAAGACTCGATTATGTAAATTCAGTATTTATAAAAAAAATCTCTCTGTTCTGAAAGTGTTTTATGTTATTATATACTCTATTAAAGAATTAGGTCAAATAAATTTTTGTCCAATAATTAACATGCTTGACACGTCGTGCTTAAAATTTTTCTTCCGAAAACAGACTTTTTAGTATATGTATTTTGACAAGCTACTTTGTCGTGCTTACACTGTCAAAACGCTTTGTCGTGCTTGTTAGGATTTGTGAAAAATCTATGTTAGGAACCCTAATATAAAAATCATGAATCATAACCCTAGATTTACAAACCGTAAGCCTAATCAGATATACTAAACCCTAGTTAGGTTATCCTAAACCCTAACCATGATTATTAAATTTTAATTAGGTGCTAATTAACATCATTAAGCAACCCTATTCATAAACCAAAATCCTAATAAAGATTAAATAGGATTAGAACATAATTAAGCTACTAATTATAATGAACTAGCTCACAAGTAGGTTAGTACTCATCAAACCAAGTCCTAAGATAGCACATGACATGCTTGTAACTCCCTAGTAACACAAATAACAACCATCAGATCTTTGTAGAGGCAAGAAAGTGAAATACTGACCAAAACCCTAGCTTAGCAATTCTATAAATAAAAGCCTTAGATCGGTTCAAACCCACAAAATTTCTAAGCCTAAACACTTATATATCATACCTAAACAAGCCTTGGTGATAGTAAGGACAAAAACAAAAGTTATAAATCAAAATCAAGCAAGAAAAGGTACAAACCCTAATTTTAACCTATATCTTTGATGCCATGTTCAATTTGTAGATTATATGTTTAGATATGTGTAATAACATGTTAGTAAGTATGCTAACTTGATAGAAAATGTTTACATAACATTTAGATACATCAAATTGATGTTTTAAGCAAACTGGAAATTTTGGAAACACAGGTCTGACAGTCAAATGTCAGAGCCTGTAGATCCGTGTATGTTAATAGTTAGGTCTGTTAATTGTATGCTAGTTGTAGTATTACATGAGGTCTTTAATCTTGAAAAGAGAACAGGTCTATTAGAATCATATATTGCAAGATATAAGTGGTCAAAAGTGGTTGACCGATCATGAATTTCTGATTTCTGGGTTACCCAGAAATCTCAAGAACAGGTTGAGCCGGTTACTTTGACCAACCATTTAATTGCTTTCTGTTTGTTGTTAAGATGTCTTAGTGTTATGAATTAATACCTTGATATACATACTACATATCTATGACACTCAAACGCTAAATCAATTCGTAGGATTACTAGAATTAATGGTCAAAAGTCGTTGACCAAGCATGACTGTGTTTTCTAGGTTACCCAGAAAACTGAAGAACACGAAGAACAGCCTTTGGCTACACTTTGACCAACATAAATCTATACCTTACGGACTTAGTCTGTCCTAACTAGTGTAACATATATGTACCTTGGTATATAGACTACATATTACAACAATCAAAATACAAATCTATTAGATGGATTGAAAGTTATTAAGACCATAAAATCGTTGACCGAATATGACCACTGTTCTGGGTTACCCAGAAACCCAAGAATAGCTCTGACAGTGACTTTGAGCCACTATAACTTCTTATTATATGTAGTTTAAAGCCTGAAATTGATATGATGTTGTACTACTACGTGAGTACTATAACACCTATACACTTACAAACCCAGAATCATTAATAGTAAACAATTAGGCTATGGTCAAAGTGATCTCTAAGCCATTACCAAACCATTTTCCAGAAATGAAGAACACCTATAGCAACACTTTCTATCGCTATAGGGCTTTAGCGACAAACAGTAAATAAATATTTAATAAATAAATTAATAAAATTAGAAATAATTAATAAATAAATATAAATAATTATAAAAGCAGCTTTTAAAATTATTTGAAGTTATAACTTTTAATATTTTTACATAAATTCAATAAATATTTTATTTATTTAGATATTATTAATAATTAAGCTATTAATCAATTAATTAGAATAATCATTTATAAATAATAAATAATTATTTAAAAATGATATTAATGGTTTAAGAATCATATTAAATGGTTATAAATTATTTAAAAATAATAAACAAGATTATGATAATATTCTAAGTAAATATTGATAATTTAGAAATAGAAATAAATGATTTAAAAATCATTTAATGAATAAACATCTAAAAATTATTATAAGCTTCTAGAAATTATTATAAAGGATGTACAAATTTTCTAAAATATAATAAAACTTATAAAATAAAGTTTAACCGAAATATTAACTTATTCATTATCCGATAAAGTCTTAGGACACCGAAATCATATAGAATTTAACACGAACTTAAATATTTTATGTATTTGAGTATTGTTATCAATACTAATGTGTTAGACTTATATGAATGAACATCTTAAGTGTTTATAGACGAATCGAGTAACTTCGCTTAATCGATCTTCGCTTAGGCAAGTCTTCTAACCTATCCAATTACCTTACGTAAGTTTCTCGAACCCTACTTATTCGTTGAACAATATTCTTATCTTGATTTTCTTTTGATATGTTATACCAAACCTAAACTTGATTGCCAATTCTTACAAAGTTATCGCTATAGTTTCAACGTAACTAAGAAATTAAATGTTTATTCATATGTTATTGTTTATTGAGCATAAACTGTTGAGTCAAACCAAATTATTTTGGTAAGACATCATATATTCAGTTGAATATCCCAGAAGGGATAAATGTGTGTCAATGACACTTAGTTCAAGTTGGGCATGATTAGGATGAGATGCATACTCCTAGGATGTTGAATAGGTTAATCCCCTGTCTCACATCTGAACAAGATTTCTAATTTTTTGTGACTGACATAAATACTAAAAAGTCCAGAAATGGTTGAAATATAAAAATTCCAGACATGGTAAAAAACACTCAATTGAGAAAAGTTTTGAATTGTTATACTTCTTCAAATCCTATATTGTTTTAAATTATAAAACCTGTTGAGCATGTCATAGCTCACTCTTGCAAATCATTCCCTTTGCAGTATTATATGGTAACCCTGGCACATTTGGAGTAAACAATGGGAAGCATCCCTGCTTAGATTAGTTTAAATTATTATCTAGCTAAATATAATACTTTTGTAATAAGAAATTCTTTATGAAGAATCATGTAACCGAACCATAATATATAATATATATCATCCTTTATTTTTGCAACCGTGTTTCCTTTACATAAATAGATGTAATTAGAACTTTTGATTTATTTTGAGATCATTGGGAACTATACATCTGAGTTAGGGAATTGATAATATGGACTATTCATGTTGTTCTTGATACTCTAGATTTTAGATAGATAGGTACTATCGATACGAAAGTGTAATCCACATGATATAGACTATACATCTGAGTGAGGGTTTTGGTAGTATGAACTATTCATGTTATTACTAGTACTCTGAATTTCGTATAGATAGATATTATTCGTAGATATAGTCTATACATCCAAGTAAGGGTATCCAAACACAATATTAGTTCTTCAGGGAATTGTTATCTGTTTTGGGATACTGTGAACCTTGGATCTATGGGAATTATATCTTGTAATATTCATATAGTAGTTGATTAGATATAAGCATAGAATCAGATATCGTGGATGTAGAGATTTGAATGCATTATATTAATTGATTAGTTGTGAACACCAAATCGGATATCATAGGAGTATAGATCTGGGGGCGTCACATGTTTGGTATCAAAGCTATATAAACACAAAATGTGTAATGAGCCCCGAGCCTCTCACTGGTGCTCCTTTCTGTGAGATGCATCGAAGCCAGACTCTCCAAAGGGGACGCCGAGCAAGTTGGTGGCAAACTGATAGGTACCATTCTGAGGTGCTATGGTTGAAACACCATAAAAGTCACAAGTTTGGTATCAGAGCATTTAAGACTATAGATATAAGGAAGAAGAATATTAGTATATAGTCTTCGAGTCCGTAAAAATATTAAACTATACATAAAATAACATAAAAAACTTTATGTTTAGTGTAAAATTTTGTAAATATAAGTAATAAAGAAGTTTTGTTTTATACGATGGCCAACTCCGATGCTGAGAAAATGCCGATAGTAAATAATCCACCGAGAATTGAGTCATTTATAGATAGTGATGCAGATGAAGAAGAATTGATTTATGATCAATACTTACTAGATGCCGAGGAAGAGGAGGATCCAGTAGCAGGATAATTAATGAGGATTGAAGACCATGAGCAAGCGATGGAATCACTAGTTTAGAAATCTTAGCATGATAATGATCAAATGAAGTTTAGAGCACATTTAGTCGAGGGTATGATAGAGCATGAAAGGAAAACCAAAAATGGACTAATAGTACAACTGCATCATGCACAGAGTGGCAGGAGGGAAATACAGTCAAGGTTACTCAAATCTGCTCTAGGAACTCGGGATGTCTTCAATGATCTGCAACGTTGAGTAGTTCGATATCCATTGGAGGGGAAGAAAACTGCTTATCTAATAGATCTATATGTTGTATGCCATATGATCCAGGATTCGTTTGATGAAGTTATTGATTTCTAAAATATAGAATAGAAATCTAATTACTCTGTATTAGTATGAATAAAAGAGCATTTATTATTTGTGTTATAACTAGTAGTGTTTATATAAAACTACTAGTTATTTATGTTTATATTATTATTAAATATGAGTAAAAACTATGTTTGTTTCATACAAATTCTTATTGTGGATGTTTATATTTGTTTTATATAGAATCATGCCACCAACCAGAAGACCTCAACGAGAGATAGATAACAATGTTAATCCTACCCAACAGTTAGTAGAACTTTTGTTAGGTGTGACACCCCCAAATCTAGGTACTTCATTCCCATATGATTTGGTGACTTTCTAATCATACATTTCTAACTACCCAAACATAATAAAATGTAAACACTAAATCTTTCCATTAAAGGGTTACATAACTTAATTAATAAATCTCCCAGGTTATCTAACCTTTAAAATATACATCAAGTGCGAAAAATTAAATAGTTATATCACAATAATTAAAATAAAGTCTGACATCATAAAAGTCAATAAATTTACAAGTCCTCAACACTTGTTCAATTTTCCTTTCCCTTTGCTAGTGGTAGGTTCATCAACCTTCTTAACATTAGCTGCAATGGTTATATATGCAAGAGTGACCAAAACAAATGCTCACTTGAAATGACAATGAATAATATCAACATAATAACTGCCAATGAATAGGCTCAATAGAACTGAATAATATTCTCTGTCAATAATAATCAAGAACTGAAAACAGAATTTGAAATATATATGAGGGTCACAAGACCAGAAACTATGTCCAAGGTTATAAGTATTCTTTCAACTTAAACCTAAACAGACATAAAATTGTAGGGACCTCGCGTACTTAGGGTGATCAGCCCTTCGTACCATGTATTGTGCACAAACATTTAAACGCTTCGCATAATAATCCCCTATAATCGGGTTGTTCTTCTCAGTTTTAGAATATAAGTCTGCACCAAAGTAATTTTGGTTTGGATAAGCTTCAAGGGTAATTTAGAGTTCAACGAACATCAACTAAGGATTAGTTGAATCAAAAGTGTAATAAAAATATGTTATGTAATAATCGTGAGTCATAAGTGAAATCAACATTATACATCGAAATTATGTTTTAGAAATGAAATAGAAAACATAGGCATTGAATATCATAACAACCTTGCTTGAACAAGAATAAGCTAAGGCTATATTCTTGCTCAACAAAAGAATTGAGTTAATGATCATGCATAATTGATAACAAGTTAAAAAATAAAACTTGTTCATCATAAGAATAATAGAATTTAGGAATTTGCATAATAAGAAACAAGTTAATGATAGAAAACCCTCTCAAAATAAGAGTTAGGTTAAATAGCTTGCGTGCACAATATGCAGTTATAAAAGTAAGGTTAGGGAACTCAACGTATCGGTAAGGTTTGAATCATATAAAATAAATAGGTTACAAGAAACATGGATAATAATAGACTAGATAAGATAATGAACTTGCTCTATATAAAGAATCAAGTTTAGGAACTTGTGTAATCATAAAGCTAGGGTTAAAGAACTTGGCTTGTGTGTAGGTTAAACAATCACTACTCACGTTCACCATAAGTCCTACACATACCATATATATTGACAATACTCATTAGCTATACTAATATCAACTTCATGAGTTTAGTTCCCACTTTTAGTATAGCTCGCTAACTAAGTTTAAGTTTAAACAACATCACATCTTTTCATGAGCATCACATTTTAGCTTTATTACAACTAATCAAATTATCACGCCATTGCACCATAAACACATCAATAACTTGATAAAACATCCTATTTTATGTTCAACATGTTATCATGCTCTTTATATTAGGTTATACTAACACACAAAGGATTGCACTTGCATTCGCACATCCCGACACCCTCCGATTACCTCTTAGTGCATAACAGTCCTAAAGATGGCCATTTTGACCCCTAATAACGATATCAAATTGAAACACTTAAAGAAAAAAAGTTGTAGGTATACTCGTCCTCGTTCTGGATCATCTTGAATCGCATCAATCAGAGTTCGTATGAACATGTTATGCCTATTTTAGTAAAAAATTTCCGGTCAGATTTTCTTAACATTTGTAAGTCTGCCTAACGCTCCCCCCTTCCCGCCGAGGCAGGGGTTTTGCACTATAAAAGCTCTCCGGGCGGGGCCCCAACCAAGGCGGGTCAAAATGCATCGTAGTACACCACGTAGGCTAAAAGTACCCAAAGATAAACTTCTATAGTTCACGAACGAACATAGTAAAAAGTCAAATTAGGCTTAAAAACTCCTTTCTAACAACCATTCCAACTTACCCAAGTTGTAATATGTTTACAGAAACATGAACTAATGTTTCTAACATGTTTCCAACCGTATAAACAACATAAATATCAAAATTATAATCTTTAATTTCACTATTTCTATTATTTCTACTTCTTTTAACATTCAAAGCGAAATTCATCGCTGTGAATTCGTTTTACAACCAAAATAACTAATTTAACCCATAATTTTTTCGTTTCATCATGTCTTTTCACAATCAACTAATAATTAGTAGTTTATTACATGAATTAAACATCAATTTAATTCTAAAATAATCCATATCACACACACACACACACACACACACACACACACACACACACATATATATATATATATATATATATATATATATATATATATCATTTTAATTCAATTTATTCACTACTAAACATAATTTCATGAAATTCATTACTCTAACGCATGAATGAATGATATATAACAGTTTATAATCATCTATTAACACAACAAACTCATATTTTCAACAATCATACTCAAAAATTAATTACAGAGAACTTTTCACAAAATAAATATGAATTACCCTAAACTATATGCCATATTCCACTTCGGTGATCCACCTTTTAATTTTGTCAATTAGATGATTGAACTATTAATTTTTTCCAATTGCGACAAATTGAATCTGCCACGTCAGAAATTGCTGACGTGGCTATTTATGTGGGGCCATAAGAAGCTGATGTGGCTAAATAAAATAGTTTTTTAATTAAGAATTAAACAAATTGATATAATAGAGGATAAAATGGTCCACCAAAAATTCACTTTTCTCTCTCCTCACCACCGACCTTCAACCCACCTCCGCCACACACCACCACCAACCACCGGCCCCTAGATTTAATTTAGGGTTCCGTTCAGTTGAGGGTTTTAATCCTCCACTTTGCCCCACCGCCTCTCTCTCTCTCTCTCTCTCTCTCACTTACTTTATCACTATGTAAGCTTGTTTCCAGTCTTTCCTGTAACGCCCGAGAAAATCGGATTTATATGATAATTAAATTTTTATTTGATTATGGGAATTAAATGAATTTAATTGATTATTTTGTGAGTAAGCTATGTGAAGGTCGTTCTATGACCTAGAATGTGCTAACGTGGTTAGTATTCTGGTTACGTGCTAGGAATATTTGTTTGGAAATTCCAAGACAAAAATAAATATTTTTCGAGAAATTTCTGTAAAAACACTATTCATCCGCTTTACGTTAGGGAATTATTTTGAAATTTCGAAAACGCGTAATGATAGAATATCGAGATAAGATGGAATATCGATAATATTTCATTTATAATGACGAGCTTTACTTTCTGGACTTAAAACCTAAGGGTTGAGTATATTGATTTCCGAGGAGGAAATAATATGCGTAGAAGGAATGGCGTTAGGGTTAATGCGAGTGTTATACATTTATGGTACTATTTAGTATCTATGAGTAATACGATGAGTAAATACGAAGTATGATACGATTATTTTACGTGTAGTATACGATGAGAATACGCGAATTGTACGTTTAGAATACGATTCGTATTATAGTATTAAGATTAAGTCTTAATGACTAAGTCATTTGAGTTGGATTTTAATTAGTCCAATTGTTAAATGACCAAGCCTAAGGAGATTAGTGGGTTAAGCCCAAGTCATGGCCCAATGTTTATTTAGTTAAGCTCAATTCATTAAAAATCGAACCGTGGATCGATCCGGTGGGTCAACGAATGGGTAAAACCCATGGGGAAACCCATGGGATGACCCATGGCTTGTGGTGGGCCGGCCACATTGGTGTGGGCTCCAAGCATAAGGCTTGGTCTCCAAGTATTTTACTTGGTGACCAAGAGTGAATAGTAAGGAGGTTAGTGTGTGTAATGTCCAAGTTACCCTCCATTCTAATTTCCTATAAATAAGAAGGCAAGGTTGGCCATTTGAGAGTTTTACAAATTCCAACCTAGATTATTTGAGAGAGAAAGAGAGGTATACTTATAAATCCTACACTTTGGAAGCTTGATCTTATAGATTTTCAAGAGAGTTTCACAAGGATTCTTAAGGTATAATCCTTACCATTTTATCTCCATCTCTTTTTGATTTTTCTTTTATCTTGGAGAATCATAGATGGGTGGTATATGTCTTGTATGAGGGATTAAAGATGGCTTACCATAGATTCAATCTCTATAAGTTATAAGATTATAAGAATCATAAGGTTTAATATAGTTTTGAACCATAAAAATATTGTTTGTTGAGATCGATCATTTATAAACGATTGAACTCCATCAATACGTTAGTATTTGCATCTTAATTGGTTAGCGTGTAGATATGAAATCCATGGAGTATTACATGTGATTTGGCTTAGAGAACGATAGTAACGAAGTCATGGCGGATTTCACGGAATTAGACGTTAAACGTCGAAAACGTTGAATTCCGAATTGGGGGTCAAAAGTTGTCGTGAGACTTGAAAATGTTGGTTTTCAATGTCAACACGTGATATAGGGTGATTAAGAGTTGTGGGTTCGAGAATCGTCGGATTCCGACTTAAAACGAAGAAAACGTGCATTGAACGCTCTTTAATGTTTACGAACGTCTAAAAATGAACTCAATAGTCAAATTTGAGTTATTGGATTCGAAAGTGTCAAATTCTTATATGAACGCGTAGATTATGTTATTTATGACGTGTAGGTTTTTGAACGGACCAAATCGGGCTTATAACGAAGAAGTTATGGCCCTGGGAATTTCATAAATTTTTTAAAAAGTATTGAAGTTCTGCTACTGAGGTCTGTCGCCGCAACGCCAGATATAGTGTTATTCGCCTTGCCATAGCACCAGCACAGTGTTATGACCTACTATAGAGTGGCATTGCATAGCACATCGTTCCATATTAGTAATGGCCGAGTCGAGAGCTTTGCCCTTTGCTAACCTGGCCGCCATGCGATGCCGATCTAATCTTTATGATGGTCGGCCATGTGCAGTGAAAGTGGTGAACTTTATACAATGATTTGGGTTTTGAACTTCATTTGTTCGGGTACCTAAAGGGATAATGTTTGTACACTTCATAAGTGTATCAAATCTATTCCTATACTACCTATACTAAGGTATATGGTATGAAACTTAGGAATGGAATTCATGTTAATGAGTTAAGAACGTTGAACACAGTTGGTACTTATCAATGATGTCCGAGTCCGGTTAATAACGTTAGTTGATTAACAAACCGGGACGAAGGGTAATAAGTCATGTTGACTTTAATAAAGTTATTAAGTTAACTAAGACATAGAAGAGAAAGAATTTGGTAAACAATGTGAACGTGTAATTGTTAGCTAATTACAGTGTGCTATGTGAATATATCATGTAGATTCTATAAAGGCTGTTCTCAGTCGAGTAAATTGTTTGAAGACGCTGAAAGGAAAGTTTTATTAGCCCTTGTCTAACTTTCATGTTAGCCAAGTTGTATGTGATTCGTTGAACTGAATTGCATGACGAGTTTTAAAGAAAGGGTCGATGCCAGATTTATTTCGGCTAGACTACTCGTATGATATATAGATTGATTATGATTTATATCTTTCTATATAGAAATGTTAACACTATCCTATGCCAAGTAATTGGTACGGACGTGAAGGTAAGGTTTGTCTATGAACAAACAAAAGTATTTTTCATCGTTTATTCGATGGGCACGCGAGTTTGCCAAAAATATTAAACGTAAATACGTTTAATGAATGAGTGTTGATCAACATAGAGTACAATAGGCTGATCACCTAGAAGTGCTCGTAAGTTATCGGATGAACGGCTTTAGTGCTATGGACTCCTTTTCAAGTATGAAAAATAAAAGTTACTATTCATGGTCTAACGACCGGTTCAAAATTCCTAATCTTTTTTATACTTTGGGAATTGATGTTATGAACTGATAAGGTATTATTGATTTGTAATATTTCATAACTATTGTTCTGTTATGTCGAAATTGTTATATGATTAACGAATGTGGTATTACTACTATCCTTGATTAAACTTGTTGAGCTGTCATGCTCACTTCTTGCGTGAATTATATAACTGCAGTTAAGGACGAACGTACTGTGAATGCCAAACGAGATAAGGGCAAAGCTAAGATGGATGCTTAGCCATTTTTGTAATAGTTTAGTAAGTTTGTAATTATTATACATTATGAACAAGGGACAATGTAACCGGTTTATGAACTTGGGAAGTATTATACTTTGATTGTAATAAAAGATAGTAATTACATTCATTTTGTTGTATTTCAATGGAATGATTGTATGAATGTTAATCAATGGAGCACCATATGCTTGGGTTGGAAGATACCCGAATTTGGGGGCGCATAGGTTGGTATCAAAGCCTTAGGTTATAAAACTTAAGGGGGAAAACTTTAGGCTAAATAATCTCGTAAGGAAGGTAAAGTCCGAGGAATGAAATTCAAGTCCATTGAATTAATAAGGTATTGAGATAACTTTCGATGTCGAAAGAATTAAAAGATGGAAATTAATCTTAAAGATATTAAATGTGGTTTGTGCTTATACTATTGTGTATTATGTACTAATCAACGTGTTATGTGTTTGTAGATGTCAACTGATAGCTTGATGTTTAGAAACGTGGAGATGATAAGTGAGGACTCAATTAATCAATTTGAGATAGTACCAATGCCAGTGGCGGAGGTACCGATAGTTATACTAGACGACTCAGATATTGAGGAGTATATCTCTGAGGAGGAATACTACGAGAGACTATGGGTTTAACATCATACCTTAACGAGATGCTAGGCGTGGAGGAGGAGATGCATGAAACATCGGTTAATACGGTGGTGCCTACTTTGGAGACAACACCTCCGGATGCAATGAGAGCTTTGTATCTGTTTGTGTTGGATAGGAATGTGCTTCTGCACACAATAGTAAAGACTCATATTGAAGAGATAACTGCTCTTTATGAGGCGAAGGAATCTGCAGAGGCAGACTTTGAGTCAGTGCACGACGAGAAAGTGCTTATGACTGATAAGGCTCGTGATTATAAAGATGAGGTCTTTGAGCTACAAAAGAAACTAGTTGAGAAAGACCAGAAGATAGCTAGGATGTCATACATCTACGAATGCGCTCATGAGGATTTCAAGCTGAAAATTGCTTGTTATTCTATTGAGTCAGGGCAGACTTGACATACCATAAGTCGAGATATATATGTCAATTCTGCAAATCGGAAGTATGAAAATGTCGTTCGGCGGTGTTAATAGATCATTAGATCTTTTTGTATATAATGGTAGTGACGTAAAACCCTCTTTTGTATAATTTAAGGGTAGTCTTTTTGTAAATCCCAATTTTTGTAGAAAGCGCAATCATGGGATGGTATGTAATAGCTTTTGGCTAAGGAAACAAGATGTAAATAGTTTTGATTATGAAATCATATTATTTATAATGAAGTTTTTATTAAATGTGTTTGTTGTGGTATGAATGGTTGTTATTGATTGAGAATGATAACAAGAGTAGTTAAATAGATAATAACGAAGCTTTATTTATTTAATCAGAATTATGCCGCCGAGAAGGAGACAACGTAACCAAGAGGCCGAGTCTCATAATGAGAATCAGGGGGGGTCCTAATAACCCTATGCAAGAGTTCGTTAATTTATTAATGGTTGCATTTAACTAAGTGGGGGGGTGGGATTCCTGTAGCTCCTAGGGTAGCAAGAACAACTACCTTTAAGGACTTTAAAAGTGTGGGTCCTCCCGAGTTCTGAGGAACAATGGACCCGTTAGAAGCCCAGACATGGGTTAGGGAGATTGAGAAGGCGTTTATGATAACAAACGTAAGTGAGGCGCAAAAGACTTCTTTTGCGACTTACGTGATGAAGGGAGAAGCCAACTACTGGTGGGAGGCTCACTAGGGTGGGGCTAGAACATGGGCTATTACGTGGGAACAATTTAAGAAGGTCTTCTTCGAAAACTATTTCCCTACTAGCATGTAAGGTAGAATGGAGATTAGGTTCTTAGAACTTAAGCAGGGGGATATGACAGTTCCCTAGTATGCCGCCAAGTTTAATGAATTGGCGAGATTTACTCCACATCGTGTGATACAGAGGAGAAAGGTTTAGTAGATTTTAGCGGGGGCTTAAAACCACGGCTCTACAATGAGAATATCGGTTTTTAGAGTGCTTCCTATGGGACCATTCTCGGAGAAGGCAATAATAGTGAAGAAGGTGGTGGTGAGGCTTTGTCTTAGTACCACAAAGAGCATAAGATCAAGAGTAAGTTAGAGGGAGGTTCTAAAAAATTTGAAGTTTCCAGTGAAGCGACAACTAAAGAGAAGAGTTTTTAACCACAGGAATCTTTGGGGTAAAGTAGAGATCCCAAATGGAGGACGGAAGCATGTATGACATGCGGAAAGCCTCACTTGGGAGTTTGTTTAAAGGGGAAAGCAGTATGCTATAACTGTGGGCAGGAGGGGAATTTTTCACCCAACTATCCTAACCCTAAGAAGAAGCAGGGGTGTTTTGTCTGTGGGTCAATGGACCACATGGCAAGAAATTTCCCAAAGAAGGGATTAGAGAGGAGTAAGGGTTCTGCTAGTGGTAAATTAGCCATTACTGGACCAACACCATCAGTGGGTAGACCCTCAACTCGTACATTTAATATGATTGTCCAGAATACATTTGCATCAACGGATGTGGTAGCAGGTATCATTCCGGTTAATAAGATAAATGCTTATGTGCTTTTTGACTCGGGTGCTACTTGTTCTTTTATAACATTTGAATTTGCTAAGCGATTAGGTTTAATCCCTGAGAAGTTACCTATACCTTTAGACGTTAAGGTAGCCAATGAAGAGATAATCCCCATTGAATATATTCATAAGGATTGTTGCGTAGAAATTAGAGGGAATGAGTTATCGGTAGATTTGGTACCGATAAGGTTAAAAAAATTCGATGTAGTTCTTGGTATGGATTGGTTGGTTAACCATAAGGCAATTATAGATTTCCATAGGAAAAGGGTAAACCTTCGGCTTTCTAAGAAAACCAAGGTAGTGTTCTTCGGTAGTAAATCATCGAGACGCTTCTTGTTATGCATCTATGACATAAGCTAGGAAGATGTTGAGGAAAGGGTGTGTAGGTTATCTGTGCCATGTTGTGGATACCCAAAGAGTGGGATCATCCTTGGACCAGATACATATAATACAAGAGTTTGCGGATGTATTTTCGGAGGAGTTACCGGGTATTCCACCGGATAGGGAGGTTGAGTTTGTAATTGATCTGTTATCGGGAACGGCACCAGTTTCAAGGGAACCATATCGTATGGCGCCAGTTGAGATGAGGGAGTTAATGGTTCAATTATAGGAACTAGTAGATAGGAAGTACATTCAACCAAGCGTGTCTCCTTGAGGAGCACCGGTGTTGTTTGTAAAGAAGAAGGACGAGTCGTTAAGACTTTATATCAACTATCGAGATTTGAACAAGTTAATGATTAAGAATAAATAACCATTGCCCAGGATCGATGATCTATTTGATCGATTAAAAGGGCAAAAGTATTTTCTAAAATAGATTTAATGCATGGGTATCATCGAGTTAAGGGTGAGGAAGGAGGATGTACCTAAGATCGCGTCGTAACTCGTTATGGTCATTCTGAGTTTACGGTAATGTCATTTAGGTTGACTAATGCACCAAACCATTTATGGATATGATGAACAGAGTGTTCAAATAATATTTGGATAAGTTTGTAGTAGTGTTAATTCATGATATTCTAGTCTATTCAAAGTCGCCAGAAGATCATGCAGAACATTTAAGAATAGTGTTGGAAAAACTAAGGAAGGAGAAGTTGTATGCGAAATTCACGAAGTGTGAATTGTGGCTTGAGCGAGTGCAGTTTCTAGGGCATGTTATCGATAAGGATGGAATTTCCGTAGATCCGGCAAAAGTAGAAGCAGTTAATGAATGGGAGCAACCGAAAATGCCAACTGAGGTTCGGAGTTTTCTAGGGTTAGCGGGATACTATAGAAGGTTCATTCCGGACTTTTCTAAAATAGCTACTCCATTGAAAAATCTGACAAGAAAGTTGGTGAAGTATGTGTGGACTGAAAAATGTGAGAACAGTTTTCAGGAATTGAAGAAGAGGTTAAGTGAGGCACATGTATTGTCCTTACCCGACGATAGAGGGAACTTTGTAGTGTATAGCGATGCTTCGCATAAAGGATTGGAGTTACGTGCTCATGCGCAAAGCTGGCAAAAGTCATTACAGTACGTTACGTCAATTGAAGGATTATGAGAAGGTCTATCCTACTCACGATCCGGAATTGGCAATTGTAGTTTTTACCTTAAAATATGGAGGCATTATCTTTATGGTGAGAAGTGTGAGATATACACGGACCACAAAAGTCTAAAATATATCTTCACACAGAAGGAATTGAATATGAGACAGAGAAGGTGATTAGAATTAATCAAAGATTACGACTGTGATATTTTATATCATCCGGGAAAAGCGAATGTAGTTGCCGATACGCTAAGTAGAAAGGGTAGAGAGAAACTGTCAATGTTAACAACTCAGAATGAGTTGATAACAGCAATGGCAAGCATAGAGCTAGAAGTTAAGTTACCGGAGAAAGAGGTGGAAATGTTATTTTCCATGGAAACCTAACTGACCATAGCGGAACGAGTTAGGGGAGTACAATTGAGTAACGAGGAATGCCAGCTGATACAGAAGAGGATAGAAGATGAAGAGAAGACTAAGTATAACCTCGATAAGGAGGGATTACTTCATTTTGAAGGAAGAATTTGGGTTCCAAATGATCCCGAATTAAAGGAGGAAATAATGATGGAGGCCCATAGTTTGAGGTACTCGATACATCCCGATAGTACAAAGATGTATCAAGACCTTCGTCAGAAGTTTTGGTGGCCGAACATGAAGAGGGAGATAGCAGAATACGTTAGTAGGTGCTTAACTTGTCAAAAAGTTAAGGTTGAACACCAATGTCCTAGCGGGTTGTTGCAACCGTTAGAAATTCTAGAGTGGAAGTGGGAGCATATCACAATGGACTTTGTGGTGGGACTTTCGACAACCAGAAAAGGATACGATGCTATTTGGGTGATAGTGGATCGATTGACGAAATCGACTCATTTTCTACCAATAGGGATCAAGTATAACTTGGATCAATTAGCTAAGTTGTATGTCAAGGAAATTATTTCCAAACATGGGGTACCTATTTCAATTGTGTCAGATCGTGATCCACGATTCACATCGAACTTTTGGAGGAGTTTACAAGAGCAAATGGGAACGCTGTTAAGATTGAGTATGGCGTATCATCCTCAGATGAATGGTCAAAGTGAGAGGACAATTCAAATGCTAGAAGATATGTTAAGATCTTGCGTTATGGATTTCAAGGGGAGTTGGGACGAATATCTACCATTGGTGGAATTTTCGTACAAAAATAGTTTTCACGCTAGTATAGGCATGCCGCCTTACGAAGCGTTGTATAGAAGGAAGTGCCGAACTCCATTGTGTTGGGATGAGGTGGGTGAACGTCGGATGTTGGGACTTGAGATGGTACAGCAAACGGCGGACATGGTGAAGTTAATACGTACTCGATTAGTTCTTTGCTCAAGATAAAGCGGAGAAAGTATGCAGATCCTCACAGAGAAAAGAGAGAATTCGATGTAGGATCTTTTGTTTTCCTGAAAGTATCACCTTGGAAGGGGAAGATACATTTTGGGAAGAAAGGGAAATTAAGTCCAGGTTTGTAGGACCTTTTGAAATTTTAAGAAGGGTAGGAGAAGTAGCTTATGAAGTAGCTTTACCTCCTGAGATGGAACGCATTCATAATGTGTTTCATGTGTTAGTGTTGCGTCCTTATAAACCGGACTATAAACACGTGATAGAATATGAATCTATACAGATAAAGAAAGATTTATCATATGAGGAACTTTCGATTCAAATTATTGATAGGAAAGAACAAATTTTAAGAAATAAGGTAATACCTTCAGTGAAGGTGTTATGGAGAAACCACAATGCTGAAGAAGCAACGTGGGAGCTCAAAAGTAAAATGATGGAAGATTTTCCTCATTTGTTTTTGTAATTATAAGCTAAGATTTTGGGGACAGAATCCTTATAAGGGGGAGAGAATGTAACGCCCGAGAAAATCGGATTTATATGACAATTAAATTTTTATTTGATTATGGGAATTAAATGAATTTAATTGATTATTTTGTGAGGAATCTATGTGAAGGTCGTTCTATGACCTAGAATGTGCTAACATGGTTAGTATTCTGGTTACGTGCTAGGAATATTTGTTTGGAAATTCCAAGACGAAAATAAATATTTTCCGAAAAATTTCAGTAAAAACACTATTCATCTGTTTCTGTTCGGGGAATTATTTTGAAATTACGAGAAACGCGTATTGATAGAATATCGAGATAAGATGGAATATCTGATAATATTTCATTTATGGCAAACGCAGCGTTTTACTTTCTGGACTTAAAACCTAAGGGTTGAGTATATTGATTTCCGAGGAGGAAATAATATGCGTAGAAGGAATGGCGTTAGGGTTAATGGGAGTGTTATACATTTATTGTACTATTTAGTATCTATGTGTAATACGATGAGTAAATACGAAATATGATACGATTATTGTACGTGTAGTATACGATGAGAATACGCGAATTATACGTTTAGAATACGATTCATATTATAGTATTAAGATTAAGTCTTAATAACTAAGTCATTTGAGTTTGATTTTAATTAGTCCAATTGTTAAATGACCAAGCCTACGGAGATTAGTGGGTTAAGCCCAAGTCAAGGCCCAATGTTTATTTAGTTAAGCCCAATTTGTTAAAAACTGAACTGTGGATCGATCCGGTGGGTCACCGAATGGGTAAAACCCATGGGGCAACCCATGGGATGACCCATGGCTTGTGGTGGGCCGACCACCTTGGTGTGGACTCCAAGCATAAGGCTTGGTCACCAAGTATTTTATTTGGTGACCAAGAGTGAATAGTAAGGAGGTTAGTTTGTGTAATGTCCAAGTTACCCTCCATTCTAATTTCCTATAAATAAGAAGGCAAGGTTGGCCATTTGAGAGTTTTACAAATTCCAACCTAGATTATTTGAGAGAGAAAGAGAGGTATACTTATAAATCCTACACTTTGGAAGCTTGATCTTATAGATTTTCAAGAGAGTTTCACAAGGATTCTTAAGGTATAATCCTTACCTTTTTATCTCCATCTCTTTTTGATTTTTTCTTTTATCTTGAAGAATCATAGATGGGTGGTATATGTCTTGTATGAGGGATTAAAGATGGCTTACCATAGATTCAATCTCTATAAGTCATGAGATTATAAGAATCATAAGGTTTAATATAGTTTTGAACCATGAAAATATTATTTGTTGATATCGATCATTTATAAACAATTGAACTCCATCAATACGTTAGTATTTGCATCTTAATTGGTTAGGGTGTAGATATGAAATTGATGGAGTATTCCATGTGATTTGGCTTAGAGAACGATAGTAACGAAGTTATGGCGGATTTCACGGAATTAAACGTTAAACGTCGAAAACGTTGAATTCTGGATTGGCGATCAAAAGTTGCTGTGAGACTTGAAAATGTTAGTTTTCAATGTCAACACGTGAGATAGGGTGATTAAGAGTTGTGGGTTCGAGAATCGTCAGATTCCGACTTAAAACGAAGAAAACGAGCAATTAACGCTCTTTAACGTTTATAAACGTCTAAAAATGAACTCAATAGTCAATTTTGAGTTATTGGATTCAAAAGTGTCAAATTCTTATATGAACGCGTAGATTATGTTATTTATGATGTGTAGGCTTTTGAACGGACCAAATCGGGCTTATAACGAAGAAGTTAGGGCCCTGGGAATTTCATAAAATTTTTGAAAATTATTGAAGTTCTACTATCGAGGTCTCAGCCGCAGCCAGACATAGTGTTATTCACGATGTTATGCAGACAATGTTTATAAGCTAGTCAGCTGGCCAAATGCATGCCACTTCTTTTCCAGCAAAGCTGCCGAGTTGAGAGCTTTGCCCTCGCTAACTAAGCACTTGCCGCCAGGTCTAATCTTGTGATGGTGTGGCGCATGACTATGAAAGTGGTGAACTTTAGACAATGACTTAGGTTTTGAACTTCATTTGTTTTGGGACCTAAAGGGATAATGTTTGTACACTTCATAAGTGTATCAAAGTTATTCCTATACTACCTATACTAAGGTATATGGTATGAAACTTAGGAATGGAATTCATGTTAATGAGTTAAGAACGTTAAACACAGTTGGTACTTTATCAACGATGTTCGAGTCCGGTTAGTAATGTCTGTTGATTAATAAACCGGGACGAAGGGTAATAAGTCTTGTTGACTTGAATAAAGTTATTAAGTTAACTAAGACATAGAAGAGAAAGAAGTTGGTAAACAATGTGAAGGATTAATTGTTAGCTAATTACAGTGTGCTAGTGAATATATCATGTAGATTCTGTAAAGGCTGTGGTCAGTCGAGTAAATTGTTTGAAGACGCTAAAAGGCAAGTTTTCTTAGCGCTTGTCTAACTTTCATGTTAGCCAAGTTGTATGTGATTCGTTGAACTGAATTGCATAACGAGTTTTAAAGAAAGGGTCGATGCTAGATATATTTCGGCTAGACTACTCGTATGATATATAGATTGATTATGATTCATATCTTTCTATATAGAAATGTTAACGATATCCTATGCCAAGTAATTGGTACGGACGTGAAGGTAAGGTTTGTCTATGAACAAACAAAAGTATTTTCGATTATTCGATGGGCACGCGAGTTTGCCAAAAATATTAAACGTAAATACGTTTAATGAATGAGTGTTGATCAACATAGAGTACAATAGGCTGATCACCTAGAAGTGCTCGTAAGTTATCGGATGAACGACCTTAGTGCTGTGGACTCCTTTTCAAGTATGAAAAATGAAAGTTACTGTTCATGGTCTAACGACCAGTTCAGAATTTCTAATCTATTCTATACTTTGGGAATTGATGTTATGAACTGATAAGGTATTATTGATTCATAATACTTCATAATTATTGTTCAGTTATGTCGGAATTGTTATATGATTCATGAATGTGGTATTACTGTTATCCTTGATTAAACTTGCTTTGTACAGAATGCTCATTTCTTGCGTGAATTATATAACTGCAGTTAAGGACGAACGTCTTTTTGAATGCCAAACGAGATAAGGGCAAAGCTAAGATGGATGCTTAGCCATTTTTGTAATAGTTTAGAAAGTTTGTATGTATTATACATTATGAACAATGAACGATGTAATCGGTTTATGAACCTGGGAAGGATTATACTTTGATTGTAATAAAAAGATAGTAATTACATTCATTTTGTTGTATTTCAATGGAATAATTGTATGGATGTTAGTACAGTGGAGCACCATATGTCGGGTTGGAAGATACCCGAATTTGGGGGCGTCATATTTCCCGTCTTCTCTGGAAATCGCCTCACCTTCTTGAACTGGATTGAGTCAAGATCTACTCTAACAAAACTCCCCAGCCTAGACTTCAACAGAGCCTTTGAAGCATCCAATAATCATCAATATCAATAATATAATAATAATCATCATGACAAGGACCACTACCACCACAATATTATGAATATGCAGGATTCATCTGGGAATCAGAACGACGACGTGAAAATGAGAGAGCGACGAGAGTAGTTCCAGAGAATAGAAAGGAAGAAATCGAAAAATGAGTAAAATTCATGATATTTTGCTTGTGTTTGATAATAGACGGGTCGGTGATGGTCGATGAGTGTTGTGTTCGGTGATGGTATGATGGTTGTGGTCGGCCGGTTAATTGAATTGATAGATTAGGGAAGAAAGATGATTGAATAAGTTATTTTATTTTGGTTTTATTTAATTTAAGATAAAATATAGCTTGACACTTTTACCCTTCAATATATCATGAATTTTTAAAAAATATTAGAAATAATTTTTTTATTGACACGTAAGCTGGAGATTTGCCATATCAGTATGCCACCTCGTCAATTTATGACATGATATGCATAATTAGATGAATATGGAAAAAATTAATAGTTTAATCATCTAATTGACAAAATTAAAATGTGGATCACCAAAGTGGAATATGGCCTATAGTTTAGGGTAGTAAATTATATTTAAGCCAAATAAAAATAAAACCTTAGAAGATAGGATTATACCTTTGATTTCTTGTTTAGGTTAAATAGAAGATGATTACAAATACTCCTTGTTTTTTCAAAAAATTCTTCTCACAATTTCTCTCTCAAACTCTCTCTTTTTCTCTCTTCTTTCTCTTATTTTTCTCTCTGTTTTCTTCTATTCTTTCTTAGGCTCTCTTTCTAACTTAGCGTAAAAATAAAATACAAAACTGATATACGTATATAATATTAACGTATATAACTGATAATACATAACTCCCCTCTTTTAATATATATCAGTTATAATTTATTATTATTATTTTTTTAAAAAATAATGACTTGTTTGGCAAAACAAGATTAAAATAAAGAATTTCAAAAGCTCAAAGGCTTTGTTTGGTAAAACCAAATTAAAACTCTTTTAATTTATTTTCATAACTCATTTATAATATAGTTTATTGTCACACTTTATTCAATTAAATTTTCATATTCAAATTTAATTAAATTAAAGCTAATAATAAGTTATCAAATCAATTTGCCACATAATCCAATATAACAAAATTATAATTTCCATTATATTTTTATTTAATAAATTAATACATCACTTTAATTACTAAATTAAATTAAAACAATATTATAGCAATTCATTTAATCCTTATCAACTCAATAATTTAATTATTAAATTAAATTAAAATATTATCTCATAATAATTAATTCATCACTCTTTTATTTTAATTAACTTTAAAATACCAAATTATGAATTATCAACTTAATAACACATTACATTAATTAAGTTATTTCCCACAACTCATGAATTATTTATTTAACAATAAACACATCAATTAAAATATTTATTTAATTCAATAAATATTTAAAATTACAAATAAGATTCTGGATTGTTTTTGGTCGGAAAATCGATCACTAAACAAGCGCAAGTATACGCGGCCTAACAAGTAATACAATGATAAGGAAAGTGTCATACCCATGAGGAACTATCACTAATATTTACCAAATACCGACTTTGTATCGGTTATGTGACGCCCCCAAAAATAGGTATACATCACCCATTCTGAGTCGCCAGATATCACTCTATCAAAATCAAATACAACTTCATTTATACAACTGTTGAACTGTCGTGTAGAGTACGACCACAGTTAAACTGTGAGTTTTAATACAAATGTATGTAACTCTCATGGTGCCTCGACCACAACCTTACAATGGTACGTTACATAAAAGTACAGTCAAAAACTGTTTTAGAAATTAAAATCTTTGGGAAGTGCTCAAGGAAACCTTCGTACATGGGAGCCCGTGCGTCTAAGTTATGATAGATATCATATGTCCACAAAATTATCCTTGGTTGACCCAATAGACCCCAAAGAAAAATGAGAAGATTACTATCATCTTCTTTCCAATGATGAGTCTTCTCTTGATATATAACTATCTCCACTATCTCCAAGTGAAAATTATATTTCAAATAAACTCCAAAATCATATAGGTGGTGCTCGTAAATATATTCAGCAATTAGATGTGCACAACCCTGTCTTACGATAACACGAGGTTGTATGTCATTAGACATCTTGTATGATAGTGGCAAAACACCATTCCAAAGTTGGGTTCACCTTGCCCTATTTGGTTCACCAAAATTAAATATCAAATGACGTATACAATACGACACACTTATCTAAAGTTCTCAATAAAATTATTTTCATACTATTTAGGGAGAACCTCAGCGATTATAGACCACCATTCTATTCCCTGTTATCCCCGCTTAATTCTAAGAACACTCTTATTACACGAAAAAGAATTGTGAAGCAAAAGGGTGAGCACAACTAGCCTAGTAAAGAATATCATAACTAAAGATAATTAAATTATCAATAGCTTTAAATCGATAATAAATCGGAGATTTAGAACATATGGTAGATGATAAAACTTTTCAACCACACGATTCACGGTGAACGAAGCAATCCATTAAAAGAGTCAAATAGACCATCGAATCTATTATCTTCTCCATGTTAAAAGTCCACCAATAATGTTTTATCCTCGTAACATCAATCAACAATTCATGTCCACAATCATATGAATAACTCATAATCATAATTGTGATTACGAATTCCTTTTCGCCCCGGGACAAAGATAATTTTCATCACCTATCTTCACCAAAACATCAAAAATCATGGTTATACCAAATCACAATTCCTTCTCATAATCATACTAATAAATTCATCTTCGCTTTACTGACCAAAGATATACAATCAGATAACTAATAACCAACAGCAGTTCATCTTTTTACTACAGCCAAAGATATACAATCAGTAAAACCAATAACCAACAAATTCAACTTTGCACTACAAAATAAAAGATATACAATCAGAAAACCAATAATCTTTGAGACTCGACTTAATAGTATCACGACCACGAATTATTCATGCCCTACGGGCCAAGGATATTCGTGTTTTCAATTACGGTCATGATTATACCGAATAATCTCTGGTCATAATCATACCAAGTCCATATATGCACTACGGGCCAAAGATGACTTTTACCACATCATTTGTAAAATTACGGTCATGATTTTATCGAATAATCCCTGGTCATAATCATACCAAGTCCATCTATGCACGTAAGTCATAGATGACTTTCAACACAATATAAACATGAGAATCATGACAACGATATAAAGAATCAATCAAATGAGATAAAAGATAAATATTAAACATTTATAATATAAATTATCCAGGGTTCAAGAATATCTCAATGTTATCAATCACTTAATAATCTCATAATCTAATATCATTAATATTATAACAATATTTTAATCACTTCTTAAACTTATAAACAATTTATTTTAATTGTTTACACTTTACCAAATAATGCATTTAATCATTCAAAAATGCCACTAATAAGATTTCATCACCAATAATCAAATCCCTTATCAAAAATTTGCATATACCCTATATAGGATTCCCAAGCCATAAAATCCTATTTAACAAATTTTAAATTCACATAACTTATTTAACTCATATACTCATAACTAGTGCATTTTCATGAAAAATACCAAATCAGTCCCAAAAATATATCTTTTCTGGAATTTAGTAGAATATAGTCCCATATTGAATGTATATTTTTCTCGGAATTTTAAAAATTCATTTACTATTTTTCATAAATCAATTTCTAATTAATTCCTTAAGAAATTAGCTACCTAAAGTTTAACTCCAAAAATTCCCAAATCCTGGCAGCATCTTACACATATTAACGTGATCTTCCAGTTTAAATTTCATGGTCATCGGAGTGATAGAACTCTGGTTATAGCATTTTTCGTCGGAAAAACCTAAATATTGAAATGGTCATAACTTGCCCATTTTAAGTTGGAATGATCTCATTTTTGGACAGGAGGTACTTTATACCATATATTTTCCTGTCCCAAAAGCCAAAATTTTTCTCACAAATTGAGTGTCCAAAAATGACCTTTTAAATTTCTGGGCAGTAGTTTTTTCATAATTTGCAGCTTTTGACTCCTTTGCTAAAATCAGTCCACACGAAAATCTACAACACCTTTTCCAGTGATTCCACTTGGATAAGTTAGAAAACTCATAGATCTAACTATAGAACTTGACCACACTCAAAAATTTAAAATATAATTAGAAATATGGTCAATTGAATTTCATATTCTATTTTCATAAAAATCTGATTTTCAACCCTTTGTGATTTCTAAGAAACATTCATGTTTTCACATAATAACCAAAATAACTTATCATAACACTTACTAATACTACATATACCCATGATTTTCATCAGTCCAATGCTTATATTATGACTTTAATCATAATCCACGTAAACAGATCATTTCCACAATTTAATAAGAAATGAATATAAAGGATCATTCACCATGCATGTGGTAATCCACATTTACATGTTATTCCAACAGAATAATAAAGAATGGAATAACAGAAGAATTCACCATGCATGCGATAGACCGCACAGACAGGTTATTTTCAAAAGAATAATAAAGAACGGAACCAGGTCAGGCGTAATTCGCATCGACAGGATATTCCAACAGAATAATAAATAATGGAATAACAACAGAATTCACCATGCATGCGATAGACCGCACATACATGTTATTTTAACAGAATAATAAATAATGGAACCAGGTCATGAGTAAACGCACAAACAGGATATTTTGACAGAATAATAAAGAATGAAATAATAGAAAAATTTCACCACGTATGTGGTACTTCGCATAGACAGGTTATTCCAACATAATAATAAAGAATGGAATAACAGAAGAATTTCACCATGTATACGGTAGTCCGCGTATACAGATTATTCCAACAAAATAATAAGGAATGGAATAACAGAAGTTCTCTTCATGAATACGAAAGAAATAATACCTCTTACGGTATAAAAAATAATATTCCTTACCTCATAAATAAGAGTAATCAGACGAGTATGGCGGGGATATACTTGAAGAAAACTTGTATTATGCTCAAAGCTTTCTTAAACTCTAAAGAAATACGCTCAAGATTATAAAAGAAGAATTCTCTCTACAGTTTCTCTCTCTAGAGTTATAGTGAATTCGTAAGAAATAATGAAGGAATGGGCTTCTATTTATAGAAGAATGAATTGAATAGTAACTAATTCATGAACGGTCCAGATTGATTTACTTTTAAACGGACGGTCCAGATTGGTTTACTATAAAATATTCTAATAAAACAAAATTTTTTAAATAAAATATAATATATTCTATTTATAATCTAATAAAACGAATAATTTTATAAAAGTATTCTGTTTTATATAAAAAGATTTTACTATGCAAACACTATGCAGGCACTATGCAAACACTATGTATAATAAAATATAATATATTTTATTTATAGTCTAATAAAACGAATAACTTTATAAAAGTATTCTGTTTTATATTGAAAGCTTTTCTGTAGTAACTACTCGCATTAGACCTCCTCGCAATTGGGTATCTTTCGCTAAGTAGTAACTAAATATTTTTTGTGAAGGATATATTGTGAATAACTTATTCCTTCACAAATTGTATTTAGTAATGGAATATTGTTATTTAGTGAACAATTAGTTTCCTTCACAAATAATATTTTAAGAAGGACTATTTGAAATTAGTGAATAACATTATTCCCTCACAAATAATATATTGTGAAGAACAAATTTATTTAATGAGAGAAAATTTTCCTTCACTAATTATAAATTGAGAATGTATCTTCAAATTAGTGAGAAATAATCCTTCATTGATGACTAACTAATTAACTGAAAAAGATTTTAGTGAGAGAAATAATCCTTCATTAATGTTCATTTCTTCATTATAATATCTCATTAAAATATAAATACAAAAATGTGTACATAAATTTTATATATTCTAAATGTGAAACTAATTATTATATCATTTCAGAAGTATATAATGTATACAAAACTAGTATAGCCAATATACACACTAAAATTACAAGACTTGTTACAAAAAGCAAGTATCATATCACCTACAATATGTATCCACAGATATTACACAATGAAAAAAAAACTCTAGTTATAAAGTGTAGTATTTGTTAGCTCCTCATTATCTTCGTCTTCAAGTAAGTCAAGGTTGAGCCTTTAACTTCATTTTGCAAGAAAAGTATCAAAACCTCTGCAATACTGCAAGAAAAGTATCAAACCCCAATTTTACAAACATAAATAACAAAATATTTACTGGCAAAACTTAAATTAAGCTACGAGTTACTCTAAAAGATTAGTTATTAGAGAACGAATCAAATAATGTATATTAGATTTTAACACTCCCTCCCACGGTGACCATCCTCCTCAGTCCTGTTTAGTGCATCACAGGTTCGGCATATTATAGAAAGACATTATGATAATATGACATGAATATGACAAGGTTTAAACATAAGACTCGCTAATATATTTTGAATGTATGTGCAAGTAGATATGGAATATTCATATGCTCTGCACCTGCTGAATCACTATGACTGTTTCTATTCCAGGAGAACAAACATTAGAGAGTTCAATTTGTTTAGATATTTGGTCAAACAATTTATGTTAGTTTGAGTTCAAATTACTTTTTTATGTAATTTGAAGGAAAAAAAATAGAGAATATGCTAACAACTTAACGAATACTATAAGCATTGAAGTGCCTAAGTATTACGAGTTATCCTTCAACACTTTGATAACCTTGAAAAGGAACTTCTAGTACAACAACAGAACTGCAGTGTAGTAACCATTACTGCAGTAGCTGAGAACAACAAAAGAAACAGTAGACCAAGGGCCAAGTACAGCTTACTGCAAAACTTGTAATGGAATAGAAAAATCTTGAAAATTTTACCTCTGATCTAGTTGCCCCACCAATAATGAACACAAATATACGTTGCCCCATCTTCTTCAAATCATTTGATTTATTTTATGAGAGAGAGACTACCTTGAGCTGAACAAGTTCAGTCTGAACTTCTTCAAACGTAATTCCCTCGTACTTTGTTTAAATCTCACTATCATCAAATTTAAGATTTGATGCTGCAATTAGCAAAAGAAAGCATCTCAGAGATATAATTAAAGTGTAGAACATGACCTAGTATTTTTAACATAAACAACATGCCATTTTTTACCTTTTAGTAAAATCCTTCAACAATGAAAATAAAAAACCATTCCTATGGCTCTTGCTATTTAAAATTCAAACATCACTAATGCTCTGAATGGCCAACAATACTTAACAAAGTAATGGCCAACAATTTGTAGTAAATCAAATCACTAGTGAAGAAATCAACAGGAATTACTGTCTATCTCAAGGCAAAAAGAATGTTTCATAAAGTCAAGGTTCTTAATTAACATCGAGCACTTAAAAAGCAATTTAGAGGAAGTCAATGCCTTAACCTTGTATGCTATTCGTCAATTTGTTATGGGTTCATGTTAAACCTCCTGAACTGGAGCTGTAACTGGTGGCTGTGGTAATGCTTCCTTTTTCCTTATAAGAACTTCACAGTCCCATTATTTTAGCTGCAGCTCCATGATGTCTCTTGAATACACAAGCCTGCCACGCAAAATAATAATTACTCCACAAGGAAAAGAAAATTGTACAAGTTCAAATTTAAGGATCATTAATAAGATTGTAGCAAAATGGGAACAACCTGAGTAGTCTGTCTTTTAACATATCTTTCTTCTTTCCTAGTTGCAACTACCTGCAGTATTGAAGTCAGTCAAAACAAAAGTACCATGTCATGCCATAAGAAACAAGCACTATGCCTCATCATCTTCATTGTCTTGATATTCAATCTTTTTCCTAAAACATTTCTTCCAAGTATCCATCTTTTGGGAGTCCAAATTTGTTGAAACATTAGTATTGCCAATGGAACCTCCAACATCATTGGCAACATCATCACCCTCCAAAATTGTATAGGTTCTTTGCTTCCTAGCTCACTAACATTGTTGCTTCCCTTTCTTGTTGATGATAAAGCTGGACACGCGTATTAACCAGATTTTGTGTTCATCGTTAACCTTTAGTAACACATTCATCTAATAAATGGTCAAGCAATCAGAGTCCACAAATAAGTTATCCATGCACATAGGAGTCAGAAAGATTATACTCCAGCTTATACCACAGAATCATGATTTGTACATGACTTGCATTACAGCCATCCAAATATAACAGAATACTACCAGTCTCACAAAATTGTTAACAGATTACTACCAGTCTCACAAATAAACACACTGACAAATATCCCGGCAAATCTACAACCGTACAGTTGGATAAGAAACATACATGACAATAGAAAGATTCAACAGCAGCTACTACCAGTAGTAAGTCCTAAACTCAAATCCCTTGAGTGATTTTGATTTAATAGCAACAACTACATGAAGGGGAACAACCATAAAAGGAACCAGCTGCAAACTCCTGTATATTATATAATCTTCATAAATTTCACATAGGCCATCATAAACTTGAGTCATCTTACAAATGCCTACTCATCACTATCTACCACTTAACTAGTAATGAGAAGCTAAAAACAATGACACAATGTCCTCAAGTTTGTCATCATAATTTAATTACCATACCCAATTCAATTCAGTTATTATTTCCTTCCAAGTTTAAGAACCAAAGAATTAAAAATTGAATTTCAATTCTAGTTATGTTCATAACAGAAAAATAAAAATGCAATTATACTTTGTACTAGCTCACATCAATTCAATCCACACTTCAAAAAACCCAAAAACCCGACAAACTATAACAACAAGACTCATATAATTAAAAATGACAACAATTCCTCTAAAATTGGCTGTTTTTTCTCAAGAAACTATGTCTCTAGCCATGGATATAGGTGTATACATATACTTTATATAGAATTTAGGTGTCGTACAAATCATTTCATCAAGAAATTGAATAACTTATAGGTGTTTAAGCTATATTATTAAGAAGAGACAAAGTTGTTGGAACAAATACCTGTAAACAAATTGACGGGTCTTTTGGGCCTTTACATCTAGGTCTTCTGCAATTGAGATAAAAAGAACAAATTTCTTGGGGAATAGATGAAGTTGAGGGGAATTTACGATTAATGCTATAAGCTTACCACGTTGACAAATTACAGCGAATCCCTGTGCTGAAATCGGGGATTGAGGGCAGAAGAACCCTACGGATCCGAGTGAGATCGAAGTGAACGAACGGAAGATTCAGCTACAAATATCTTCGCTCAAATTGCTAGCAAATTCTGATATATATATATATATATATATATATATATATAGAGAGAGAGAGAGAGAGAGAGAGAGGGTTAGATGAGAGATTAAGAGAGAGGTTTTGCTCAAGGCTACCTTTGTCAAATCAAAAGGAGGGAGAGAAAGGAAGAAGAACTACAACGCATATTGTATGAATTGAGCAGTCGGTTTGTCCTCTTTTGCAAATTTTTTTTGTGGAATTAAGAAATTGAGGGTAGATCAATCACCTTTTTACAAATCGGCACTGAGATGGTAGATCGGCAGTGGCACAAAGAGGAAAGAGGACTGCCTTTGTTAGTTGTGAAACGAGGGAATAGAGAGTTGGAAACAAAATTGGGGAATAGGATGAATGTATTTTCTTTTAAGATGGAGTGATAGGAAAACATAAAAGTTAATAACATTTTTTTAAAAAAACAATTATTGTAAGTTAATTAAAAAGTGTAATTATTATAAGTAAATTTATTACTGTAAAAAAATTGATGTATTTATATTACAATTTTTATTCACCATAATTAATTATAAAAAATCATTTAGAATAAAATAGCGACCAATTTTATCTCTCGCAAAAAACTTCTGAACAATAATATATAGTGAGTAATAATTTCTTCACTAAATAGATTTTTTCCTCGCAAATTTTCATCATAAATTGGCTCAAAAAATCTTTCTATCGCCCCAATTTTGCGAGGAAAAAAATATTAATTGTGAAGGATGTTTCTTTTGCTAATAACAATATTATCACTATACTTTTTCCTTCACTGTTCCTTCGCTAAACAACTCCTCATGTGAAGGAATAAATTCCTTCACAAAATTTCATTCGCTACATGCCATTTTTGGTGTAGTGTAATAAAACAAAACTTCATCATCATTATTATAATTCACACTATTAATCGACCAGGTTGTTCCCAGGAAAGAGGGGGCTTTCCAATAAGGAGTTCTCCCTGTTGGCGCGCAATTAGGTGACCAAACCTCTCCTTGGCATAACTTCTAGACATCGTTAATATTGCAAATAATAATATTAATAACTTTGTTATCTCAATTATTAATTTAATAATATATAAAATATCGACAATAATTGAATCAAACTAAGTAACTTCTCACGTAAGCATTACTAATCAATACCATGTGCTACTATACAACCACGCGTATTTTACCACCGATTATTTTATGACAACTTTCTTACTTTGAAAAAATTTCAAATGTCACCCTTAACTTTAAACTTTTATCAATTTAACTATTCACCAAAATAAAAAAATTTAATACTTTTATTTCATAAAATTCGGGGTCTCACAATCTCCCTTCCTTATGAAATTTTGCCCTCGAAATTTACGTACGTACCTGGTATTTCAAAGAGATGAGAATACCTTGCTTTCTTTTCAGATTGTACCTTCCCAGTTATTTCCTCTGTATCATGATTTTCCCATTGCTCATCTCTTGTGTTTCAGATATCATTATAGAATATACTTCAAAACAAGGTTAATTGACATTTCATAATTTGTCAAATTATCAAGTAAACAATTTCATCTTAGGTAAGTCACACACTAGCGAAGTATATTACTCGTCTCTCCCCTCCTAGTTCTAGACTCATATCTCCACCAACAACCATATCCCTAAGCTCTGATACCAAATGTGACGCCAAAAATAGGTATACATCACCCATTCTGAGTCGCCAGATATCACTTTATCACAATCAAATACAACTTCATTTATACAACTGTTGAACTGTTGTCAAGAGTACGACCACTGTTAAACTGTGAGTTTTAATACAAATGTATGTAACTCTCATGGTGCCTCAACCACAACCTTGCAATGGTACGTTACATAAAAGTACAGTCAAAAACTGTTTTAGAAATTAAAATCTTTGGGAAGTGCTCAAGGAAACCTTCGTACATGGGAGGTCATGCGTCTAGGTTATGATAGATATCATATGTCCACAGAATTATCCTTGGTTGACCCAATAGACCCCAAAGAAAAATGTGAAGATTACTATCATCTTCTTTCTAATGGTGAGTCTTCTCTTGACATAGAACTATCTCCACTGTCTCCAAGTGAAAATTATATTTCAAATAAACTCCAAGATCATATAGTTGGTGCTTGTAAATATACTCAGCAAGTGGATGTACACAACCCTGTCTTACGATAACACGAGGTTGTATGTCATTAGAAATCTTGTATGATAGTGACAAAACACCCTTCCAAAGTTGGGTTCACCTCACCCTATTCGGTTCACCAAAATTAAATATCAAATGACGTATACAATATGACACACTTATCTAAAGTTCTCAATAAAATTATTTTCATACTATTTAGGGAGAACCTCAACAGCTATAGACCACCGTTCTATTCCCCTGTTATCCCCGCACGACTCGGCAACACTCTTATTACCTGAAAGGGATTGTGAAGCAAAAGGGTGAGCACAACTAGCCTAGTAAAGAATATCATAACTAAAGATAATTAAATTATGAATAGCTTTCGTCAATAATAAATTAGAGATTTATTACATATGGTAGATGATAAAACTTTTCAATCACAGTTGCAGCGGAACGAGCAATCCATTAAAAGAGTCAAATAGACCATCAGGTCTATTATCTTCTCCATGTTAAAAGTCCACCAATAATGTTTTATCCCTATAACATCAATCAACAATTCATTTCCACAATCATATGAATAACTCATAATCATAATTATGATTCTGAATTCCTTTTCACACCCAGGACAAAGATAATTTTCATCACCTATCTTCATCTGAAACATCAAAAATCATGGTTATACCAAATCACAATTCCTTCTCATAATCATACTAATAAATTCATCTTCGCACTACGGCCAAAGATATACAACTGTATAACCAATAACCAACAGTTCATCTTTGCACTATACGCCAAAGATATACAATAGTAAAACCAATAACCAACAGTCCATCTTTGCACTACAGGCCAAAGATATACAATCATAAAACCAATAATCTTTGAGACTCGACTTAATAAGATCACGACCACGAATTATCCATGCACTACAGGCCAAGGATATTCGTGTTTTTCAATTACGATCATGATTATACCGAATAATCTCTGGTCATAATCATACCAAGTCCATCTATGTACGTAAGTCACAGATGACTTTCAACACAATATAAGCATGAGAATCATGACAACGATATAAATAATCAATCAAATGAGATAAAGGATAAATATTAAACATTTATAATATAAATTAGCCAAGGTTCAAGAATATCCCAATGTTATCAATCACTTAATAATCACATAATCTAATATCATTAATATTATAACAATATTTTAATCACTTCTTAAACTTATAAATAATTTATTTTAATTGTTTACACTTCACTAAATAATGCATTTAATCATTCAAAAATGCCATACTCATAAGATTTCATCATCAGTGATCATATCCCTTATCAAAAATTTGCATATACCCTATATAGGATTCCCAAGCCATAAAATCATATTTATCAATTTTCAACTTCATATAACATATTTAACTCATATACTCATAACTAGTGCATTTTCATGAAAAATACCAAATCAGTCCCAAAAATATTTCTTTTCTGGGATTTAGCAGAATGTAGTCTCATATTGAACACATATTTTTCTCGGAATTTTTAAAATTCATTTACTATTTTTCATAAATTAATTTCTAATTAATTCCTTAAGAAATTAGCTACCTCAAGTTTAACTCCAGAAATTCCCAAATCTTGGCAGGATCTTACACATGTTAACGTGATCTTCCAGTTTAAATTTCATGGTCATTGGAGTTATAGAACTCCGATTATAGCGTTTTTTGTCGGAAAAACCTAAATATTGAAATGGTCATAACTTGCTCATTTTAAGTCGGAATGAGCTCATTTTTGGACATGAGGTACTTTATACCATATATTTTCATGTCCCAAAAAGTCGAAATTTTTCTCACAAATTAAGTGGCCAAAAATGACCTTTTAAATTTTTGGGCAGTAGCTTTTTCATAATTTGCAACTTTTGACTCCTTTGCTAAAATCAGTCCAGACGAAAATCTACAACACCTTTTCTAGTGATTCCACTTGGATTAGTTAGAAAACTCATAGATCTAACTCTAGAACTTGACCACACTCAAAAATTTAAAATATAATAGGAGATATGGTCAATTGAATTTCATATTTCATTTTCACGAAAATCTGATTTTCAACCCTTTGTGATTTCTAAGAAACTTTAATTTTTTCATATAATAACCAACATAACTTATCATAACACTTACTAATACTACATATACCCATGATTTTCATCATTCCAATGCTTTTATTATGACTTTCATCATAATCAACAGTCCAATGCTTATATTATGACTTTCATCACAATCCACGTAAACAGATCATTTCCACAATTTAATAAGAAATGAATATAAAGGATCATTCATCATGTATGTGGTAATCCACATATACAGGTTATTCCAACAGAATAATAAAGAATAGAATAACAGAAGAATTCACCATGCATGCGATAGACCGCACATACAGGTTATTCTCAACAGAATAATAATGAACGGAACCAGTCGTGTAATTTGCAGCAAATGCGGATATTCAAATGAATAATAAATAATTGAATAACAACAGAATTCACCATGCATGCGATAGACTGCACAGACATGTTATTTTAACAGAATAATAAATAATTGAACCAGGTCATGAGTAAACGCACAGACAGGATATTCCGACAGAATAATAAAGAATAGAATAATAGAAGAATTTCACCACGTATGCAGTACTTCGCATAGACAGGTTATTCCAACATAATAATAAAAGATGGAATAACAGAAGAATTTCACCATGTATACGGTAGTCCGCGTATACAGATTATTCCAACAAAATAATAAGGAATGGAATAACAGAAGTTCTCTTCATGAATACGAAAGAAATAATACCTCTTACGATATAACAAATAATATTCCTTACCTCATAAATAAGAGTAATCAGACGAGTAGGGCGGGGATATACTTGAAGAAAACTTGTATTATGCTCAAAGCTTTCTTAAACTCTAAAGAAATACGCTCAAGATTATAGAAGAAGAATTCTCTCTACAGTTTCTCTCTCTAGAGTTACAGTGAATTCGTAAGAAATAATGAAGGAATGAACTTCTATTTATAGAAGAATGAATTGAATAGTAACTAATTCATGAACGGTCCAGATTGCTCATCGTGCATTTTGTGTCATTGCTCGTCGACCTGCTTCTATTTGAAGTTCTAACCATCTGTCAGAGAAAAAAGAACGAACGGATCTTGTAGGATTCCCAAGAAATTCTTCGATTTCTTCCGGAAGTAGATGATTAATCATCTGCTTCTCACGTTCCGTGAATAGCCCACATACGACGAAGATTTTTTGTTGCCGTCGGAAAAAGAAGAAGTCCCACTCCTATTAACATAGGAATTGGAAGTGGAAGGAAAGGTATTATCCACGCAACTGGGCATGTATATTTCTAGGCTTTCACAGTTTTGGTTTGTATATTCATAATGATACCATGAGCGCTTTAGGGAACACGAGGTTTGTGAATAAGTGATTGTCTGATAATGAGCAAGGAATATCCATCTTTTTGCTAAACAGGATGTATTGAACTCATAATTCATTATATTCTATTTATAATCTAATAAAACGAATAACTTTATAAAAGTATTACATTTTTATATAAAAAAGATTTTACTATGCAAACACTATCTGAGCACTATGCAAACACTATGCATAATAAAATATAATATATTCTAATTATTGTCTAATAAAACAAATAACTTTATAAAAGTATTCTATTTTATATAAAAAGTTTTTACTATACAAAACACTATGCATAATAGAATATAATATATTCTATTTATAGTCTAATAAAACGAATAACTTTATAAAAGTATTCTGTTTTATATAAAAAGCTTTTCTGTTTTATTACATTAATAATACTAAAAAAACAAAACTTCATCATCATTATTATAATTCACACTATTAATCGACCAAGTCGTTCCTAGGAAAGAGGGGGCTTTCTAATAAGGATTTTCCCTTATTGGCTCGCAATTAGGTGACCAAACCTCTCCTTGGCATACTTCAAGACATCGTTAATATTGCAAATAATAATATTAATAACTTTGTTATCTCAATTATTGATTTAATAATATATAAAATATCGACAATAATTGAATCAAACTGAGTGACTTCTCACGTAAGCATTAATAATCAATACCGTGTGCTACTATGCAACCACGCGTATTTTACCACAGATTATTTTATGACAACTTGGTTACTTTGAAAATTTTCTAATGTCACTCTTAACTTTAAACTTTTATCAATTTAACTATTCACCAAAATAGAAAAATTGAATACTTTTATTTCATAAACTTTTGGGTCTCACAACTTAAGTCTTATTCAAACAACAGACTAATAGAAGTGTGATTAATCTAGTTATATCTAATTATCAAAGCAAGTAAATGAATAATGAATGGTATCGAAGGCACTACAAGCTAAGGTCACAACTTCACCCCACACAGGCATTTTGTCAAACACCTGGTGTGCTATGCTTCATCAAACTTCTTACCCTTCTCTCTTTGGTCTTAATGGTCACGAAAGTTTGTCGACCGAGAACACACAAGTGCTTATACACATCTGTCGAGGTATGTATAAACATATCCTCTTTAGATCCACTCGATAGGGAATAGAACAGAAAAGAACATCCAAGCTAGGCGACAATCCTACATATGTGTATGCGAATTAACCATAACAAAGATTTAAAGCTTAAGTTGTAAGACCCCAACTTTTATGAATAAAGAATAATTTTTTACTCAAAATATATTTTTGAATATTATGGTATGGATATGATAAAATGTTATAGTTGTGGGTAATATTTATAAATTTTGCAAAGTAAGCAAGTTGTTATAAAATATTCGATTGGTCGGGGAATATTTGTTTTAGCATGGAATATTCGTATGACGACACAATCATTGGTGAACCCCACAACAAAAGTATTGTCGTAGTTAGAAAACGACATAAATATCTTTTTATAAAAATAACGACAAAATTTTATCGTTAAACTATTGAACTACCCGGTGGTAAAAGTACAGTATTAGGCGTGGTTTCATAGTAGCACACAATATTGATTATTGATGCTTTTGTGAGAAGTCACTTAGTTATACTCAATTATTGATAAAGTAATTTCTGCATAATATCTCTCATATTATTGATTCAATTATTGTCACAGTATCAATATTTTATATTATTAAATCAATAATTGAGATGACAAAGTTATTCATATTATTATTTGCAATATTGATGATGATCTAGTTGTTAAATATTGTGAGTTATAATATTAATGATGAATAAGTTCGTGTTGATTAAAGTTGAAATTTATATTTCTATTGTGTTGAGATTATTAGTGTTAGTGGAAATCGACATCTATTTCGATAATAATGGATGTCTGGAGGTTATATTGACCAGTCGGGTAATTAATCGGATAAATGAGTAATTAATTGCTATTAATTCTCATGCTTATAACTATTTGTTCACATGTGTATACTATTAATTCACATGCATGTATTATTAGGGGAGGTGGTGCAAAATTGATAATATTTGCATGACTAAATTAAAAATAGAGGTATAGATGAAAGTATTATACTGTAACTATTTTTTTCACATGTATAGAACTATTGAGTCACATGAATGTACTATTGATTCATATGATGTACTATTAGGGGAGGTGGTGCAAGTTTGATATTACTTGCAGGACTAAATTGAAAATGAAGGATAAGATGAAGGTATTATACAGTAATATTTTGAGCCCCAAAACGTGTAATTATCGAAACTATATTTTCTTATAAATAGAAGCTCATTCTTCTTTCATTCTCACCAATTCACTAAGACTCAGAAGAGCAATTATAGAGAGAGAAACTATAGAGAGAAAGAAGAAGAGAAGTCTACTACCTCACTATTCCAATATTCAGTCTTCTTATGAGGTAAGGGATATTATTTTATTCAGTATTCATAGGAATAATATTTTCTTCCATAGTATGTAGTAAGTGAGTAATATTATTTCGTCTTGTATTCATGATTATACCCTCATTTTGATAAAGTATTGCTTCTATACTCCGTGAAATTAGTAGAATATCCTTGAAATTTGTAATTCATCTAGTATTGTTTCACAAGGATATTTTTTGCACATTCTTGATAAATTTTAAGTTGTTCATACCGGAGTACTGTCAATGAGTACTATTCAATTATACGGTACTATTCACAGAAAACTATTCATAAAGTACTATTCCTGAAGTACTATTCACCTGTGTACTATTCTCCCGGAGTACTATTCATGACAAAAAATGATATTTTTCAGTCTAAATCATTTTTGATACAATATTATTCTTGAATTTTACTCCACAAAGCAGTATCATGTTGCCAATTTGAACATTATTGAATCCTGGATAAATTAAATTATAAATCTTTAAAATTTATCCTTTGCTTTCTTTTAATTGAATTCATATATCATTGTCATCATCCTCATGCTTATATTGTGATGAAAGTCATCTGTTGCTTACGTGCATAGATGGACTATTGATTGGTATGATTATGACCAGGGATCATTCGGGATAATCATGACTTGTAATGTTACAAATGATGTGGTAAAAGTCCTCATTGGCCCATAGTGCATTGATGTACAGTTGTTGGTAAGATTATGACTAGGGATTATTCGGTATAATCATGACCATTGATGATTACATGAATATCATTGGCCCTTAATGCAGGGATGATTCGATGATGTTGTTTATTTATTAAGCTGAGTCTCAGCGATAAAGTTGCTGAAAAACTTTTTAAATCATAGAGGATAGTAGATATCATCCTCTACTTGACTCTCCTAATGGATTGCTTGTTCTGCTGTAGTTAAACTTGATGTTTATTTTATTTTATCAGTTTAACACTGTTGAAGACTAATGATAATTTATTTTGCATTATCTTAGTCATAATATTTCTTATTGGGCTAGTTGAGCTCATCTTTTTTCTTTCATTGTTCTCTTTAGGAAATGAGAACGTAGCCGGGACTAGTCTGGGAACAGAGTGATGGTCTGAGATGGTTTTATAGTAGTCCTCACTAATCTATGAAATAGTGTGACAATAAATGTAATGAGGACTCATTTGAGTTTGGATATTGTCTAGAACACAATATACGCGTAAAAACTCCCAGCTCATGTTGTATAACTAAGTTTGTATTTGTATTTCAGTACCATGTATTCGGCGACCCAAGATGGGTGATGTATGCCTATTTTGGGGGTGTCACAGTTGGTATCAAAGCTTAGGGATATAATCCCTGGCTGAGATGTGAGACAAGAACTAGGAGGGGAGAGACGGGGAATTCCTTCGCTAGTATGACCTACCTAAGTTTAATTGGTATTTAATTGGTCGGTCAGAGTATATGGATAATATGTGACATGTCAATTAACCCTTGTTTTGTGGCAGTGTTTGAAAATGGCATCCGAAAATGTTGAGATAAGCAATGAAGCACATGAGACCGTTGAGTCACCAACGATCAATACCTAGGATAATGTGCATCAGGAAGGCAATAATCCTTAGGTAAACAACAACACCGACTAGATGATGAATGATGGGATGTTCAGAGGCTTTATGCAATTCATGCAACATCAGGCGAGAGAGACTCCTGTTCAAAATGCAGGTGGAAACACTAGCAACTCTCTGATGGTCAGTACTAAGCAGTTCAAGGAGCTGGGACCACCAGAGTTTTTGGGAGAGCCAAAACCACTTTAGGTGGAAACATGGATAAAATAGATCGCCAAGAGATTTGATGTCTTGGGATACTCCGAGGAGCAAAAGGTTCCCTTTGCCACCTTCATGTTGAGAGAAAAGGCAGATTACTGGTGGGAATCAATAAAGTGTACTCAGCCTACCGCACTCAAAATGTCTTAGGAGAAATTCCAAGAGCTTTTCAACGATAAGTACTTTCCCAAAAGTATTAGTCACATGAAAGAGGTGGAGTTTATCAAGCTAGAACAAAATAATATGACCGTGTCACAGTATGAAGCTAAGTTTGCTGAGTTGTCCCAGTTTGTATCGCACTTGGTTGATAATGAGGAGAGAATGACGCGGATGTTTCTAAGAGGTTTAAAACTCGAGATACATCAATATCTAATTTCTCACAAACTATGTTTGTATTCAGATGTTGTAAATAGGGCTTAGTTATTGGAGCGCGATAATGAGTCAACCCAACCAAGAGAGAGCAGTCGGCAAGTCAATAATACTAGTGGTAGCAGTCATTGAAGTGGTGACAACAAACGTGGAGGGAATCAACATACCAGAAATGGTAACCACTTTGGTGGTAATCATGGCCAAGATAATAGAAATGGAAATTTCAAGAAGAGGAGATTCAATAATGATGGAAAGACGTCAGCACCATCACCTTTTATTAAGGAAGGAGAACTATCGTCGGTCGTAAGTTACAAATGCGGAGGGGAGGGACACATTAATCTAAACTATACGTAGCAGTCCAAAGCATGTTATAATTGTGGAAAAGAAGGTCACTTAGCCCGATTTTGTCGTACACCAAAGTCAAGTCCAGTTGGGATGGAGGCATCAAAGGTCATCCCAGACAAGACAAAACTGGTAGTTCAAGGGAGAGTGTTTGTCGTAACCTCCTAAAAAGCGAGGAATCCAAACGAGGTGATCATGGGTAAGCAAATCATAAACTCTAGCGAAGTCTATACCTTATTTGATACCGGTTCTACCCATTCTTTTATTTCTCCTACTTGCGCTCAACGTTTAAATTTAACTCTGGAAAAATTAGACTTTGATTTATCTATTGAAACTTTGTTGGGAGAAACCTTCATTACATCCACTGTTTATAAGTCTTGTTTGATTCAAATTGTTAACCGCATGTTACATGTCGATCTTATCTCTTTGAAAATACTTGCATTTGATGTGATTTTAGGGATTGATTGGTTAACTACTCATCATGCTAAAATCAATTATTTTCATAAGGTTATTAGTTTTCATATTCCTAACCAACCTATTATGCGAATTCAAGCAACCAAACCACTAAAGTTAATCATTGTCATATCAAGCCATAAAGCTATTCATTTATTGAAAAACGGATGTCAAGCGTTCTTAGCCCATGTCATAGATTTAAATAAAAATACGTTAGATTTGAATGATATTTCTATTGTTAATAAATTTCCTTACGTATTCCCTGAATAACTTCTTGGCCTACCCCCAGAGCGTGAAATCGAATTTTGTATCGACCTTGAACTCGGTACAAAACCCATTTCCAAATCCCCATATCGAATGGCTCCTATTGAACTTCAGAAGTTAAAAACCCAACTACAGGAATTGTTAGACTTCAATTTCATTCATCCTAGTACGTCTCCTTGGGGTGCTCCTATTCTATTTGTGAAGAAGAAAGATGGAAGTATACGACTTTATATTGATTATCGGGAGTTGAATCATATCACCATCAAAAGTAGGTACCCGTTACCTCGTATTGATGACCTATTTGACCAGTTACAAGGCACCAAATTCTTTTCAAAGATCGATCTTTGTCCCGGATATCATCAGTTAAAGATTAAAACCGATGACATCCCAAAGACTACTTTCAGAACTCGGTACGGGCATTACGAATTCCTAGTCATGTCTTTTAGATTGACTAATACTCCTGCTGCCTTCATGGATATGATGAACCGAGTATTCAAGGAATATTTGGATCATTTTGTGGTCGTCTTTATTAATGACATCCTCATTTACTCCAAAAGCCGTAAAGATCATGAGAAGCACTTGAGGCTGATAGTACAAACGCTTTCTAGAAACAAGCTATATGCCAAGTTGAAGAAATGCGAGTTCTGGCTTGAGGAAGTACCATTCCTTAGGCATGCGATATCAAATCATGGAATATACGTAGCTTTCTCAGCTTAGCTGGTTATTATCAGAGATTCGTAGAAGGGTTTTCTCAAATCTCTACTCAATTAACTCAGCTGACTCGGAAAGATACAAAATTCGGTTAGAGCGATGAATATGAGAAGAGTTTTCAAAAAATCAAGAGGAGACTCATTTCAGCACCTGTTCTGACAATACCATCTGGATCGTAGGGATTTGTCATCTATAGTGATTCTTTAGGCAAAGGGTTAGGATGTGTTCTCATGCAACATAGGAAAGTCATAGCCTATGCCTCTCGACAACTCAAAGAATATGAGAGGAATTATCCTACTCATGATCTAGAGTTGGCAGCTGTTGTCTTTACACTTAAAATTTGGAGGCATTACCTGTATGGGGAGAAAGTGGAGATCTATACTGATCATAAGAGCCTCAAATATTTCTTCAACCAAAAGGAACTCAACATGCGGCAACGACGTTGGCTTGAACTATTGAAATATTACGATCTTACCATTCAATACCATCCTTGAAAAACGAACATATTAGCTAACGCATTGAGTATAAGATCATATGCGGGTACGAGTGTGATATTGATAACATAAAGGCCCATTTTGTATGACTTGCAAAGGATGGAGATAGAGTTAAAGACTCCAGGAACGCACATGATGATGGAAAATGTACGAGTAGAACCAACTTTAATCGATAAAGTTAAAGCTGCTCAACTTACAGACCTAGAGCTGATGCGTATGAGGAAGAAAGTATAAGAAGGTGATATTCCAGAATAATAATCGATGAAGAAAGAATACTTTGAGTCAACTCCAGACTTTGTGTTCCTAACGACCCTGATTTAAAGTATAAAATCATGATGGAGGCGCACAACATAGCGTCTGCAATCCATCCTGGGAGTACCAAAATGTATCGCAATCTTTGACATACATTTTGGTGGAGCAATATAAAGAGAGAGAGATAGAGGAGTTTATCTCAAGGTGTCTAACATGTCAACGCGTCAAGGCGGAACATCAAGTGTCAAAAGGTCCATTGCAACCACTTGAAATTCTAGAATGGAAGTGGGAGAACATTATCATGGATTTTGGTATTGGTCTTCCCAAGGTTTCTCAAGGCATAGATGCAATTTGGGTCATTGTTGATAGATTGACCAAGTCTGCTCATTTCTTACCTATACGAGAAACTTATACACTTGAACGTCTTGCTCGTATATATATAAATGAGATTGTAAGACTGCATGGTATGCCAGTATCCATAGTTTCTGATCGAGACCCAATATTCAATTCACAGTTTTGGGTCAATTTTTAGAAAGCTATGGGCATAAATTTAGGATTTAGATCGGCATATCACCCTCAAACGGACGGGCAGTCAGAGAGGACTATTAAAACTTTGGAGGATCTATTAAGACTTTATGTCCTTGACTTCAAAGGAAGTTGGGACAAGTTCTTGCCAGTGGTAGAATTCTCCTACAAGAACAGTTATCAAGCAAGTATCGACATGGCTCCATTCGAGGCGTTGTATGGATGCAAGTGTCGTTCTCCAGTATGCTGGGACGAGGTGGGTGAAGCAATGTTGTTGAGACCGAAATTGGTACGTATGACTACGAAGAAGATTCAAATGATCCGACAACGTATAAAAACCTCACAACATCGACAAAAGAGTTATGTTGATCTTCATCAGAAGGACGTGGAATTCAATATTGGAGATCATGTGTTGTTGCGTGTTGCTCTATGGAAGCGAGTTACGAGATTTGGAAAGAGAGGAAAGCTCAATCCTCGATTCATTGGCCCATTTGAAATCCTTGATTGAGTAGGAACTGTGGCCTATAGACTCGCGTTACCGCCCAGTATATCTCGTGTTCATAACGTTTTTCATATATCTATGTTACGTAAATATGTGGAAGACCCGAACCATATTATTGAGTTAGAAATGTAAGAGATAGCGGAAGATTTAACGTATGAATAGGTACCTATAAAAATCTTGGATAAGAAGGATCATATTCTACGCTCCAAGGTTATACCTGAAGTCAAAGTTTTGTGGAGAAACCACGATGTGCATGAAATGACCTGGGAGTTAGAATCTGATATTAAGTCAAGGTGTCCTCACCTCTTTGACATACAAGGTACGTACCCTAAATTCGAAGATGAAATTTCATAAGAAGGGGAGGTTGTAAGACCCCAACTTTTATGAATAAAGAATAATTTTTTTCTCGAATATATATTTTTTAATATTTACAAATTTTGGAAAGTAAGTAAGTTGTTATAAAATATTCGATTGGTCAGGGAATATTCATTTTAGTAGGGAATATTCGTACGACGACACAATCATTGGTGGACTCCACAACGAAAGTATTATCGTAGTTAGAAAATGACAAAAATATCTTTTTATAAAAATAATAGCGAAAGTTTTACCGTTAAACTGTTGAACTACCTAGTGGTAAAAGTACAGTAATACGCGTGGTTGCATAGTAGCACACGGTATTGATTATTCATGCTTACGTGAGAAGTGAATCGGTTATAATTAATTATTGCTACAGTAATTGCTGTATAATATATCTCATATTATTGATTCAATTATTATCACAGTATTAATATTTTATATTATTAAATCGATAATTGAGACGACAAAGTTATTCATATTATTATTTGTATTGACAATATCTAGAAAGTTTTGTTGAGGAGAGGTTTGGTCACCTAATTGCGCGCCAATAGGGAGAAATCCTTATCAGAAAGCCCCCTCTTTCCTTGGAATGATCTGGTTGTTAAATATTGTGAGTTATAATATTAATGATGAATAAGTTTGTGTTGATTAAAGATGAAATTGATATTTTCATTGTGTTGGGATTATTAGTGTTAGTGGAAATTGACATCTATTTCGGTAATAATGGATGTCTAGAGGTTATACTGACGAATCGAGTAATTAATCGGATGAATGAGCAATTAATTGCTATTACTTCGCATTCTTATAACTATTTGTTCACATGTGTGTACTATTGATTCACATGCATGTACTATTAGGGGAGGTGGTGCAAGATTAATAATACTTTCATGACTAAATTAAAAATGGAGGTATAGATGAAGGTACTATACTATAACTATTTTTTTTCACATGTATAGAACTATTGATTCACATGAATGTACTATTGATTCACATGAGTTACTATTAGGGGAAGTGGTGCAAGTTTTATAATACTCGCAGGACTAAATTAAAAATGAAGGAGGTATTAAACTATAATATTTTGAGCCCCAAAATGTGCAATTATTGAAACTATATTTTTCTATAAATAAAAGCTCATTCTTCTTTCATTCTCATCAATTCACTAAGACTCATAAGAGAAATTATAGAGAAAGAAGCTATAGAGAGAAAGAAGAAGAGAAGTCTGCTATTCCAGTATCTAGTCTTCTTCTGAGGTAAGGGATATTATTTTGTTCAGTATTCATAGGAATAATATTTTCTTCCATACTCTGTAGTATGTGAGTAACATTATGTCGTCTCGTATTCCTGATTATAACCTCATTTTGTTAAAGTAATTCTTCTATACTCCATGAAATTTATAGAATATCCTTGAAATTTTCGCTTCATCTAGTATCATTTCAAAAGGATATTTTCTATACATTCTTGTTAAATTTTTAACTTTTCATGCCGGAGTACTGTCCATGAGTACTATTCAATTATACGGTACTATTAACAAAGTACTATTCACATATACTATTCCCAAATAACTATCCATGTGGTACTATTCACCCCGGTAATATTCACCCGGAGTACTATTCATGACAAAAATTAATTTCTTTTCGGTCCAAATCATTTTTGATACAATATCATTCTTGAATTTTAATCCACAAAGCAGTATCATGTTGGTAATTTGAACATTATTGAATTCTGGATAAATTAAATTATAAATCTTTAAAATTTATCCTTTGCTTTCTTTTAATTGAATTCTTATATCATTTTCATCATCCTCATGCTTATATTATGATGAAAGTCATCTGTGGCTTACGTGAATAGATGGACTATTGATTGGTATGATTATGACCAGGGATCATTTGGTATAATCATAACCCGTAATATTATAAATGATGTGGTAAAAGTCCTCATTGGCCCGTAATGCATTGATGGATAGTTGGTTGTATGATTATAACCATGGATTATTCGGTATAATCATGACCATTGATGATTACATGAATATCCTTGGTCCATAGTGCAGGGATGATTCGATGATGTGGTTTATTTATTAAGATGAGTCTCATCGATAAAGTTAATGAAAAACTTTTTAAATCATATAGGATAGTAGATATCATGCTCTACTTGACTCAGCTAATGGATTGCTTGTTCCGTTGTAGTTAAACTTGATGTTTATTGTATTTTAACAGTTTAACATTGTTAAAGGCTAATGATAATTTATTCTGCATTATCTTAGTCATAATATTTCTTACTGGGCTAGTTGAGCTAACCCTTTTGCTTTCATTGTTCTTTTTCAGGAAATGAGAACATAACCGAGACTAGCCAGGGAACAGAGTGATGGTCCGAGATGGTGTTATAGTAGGCCTCACTATTCTATGAAATAGTGTGATAATAAATGTAATGAGGACTCATTTGAGTTTTGATATTGTCTAGAAAACAATATTCGTGTAAAAACTCTCAGCTCATATTGTATAATTAAGTTTTTATTTGTATTTCAGTACCATGTATTCGGCGACCCAAGATGTGTAATGTATACATATTTTGGGGGCGTTACATAAGTTCTCATTAGGCCACACGTGGCGCACACAATCCTTCTTTCAATATCACATAATCACATGTCAATATATTAAGGTGCAAATCTACAATCCTTCTTTCAATATCATACAGATTACCAAAATAATCACTAATATCTTAGCGAGAATCATTAAGCATGAATATATTAAACTAACCCATATGGTACCAACCAAAGAGATAAGACATTTAATTTAAATAACAAATGGTTCCATTTTAATCATAAAGTCAATACTTAGTTCATAGTTATTGAACAAAATAAAAGTAGCAATAAAGACAACAATTATGGAGTACACAATCAGAAGAAATAAATAGAAAAGAAGAAACTCTGTCAAGGCTCTTCAATCTCCAAGAATTTCACTCCTTTCAAGCTTTCCAATCCGGATTGCTCACTGCTCTCGTTGCTCCAAGGAATCCAAAAATTCTCCCTAAACTACCTAATCTATATTTATAGACATTCCTAAGAGATAAAGGGAGAAATTACAAAAACTATTTCCTGGAAAGGGAACTATTCTATTCTATTCGATTAATTCATATGCAGAGGCTCTCTTTGATCTGGGGCGCTGCTGTAACACCCCAAAATCCGGTCTATCTTCACACCCGGATTCCGTACGTCATGATCCCATCTTCTTCCAAACATAAATCATTATATACTGAAATATAACAACATATATTCTAAATTCCCAGGTTCTAAAACCTTATAACTCCTTTCATTACAAATAACGATAATTACATTATCATTTACGTCTTACACAAGTGACTTTTATCCACCACTAAGGATACATAACAGTTCATTAAACTAATCTAAAGTTCATTTAACTTATTTTATATTACAAGTCTTCACTTGATCTTCTCGCTCATCCACCTTCTGAATGGCACTTCATCTGGATACCGTCAGCTTGATCTTTACGAGATCCTTAAGTTCTTCTAACATCGTTCGCTGAAAATGTTTTTCATTTAAAGCAAGTGTGAGCATTCAATTTCCCCACAAGTCATAACAGTTGAACAAACATCTTCAAGAATTCAAACATTCTTTTAAGACTTTAATAACCGAACAAAGGTTACGAAACAACTTAAATAATAGGAATAATCTCGATTCCTATCATTTTAAAACAATATTCACTTTAATTTAAAATACTTTCATTCTTCTACCTTTTTCATACACATTCTGTCTGGCTAGAATCATTAGCACAAACTTAACAATAACAGATCATGTATGAACAGAGCATTCTCTTATTGAATAGCTATATCACAGAACAGTTCATCTCATAGAAAGATCGAAGTGTTCACATTGTGGCACAAGGCCTCATACGTTCTACCACCTTGCACAAATATCTCACATTAGCACATAGATAGAACTTCTCAAGTTCAACATCTGAGAAGTTTAAGAAACTAGCATTCATTTGAAATATGAATGAAGTTAGGAAACTTGCCTTACGCACAGCTACAACTTACGCTGAACTGCTCATTCCAGTTCCTATATAGCACATAAGAAAAACAACGCATACACTAATTAGTCATGTATATTTGACTTATGCATTAGTTTGCTTAACTTTACTTCTTAGGGTTCGCTTTCATGCAACCTAAGTTTACGTGACCACTTTCATTACCGTTCTACGGCTTCATGACATACGGAGATGCCTTACTTTTACGTTCATTATCTTTGATGTTTTACATCTTATCTTCTTCTTGTAACTTCTCTAGGACTCGGCACACATCGTTTCTCTGCTAGTAGTCCATATGGTACTCTGAGTGGTTTCCCACAAACAACCAACAAACAAGTTCCTGTCTCATCTACACTGTCTATAACAGTGAGTTAGATCGGTTGCCAGTTTTGTATATACCTTCGCTCTCTGAAGGAATTGTTTAGGTCAGCTCCCATATGTCAACCATCAAAGGTTACGATTGCACCACAACCTAACTTATCTTAACTTATTTGAACTATTAAACTATATGTTCGTTAAATTAATTTCTTATTCCTTACGACTTTTAGGCAATTAAATGCTATACCTCAGGATTCATTCTTATATGACTCACCTTCGGCTTTCATTAGTCTTATTACTATTTATTACGGCTTTCTTAATACCATTCACATCTTACTTAATACTTTTGTTATCCATTACTTGAACCCCATACTGTTATTAGTTATTTGCTAAGATCTTTCGCTTATCGCAATAAATAGCATTATACGTACAATATATCTATCGCTCCACACTTATCTCTCTTTATCATGACATAACATTGAAATGTTATTCATTACCCTTGTCACTCAATGTCTAAGGAATCACAACCATAGCAATCCTTTACATTCGTTTATCGTAACTATAGTCCCCGGATATAGGTTCCGTAATCTGCGTTTATATTCTGTATCTTTTACTCTCATATAATCTTTCGTTCAACCTTCATTAAAGGTTTAAAACACTTGATTAAGGGTTACATTAGTTGAACATTATGTTCTTTATCTTCCCTTACGTTTCCCCCAAGAGTTGAGCAGTTAAAAGCTCTTCTCTGGCATTTTCTCACACTGAAATATGCATTTCATACTCCTTTTTTTATCTCTCGCACTGCTGGTGCGAGTTTGCGATAGTCTTCTTCACAGTGCAGCATGCGGCAAAGACCACCTTACAAGGCATGGTATGGCACATGCATGGCGACAAGCCCTAACTCTATAAAATTTCTCTTAAGTGTTAAATCCAATTTGAGACGCTTACTTCCCGCTTTCGTAACTTATTCGTTATAACTCAAAACGAGGTCATTCCAAAGCCATTCTCTCCCTTATCTTACGACCTTTAATACCCCCAGACATGACTTCATTCTAAATCCATTAACGTGACATTCGATTGGCTTAATCTTCACCCTTCATTTATTTTACGTTTTTAACGCTCTTCGTTTGTTCGTCCGTAATTCGGTCATTCGAGCTCAGAATTCGTTCGTTCTTGAGTCCACGACTCACGTTTCCTATGTTCACTTACATTCTTATGAAACCATACACGTTCGGGTTCATTTACTAACTTTTTAATTCTCGTTTGTCTTTCACAAAACTTTTGCCATAACTTTGTTATAGCTAAGTTTTAATCCATTTTTCATGAACGTCTCTATCGTTCCTAACCAAGATATATGCATCTAACTTATACGCGATAGTTTTAAACTTGTCCATAAACAACAATTATCCTATGATGGTTTTAAATTTGTCTATCAACAACATTCTTCGTGTTCTTTGCATGTTCTTCATGTTCTTCGTTCGTTCTTCATTTTTAATCAATATTTTGGATTACGATTTCACTTTTTATTGGAATTTGATGTTATAGAACATTATTCCTTACTTATTTCACCTATTTATTTATATAATCCACTCGGATCATTCTAATTTATTACAAATCTTATACTTTCTTAAGAAATTTATAAACTAAACTTTTAATTCTTATTTCTTCATTTTCTTACGATTTCAACCATATGAAATCATTCCTAACATCATCTACTTCTTATTCTCATTAAGTTATGTTTCTAAACATAAAAACTTAAAGAAAATTAATAAAAGACTAGGTTTCAGATTACCGTTCTCATTAATCTCCTTCCGTCGGACAAAGATTGCTCACAAGCAAAATTTTCTTCTCCCTTCTCCTTCTAATCCTCCCATCTGAACTCTCTCTCTCTCTCTTTCAAAGTTTAGGATTTTCAAAATCCAATTTAAATGATTAAAGCTTACTATTTATAGAAAATCTAAAGCTAGGGCAAAATAGTCATTTCGCCCCCCTTAACCTCCTTACTATTCATGGCTTAAGGACTAAGTTAACTTACTTCTTAAGTTTACTTAACACTTAAGTCTACTTAGCCTTTAAGTTTGCTTAACTTTTAAATTTACTTAACACTTAAGTCTACTTAACACTTAAGTTTACTTAATACCTAAGTTTACTTAACACTTAAGTCTACTACTTCCACCTCCTTAGTTAACCTCCTTACTATTCACGAAACTTAGCCTGTAAGTTTTGTCATTTCGTCTTTCGGGTTTTCGTCCGACAGTTTTAAAAACTGCGATTCTCGGAATCCAAATATTTTTGGATATTTCATCTTTCCTTTACCGATTAACTTTTATGTATTCTTCGGATTTCCGAAAAACTGAAAAACACTTTTTGGCGTTAAGTGTTTTCCTTCACGTTTTACCCTAATGTAGCTAAATGAATGAAAAGTACATAACAGTACTTTTTATCATTTTTATTTTGTCCGATTTTTGCACGTTTTTTGAGAAAAACTTTTATCGGCTTACTTAACTTTTCATGATATTTTATCGTCAAATCTTTCGACGGAATGTCATTTCGACATACCGAACTCTCAGAAAGGCTTAGGTTATTCAAACCTTAACCCTTAGGTTTCGTCGGCTGAATAGTGCCTATTTCGTCTTTTTCCCCATAAATATTTTTATTCTCGGAAAATATTTATTTTCGTCTTGCAAATTCTTAATCGTTTAGTCTAGCTCATAACTAGAATCCTCCCGACTTATAATCATCCTAGGTTCTAGAATGATTAATAAACACATAACACATAATATTATTAATAAAAATTCATTTTATTAATAACTAATTCATTAAACTTGAATTCTGGAAAAATCCAATTTTTTTGGTAGTTACACTCTTCCCCTCTAATAAAAATTCCGTCCTCGAAATTTCTTAAAACCACACCCTTACCCAGGTCATCACATTCACCCCTGCTTCACATAATTTCATCCTCAAAATTTTAGACTACCCCTCTTCTCAACTTCTCTTCAAAGAAATAGAATGAACAACGAGGAATATAAGAATTCCTTTAAAATATTTCATATTTTTGCTGAGGGGTCAAATCGACCATGAACTCTTACTAGGTTTAATAGCATGACGTCAGAATCCTTTCTTCCACTACGGGTTTACAATCATAAAGAAAGCAACTACCTCTTACCCATCGATATACCCCATTTCAGGATATGTTCACCTCAGACTTAATCATTAGATTCTGCACCAAAACAATTTGGTTTGGCACAACATCTTCAAAGAAAGCTCGATTTTCTTTTAAACATGACATACCATTTGTCAAACCGAATCAAGTAGCTTAGACCATACCAATAAATTGGATATCACCGTGAAACATTCATTTAGTCAACTCAATTGACGTCGACTACTTCTATAAATTCTTTTTACAATACATCAAAACGTTTTATGACGTCATGATACCGTACTTTTGACAATACGTTGAGGACTTTGTCAGTTTGTGACTTCGTCATTATACATCATACCATAGCGGGTTGTTTAACCTAAGATCACATCCAACACCAGGTTCAATTGCATTAATAACTCCATCTTTTTACCATCCTTGCATCAAATGCACTGATGATATAAGATTCATTTTGATATTTTAAATCAATTTCTGTCTAGCCGAAACAATTAGCATAGACATACCAAGAATAGTTCTTTTTAAAAATCTATTGGTTCCAAAAGTTGAACCAATTCTCTCATTTTCAAATACGAACACATAAGCACGATTTCAATAAACTTCAAAATCTAGCATATGTAGATGACTTGGAATATCCTATTCTCCATCTTCCTTCATTGTCTTACTGTGATAATACTTAATCTACTCTAGTACCTTCAATACTAAGACTATTGAAAATAACTAATTTTCAGTCTAAACATCCCTCTACCTTAGTACAGTCCATCAACTTACCACACATTATGAGTTCAGGAACTTTCCACAATATTATGAGTTTAAGAACTATACCAGACAGACCATAAGCGTCCATTCGCTGAGAAGGTCAAAAACCTACCATATCATTATGAGTCACGAATGTACCATAAGTATGAGTCTCAAGAACTCACACCTACCTTATCGTTCTCTACCTATCAAGTATATACATGGGAAAAGATTCACCTTCTCATCATATACATCTTGACAGTGCGACCAATTCCAATTATTATCACTGTAATAAGCTAAGTAGTTGTTATACCAAGCACAAACCTCTGCCCATAACAAAGGTTCATACAACTCAGCTATCACATGAGTCCTCAATTGAAATTTTTATAACTTCTAAATCTCTCTTTACTAAATATGAATTTTCTTTAATTCATATACTATCCTTCAAAACTCAATCTGAGTTCTTCTTCCTGTACTACTTCGTAGTACTATAAATCATTCATCATTTAATAGCTCATCTGTTACTACGATTCACTATGACCACGTGGTGATCTTTTTATCCCTCCCTCTACGATTATAGTCTTAGATACTCTTACCTAAGATTTATAACCTATCAGCTTTGATACCAATCTGTAACGCCCCAAAATCCGGTCTATCTTCACACCCGAATTCCATACGTCACGATCCCATCTTCTTCCAAACATACATCATTATATACTAAAATATAACAACATATATTCTAAATTCCCAGGTTCTAAAGCCTTATAACTCCTTTCATTACAAATAACGATAATTACATTATCATTTACGTCTTACACAAGTGACTTTCATCCGCCACTAAGGATACATAACAGTTCATTAAACTAATCTAAAGTTCATTTAACTTATTTTATATTACAAGTCTTCACTTAATCTTCTCGCTCATCCACATTTTGAATGACACTTCATCTGAATACCGTCAGCTTGATCTTTACGAGATCCTTAAGTTCTTCTAACATCGTTCGCTGAAAATGTTTTTCATTTAAAGCAAGTGTGAGCATTCAATTACCCAGCAAGTCATAACAATTAAACAAACATCTTCAAGAATTCAAACATTCTTTTAAGACTTTAATAACTGAACAAAGGTTATGAAGCAGCTTGAATAATACGAATAATTTGGATTCCTATCATTTTAAAACAATATTCACTTTAATTTAAAATACTTTCATTCTTCAACCTTTTTCATACACATTCTGTCTGGATAGAATCATTAGCACAGACTTAACAATAACGGATCATGTATGAACAGAGCATTCTCTTAATGAATAGCTATATCACAAAACAGTTCATCTCATAGAAACACCGAAGTGTTCACATTGTGGCACAAGGCCTCATACGTTCTACCACCTTGCACAAATATCGCACATTAGCACATAGACAAAACTTCTCAAGTTCAACATCTGAGAAGTTTAAGAAACTAGCATTCATTTGAAATATGAATGAAGTTAGGAAACTTGCCTTACGCACAGCTACAACTTACGCTGAACTGTTCATTCCAGTTCATATATAGCACATAAGAAAAATAACACATACACTAATTAGTCATGCATATTTGACTTATGCATTAGTTTGCTTAACTTTACTTCTTAGGGTTCGCGTTCTTGCAACCTAAGTTTACGCGACCACTTTCATTACCGTTCTACGACTTCATCACATACGGAGATGCCTTACTTTTACGTTCATCATCTTTGATGTTTTACATCTTATCTACTTCTTATAACTTCTCTAGGACTCAGCACACATCGTTTCTCTGCTAGTAGTCCATATGGTACTCTGAGTGGTTTCAAGACAAACAACCAACAAACAAGTTCCTCATCTCATCTACACCGCCCATAATAAAGGAGTTAGATCGGTTGCTAGTTTTGTATATACCTTCACTTTTTGAAGGAATTGTTTAGCCCAGCTCCCATATGTCAACCATCAAAGGTTACGATTTCACCATAACCTAACTTATCTTAACTTATCTGAACTATTAAACTATATGTTCGTTAAATTAATTTCTTATTCCTTACGGCTTTTTGGCAATTAAATGCCATACCTCAGGATTCATTCTTATACGACTCACCTTCGACTTTCATTAATCTTATTACTATTCATTATGGTTTTCTTAATACCATTCATATCTTATTTAATACTTTTGTTATCCATTACCTGAACCCCATGTTCATTAGTCATTCTTAATGCCGAAGCCATACCGTTCGTTGTATGCTAAGACCGCTCATTTATCGCAACAGTGTTGCGTACACAGTGTCTATACGCTCCACACTTATCTCTCATTATCATGACATAACATCGAAATTTTATTCATTACCCTCGTCGCTCAACATCTAAGGAATCACAACCATAGCAATCCTCTACGTTCGTTTATCGTAACTACGGTCCCCGGATATCGGTTCCGTAATCTGCGTTTACATTCTTTATCTTTTACTCTCATTTAATCTTTTAGTTCAACCTTCATTAAAGGTTTAAAACACTTGATTAAGGGTTATATTAGTTGAACATTATGTTCTTTATCTTCCCTTACGTTTCCCCCAAGAGTTGAGCAGTTAAAAGCTCTTCTCTCTTTTTTTTTATACTGCTGGCCATGCTATTTAACACTCCTTTTATCTATCGCATCATGCCATGTCAAGAGTTTGCAGCTAGGCTTCCTCCGCAAAGTCATCGCAGTCGCCACCACTTATAAGGCATGGTCAAGCGCCATGGCCAAAGCCTTAACTCTAGAAAATTTCTCTAAGTGTTAAATCCAATTTGAGACACTTACTTCCCGCTTTCATAACTTATTCGTTATAACTCGGAACGAGGTTGTTCCAAAGCCATTCTCTCCTTTATCTTACGTAATTCAATACCCCCCAGACATGACTTCATTCTAAATCCATTAACGTGACATTCGATTGGCTTGATCTTCACCCTTCATTCATTTTATGTTTTTAATGCTCTTCGTTTGTTCGTCCGTAATTCGGTCATCCGAACTCGGAATTCATTCGTTCTTGAGTCAACGACTCACGTTTTCTATGTTATCTTACATTCTTATGAAGCCATACACATTGGGGTTCATTTACTAACTTTCTAATTCTCATTTTTCTTTTACAAATTTTTTTCCATAACTTTGTTATAGCTAAGTTTTAATCCGTTTTTCATGAACGTCTCTATCGTTCCTAACCAAGAAATATGCATCTAACTTATACGCAATAGTTTTAAACTTGTCCATAAACAACAATTATCCTACGATGGTTTTAAATTTGTCTATCAACAACATTCTTCGTGTTCTTTGCATGTTCTTTATGTTCTTCGTTGGTTCTTCATTTTTAATCAATATTTTGGATTAAGATTTCACTTTTTATTGGAATTTGATGTTATAGAACATTATTCCTTACTTATTTCACCTATTTATTTATATAATCCACTCGGATCATTCTAATTTATTACAAATCTTATACTTCCTTAAGAAATTTATAAACTAAACTTTTAATTCTTATTTCTTCATTTTCTTACGATTTCAACCATATGAAATCATTCCTAACATCATCTACTTCTTATTCTCATTAAGTTATGTTTCTAAACATAAAAACTTAAAGAAAATTAATAAAAGACTAGGTTTCAGATTACCGTTCTCATTAATCTCCTTCCGTCGGACAAAGATTGCTCACAAGCAAAATTTTCTTCTCCCTTCTCCTTCTAATCCTCCCATCTGAACTCTCTCTCTCTCTCTCTTTTTCAAAGTTTAGGATTTTCAAAATCCAATTTAAATGATTAAAGCTTACTATTTATAGAAAACTAAAGCTAGGGCAAAATAGTCATTTCGCCCCCCTTAACCTCCTTACTATTCATGGCTTAAGGACTAAGTTAACTTACTTCTTAAGTTTACTTAACACTTAAGTCTACTTAGCCTTTAAGTTTGCTTAACTCTTAAATTTACTTAACACTTAAGTCTACTTAACACTTAAGTTTACTTAATACCTAAGTTTACTTAACACTTAAGTCTACTACTTCCACCTCCTTAGTTAACCTCCTTACTATTCACGAAACTTAGCCTATAAGTTTCGTGGTTCCGTGTTTCGGGTTTTTGTCCGACAGTTTTAAAAACTGCGATTCTCGGAATCTAAATATTTTTGGATATTTCGTCTTTCCTTTACCGATTAACTTTTACGTATTCTTCGGATTTCTGAAAAACTAAAAAATACTTTTTGGCATTAAGCGTTTTCCTTCACGTTTTATCCTAACGTAGCTAAACGAATGAAAAGTACATAACAATACTTTTCGTTGTTTTTATTTCGTCCAATTTCTGCACGTTTTTCGAGAAAAACTTTTATCGGCTTACTTAACTTTTCATGATATTTTATCGTCAAATCTTTCGATGGAATGTAATTTCGACATACCGAACTCTCAGAAAGGCTTAGGTTATTCAAACCCTAACCCTTAGGTTTCGTCGGCTGAATAGTGCATATTTCTTCTTTTTCCCCAAAAATATTTTTGTTCTCGAAAATTTTTTATTTTCGTCTTGCAAATTCTTAATCGCTTAGTCTAGCTCATAACCAGAATCCTCCCGACTTATAATCATCCTAGGTTCTAGAATGATTAATAAACACATAACACATAATATTATTAATAAAAATTCATTTTATTAATAACTAATTCTTTAAACTTAAATTCTGGAAAAATCCAAATTTTTGGGTCGTTACAACTGCAGTGCCAAGGTGATGTTGTGGCGCGAGCTTAAGGCTAGGCTTTAGCGCCGCGTCACTAGTGTACAGAAAATGACCATTTTACCCCTACAAGCTAGAAAAGACCTATTAAGCCCTGTGATACATCAGTTAAGCACAATAATACTATAATCGTATAAAAACTATATAAAAACTACGAAGATCAGGCAACTATTTAAGCAATAAAGTATCCGATTCGCGGGTATAAATCTCACTCATCAATTGTTACATCCTTCCCTCCTTACAAGGATTATATCCGCAGAATCACAACTCAAATAATTCATTCATCGCATTCTTCCCTCCTTACAAATATTATGTCCCCAGAATCGAAGACACAGAATAAACAGATAACTCAGGAAAGTTCTTCACCATTTTATCTTCGAGTTCCCACGTAGCTTCTGAAAGTAGTATGTACACAAGCCAATCATGTTTGATGATAAAGCATAAACTTTGTAACAATCTAATTCATTTATTAATAAAAAGTATTAATTTATTAAAGGCTTTTAATTATCTACATAATGTTGTTTTATAATATGTGATAAACCCATAGTTTTAAGCAATGCTTTTAGAATAATGATGATGATCATTTAAATGAGATCTAAATTCTTAGAAAGCTTAAAACTAAAATAGTTCCCAATCGTTGGATTACTAAATTGGGGATTAATGAATCTAGATAGATTGGTACATACGTTGCTTGCTCATTGGATAAGGATGATTGATCTCATGATCATTTGTGTAGAGACACTAAAGCAAGTATGTAGGTGCTTATTAGAGAATAAGTTCACTGAACGTGGCTCGCTAAGGAATACCTAATTGAGTTTTACTTACCTGTCAATAGGAATTCATGTAGTGATAGTAGTATAAGTAATCCTTGGACTTGAGATCATCATAGTATCTTGTGTATGATGAGTTATACTTTGACTTATTCCTTAAGACCCTTAGGGTATATCAAAAGGTATGCTTGGGTATAATAAGTTGTACATGAAGATAACATATGATCAATAAAGAATCCACCGCTTCTAGTAAAAGAAGAGAAATATCCTATGTGATTCAATAAATGACAACCTAGTAGTCCTTGGTCAAGGCAGAATAAAATTAGAAAGGAGTTTCTAATTTGCATTATTTGGAGTTGTGCATTTAAGAATTGAAATAATTATTTAAGAAGTTAATGGCATAATCGTAATAATATGTTAAGTGTATTTAATTTAATCTATGGTGATAGAATAAATTAAATAGTTTAATATTTATTATGTAATATTTTGGAAATATTAAATATTAATTAATAAGAGGAGTCTTATTAATATTATTACAATTATTATTATTTTAATTTCTAAAGAAGTTTGAGAATTAATTTAATATAAGGTGTGACGCCCCTAAATTTGGGTATCTTCCAACCCGATATATGGTGCTACACGGTGCTACAATTCACACAAACATTCAATTGAAATGCCTCAAAAGAACGAATATGTCTTATAAATATTCCAAAACAATACTACCATTTCCCAATTTCATTATAACCTTTACATTTGTTCTTGTCATACTATCAAATATTATCATGACAAGCATATACTATTACATAGGAACTCTACAGGTTCGCCTTAGCCTTTCCTTTATCCTTGCTGGTTTCTTCGGTCCGTTTGATTTTAGCTGCATTCATATGGTTCAAGCAAGAGTGAGCATAATAAGCTCAACAAGTACAACAATTTTATTTAAACGACATGCTTGAAACATAGGAATCGTATATCTTTAATAACTGAACAATAGTTACGAAGTACTATCGATAATTCAAAATAGCACTTCTTTTCCTTCAAAACGTTTTACAATGAAAATATTTAATAAAACATCAATTCTGGTCCAAGACCATGATCATTTTATAATTTCTTTGAAAAGGACAGCTTCGGCAACAGTGCAAGAAAAAGCTAATTTTGGCCTACAAGCTCGTTTCTAACAGACTAAATAGCATATAATTCATACAAAAACTTTATGTAAACAAAATTCAAGAATTCCTAACATGTTTCTATCCATACAACAACATAAACAACAAATTTAGCACATTCAATTTCACTGTTTTTGATAAAAACTCTCTTTTTGATATTTCAATGAAAATCAACACTGTAAATTTTGTTTTTCAACCAAAACCACTAATTCAAAGTGTCTTTATCAATGATTATACATACTCTAATAAATTAAACGATCAATTTATCAACTAAACCATTAATTCACCCTCAATTTCTACTTTAAGCTAAACAATATATTTTCATAAAAACTCTCTGTAAAAACATTTTCTTCACAAATTACATATATATCATCAATTCATTGATTATAATAATATTTAACCTATGCAAATAACTTTACAATAACGGTTTATCATATGAACACACATAAAATCAACAATTATCCTATCACAAGAAGGGAAAGCTAAAAGAATTAGGAGAATACCTTGATTGTAGAAGATGATGGCTATCCCTTTTGATTATCAAATCTCTTTTTCCCAATTCTTTTCTCAATTCTCTAGCCTTCCTTCCTCTCTTCTTTTCTTCTTTTCTTCTTCTTCTTCCTCTGTGTTTTTGTTTTTTCTTCCTAACTCTAGAGCATAATAACAATTAACGTATATAGCATATAATATATATTAATTATATAACATAACTCTAATTTACTGACATCAGTTATATTATTTTGAAAACCAAAAGCCATAAGGCTTGTTTGGCTAACCACTAATAAAATAATCCATTAATCCTTACACCCTGTTTGGTAAAACTCAATTAGAATAAAGTATTAATAAGCAATAGGCCTACAAGGTTATTTGTCACACATCAACTTGATTAAATTAATTCTAAAAGCAATTTATTAAATCCCTTTTTAACACATAAATCAATAACACAAAATTATAATTTTCTATATAATTATAACTTTATTTAATCAACTAACACATCCTTTTAAATTTACAAATTCCAATAAAAGGAATAGTAATTCAATTAATCAAAATTCTCTAACTTAAAAATTAAATTAAATTAGCAAAATAATAATTTTCCTTAATTATTTATTTAACAAATAATTAACCACATCAATTCAAATTTGAACAATTATTTATTCAACAATAAACACATCAATTAAATATTTAAATAATTCAATAAATATTTAATATAACAATTAAAATTCTAGAATGTTACATCATTCCCTCCTTACAAGGATTCTGTCCCCAGAATCACAATTCAAACAATTTATTTGTCACATTCTCCCCTACTTACAAAGATTCTGTCCCTAGAATTGAAGACACAGATCAAACAAATAACACAGGGTAATTCTTCATCATTTCAGCTTCGAGTTCCCACATAGCCTCTTCGACATTGTGGTTCCTCGAAATTACCTTCATAGAAGGTATCACCTTATTCCTGAGCATTTGTTCTTTCTTGTTGACTATCTGGATAAGAACCTCTTCATAGGACAAGTCTTTCTCAAACTGTAATGGTTCGTACTCAATCACGTGCTTGTAATCAGGTTTATACGATCGTAACACCGACACGTGAAAAACATTATGAATGTTTTGCAATTCTGGAGGTAGAGCTACCTCGTAAGCTACTTCACCAACTTTTCGCAGCACTTCGAATGGTCCAATAAATCTCGGACTTAGTTTCCCCTTCTTACCAAATCGAACTTTTCCCTTCCAAGGAGAAACCTTTAGGAATACGAAATTTCCTACATCAAACGCATGATCTTGTCTGTGTTGATCAGCATATTTCTTTTGTCTGTCTTGAGCAGCTATCAATCTTGTTCTAATGAGTTTGACAACCTCAGCAGTTTGTTGTACTAGTTCTGGTCCTAACAGTTGACGTTCACCGACTTCATCCCAACACAGTGGAGTTCTGCACTTTCTGCCATATAATGCTTCATAAGGCGGTATGCCGATGCTTGCGTGGTAACTGTTATTGTAGGCAAATTCCACCAACGGTAATTATTCATCCCAGCTTCCTTTGAAATCCATGACGTATGCTCTCAACATATCTTCTAATGTCTAAATCATTCGTTCCCTTTGGCCATCTGTTTGCGGGTGATATGCTGTACTCATTCGCAATCGTGTTCCCATACATTCCTGTAGTCTCTTCCAGAAGTTTGATGTGAACCTCGGATCTCTATCTGACACAATTGACACTAGAACTCCATATCTCGACACGATCTCTTTAACATATAACTTTGCCAGCTGATTAAGATTGAATCTAATCTTTATTGGCAAAAAGTGTACAGATTTTGTCAATCTATCCACTATCACCCATATCGCATCGTATCCTTTCTGAGTTGTTGGAAGACCTACCACAAAATCAATTGTGATATGTTCCCATTTCCATTCCGGTATCTCCAACGGTTGAAGTAATCCGCTTGGTCTTTGATGCTCGACCTTGACTCTTTCACATGTCAAGCACTTTGCAACGCATTCTGCAACGTCTCTTTTCATATTTGTCCACCAAAAATTTCACCGCAAATCTTGATACATTTTCGTACTTCTTGGTTGAATCGAATATCTCGAGTTATGAGCTTCAGTCAAAATTTCTTCTTTAATTTCTGGTACTACTGGAACCCATATTCATCCTTCAAATCTCAGCATTCCATCGGTATCAATCTTGTTTTTCACTTCTTTTCCTTCAATAACACTTTCTCTCATTTTTCTGCATTCCTCATCCTGCAGTTGAGCGTTTTTCACTTTGTCCACCAAAGTTTCACTGGCTTCCATCTGATAACATCTTTCATCCGATTCTCTTGGAAATTTGATTTCCAACTCTAACCTTGACATTGCTGTAATAAGCTCCTCCTTATCAGTTAACAACATCAACTTTTCCCTACCTTTCCTACTCAAGGCATCTGCAACCACGTTTGCTTTGCCTGGATGATAAAAGATCTCACAATCATAATCTTTTATCAGTTCCATCCATCTTGTTTGACGCATGTTCAGGTCCTTCTGTGTGAAAAATATACTTTAGACTTTTTGTGGTGCATGTAAATCTCACATTTCTCTCCGTAGAGATAATGTCTCCATATCTTCGAGCAAACACAACCGCCGCCAATTCTAAATCATGAGTCTGGATACCCTTTTTCGTAATCTTTCAATTGTCTTGATGCATACGCGATGACTTTACTGTCTCTGCATGAGGACACACCCTAATCCCTTGTGTGAAAGCATCACTATACACCACAAAATTTCCCAGATTCCGGTAATGACAACACAAAAAGCCATACTTAGCTTCTTTTTCATTTCTTGGAAACTTTCTTCACACTTCTCCGTCCAAACAAATTTTACATACTTCCTCGTCAAATTTATCAATGGAGTGGCAATCTTGGAAAAATCCTGGATAAACCGTCTGTAATACCCTGCTAATCCCAAGAAACTTCTCACTTCTGATGGAGTTCTCGGTTGTTCCCAATCTATCACAGCTTCAACCTTTGATGGATCCATTGAAATTCCATCCTTGTCAATTACGTGCCCAAGAAATTGTACACGTTCCAGCCAATATTCACATTTAGAGAATTTCACATACAACTTTTCTTTTCTTAGCGTCTCTAGCGTTAGACGTAAATGTTCCACATGTTCCTCTTGAGTTTTAGAGTACACCAGAATATCATCGATAAACACCACCATAAACTTGTCCAAAAATGGTTTAAACACCATGTTCATCAAATCCATGAACGCTGCAGGGGCGTTTGTCAAACCAAAAGACATCACCAAAAATTCGTAATGTCCATACCGAGTTCGGAATGCCGTCTTCGGTACATCCTCCTTTCTTACCTTCAGTTGATGGTACCCACTTCTCAAATCTATTTTCGAGAAATATCTAGCACCCTTCAATTGATCAAACAAGTCATTTATTCTCGGCAATGGATACTTGTTCTTAATAGTGACTTTGTTTAACTCTCTATAATCAATGCAAAGACGCATTGACCCATCCTTCTTCTTTACGAATAACACCGGTGCTCCCCACGGTGACACACTCGGCTGAATGTATTTCTTATACAACAGCTCCTGTAGTTGTACCATCAGTTCTTTCATCTCCACCGGAGCCATTCTGCATGGGGCTTTCGATATCGAGCGCTTCCTCGCGCTTAAGTCGATCACGAACTCGATTTCTCTGTCAAAGTGAAGTCCCGGAAAATCCTCCGAAACACGTCCACAAATTCCCTAACCACTGGTATTTCTTCCAGTTTCGCACCTTTCTTCTGAGTATCGACTATGTAAGCTAAATAACTCACATAGTCCTAACTCAACAACTTTTTGGCTTGCATAATCGTCAGACATCTCATTTGTCTAGGCGATTTTCTACCATTGAATACTACCTTTGATGGAGTCATAAGGTTTACATATTTCTTTTGGCAGTCAATTATCGCTCCATAATTGAACAACCAATCCATTCCCAAAATAACGCCAAACTCTCCTAAATTTGATCGTAATCATATCTACCATCAAAATATTTCCCTTAATGTTCACCCTACGCTTTCTTGTATATGAACCTAATAGGAACTACTTCCTTATTCGCAATTTCTATGTTTAAAGGGAAATTCAATTCTTCACTAGGCAATCCTAATCTCATAGCAAATTCATCAGATATAAATGAGCAAGTAGCACCCGAATCAAATAATACATAAGCATCAATATCATTGATCGGGATAATACCTGACACCACATCCTTTGATTGCACAACATCTTGCACAGTCATGTTGAAGGTTCTGGCTGTGGGCTTATTTGTTGTTGTTGGTCCAGCAATAGCCAACGCACTTCCACTAGCATTTCCCTTGCTCCCATTTGTCTCACCAGATCTCTTCTTATGGCATTCACGAGCAAAGTGATCCTTAGATCCACACGTGAAGCACACATTCTTCTTAGCTTGAGTGCAATTTGGGGCGATGTGACCCTCCTGGACACAATTGAAGCATACACGTTTCCCCAGCAAACACACTCCCTTATGAAACTTTTCACACGTAGCACATGCTTCAAACTTCTTATTTTGCTGGTTTCTTTGCTGATTTCCAGCTCCTCCATTCCCATTCCACTTCCTTTTCAGGTTGTTGCCATTACTACCATTACCACCACTCTTAGCTTCACCTTCACTTTTCTTCTTTATTTGCTCTTGATTATGCTTTGTTACCACCTCGCCTCCACTTTCAGCGAGAATCACCTTCTCCATCACTGCTGCAAATGTCTTCAATTGGAACAGGGAAACCCTACTGTACAACCAGGGTTTCAGTCCCTGCTCAAACCTCTTCGCCTTGCACTCGTCTTTGCTAACCTGATATGGCGCAAACCTCGCCAACTCGTTGAATTTCGCAGTATACTCCGACATCGTCATCGTTCCACCTTGGCACTCCAAAATCGGACCTCTAGTCGACTCTTCAACTCTCGGGAAATAAGTCTCAAGAATGACTCCTTAAACCTATCCTGTGTCATTACTCCCGGTCCTTCCCGAGTCTTGTTGGCTCCACCAATAGCTAGCCTCCTCCTTCAACATAAACGTTGCAAAAGCAGCTTTGATTCTCCTACTACCCTAGCAACATCAAAAACCTTCTTGATTTCCATAATCCAAGTCTGTGCTTCAACTGGGTTCATGGATCCACGGAATTCTGGTGGTCCAACCGTCTTGAAGTCCTTAAACGTAGCACCTTGGTTCTAAGGTTGATTCTGCGGTTGATTTTGCGATTGCAAGGGTTAGTAGCGTCACCCACCAACTCTTTGAATCTGCGAGTTAGTTTCAAAGCATTATCGTTGTTGGTTCCTTCGGTGGTTCTCTGACGGGTTGTTGACGTCTTGGAGGCATTTTCTGTTAAAAAGAATACATTCATTAGATTATTACTCAACTCTTTTCAAGTAATTTCTACTTAGCTTGCCCCCATGAAAGTAATCATTCCATAACACATAACACTTTGGATAAAGAAAATAATATTTTTTATTCAAAACTTCTTTAAAAACATCATATCAATAGCATCACTGCTATTTACATTATTTTCCTGAACTACTAAAGTTTCAGGACATCATCATCATATCCCATAGGTTGCATAACACTTGGGATTAACAAATTATTTATCATAACATAACTCAAGTACACTCCCTACGATGTCCTATTAAGATATTGCAAGGCCTTACGACGCTCTTCTTCTATAACTTTCGGAACATGGTCCGACTTCGGTCCATATGAATGAGGGTAGCGTCTCGAATGTAATTGGATAACCCATGACCCGATCTTGAGCTTGATTGATCGCGGTGTTGAACACGTTATCCATTTCTTCCATCTTCCTTCTCTTTGCTTGTCGTCTCCCTTTGCTATTTTTCGCTTTGTTGATAAGCTTCATTATGCACGCGTCTTCTGGCTCTTGCCCCTTTTTGATTCTTCTCTCAACTTGCTCTTCAACTCAAAAATCTCAGCTCTCATTTGGTCGTTCTCTTCTTCAGTGTGAACCAGCTTCTCTTCAACATTGTTCAATCGTTCTTCTCGATCCTAGATCTCATCGTCCTTCTGTGCCATCAAAGTCTGTTGTTCAACTACTATCTCTTGTAATTCCTCGACTGTATCTTGAAGTTCCACATTGCGGTCATGCACCTCATCGTATATAGGGCCAGCTATCGAGTTATGTGGAATCCTTTCCTCCTCGTCCTCTTGATCCGTCTGTTGCAGTTCCACGGGATCTTCCTCATCTGTTTCTACATCATCATCATCATCATCATCATCCTCGACCACTGCGAGTAATAGAGCTGACTCTCGTGGAAGCAGTTGTTCCCAAACCACTTGAATATCACGAGATTCCTCCTCTCTAGGCATCTGAGGTCCTTCCTCCCTAGCCTGACTGGATTCTCCGACATTAGTCATCCTGACAACAAGATTTTTTTTTAAAGTTTTAGTTATTAATCATTACTACTCGACTCTCATGAGCACATAAGTTGTAATCACATAAGTGTTTTATTACTTCTTCCTTGAAACTCGATAAGAGTTTATCATCACTATCTTCTCGAAGGTTACTTCCTAAGGCTTTTCCCCCACCTAAGGTTCATAACCTAAAGCTTTGATACCAACTTGTGACACCCCCAAATCCAGATACTTCATTCCCACAGGATCTGGTGTCCACTTAATCAAACATTCATAACTAACTACCCAATCACAATAAAACTGGATAAATAAAACCTTTCCCATTAAAGGGTTACATAATAAAATCTCCCAGGTTATCTAACCTTTAATTACAATTATTCAAATGAAAAAATTAAATAAACTTCATTAAAACCAAGTCTAAGATCATCATAATAAAATTCTAACATCTCAATCAAAGTAAAATTATAAGTCTTCATCACTTGCACATTTTTCCCTTTCCTTTTGCTATATGAAGGTTCATCTACCTTCTCTTCTTTAGCTGCAATGAGTTTTAAAGTATACAAGAGTGAGCAAAACAATTGCTCACTGGATACACTATGAAATCAACAGGAGTATAGTAATAATAACTGCCAATAATAGGCTCATCAATAATGAATAGTACTCTATCATATATAATCAGAAACTGAAATCCAAAATGTGGAATAAATATAACTGAGGGTCATAAGACCATGAACTATGTCCACATTTACGAGCAATCTTTCAACTCCAACTTTAACAGTCATAAGACTATAAGGACTCCTCGTACTTAGGGGGGATCAGCCCTTCGTACCATGTATTGTACACAAACATTTAACGCTACGCGTAAGTTAACCCCTAATTATAACATTAGGGTTATTCATCTCAGTATTTAGAGTACAAGTCCGCACCAAAGGAAGTTTGGTTTGGATAAGCTTTCAGGGTAATTTGGAATTCAATGAACATCAACTAAGGATTAGTTAAAAGAAACCAAGAACATTTCACTATAGAATAATCGTGATTGAATCAATCATAGTAAACTGAAGTCATGCTTTAGGAATAATCTAAGAGCATACAATTTGAATAACTATAACACCTTGCTTAAACAATACTAAGCCAAGGTTAATTAGAATTGAATACTAAGCATGCATAATAATTTGATCGATAAAAATGTTCAACATTAGAATATATAAATTTGCATGCTAAACAACAAGTTAAATACAAGAATAACTTGCTCAAGAATAACTTACATCATTATATCATAATCGAATTGAAAACCATAATTAGTTCAACAAGATAAAGGATTAGAAAAAAAAGTTGCTCAAAGAAAATTTAAGCGATTGCACAATTCTAAAAGTAGAGTTAAAGAACTTGCTCAATGTAAAAAGAAAGTTTAGAAAACTTGCCTTGCTTGTAGGCTAAACCAAATCAATACGAATCACAATATCCTATAACTGCGGCATGAGCATGGCACTGCGGCGCGGGAACAAAGGTATAAAGCTACGCTGTGGTGTGGCGCGTGCATAATGCTGGCAATGAAACTAACATTGTTGGGCAAGAATGCAAGAAATCATAGCTTCAATCGACACCTTCTTGACATAAGAGAAAAAGCCAATTTTGGCCTACAAGCTCGTTTCTAACAGACTAAATAACATATAATTCATACAAAAACTTTATGTAAACAAAATTCAAGAATTCCTAACATGTTTCTATCCATACAATAACATAAACAACAAATTTAGCACATTCAATTTCACTATTTTTTGATAAAAACTCACTTTTTGATATTTCAATGAAAATTAACACTGTAAATTTTGTTTTTCAACCAAAACCACTAATTGAAAGTGTCTTTATCAATGATTATACATATTCTAACAAATTAAACGATCAATTTATCAACTAAACCACTAATTCACCCTCAATTTCTACTTTAAGCTAAACAATATATTTTCATAAAAACTCTCTGTAAAAATATTTTCTTCACAAATTACATATATATCATCAATTCATTGATTATAATCATATATAACCTATGAAAATAACTTTAAAACAATGGTTTATCATATGAACACACATAAAATCAACAATTATCCTATCACAAGAATTTCACAAAGAAAAATAGGAGAAGGGAAAGCTAAAGGAGATAGGAGAATACCTTGATTGTAGAAGATGATGGCTATCCCTTTTGATTATCAAACATCTTTTCCCTAATTCTTTTCTCAATTCTCTAGCCTTCCTTCCTCTCTTCTTTTCTTCTTCTCTTCTTCTTCTTCCTCTGTGTTTTTGTTTTTTCTTCCTAACTCTAGAGCATACTAACAACTAACGTATATAGCATATAATATATATATTAATTATATAACATAACTCTAATTTACTGGCATCAGTTATATTATTTTGAAAACCAAAAGCCATAAGGCTTGTTTGGCTAACCACTAATAAAATAACCCATTAATCCTTACACCCTGTTTGGTAAAACTCAATTAGAATAAAGTCTGAATAAGCAATAGGCCTTGTTTGGCAAAATTAAATTAAACTCCTTTAATTTATTTTAGTAACTCCTTTATAACAAGGTTATTTGTCACACATCAACTTAATTAAATTAATTCTAAAAACAATTTATTATATCCCTTTTTAACACATAAATCAATACCACAAAATTATAATTTTCTATATAATTATAACTTTATTTAATCAACTAACACATCCTTTTAAATCTACAAATTCTAATAAAAAGAATAGTAATTCAATTAATCAAAATTCTCTAACTTAATAATTAAATTAAATTAGCAAAATAATTAATTTTCCTTAATTACTTATTTAACAAATAATTAACCACATCAATTCAAATTTGAACAATTATTTATTCAACAATAAACACATGCATTAAATATTTAAATATTTCAATAAATATTTAATATAACAATTAAAATTCTAGAATGTTACATCTTCCCTCCTTACAAGGATTCTGTCCCCAGAATCACAATTCAAATAATTCATTCGTCACATTCTCCCCTACTTACAAAGATTCTGTCCCCAGAATCGAAGACACAGATCAAACAAATAACTCAGGGTAATTCTTCATCATTTTAGCTTCGAGTTCCCACGTAGTCTCTTCGACATTGTGGTTCCTCCAAATTACCTTCACAGAAGGTATCACCTTATTCCTGAGCACTTGTTCTTTCTTGTCGACTATATGGATAGGAACCTCTTCATAGGACAAGTCTTTCTCAAACTGTAATGGTTCGTACTCAATCACGTGTTTTTAATCAGGTTTATACGGTCGTAACACCGACACGTGAAAAACATTATGAATGTTTTGCAACTCTGGAGGTAGAGCTACCTCGTAAGCTACTTCCCCAACTTTTTGCGGCACTTCGAATGGTCCAATAAAACTTGGACTTAGTTTCCCCTTCTTACCAAATCAATTTTTTCCCTTCCAAGAAGAAACCTTTAGGAATACGAAATTTCCTACATCGAACGCATACGATCTTGTCTGCATGTTGATCAAAGATATTTCTTTTATCTGCCTCTTAGGCGCCTATCAATCTTGTTACGATGAGTTTGACAACCTCGTGAGTTGGTTGTACCGATTCTGGTCCCTAACAATTGACGTTCACCGACTTCATCCCAAAGACAAAGGGAGTTCGCACTTTCGCCATATAATGCTTCATAAAAGGCGGCATGCTTGGAATGCTTGTGTAATAAAGCTTATTATTGTAGGCAAATTCCACCAACGGTAATTGTTCATCCCAGCTTCCTTTGAAATCCATAACGCATGCTCTCAACATATCTTCTAATGTCTGAATCGTTCGTTCGCTTTGGCCATCTGTTTGCAGATGATATGTTGTACTCATTCGCAATCGTGTTCCCATACATTCCTGTAGTCTCTTCTAGAAGTTTGATGTGAACCTCAGATCTCTATCTGACACAATTGACACTGGAACTCCATGTCTCAACACGATCTCTTTAACATATAACTTTGCCAGCTGATTAAGATTGACATTTACATTCAATTGACTTATCTTCAACCTTTAGTATTATACCTAAGGTTTATATCTTTCGTAATGATGTTACATTTAAGTTAATTAAGGATTTAATTCAGCCTTCATTCACTTCTCCTTTTAATTTATATTTAAAAACATCCCTCTCTATGCTTCACTTAGTGCGAAACATTGACTGGCCACTTCATATACAAAAACATGACTGCAAGACTTCACTCGTTAGTAGCGAAACCCGGCTTTGGCGGCTGCGGCTTTCATGCCCATTCATTCTCATGCATTGCACAAAAAAACTTCGATGGGTCTCGGACATTCTTGGCAATCATGAACCATATTTTTTGCCTTGATTGGTGCTACAAGGCCAGTCCTCAGCACCAAAAATTTTTTGACATACCACTTTTTTGACGAACTTCCCGGCTTCATAACTTATTTGTTTTTCATTTGAATTGACTCATTCAAAAGCCCAAAACTCATAAATTACATACTCTACGTGTTCACGCAAGAATTTTCTATATTCGAATCCACTAACTCAAAATTCACTTATTAGTTCATTTTAACAAAAACGATAAACGTTCGTGAACGTTCAACGCTCGTTTCTTCGTTCTAAGTCAGAATTTGGTTATTCTCGAGTCCGCAACTCTATAATACCAAATAAGACTTGACTCAATTCAAAACTAATGTTTCCCAGCTCAATATCAAAATTTGATTCCATTCTGAGAATTTCATGAATTTGACGATTATCGTCCAAACTCGTGATTTCCGCCTTAACTCATTTTCTTATGATTTGTTCATCGTTTCAAATGGATTCAATACATCATATTAACATCTTAACATACATATTAAATTAACTTATTTACATGATAGGTTATTACTTGTTCTTCATACGTTTAAAACTTGTAAAAGTATAAACTACTTATGACTTCATTTCACATGACTTATTATAGATTAAGTCTTTTAACCACCATTCTTGCTTCTTATTATCATACTTACTTCATTAATGTAAACATGTTACAAGTTCTTCTTTAGTACATAACTTATCTATGAACAAAATGCTTATTCACGGCTTATTAAGACTTAAGTCCATTGATTAACCATTTCTACCTCTTCTTAGCATACAAATCCTACCACTACCCACTTCTCTAACAAATGAAGAGAAAGGGATTCATGGTTTAAGTTCTTACCCTTGAAGATCACTTGGTTTAAGCTTTGTTCTTCCTTTTTGCTTCTTAGATTAAGAAAGACTAACTCTTACTTTTCTTGCTTTTTCTCTCAAGCCAATAAGCATCTTATAAGTTGTAATGTGTTGGATGAAAAGAAAACAACCAACAATTGAAATCCAAGCTTGCTATTTATAGGACTTCCTAAGTTAGGGTAGTTTAGTTAATAAAGCACTCCCACCTCCTTACTATTCATTACCTAGGCATTAAGTTAACTTTCTCCTCACATGAATTACTTGGCCATCACAACACTTAGTCATTAAGTTTATAACTTTCTTAGCACATAGCTTATCCTTTGCTTGCTTATCACTTTTACTTAGCCACCAAGTACTTTACTTGGCCACCACTCTGGGTCATCCATGTGATCATGGGTTGCCCCATGGATCAACCTTGCTTTGGACTTTAAATTCAATTAATCTCATATTATACTTTGGGCTTGCATTAACAAATATTTGGGCTTTACCATTAGCTTGCATTGGACTTGTACATTAATCCATATTGGACTTACCCATTCCTACATTTGGGCCTTATCATAATTCCCATTGGACTTTACAATTTCCTACTCAATCCTACAAGTCTATTGCATATGGCTTAAAGCCTTAGAACGTATAATTTACGTATTATTCTCGTATACTTATTCAATATATACATCACACCATTATCCATACATACTCGTATAATACCTCATATCATACTCGTATTCATTACTTCGTATAATACCTACATTTTATACGATCATCGTTTAATTCATTAATCGCATTTCTTTTTCTTCTCAGAACTCACTTTCCCTAACTATTAGGTTTTAAGTCCACAGGCGAAAAATTGTGTTTGCCATAACTGAAATATTATTGGATAATCCATCTTACCTCGATATTCTATCGTTACGTATTTCTCAGAAGTTCAAAAATAATTCCCGAGCAGAAATGCGTGAATAGTGTTTTTCGAAAAATTTCTCAGAACGCTTTTATTTTTGTCTTGGAAATTGAAACACTTTAATTCTACCACGTAGCCAAAATACTACGACGTTCCGACATATCAAGGTCATAGAAAGACCTTCAATTAGCTTACTCCCATAAATAATCAATTAAATTTATTTAATCCACATAATCAAATAAAAAATTTGATTCTCATAAAAATCCAATTTTCTCGTGCGTTACATTCTCCCCCCCCCCTTATAAGGATTCTGTCCCCAGAATCTCACTACAACATATAAACAAATGAGGAAATATTTACTTCATTTTAATCTCGAGTTCCCACGTTGCTTCTTTGGCATTGTGGTTCCTCCATTTCACCTTCACCGAAGGTATTATCTTATTTTTCAATACTTGTTCCTTTCTATCAGTAATCTGAATTAGAAGCTAAGCACTTACTAACACATTACGCTATCTCTCTTTCACATTTGGTTAACCATAGTTCCGTCAAAGGTCTTATTACATCTCGATACTACCTGGATGTATCGAACACCTCAAACTACGACTTTACTCACTATTTATCTTTTTAACTTTAAAAATTTATTCGTAACTCAAATTCCACCTTCAAAATGAGATTATACTTGATCTTCTCTTTCTTCTCCAGCCTCTTCTTCATTCCCTTGCACTCATCGTTACCTAGTTGTACTTCCTTGACTCGTTCCATTTCCGTGGATTGAGTCTACATTGTGAATAACATTTCTACCTCTTCATTCCATAAATTAACTTATAACTTCATTCTCGCCATCTCCGTTATTAACTCATCCTGAGTCGTTAACATCGATAGGTTTTCCCCACCCTTCCTTACTTAACGCGTCAGCTACTATATTTATCTTCCCTTTATGATATAAGATATCATAGTCGTGATCATTTATCAATTCTAACCACCTTCTCTACCTCATTTATCAACTCCTTCTGTGTGAAGGTATATTTCAGACTCTTATAGTCAGTGTATATCTCACACTTCTCCACGTACAAATACTATCTTAAGATTTATATATTTTTTTAAAGCTAAAATTCACACTTAGTGAATTTCGAATCCAATGTCTCCCTCCGTAGTGTTTCATACACTATCTTCAAACGTTCAACGTGATCTTCTGGCATCTTAAAATAGACTGGAATATCACCCATGATCATTACAACACACTCATCCAAATATTATTTGAACACTCTGTGACGTTAATGGTACATTCAACCATAGCACCTCACAAGAGTACCTATCAGCTTACCACCGACTTGCTCACCGTCCCTTACGAAAAGTCTAACTTCAGTACATTAGTTAACCCAAATGACATACCCAGAAACTCGTAATAACTATAACAAGTCCTGAACATCGTCTTAGGTATTTCCTTATTCCTTACTTTCAGCCGAAGATACCCCGTACACAAATCTATCTTCCTTTAAAAAAATACTTTGCCCCCTTCAACTAAACAAAATAGATCATTGATCCTGAGCAACGGGTATTTACTCTTAACCGCTAACTTACTCCTCTTACGATAGTCAATACACAACGTAACAATTCATCATCTTCCTTAACATCTTCCTAACTTGCATCATGTTTAAACAGTAAGAACGTCCCAGTGATTTATTACCGTAAAATACTACATTGGTTTCCTTAGAAATCCAAAGATTCATACTTTTCCTATAACAATTTAGTAAAGTTCTATGGTTAATTAACCCATTCATACCGAGAATTACTTCAAATTCTCTCAACCTTACCAGTACTTATCTACCGATAATTTATTACCTTCATTATCCATGAAACAATTCCCATTAATATATTCACAAGAGTTATTTCCTCATTCTCTACCTTAAGGTTTAAAGATATTTATAATCCTTTTGGGAAGGAACTTAATAACTTAGCACATTCACGTGCTATAAAAGAAAAGTAGCACTCCAATCAAATAGCACATAAGCATTCATTGTATTGACTGTAATGATACCTGTTACTACATCCACTGATGCAACTGCATCTTGGAACGTGTGGTCCAACGACCCACATACAAAACAACCATGATTTTTCTTAGGATTAGGACAATTGGGTGATATATGACTCTCATGTCCACAGTTATAACAAACCAATTTCCCCTTCAGACAGACTCCTAGATGAGTCTTTCCACATGTCTTACATGCTTCGATCCTACACTTAAGAACCCCTTGTCCCATTCCAGTATTCCCGGAGTTAAAATTCTTTTATTTTGGCATACTGCCACTACCACTAGCATTCTCTACCTTGGTTGATCCCTCTCCCTTGCTCTTATTCTTTCTCTCTTTGTGGTATTGGGTTAAGGCCTCACTTCCACCCTCTGCTATAATTGCTTTCTCAAGAATGGTCCCATAGGAAGCACTTTGGAACATAGAAATTCTACTATAGAGCCAGGGCTTCAGGCCCTGCTCAAACCTACGAGCCTTCCTCTCCTCAGTGTCTACTTGATGTGGAACAAACCTTGCCAATTCATTGAATTTGGTTGCGTACTGGGGAACCATCTTGTCCCCTTGCTTAAGTTCTAAGAACTTAATCTCCATTCTTCCTTGCATGCTTGTAGGGAAATAGTTCTCGAAGAAAACCTTCTTGAACTGTTCCCACGTTACCACATCAGTTCTAGCCCCACCCTAGTGAGCCTCCAACTAAAAGTTAGCTTTCCCTTTCATCATGCAAGTCGTAAAAGAAATCTTTTGCGCCTCAGCTACGTTTGTAATAACAAACGTCTGCTCTATTTTTTCTACCCATGCCTGGGCCTCTATTAGGTCCGTCGTTTCTTTGAACTCCGGCGGACCTACGCTTTTAAACTCTTTAAAGGTAGTCATTCTGGCTACCCTAGGTCCCGCGGGTGCTGTACCCCTAGTTTAGTTAAATACAACTGTTAATAAATTAACGAACTCTTACATAGGGTCATTATGACCCCCTTGGTTATAGTTATGTGATTCTGCTTCTTGATTATGTTGTCTTCTCATTAGTTACAATTTCTGATTTAAATAACTACAATTTCATTATTATCTATTTACTTACTTCGTTATTATTCGTCACATAACAACTCATACCATAACAAAGCATATTAAATGAAAACTTCATTATATTCATATGCTTCTTCATAGTCTGAAACTATTTACAATTTGTTTCCATAGTCAAAAGCTATTACATTTCTATCCCGCAATTAAACTTCACAAAAGTTGGGATTTACAAAAAGACTACCCTTTTTTTTATACAAAAGAGAGTTTTACGCCACCACACATATAATTACAACTCTAGACTTCTAATAATGCATAACAACATCCTCGTGTTTCTCATTCACAATTATCACTACAGTATCCCGACTAATAGTATGTCGAGTCTATCCCGACTCAATGGAATAACCAGCAACTTTCATCTTGAAATCCTTATGAGCACTCTCATGGATGTAAGACATCCGTGCTATCTTCTGGTCCTGTTCTTCTAGTTTATTATGAAGCTCTACTCCCTCGTTTATATAATCACTAGCCTTATTTATCATGAGCACCTTCTCATCATGCTCTAACTCAAAATCTGCTTCTGCAGACTCCTTCGCTTCATAAAGAGCACTAATCTCTTCATTCTGATTCTGCACAATTGTTCTCAGTTGCACATTCCTGTCAAGCACTGCCAGATACAATGATCTCATTGCATTTGGAGGTGATGACTCTTGTTCAGGTACCACCGTATTAACCGATGTTACCTCCATTTCTTCTTCCACATCGTTCATCATACTAAGGTATGATGCTATATCCATTTCTCCCTCAAGAGTAGTTCTCCTTAGAAAAGTACTCCTCTGGCTCCGACTCCTCTAAAATCACTAATGGTACCTCCGCCACTGGAATAGGTACAAGCTTTACTCTGTTCATAGTTTCTTCACTCACCACGTGTATATCTCTATACATCAAGCTATCGATCGACATCCTACAATAACACATATGTTGATTAGTACATAACACACAATAATATAAGCACAAATCACATTTAATTTATTTAGGGTGAATTTCCATCTTTTAAATCTTTCGGTACTGAGTTTCCTCCATACCTTATTAACTCATTCGACTTATGTAAAGCTCGGGTTTACTTCTTTCAGACTTTTCCTTCCCTAACGACGTTATTAGCCTAAGGTTCTTCCCCCCTTAAGTTTTATAACCTAAGGCTTTGATACCAACCTATGACGCCCCCAAATTCGGGTTTCTTCCAACTCGATATATGGTGCTACACGGTGCTACAATTCACACAAACATTCAATTAAAATGCCTCAAAAGAAAGAATATGTCTTATAAATATTCCAAAACAATACTACCATTTCCTAGGTTCTTTATAACCATTATATGTGTTCTTGTCATGCTATCAAATATTATCATTACATGTGACGCCCCCAAAAATAGGTATACATCACTCATCTTGAGTCGCCAAATACATGGTACAAAATTCAAATACAATCTTTAATATACAACAAGAGAGCTATGAGTTTTAATACAAATATTGTCTTCTAGACAATATCCACTCTCAGAATAAGTCCTCATTACATTTATTGTCACCCTATTTAACAGAATAGTGAGGACTACTAATACTATCATCTGGACTGTCAATCTGTTCCTCGACTCATCCCAGGTATATTCTCATTTCCTGAAGAGAACAGTGAAGGAAAGGGTGAGCTCAACTAGCCCAGTAAGAAATATTATGACTAAGATAATGCAGAATAAATTATCATTAGTTTTCAACAATGTTAAACTGATAAAATACAATAGACATCAAGTTTAACTGTAAGCGAACATGCAATCCATTAAAAGAGTCAAGTAGAGAATAAAATCTACTATCTTTTATGATTTAAAAAGGTTTTTCATCACTTTTATCGCTGAGACTCAACTTAATAAATAATCCACATCATCCCTACACTACGACCAAGGATATTCCTTAGTATCATGACCACAAATTATCCATGCACTACGGGCCAAAGATAATTATGTTTTCATCGACGGTCCTGATCCTGCCATAAAATAATTCATCTTTGCACCCTTGGCCGAAGAGAATCCATAGCCATAATCATACCAAAAACTGTCCATCAATGCACTACGGGCCAATGAGGACTTTTTCCACATCATTTTTAACATTACGGTCATGATTATACCGAATAATCCCTGGTCATAATCATACCAAGTTCATCTATGCACTACAGGCCACAGATGACTTTCAATATAATATAAACATGCGTATGATGACAATGACATAATAATTCAATAAAACAACTTCAATAATTAATTTATCCAGGAACTAATAACGTCCAAATTGTCAACATGATACTTCTTTGTAGAGTAAAATTCAAGAATGCTCCGAAGAATATTTCCATGAAAAGATACTGGATGAAGAGCAAATATCAAGGATATTCCACTAATTTCATGGAGTATAGAAGTCAAAACTCTAACCAACTGAGTATAATAAAGAATGGAATAACAAAAGAAATCACCATGCATGCGGTACTTCGCATAGACAGGTTATTCCAAAAAAATAATAAATAACGGAACCAGGTCAGCTGTAATACGCACCAGATATGATATTCCAAATGTAAAAATAAAGAATGGAATAACAATGAAATCACCATGCATGCGGTACATCGTGATAGACAAAGAGTTATTCCAATAGAATAATAAATAACGGAACCAATGTCGTGAAATTTACAATCGGCAGATGTTCCAATGAAATAATAAAGAATGGAATAACAACAAATCCCCATGCATGCGGTGCCAGATATGAGCAAAAGTTATTCCAATGAATAATAAATAACGGAACCAGGTCTGACGTAAAACGCACCGACAGGATACGTGAGGACCCGAGTAAGGGTTTGGTTTTAAGAAATTCCGAGGATGGAATTTTTATAAGGAGGTTAGAATATAACAACCCAGAATTTTTGATTTTTCCAGAATTTAGGTTTAAAGAATTTATTATTAATAAAAGGAATTATTATTAATAATATTTTGTGCTATGTGTTTATTAATTGTTCTATAACCTAGAATGATTATTAATCGGGAGGATTCTGGCTACGAGCTAGACTGAACGAGTAAGAATTTTCAAGACGAAAATAAAATTTTTCCGGGAACATAATATTTTTCGGGGAAAAAGATGAAATAGGCACTATTCTTCCATTTTTGCTCGGAGATTTATTTTGAATTTACGAGAAACGCATGATGATATAATCCTAAGACGTAATGGAATATTCAATAATATTTCAGTTATGGCAAAAACGAAGTTTTCGCCTGTGGACTTAAAACCTAAGGGTTAGGAAAAGTGAGTTCCGAGAATTTATGATTTCGTTTAATAATTAGAGTTATTATGCGTGAGAAATATGAGTATAATACTAGTTATGATACGAGTATAGTACGAAGAATAGTACAACGTATAATACGAATATCGTACGAACGATATACGAAGAGAATACGAGAATACAAGAATGGAATGCGTAGAATACGATTAATTTTAATGGACTTTGATGAACCCAATTGGACTTAGATTATATCAAGCCCAATGGAATGTGTAATCAAGCCCATAGAAGGCCCAGTAAGAATTAATGTAAGGCCCAGTGTTAGATTTAATTAAGCCCGATCCAAGAAAATTAACCGCGGATCGAACCGATGGGTCATCGGATGGGTAAAACCCATGGGGCAACCCATGGGGAAGACCCATGGGCATAATGGGCGGCCACTTGGTCACCAAGTAAGGGTGGTGACCAAGTAAACTTGGTGGCTAAGTAATGAATAGTAAGGAGGTTAGGGTGTGAAAAGACCAAAATGCCCCTAGCCTTGGTTTTCTTTAACTAGAGAGCTCATTTCATTGTTTTGGGATTTTGAAAAATCCAACAACTTTGAGAGAGAGAGAGAGAGACTTCAGATGGGAGAAGAGAGGAAAAGGAAGAGAAAAAGCTAGCTCGATTGCACGCTTTGTCCGACGGAAGGAATTTAAGGATGAACGGTAATTCGAATCCTAGTTCCTTCTCATTTTTCTTTAAGTTTATTATGTTAAAAAACATAGCTTAATGAAGATAAGAAGTAGATAATGTTAAGAATGAATTCATATGGTTGAATTCATGAGAAAACGAGGAAATAAGAATTAGAAATTTAATTTATATATTTCTTAAGGAAGTATAAGATTCGTAAGGATTTTGAGCGATCCGAAGAACGCGAAGATCGTTGTTGATGGACAAATTTAAAACCATTGTAGGATAATTGTTGTTGATGGACAAGTTTAAAACCATAGCGTATAAGTTAGATGCTTATTGCTTGGTTAGGAATGGTAGAAACGTTCATAAAGAACAGATTAAAATTAGCTATAACGAAGTTATGGCAAAATTTTTGTAAAAGACGAACGAGAATTTGAAAGTTTATTAATGAACCCGAACGTGTAGGGTTTCATAAAAAAGTAAGAGAACGTATAAAATGTGAGTCGTAGACTCAAGAACAAACGAGTTCCGAGTTCGGATGACCGAATTACGGACGAACGAACAAAGAACATTAAGAACATTAAAATGAACGAAGGGTGAAGATGAAGCATATCAAAAGGCATGTTAACGGATTCAGAACAAATTTCTATCTGGGAGTAATTGAATTACATTAGATAACAAAGAAAATGGCTTTCGAACGATCTCATTCCGAGTTATAACGAAGAAGTTATGAGATTTCGAAGTACGCGTCTTAGAACGACCAAAGACTTATAAAAATTTTCGGGAAGAAGGTCTTGGCCATGCATGCTACGATCATACTTAGAATGGTGGTATTTGCACAGTCGGAGGGTCATGTACTGCTAACTTACGACGTGGTGCGAGAATCAGTTTTGAAGGTGGCGCCGCAGCGCCGGTGCTGAGCAATGCCGGAAATGAGATTTTAATTGCTCAATTTCTCGGGGGATGTGCAAGAAAGAAATAATAACATAATGTTCAACTAATGTAACACTTAATCAAGTGTATTAAACCTTTAATGAATGTGGAACGAAAAGATTAAACGAGATTAAAAGATAAAGAACGTGAATGCGGGTTACGTAACCGATATCCGGGGACCGTAGTCGCGATAATCGAACGTGAGGAATTGCTATAATGGTGATCCCTTAGATGTTGACTAACGAAAGTAATGAATAACATTTCGATGTTATGACATAGTAATGCGAGATGAATGTAAGGCATATAGACGTTGTGAACGCAACGTTGTTGCGATGAACGATCGGTCTTAGCATACAATGATCTGTATGGCTTCAACATTAAGAAAGAATAATGAACATGGGGTTCATGGGATAGATAACAATCGGAAAGCGATTAAAACCTTGAGTAAAGGTTGAATGAGAGATTATGAGACAAGAAACGTGAACGTTGAATACGTAAACCATTCTCGTAAATTGTATTCGCATTGGGCGAACGTTCTAAGTATACCCTGGTAGTATGATTTAGACATTGACAAAAGTAGTAAGTAAGATTTGAGTTATAAAGAAAATCATAGAGAGCGGTAAGAAGATTAATGAAAGTCGATTGAGAGTCGGATGAGAATGCTAGAATGGAATGTAAGCGTTGAACACTTTAACCGACGTGAAGGTTGAGTGTACGCAAATATTAAACGGGTAAAACCTACACCCCGTGTATGGTTTGACCGTAGGATAATGAAGAAGATTATTCAAAGAAAAGTACGTATAACGTAAAAAGAAGCGAAGTTAATATTTATAACTTGGTTGACGCTTTGAGTCGAATGAATCGAACGTTGTAAGATAAGAACAAGGTAAAGTAAAATGATTAACGCTATTAATGCGTATAATGAGTATTAAATGATCGTTTGGAGTATACAAAAGATTGGATGACTTAGACGATGATGAATAAATCCTGAGGTATGGCATTTAGTTACCAGAAAGCCATAAGGAATAAGAAATTGACTTAACAAACATTATAGTTTAATAGTTTGGATAAGTTAAGATGAGTTAGGTTGTAGTACAATCGTAACCTTTGAGGGTTGACATATGGGAGTTGGGCTAAACAATTCCTTCAGAGAGCGAAGGTATATATAAAACTGGCAACCGATCTAACTCACTGTGTGGGCGGTGTAGATGAGACGGGAACTTGTTTGGTGGTTGTTTGTGGGAAACCACTCAGAGTACCATATGGACTACTAGTAGAGACACGATGTGTGTTGAGTCCTAGTAGAATTATAAGAAGAAGATAAGAATGTAAATCATCAAAGATGATGAATGTATTGAGTAGCACATCTCCGTATGTCAAGAAGCCGTTAACTGGTAATGGATGTTGGTCGCGTAAACTTAGTTTGTAAGAACGCGAACCCTAAGATGTAAAGTTAAGTAAACCAATGCGTAAGTCAAGTATATGACTAATTGGTGTACGTGTTATTCCCTTATGTGCTGCATAGGAATTGGAATGAGCAGTTTAGCGTAAACTATAAGCTGTATCTGTACGTAAGGCAAGTTTCTTAACTTCATTCATATTTTAAATGAATGCTAGTTTCTTAAACTTCTCAGATGTTGAACTTGAGAAGTTCTGGCTATGTGCAAATGTGTGATATTTGTACAAGGTATTAGAATGTATGAGGCCTTGTGCCACAATGTGAACACTTCGGTGTTTCTATGATATGAACTGTTCACTGATTGAACTGTTCACTGATTGAACTGTTCAATATGAGCATGTTCTGTTTATACATGAATCGTTATTGATAAGTCTGTGCTATTGATTCTAGACAGACAGAATGTGCATGAAAGAGAGTATAGAATGAAAGCATTTCAAAGTAAATGTAACTGATGTTTTAAGATGATAGGAATCAAGATTATTCCTATTATTCAAGCTGCTTCATAACCTTTGTTCGGTTATTGAAGTCTGAAAAGAATGTTTAAACTCTTGAAGTTGTATGTTCAACTGCTATGACTTGCTGAGCAATTGAATGCTCACACTTGCTTTAAATAAAAATATTTTCAGCGAACGATGTTATAAAGGACTTAAGGATCCCGTAAAGATCAAGCTGATCGGTATCCAGAAGAAGTATCATTCATTATATGAATGATCGTGATGATCAAACGAAGACTTATAATATAGAATGATAGAATTTAACTATAGAATAGTTTAATGAACGTTTATGTATCCTTGGTGGCGGATAAAAGTCACTTGTATAAGATGTAAAGAATAATGTAATTATCATTATTTGTAATGAAAGAGGTTTTAAGGTTTTAGAACCTGGGATTTGAGGATGTATGTTGTTATATTTAGCTATATAACGATGTATGTTTAGAAGAAGATGGGATCGTGACGTATGAAATTCGAATGTGAAAATAGACCGAATTTCGGGGCGTTACAGGTTGGTATCAAAGCTGATAGGTTATAAATCTTAGGTATGAGTACCTAAAACTATAATCTTAGGGAGAAGGATAAGAAGATCACCACGTGATCATAGTAAATCGTAGTAACAGATGAGCTGTTAAACGATGTATGATTTATAGCCAATGCTATGAATGAATGGTACTACGAAGTAGTACGGGAAGAATAACTCAGATTGAGTTGTAAAGGATAGTATACGAATTAAAGAAAATTCGTATTAAGTAAAGAGAAAGTTTGAGGTTGTAAGATTTCAATTGAGGACTCATATTATAGCTGAGTTGTATGAATCTTTGTATGGGTAGAGGTTTGTGCTTGGTGTAACAACCACTCAGTTTATTCCAGTGATAATCATTGAAATTGGTCGCGCTATCAAGATGTATATGACGAGAAGGTGAATCTTTTCTCATGTATATACTTGGTAGGTAAAGAACGATAAGATTAGGTGCGAGTTCTTGAAACTCATACTTATGGTACGTTCGTGACTCATAATGATATGGTAGGTTCTTGAACTTCTCAACGAATGGACGCCTATGGTCTGTCTGGGATAGTTTTTAAGCTCATATTATTGTGGAAAGTTCCTAAACTCATAATGTGTGGTAAGTTGATGGACTGTACTAAGGTATAAGAATGTGTAGACTGAAAACGAGTTATTTTCAGTAGAATTAGCATTTAAGGTGCTAGAGAAGATTAAGTATTATCGCAGTAAGAAAATAAGGGAAGATGGAGAATAGGATATTCCAAATCATCTAGTTATGCTAGATTTCGAAGTTTCTTGAAATCGTGCTAATGTGCACGTTTTGAAAATGAAAGAATTGGTTCATTTTTTGGAATCAATGGATTTTAAAAGAACTATTCTTGGTATGTCTATGCTAATTGTTTCGGCTAGACAGAAATTGATTTAAAATATCAAAATGAATTTTATATCATTAGTGCATTTGATGCAAGGATGGTAAAAGGATGGAGTTATTAATGCAATTAAACTTGGTGTTGGATTTGATCAGGGGATCAACAACCCACTATGGTATGATGCATAATGATGAAGTCATAAACTGACGAAGTCCTCAACGTACTGTGAAGAGTGCGGTATCATGACGTCATGAAATGTTTTGATGTATTACAAAAGAATTTAAAGAATTGGTCGATGTCAAGCGAGTTGACTAGACGAATGTTTCAAGTTGATGTCCAATTTATTGGTATGGTCTAAGCTACTTGATTTGGCTAAGACGAATGGTATGTCATGATTAAAAGAAAATCGAGCTTTCTTTGATGAGCTATGCCGAACCAAATTGCTTTGGTGCGGAATCTAAGTCTGAGGTGAACATACCCTGAAATGGGGTGATACGATAGGTTGATCACCTACGTATGGAAGAGGTAGTTTACCTTCTTTGTGATTGTAAACTTACCAAGTAATAAAGGTTTACTGGTAGAGGTCAGATAACCTAGTATAAGTTCATGGTCGATTTGACCCTCAAAGAAAAGTATGAAATGTTTTAAAGGAATCTTTATATTCCTAGTTATTCCTTCCACTTCATGATTTTTGTTAAGTTATGAAGGGTAGGGAATGTATGAAAGATAAGAACTTCTTTGAAGAGAAGTTGAGAAGATGAGTAAGCTAAAATTTCGAGGACGAAATTCTTTGAAGAAGGGGAGAATGTGAGGACCCGGGTAAGGGTTTGGTTTTAAGAAATTCCGAGGACGGAATTTTTATAAGGAGGTTAGAATATAACAACCCAGAATTTTGGATTTTTCCAGAATTTAGGTTTAAAGAATTTATTATTAATAAAAGGAATTTTTATTAATAATATTTTGTGCTATGTGTTTATTAATCGTTCTATAACCTAGAATGATTATTAATCGGGAGGATTCTGGCTACGAGCTAGACTGAACGAGTAAGAATTTTCAAGACGAAAATAAAATTTTCTGGGAACAAAATATTTTTCGGGGAAAAAGATGAAATAGGCACTATTCATCAATTTCTGCTCAGAGATTTATTTTGAATTTCCGAGAAACACGTGATGATATAATCCTAAGACGTAATGGAATATTCAATAATATTTCAGTTATGGCAAAAACGAAGTTTTCGCCTGTGGACTTAAAACCTAAGGGTCAGGAAAAGTGAGTTCCGAGAATTTTATGATTTCGTATAATAATTAGAGTTATTATGCGTGAAAAATAAGAGTATAATACTAGTTATTATACGAGTATAGTACGAAGAATAGTACAACATATAATACAAATATCGTACGAACGATATATGAAGAGAATACGAGAATACAGGAATGGAATGCGTAGAATACGATTAATTTTAATGGACTTTGAGTTCATGGAATTTGATGAACCCAATTGGACTTAGATTATATCAAGCCCAATGGAATGTGTAATCAAACCCATAAGGCCCAGTGTTAGATTTAATTAAGCCCGATCCAAGAAAATTAACCGCAGATCGAACCGATGGGTCATCGGATGGGTAAAACACATGGGGCAACCCATGGGGAAAACCCATGGGCATAATGGGCAGCCACTTGGTCACCAAGTAAGGGTAGTGACCAAGTAAACTTGGTGGCTAAGTAATGAATAGTAAGGAGGTTAGGGTGTAAAAAGACCAAAATTCCCCTAGCCTTGATTTTCTTTAAATAGAGAGCTCATTTCATTGTTTTGGGATTTTGAAAAATCTAACAACTTTGAGAGAGAGAGAGAGAGACTTCGGATGGGAGAAGAGAGAAAAAGGAAGAGGAAAAGCTAGCTCGATTGCACGCTTTGTCCGACGGAAGGAATTTAAGGATGAACGGTAATCTGAATCCTAGTTCCTTCTCATTTTTCTTTTTATTATGTTCAAAAACATAGCTTAATGAAGATAAGAAGTAGATAATGTTAAGAATGAATTCATATGGTTGAATTCATGAGAAAACGAAGAAATAAGAATTAGAAATTTAATTTATAAATTTCTTAAGGAAGTATAAGATTCGTAAGGATTTTGAGCGATCCGAATGAATCTTATGAATGAGTAGGTCAAGTGAGTAAGGAATGATGTCCTATAACATCAAATTCCAAGAAAAATTAAAATCATAATCCAAAATATCGTTTAAAAACGAAGAACACGCGAATAACGCGAAGATCGTTGTTGATGGACAAATTTAAAACCATCGTAGGATAATTATTATTGATGGACAAGTTTAAAACCATCGCGTATAAGTTAGATGCTTATTGCTTGGTTAGGAACGGTAGAAACGTTCATAAAGAACAGATTAAAATTAGCTATAACGAAGTTATGGCAAAATTTTTGTAAAAGACGAACGAGAATTAAAAAGTTCATAAATGAACCCGAACGTGTAGGGTTTCATAAAAAAGTAAGAGAATGTATACAACGTGAGTCGTAGACTCAAGAACGAATGAGTTCCGAGTTCGGATTACCGAATTACGGACGAACGAACAAAGAACATTAAGAACGTTAAAATGAACGAAGGGTGAAGATTAAGCATATCAAAAGGCATGTTAACGGATTCAGAACAAAGTTCTATCTGGGGGTAATTGAAGTACGTTAGATAACGAAGAAAATGGCTTTGGAACGATCTCATTCCGAGTTATAACGAAGAAGTTATGAGATTTCGAAGTGCGCGTCTTAAAACGACCAAAGACTTAGAAAAATTTTCGGGAAAAAGGTCTTGGCGCACATGGCCAATCATGTTTAGAATGGTGGTAATAGCAGTTTACCAGTCGAAGGGTCATGTACTGCTAACTTGCGCCGCAGTGATGTGAGAATCGATGTTGAAGGTGAAATACAAATACAATCTTTGAGCAATGCTTAAAATGAGATTTTAATTGCTCAATTTCTCGGGGGATATGTAAGAAAGAAATAAGAACATAATGTTCAACTAATGTAACACTTAATCAAGTGTATTAAACCTTTAATGAAGGTGGAACGAAAAGATTAACGAGATTAAAATATAAAGAATGTGAACGCGGGTTACGTAACCGATATCCGGGGACCGTAGTCGCGATAATCGAACGTGAGGAATTGCTATAATGGTGATCCCTTAGACGTTGATTAACTAAAGTAATGAATAACATTTCGATGTTAAGTCATAGTAATGCGAGATGAATGTAAAGCATATAGACGCTGTGAACGCAACGTTGTTGCGATGAACGATCGGTCTTAGCATACAATGATCTGTATGGCTTCGACATTAAGAAAGAATAATGAACATGGGGTTCATGGGATAGATAACAATCGAAAAGCGATTAAAAACTTGAGTAAAGGTTGAATGAGAGATTATGAGACAAGAAACGTGAACATTGAATACGTAAACCATTCTCGTAAATTGTATTCGCATTGGGCGAACGTTCTAAGTATACCCTGGTAGTATGATTTAGACATTGACAAAAGTAGTAAGTAAGATTTGAGTTATAAAGAAAATCATAGAGAGCGGTAAGAAGATTAATGAAAGCCGATTGAGAGTCGGATGAGAATGCTAGAATGGAATGTAAGCGTTGAAAACTTTAACCGACGTGAAGGTTGAGTGTACGCAAATATTAAACGGGTAAAACCTACACCCCGTGTATGGTTTGACCGTAGGATAATGAAGAAGATTATTCAAAGACAAGTACGTATAACGTAAAAAGAAGCGAAGTTAATATTTATAACTTGGTTGACGCTTTGAGTCGAATGAATCGAACGTTGTAAGATAAGAACAAGGTAAAGTAAAATGATTAACGCTATTAATGCGTATAATGAGTATTTAATGATCGTTTGGAGTATACAAAAGATTGGATGACTTAGACGATGATGAATAAATCCTGAGGTATGGCATTTAGTTACCAGAAAGCCATAAGGAATAAGAAATTGACTTAACAAACATTATAGTTTAATAGTTTGGATAAGTTAAGATGAGTTAGGTTGTAGTACAATCGTAACCTTTGATGGTTGACATATGGGAGCTGGGCTAAACAATTCCTTCAGAGAGCGAAGATATATACAAAACTGGCAACCGATCTAACTCACTGTGTGGGCAGTGTACATGAGACGGGAACTTGTTTGTTGGTTGTTTGTGGGAAACCACTCAGAGTACCATATGGACTACTAGTGGAGACACGATGTGTGTTGAGTCCTAGTAGAATTATAAGAAGAAGATAAGAATGAAAATAATCAAAGATGATGAACGTATTGAGTAAGACATCTCCGTATGTTAAGAAACCGTTAACCGGTAATGGATGTTGGTCGCGTAAACTTAGTTTGTAAGAACGCGAACCCTAAGAAGTAAAGTTAAGTAAACCAATGCATAAGTCAAGTATATGACTAATTGGTGTACGTGTTATTTCCTTATGTGCTGCATAGATTTTGGAATGAGTAGTTCAGCGTAAACTATAAGCTGTATCTGTGCGTAAGGCAAGTTTCTTAACTTCATTCATATTTTAAATGAATGCTAGTTTCTTAAACTTCTCAGATGTTGAACTTGAGAAGTTCTGGCTATGTGCAAATGTGTGATATTTGTACAAGGTGTTAGAATGTATGAAGCCTTATTCCACAATGTGAACACTTCGATGTTTCTATGTGATATGAACTATTCACTGATTGAACTGTTCAATATGAGCATGTTCTGTTTATGCATGAATCGTTATTGATAAGTCTGTGCTATTTATTCTAGCCAGACAGAATGTGTATGAAAGAGAGTATAGAATGAAAGTATTTCAAAGTAAATGTAACTGATGTTTTAAGATGATAGGAATCAAGATTATTCCTATTATTCAAGCTGCTTCATAACCTTTGTTAGGTTATTGAAGTCTGAAAAGAATGTTTAAACTCTTGAAGTTGTATGTTCAACTGTTATGACTTGCTGAGCAATTGAATGCTCACACTTACTTTAAATAAAAACATTTTCAGCGAACGATGTTAGAAAGGACTTAAGGATCCCGTAAAGATCAAGCTGATCGGTATCCAGAAAAAGTATCATTCATTATATGAATGAGCGTGATGATCAAGCGAAAACTTGTAATATAGAATGATAGAATTAAACTATAGAATAGTTTAATGAACGTTTATGTATCCTTGGTGGCGGATAAAAGTCACTTGTACAAGATGTAAAGAATAATGTAATTATCATTATTTGTAATGAAAGAGGTTTTAAGGTTTTAGAACCTGGGATTTGAGGACGTATGTTGTTATATTTAGCTATATAATGATGTATATTTGGAAGAAGATGGGATCGTGACGTACGGAATCCGGATGTGAAAATAGACCGGATTTCGGGGCGTTACAGGATATTCCAATAAAATAATAAAGATGTAACCGAGTCCTCGTAAAAACGCATGAGCATGTGATATTTAAAATGTAATAATAAAGAATGGAATAATAGAAGAATTTCACCAAGTATAGGGTAGCCCGCGTATACAGGTTATTCCAACAGAATAATAAATAATGGAATAATAGAAGAATTTCACCGAGTATAGGGTAGACCGCATATACAGGTTATTCCAACAGAATAATAAATAATGGAATAATAGAAGAATTTCACCAAGTATAGGGTAGATCAGATATACGAGGTTATTCCAATGTAATAATAAATATTGGAATAATGTAAGAATTTCACCAAGTATAGGGTAGATCATGATACTGAGTTATTCCAATGTAATAATAAATAATGGAATAATGTAAGTTCTCTTCATGAATACGAAAAGAAATAATACCCTTACGAGTACAACAAATAATATCCCTTACGAGTACAACAAATAATATCCCTTACCTTTGAAAGAAGAGTACTCCGACTGGTAGGGCGAGGATATACTCAAAGAAAACTTGCACTATGCTCAAAGATTTCTTAAACTCCAAAGAAATACGCTCAAGATTATAGACGAAGAATTCTCTCTATAGTTTCTCTCTCTCTAGAGTTTCAGTGAATTCGTAAGAAATAATGAAGGAATGAGCTTCTATTTATAGAAGAATGGATCAATAGTAACTAATTCATGAAACGGTCCGTATTAATTTACTTTTTAATCGGACGATCCGATTTAAAGCAAAATCTTTTAAATAAAATATAATATATTCTATTTATAATCTAATAAAATGAATAACTTTATAAAAGTATTCTATTTTATATAAAAAGATTTTACTATGCAAAACACTACGCATAATAGAATATAATATATTCTATTTATAGAATAACTTTATAAAAGTATTCTGTTTTATACAAAAAGCTTTTCTGTTTTATTACATTAATAATATCAATAAAACAAAACTGAGTGACTTATCACGTAAGCATCAATAATCAATATTGTGTGCTACTATGTAACCACGCGTATTACTGTACTTTTACTACCGAGTAGTTCAACAGTATTAACGGTAAACTTCCGCAGTTATTTTCATAAAAATATTTTTGTCATTTTCTCAATCCGACAATAATTCCGTTGTGGGGTCCACCAATTATTGTGTCGTTGTACGAATATTCCCTACTAAAATGAATATTCCCCGACCAATTGAATATAATACAACAACTTAGCCAAAAAAAAAATATTTCGAGAAAATTTATAAATACTACCCACAACTATAACATTATCTCAAATTCACACCATAATATAAAAAAAATATTTCGAGAAAATTAAATCTTTATTCGTAAATTTTGGGATTTTACATTACAAGCCTATACTATTACATAGTTAATCTACAGGTTCGCCTTAGCCTTCCCTTTATCCTTGCTGGATTCTTCAATCCATTTGGCTTTTGCTTCATTCATATGGTTCAAGCAAGAGTGAACATAACAAACTCAGCAAGTACAACAATTTTATTTAAACGACATGCTTGAAACATAGGAATCGTATATTTTCAATAACTGAACAATAGTTACGAAGTACAATCGATAATTCAAAATAACACTTCTTTTTTTTTAAAACGTTTTACAATGACAATATTCAGTAAAACATCAATTCTGGTCCACGACCATGAGCATTTCATAATTTATTTGAAAAGGACAACCCGACACTAAGTCTGTAAGTCCGATATAGCTTACGAGCACATCTAGGTGATCAGCCTATATTACTCTATGTTGATCAACACTACATTCATTAAACATATGTACGTTTAAGTTTTAGAAATCTCGTGTGCCTATCGAATAATCGATGAAAAATACATTTGTTTATTCATAATCAGGCTTACCTTGAATCTGTAACAAACAGTTGGCGTAGGATAGCGTTATCAATTCTATATTGAAAAACTTATATAGAAATCAATCAATCTTTCAAGAATCATCTCGCCGAGAAAAAACTGGCATCGACCCTTTCGTAAAATAATCCATGCATCTCATAACATGAATCACTGAAAACCTGGCTAACACGAAGGTTAGACGCGCGATAAGAAAAACTTGCCTTCAGCGTCTGCTACAATAAAATTACTTTTCCTTTGAGTCTTTACAGTCTATACAACACATAACCACATAACATACCACATTAGGTCATGAATGAACATACATGGTTCTTAATGAATCTTACCCTTCTTCTCAATCTAATCATGTATTAGATTTGTTATTATTGGTTCTGGCTTGCCGTTATAATTTACATCATTCTTACCAACTTCTTTCTCTTTTATGTCTTAAGTGGACTTACTTCATTAATACAACTCGTTTTGAGTTAATCATCCTTTATCACGGCTTACTACCGTTCCTACGTTACTATCCGAGACTCGATCATCATTTGTTAAATACACTTATTGCATACCATTCACGTTTACATTCAATTGACTTATCTTCAACCTTAAGTATTATACCGAAGGTTTATATCATTCATAATGATGTTACATTTAAGTTAATTAAGGATTTAATTCAGCCTTCATTCACTTCTCCTTTTAATTTATATTTAAAAACATCCCTCTCTATGCTTCACTTAGTGCTGGTGCTACGACGCCAGTTTCATATACAAAAACTGCGCTGCGGTGCCACTCGTTAATAGCCAGGAACCCGGCCTTGGCGCTGCGGCGCCATGCCCAGTTCATTTTTCCGCTCTGTGGTGCGAAACTTCAATAGCTCTAAGCCTTTCTTGGCCCTGTGGTGCCATATATTTTTCTTGATGATCATTTGCTATTTCAGGTCCTCAAAGACTACAAAAATTTTGACAGACCACTTTTTCGATGAACTTCCCAGCTTCATAACTTATTCATTTTTCATCCTAATTGACTCATTCAAAAGCCCACAACTCATAAATTACGTACTCTACGTGTTCATGCAAGAATTTTCTATTTTCGAATCCGCTAGCTCAAAATTCACTTATTAGTTCATTTTAACGAAAACGATAAACGTTCGTGGACGTTCAACGCTCATTTCTTCGTTCTAAGTCAGAATTTGGTCATTCTCGAATTCATAACTCTATAATGCCAAATAAGACTTGACTCCATTGAAAACCAATTTTTCCAAGCTCGATATCAAAATTTGATTTCCATTCCGAGAATTTCACGAATTAGACGATTATCGTCCAAACTCGTGAATTCTGCCTTAACTTCGTTTCTTCTGATTTGTTCATCATTTCAAATGGATTCAATCCAGCATATTAACATCTTAACATACATATTACAATAGCTTATTTACATGATAAGTTATTACTTGTTCTTCATATGTTTAGAACTTATAAAAGTATAAATTACTTATGACTTCATTTCACATGACTTATTATAGATTAAGTCTTTTAACCACATTCTTGCTTTTTATTATCATACTTACTTCATTAATATAAACATGTTACAAGTTCTTCTTTAGTTCATAGCGTATCTATAAACAAAATGCTTATTCACGGCTTATTAAGACTTAAGTCCATTGATTAGCCATTTCTTCCTATTCTTAGAATACAAATCCTACCACTACCCACTTCTCTAACAAATGAAGAGAAAGAGAATCATGGTTTAAGTTCTTACCCTTGAAGATCACTTGGTTTAAGATTTGTTCTTCATTCTTACTTCTTAGATTAAGAAAGACTAACTCTTACTTTTCTTGCTTTTTTCTCTCAAGCCAATAAGCATGTTATAAGTGGTAATGTGTTGGATGAAAAGAAAACAACCAACAATTGAAATCCAAGCTTGCTATTTATAGGACTTCCTAAGTTAGGGTAGTTTAGTCAATAAACCATTCCCACCTCCTTACTATTCATTACCTAGGCATTAAGTTAACTCGCTCCTCAAATGAATTACTTGGCCATCACAACACTTAGTCATTAAGTTAACTTGCTTAGCACATAACTTATCCTTTGCTTGCTCAACACTTTTACTTAGCCACCAAGTACTTTACTTGGCCACCACTTTGGGTCATCCATGTGATCATGGGTTGCCCCATGGATCAACCTTGCTTTGGACTTTAAATTCAATTAATCTCATATTATACTTTGGGCTTGCATTAACAAATCTTTGGGCTTTACCATTAGCTTGCATTGGACTTGTACATTAATCCTTATTGGACTTACACATTCCTACATTTGGGCCTTATCATAATTCCCATTGGACTTTACAATTTCCTACTCAATCCTATAAGTCCATTACATATGGCTTAAAGCCTTAGAACGTATAATGTATGTATTATTCTCGTATACTTATTCAATATATATGTCATACCATTATCCATACATACTCGTATAATACCTCGTATCGTACTCGTATTCATTATTTCGTATAATACCTACGTTTTATACGATAATCGTTTAATTCATTATTCACATTTCTTTTTCTTCTCGGAACTCACTTTCCCTAACTATTAGGTTTTAAGTCCGCAGGCGAAAAATTACGTTTGCCATAACTGAAATATTATTGGATAATCCATCTTACCTCGATATTCTATCGTTACGTATTTCTCGAAAGTTCAAAAATAATTCCCAAGCAAAAATGTGTGAATAGTGTTTTTCAAAAAAATTCTCGGAACGCTTTTATTTTTGTCTTGGAAATTCAAACACTTTAATTCTACCATGTAGCCAAAATACTACGACGTTCCGACATATCTAGGTCATAGAACGACCTTCAATTACCTTACTCCCATAAATAATCAATTAAATTTATTTAATCCACATAATAAAATAAAAAATTTAATTCTCATAAAAATCTGATCTTCTCGGGCGTTACATAAGTACTCTCATTTATTCCTAATAAGATTAGGAGGTTATTTAATTAAAAAAAATTAATTAATTATTCCTAATATGATTCGGAGAATAATTAATTAAAGAAGTTTAATTAATTAAAATAAAACCCAATTCCTTAATTGTTAAGGAGGGTTAACCACGTCTATAAATAAGAAGAGTCTTATTATGGGTGAGGGTGGTTCATACTTTCACAAAACACGTTAATACACAATTCCAATAGTTAGGAGAGCACATTTTTTTCTATGAGAGATAAAAAAACTAGGGTTTTGTCAAATACCCATCTTCTTGCATCTTTCTTCTTCTTTGGTGGATCACCTCTAGAGGACAAACACTTGGGCGGCTAATATGGATCAAAGGAATGAGCCAAACCTGGTGGATTCAAGTTGAACGCGAAAAGGATTGGATGTGAACTTGTACTTGTGGAAGCTCAAATCTTCAAGGTTATAATTCTTATTTTTTATCTTTTCATTTAATTAATAATTGTGCATAAAAGATGATCCAAGTATATAGTTTGTAAAATTTTAAAACTCTGATTTTTCATGCTTCCGCTTAATTTGTACAATTTTATTGCGTTCATGAATATTACAAACCTAAGAGTGGCATCAGAGCCAAACCTTTATGCGAATTATTAATTGTTCAAATTCGATATGTATGTTGATGTGTTAAGAACAAATATTTTGGCATTATTACTGCTATAGAATCATGTTTTTAGGGAAAAACTGCATAATTCGCGAACTAAAAAAATAGATTCTGGAGATTAGTGCCACTTTCCAAAAACAAAAATATATTTTTTAATTTCTATGTTTATTAAGATAAAAGTTTTATTTTAATTCAATATTTTTTCAGTAATTCTAAATTAAAAATAAAGGAGTTTATTTTGATTTGGAATTGGATTAAAATAAAGTTTGTTATTTTAATTGGAATTGGATTCCACATTTATTTGAATAAAATAGTTTATTCAAAAGTTTTATATTTGTAATGAACCCAAAATTAAAACAATTTAATTATCAACTTTGGTCGTTAATAACACATCTACCTTCCGGTTTTACATCATTATTCGACGTTAAACTTTATAAAATGCAGAATAATTTAAACTTTTATATCCTATTACTTTAAATCCCAGAATCAAAACCTTTATCATCTACATATCTTTGAATCAATCTTATTTTATGATTCGCTTTATCATTGGTATTATATAAAATTTTACATTTCAATCCGATAACCCTTACATATCAGATAACTCTAACTTTAGCTTTACAACTCAACATAAAACTATATATCATAAAACATTTAGTACATCTCATGAATCTTAATCATGGTATAAAGAAATAACAACTTTAGCTAAAATATTAATCTTCGTGTATTATTTTTGATCCACGTCATTCAAGTAGCACATAATGTTACTTTCAATCCTTAACCTGCAAAAATGGTTATTTACAAGGTTGAGCTCGACAGCCCAGCAAGATCAAAAAATTTTTATGCATCACATAACACATAATAACATGCTCAACATATAACATATATGCTGCAGTTCATATACCAAGTATAAAGATTGAGTTCCTTACTCAATTAGCATGCTTTAATCAATCAGCGTAGTCATAAATTGAATTTAACATTTCATACTTTCAACATATAAATAACACATAATGCTCTTGGCAATAAAGATTTAAAACAGTTAATCATCAAGTTCAATAGCAAATAGGAACTGAAAGACTTGCCTTGATCGTTGTTTACCAATAACAGTTTAATAGCTTACAGTTATCTGCACTTCACGTGCCCTACACAATTATATAATCATACACATCAACTATTAGTCACAAAGCAACGCATATTAGTTGTAATGTAAACTTTACTCTACATCTCATAACCCTTCCTATTATATATACACAATGTTCAATTTGACTGTGTTAACTTTAGACTTATAACTCACTATATTTCATCTTAGTCAAACTCGAAGTTCATTCAAGTGTTTAAGTCTTGCTAGGACTACTTATTGGTTTTATATTAACCCTATTCAATATCTTATAATATTAATTTCATTTGATTTAAAATACTTTTTACGTTCATTAACACTTATTACTAGCGTTTTCGACGCTTATTCGTCTACACGCCCAATTTGTCTCTCTTGTGTGTGCTTAGTATGCGTATACAACTTATCTAATATATCATTTATTAATGTTAAGTATCATTATACTTCATAATATTCATGTCCTATAACTTAGAACAACATCTCATTATCGCCGACATCACTATACTTGTATACGTGCATGTTCTACGCCCTCCGATTGCCTCCCTCAAATACACATCAGGTCCCAAATATGACCATTTTGACTACATGTTACCTACCTCAAATTGAAGAACTTAAAGAATAAAGGTTGTAGGTCTATTCGTCCTCGTTCGGGATCATCTTGAATCGCCTTAATCGGAGTTCGTATGAAATAGTTATGCCTATTTTACTAAAATATGTCAAAACAAATCACACTTGACATAGTTTAGGCGCAATTGTGCTCAAGAAGCGTAAACGGACCTGAAGCTACTGTTCTTCGCGATTTTTGACCCTTTTTCTCCTACTAATCTTTATAACTTGAGTTATACACATCTAAATTAGTCCGTTTTCGATTCTATGGATTTATAATTCATAGAACTACAATATACTAAAATTCTAACAATTTATAAAAACATTAACCAACCTAAAATTTGACCCAAAACACATGTTCATACACTATTTTCATGTTTTGACATCTCTAGCGAATTCGATCGCCACGACTTCATTACTTAACCAATTGACACGATTTAAACTATGTTGTTTTTGTTTCTTCACATACTAACATAATCCAACATCAATTTATATATTATAACACATATTGAGCATGAAATTATATACTTTCTTAAGCCATTTTTCATACATAACCACTTTTATTTCAATTCTTCCTATAATCCTAGTTTCACGTGTTTGATACTCAAACAACACTCATATATGATAATTAACATATTATACATACCCATTAATCTTTATAAACCAATTCTTTACTCAAATCATGCACCATAACTAATTAAAGAGAAGAAGTTTTGATAAAACACAACTAAGAACTAGGGCTATATTACCTTTTAATTTCTCCATAAGCTTAACTAGATGATGAGAATGGCTTGATTATCCTTCCTCTCCCTTCTTTGATTCTCACAATCACCTCTTTTCAATTTCCCAGATAATATGTCTCTCTCAAATTCTTCCCTTCTACTCTGCTCTCAAACTTAGGAAAATAATAAGCGTAACCCAAAATAACTAAATATTAGTCTTTACGTACTTCTATCAGTTATACAAACCAAGAGACCCATCTGTTACAAAAGGTAAAGGGTCACAAGGCCATGTTTGGCTAGACCCACAAACCCTTTTTAATTTATTTTGATAATATTATATTATATAGTTTTTATTTGTCACACATGTAACCAATTTACATAACTTACAATAATAATTATAATAATTATAATTTTCTTTAATATTAAACAACTCATTTAATTTAATTAATTCATTAAATTAAATCCTCAAAAAATAAAATTTACCTTTGCTTTAATTTAATTATCATACACACGTAACTAAATTATTATACCTCAATTTCATAAATTATTTATTTTTCTCAATAAATAAATTATTTAAAATATATATTTAATTCAATAAATATTTAAAATAAATTATAAAATTCATTTAATTCCTTCAATAGTTAACTCAACTATTAAACCTCACTTTCCCAATATATGAATATATATCTCTCTTCACACTGGATCACACATTTCAAAATATATAGCACGTATATATACATACTCAAACTCAAAACATCTCATAATAAGAATTTTAATTAATAAATTCCTATTTTAATATCTTATAAAAATTCGGGTTGTCACATCATTCCCTCCATATAAGGATTCCGTCCTCGGAATCACCGAAACCCTACCTTACTCAGGTTTTCATCAAATCTCTTCATTGAATAACTTCAACATATTACCTTAATATAGGTTTCATATTTTGTACTCCCACTATTCTTGATAATAAATTCTTTTAAGTTTTATTTTGTTGAGAACGGTGGTCTATAGCTGTTGAGGTTCTCCCTAGAGAGTATGGAAATAATTTTGTTGAGAACTTTAGATAAGTGTGTCGTATTGTATACGTCAATTGATATTTAATTTTGGTGAACCGAATAGGGTAAGGCGAACCTAACTTTGGAAGGGTGTTTTGTCACTATCATACAAGATGTCCAATGACATACAACCTCATGTTATCATAAGACAGGGTTGTGCACATCCACTTGCTGAGTATATCTACGAGCACTACCTATATGATCTTGGAGTTTTGTTGAAACATAATGTTAAATTGCAGACGGTGGAGATAGTTATATGTCCAAAGACTCACCATTGGAAGGAACATGATATTAATCTTCTCATTTTGCTTTGGGGTCTATTGGGTCAACCAAGGATAATTCTCTGGACATATGATATCTATCATAACTTAGATTCATGGTCTCCTATGTACGAAGGTTTCCTTGAGCACTTCCCAAAGATTTTAATTTCTAAAACAGTTTTTTACTGTACTTTTATATAAAGTACCATTGTAAGGTTGTGGTCGAGGCACCATGAGAATTATATACATTTGTATTAAAACTCACAGTTTAACTGTGGTCGTATTCTGCATGACTGTTTAACAGTTGTATAAATGAAGTTTGTATTTGATATTTATAGTATGATATTTGGCGACTCAGAGGGTCATGCGGACCTATTTTAGGGGCGTCACAATAAGAATCTTCCACAATTGCTCAATAATTGGGAAGCGATATGAATAGCAGGAATTTAAAAGATTCCAATTCATGATGAGGGTCATAAGACCTTGAACTACGTCCACGGTTATAAGTATTCTTTCAACTTAAACCTTAGCAGTCATTAGGTTATAGGGACTCCCATACTTTGGGTGTTAAGCCCTTCGTACGATGTATTGTGCACTCTACCCACGGTTATAAGTACTCTTTCAACTTAAACCTTAACAATCATTAGACTATAGAGACTCCCGTACTTGGGGTGATCAGCGTGACACCCCCAAATCCAGGTACTTTATTCCCACAGGAGTTGGTGTTCACTTAATCAAACATTCATATCTAACTACCCAATCACAATAAAACTGGATAAATAAAACCTTTCCCATTAAAGGGTTACATAACAAAATCTCCCAAATTTATCTAACCTTTAAATACAATCACCAAATGCGAAATTAAATAAACATCATTAAAACCAAGTCTAAGATCATCATAATAAAAGTCTAAAGTAAAAATTACAAGTCTTCATCACTTGCACATTTTTTTCCTTTCCTTTCTTTGCTGAGACGAAGGTTCATCTACCTTCTCTTCTTTAGTCAGCAATGAGTTTTAAAATATGCAAGAGTGAGCAAAATAATTGCTCAACCGGATACAATCTGAGATCAACATGAGTATAGTAATAATAACTTGACCAATAATAGGCTCATCAATAATGAATAGTACTCATCATCAATAATCGAAACCCAAAATCCAAAATGTAGAATAACTATAACCGAGGGTCATAAGACCAAGAACTATGTCCACAAATATGAGTAATCTTTCAACTCCAACTTTAACAAATATAAGGCTATAAGGACTCCTCGCATTTTGGGGGATCAAATTCTTCGTACCATGTTTTTTGTGTACAAACATTTAATGTTACATAAGTTATCCCCAATAATAATAGGGTTGTTCATCTCAAAGATTTGGAGTACAAGTCCGCACTCAAAGAGAGTTTGGTCCGATAAGCTTTCAAGGGTAATTTGAAGTTCAACGATCATCAACTAGAGGACTAGTTAAATTAATAACATTATATTACGTAATAATTGTAATTGAATCAACATGGTAAACCAAAATCATGCTTTAGGAATAATCTAATAGCATATACTTTGAATAAATATAACATGCCTTGCTTGAACAATATTAAGTCAAGGTTAATTAGAATTGAGTACTAAGCATGCATAACAGTTTGAACGATGAAATTGCTCAACATTAGTATAAATAGTTGTGCATGCTAAACATCAAGTTAAATACAAGAATAACTTGTCAACATTAAACCAAAGTTTAGAAAGCTTGCATCATTCATAAGGTAATCAAATTGAAACAATAAATAGTTCAACAAGATAAAGAATCAGAAATCTTGCATTATTATATTGGAAACAATAATTGATTCAATCAAGATAATGGATTAGAACACTTGCTCAAAGAACAATTTAAGCGCTTGCACAATTTTAAAAGTAGAGTTAGAGAACTTGCCTTGCTCGTAGGCTAAACCAAATCAATACGAATCACAATATACTATAAACATATGTCATCATGACATAATTAGTCATTACCATCTTACAAACATAACTAAGTACGTTCCTTATTTAAAATTGGATTTTTAATCACATAATCGAGTTATAACACATGTTAATTGTTAATAACATACTTATTCATAGTATAGTAATACTAAAATCAACATTTAGCAGTCCTACTATCATCACATAACTTTTCTTAAAATTTCGTGTACAAAAAGTACACCGAGACCGATATTCTTTAACTCAGCCATGCATTTCCACAATTTCCACTGTGGGTCGCGTTGCGGTGTGGGCATGGTGCTTTGGCCATGGAGATCATATAATATGTAGTAGTACTGCCTTTCCACAAAAAGGTATCAGAAGTCCATGCATGCATATTGATTAGAACCTCGTGAGAAATTTCTCAACAATAAAGAGAAAAAAGCCAATTTTGGCCTACAAGCTCGCTTTCTAATGCACCAAATAGCATGTAAATCATACAACAACTTCATGTAAACAAAATTCAAGAACTCCTAACATGTTTCTACTCATATAACAACATAAACAACAAAATTAACACACCCAAATTCACTATTTTTGGCTAAAACTCACTTTTTGATATTTTTGATGAAAATAAACACTGTAATTTTGTTTCTCAACCAAAACCACTAATTCAAAGCATTTTATCAAAGTATATACATACTCTAACAAATTGAATAGCCAATTTATCAATTAAACAACTAAACAACTCATAATTTCTATTTTAATTAAACAATATATATATATAAAAAAACTCTCTGTAAAATACTTTTCTCCACAATTACATACATATCATCAATTTATTGATTATAATCATATATAACCTATGAAAATAACTTTACAACAATGGTTTATCATATGAACACACATAAAATCAACAATTATCCTATCACAAGAATTTCACAGAGAAAAATAGGAGAAGAGAAAGCTAAAGGAAATAGGAGAATACCTTGATTGTAGAAGATGATGGCTATCCCAAACTTCTTTTCCCCAATTCTTTTCTCAATTCTCTAGCCTTCCTTCTTCCCTTCTTTTCTTCTTTTCTTCTTCTTCTTCCTCTGAGTTTTCTTTCTTCTCTCTAACCTCTCTCCTCTAATATACGTCTTAACAAATAACGTATATAGATATTATATATATTAATTATATAATATAATTATAAACATAACTGATATCAGTTATGTGAATTTTGAAATCAAAACCCATAAGGCTTGTTTGGTTACTAACTAAAAAAAATAACCCATTAATCCTAGCACCCTGTTTGGTAAAACACAATTATATTAAAGACTTAATAGGCATTAGGCCTTGTTTGGCAAAACGGAATTACAACTCCTTTAATTTATTTTAATAACTCCTTTATAAAAGGTTATTTGTCACACATTAACTTAATTAAATTAATTCTAAAAATAATTTATCAAATCACTTTAACACATAAATCAATATCACAAAATTATAATTTTCTATATAATTATAACTTTATTTAATCAACTAACACATCCTTTTTAATTACAATTCCACTAAAAAGAATAGTAATTCAATTAATCAAAATTCTCTAACTTCATAATTAAATTAAATTAGCAAAATAATTAATTTTCCTTAATTATTTATTTAACAAATAATTAACCACATCAATTCAAATTTGAACAATTATTTATTCAACAATAAACACATCCATTTAATATTTAAATAATTCAATAAATATTTAATATAACAATTAAAATTCTAGAATGTTACATCATTCCCTCCTTACAAGGATTCTGTCCCCAGAATCACAATTCAAATAATTCATTCGTCACAATCTCCCCTACTTACAACGATTCTGTCCCCAGAATCGAAGACTCAGATTAAACAAATAACTCAGGGTAATTCTTCATCATCATTTCAAATTTTCTCGAGTTCCCACGTGGCCTCTTCGACATTGTGGTTCCTCCAAACTACCTTTACAAGTATATCACCTTATTCCCGAGCACTTGTTCTTTCCCTCGTCGACTATCCGGATAGGAACCTCTTCATAGGACAAGTCTTTCTCAAACTGTAATGGTTCATACTCAATCACGTGCTTGTAATCAGGTTTGTATGGTCGTAACACCGACACATGAAAAACATTATGAATGTTTTGCAACTCCGGAGGTAGAGCTACCTCATAAGCCACCTCTCCAACCTTTCACAGCACTTCGAAGGGTCCAATAAATCTCGGACTTAGTTTCCCCTTCTTACCAAATCGAATTTTTCCCTTCCAAGGAGAAACCTTTAGGAATACGAAATCTCCTATGTCAAATACACGATCTTGTCTGTGTTGATCAACATATTTCTTTTGTCTATCTTGAGCAACTATCAATCTTGTTCTGATGAATTTGACAACCTCAGCAGTTTGTTGTACTAGTTCTGGTCCTAATAGTTGACGTTCTTCGACTTCATCCCAAAGATAAAGGAGTTCGCACTTCCCCGCCAGATAATGCTTCGTAAAGGCAAGATGTCGATGCTAGCGTGGTAGCTGTTATTGTAGGCAAATTCCACCAATGGTAATTGTTCATCCCAGCTTCTTTTGAAATCCATGACGCATGCTCTCAACATATCTTCCAATATCTGAATCGTTCGTTCGCTTTGGCCATCTGTTTGCCGATGATATGCAGTACTCATTTGCAACTAGGTTCCCATACATTCTTGTAGTCTCTTCAAGAAAGTTTGATGTGAACCTCGAATCTCTATCTGACACAATTGACACTGGAACTTCATGTCTCGACACAATCTCTTTAACATATAACTTTGCCAGCTGATCAAGATTGAATCTAATCTTTATTGGCAAAAAGTGTGTAGATTTTGTCAATCTGTCCACTATCACCCATATCGCATCGTATCCTTTCTGAGTTGTTGGAAGACCTACCACAAAATCCATTGTGATATGTTCCTATTTCCATTCCGGTATCTCCAACGGTTGAAGTAACCCGCTTGGTCTTTGATGCTCGGCCTTGACACTCTGACATGTTAAGCACTTTGCAACGCATTCTGCAACGTCTCTTTTCATGTTTGGCCACCAAAAATGTTATCTCAAATCTTGATACATTTTCGTACTTCCTGGATGAATCGAATATCTTGAGCTATGAGCTTCTGTCAAAATGACTTCTTTAATGTCTGGTACTGCTGGAACCCAAATTCGTCCCTCGAATCTCAGCATTCCATCAGTATCAACCTTGTATTTCACTTCCTTTCCGTCGACCACACTTTCTCTTATTTTTTTGCATTCCTCATCCTGCAGCTGAGCGTTCTTCACTTTATCCACCAAAGTTTGATTGGCTTCTATTTGGTACAATTTCTCATCGGATTCTTTTAGAAATTTAATTTCCAACTATAACCTTGACATTGCTGTAATAAGCTCCTCCTTATTAGTTAACAACATCAACTTTTCCCTGCCTTTCCTACTCAAGGCATCTGCAACCACGTTTGCTTTGCCTGGATGATTAAAGATCTCACAATCATAATCTTTTATCAGTTCCATCCATCTTCTTTGACGCATGTTCAGGTCCTTCTGTGTGAAAATATACTTCAGACTTTTATGGTTTGTGTAAATCTCACATTTCTCTCCGTAGAGATAGTGTCTCCATATCTTCAGACTTTTATGGTCTTTCAATTGTCTTGATTCATACGCAATGACTTTACCGTTTTGCATAAGGACACATCCTAAACCTTTGTGTGAGGCATCACTGTACACCACAAAATTTCCTGTATTATCCGGTAACGACAACACAAGTGCCATACTTAGCTTCTTTTTCAATTCCTGGAAACTTTCTTCACACTTCTCCGTCCAAATAAATTTTACAGATTTCCTCATTAAATTTGTCAAAGGAGTGGCAATCTTGGAGAAATCCTGGATAAACCGTTTATAATACCCTGCTAATCCCAATAAACTTCTCACTTCTGATGGAGTTCTCAGTTGTTCCCAATTTATCACAGCTTCAACCTTTGATGGATCCACTGAAATTCCATCCTTATCAATTACGTGCCCAAGAAATTGTACACGTTCTTGCCAAAATTCACATTTAGAGAATTTCGCATATAACTTTTCTTTTCTTAGCGTCTCCAGCATTAGACGTAAATGTTCCACATGTTCCTCTTGAGTTTTAGAGTACACAAGAATATCGTCGATAAACACCATCACAAACTTGTCTAAAAATGGTTTAAACACCCTGTTTATCAAATCCATGAACGCTGCAGGGGCGTTTGTCAAACCAAAAGACATCACCAAAAATTCGTAATGTCCATACCTAGTTCGGAATGTCGTCTTCAGTACATCCTCCTTTCTTACCTTCAATTGATGATACCCACTTCTCAAATCTATTTTCGAGAAATATCTAGCACCCTTCAATTGATCAAACAAGTCATCTATTCTTGGCAATGGATATTTATTCTTAATAGTGACTTTGTTTAACTCTCTATAATCAATGCAAAGACGCGATCGCCCATCCTTCTTCTTTTTTATTTAATAACACCTAAGCTCTCCCATGGTGACACACTCTTACCGAATGTATTTCTTGTCCAACAGCTCCTGTAGTTGTACCATCAGTTCTTTCATCTCCATCAGAGCCATTATGTACGGGGCTTTCGATATCGGAGCTATTTCTGGAGCTAAGTCGATCACAAACTCGATTTCTCTGTCAGGATGAAGTCCTGGCAAATCCTATGTAAACACGTCCACAAATTCCCTAACCACTGGTATTTCTTCTAGTTTTGCACCCTTCTTCTAAGTATCGACTATGGAAGCTAAATAACCCACACAGCCCTGACTCAACAACTTTTTGGCCTGCATAATCGTCAGACATCTCATTTGTCTAGGCGATTTGCTACCATTGAATACTACCTTTGACAGAGTCATAAGGTTTACACATTTCTTTTGGCAGTCAATTATCGCTCCACAATTAAACAACCACCCATTCCCAAAATAACATCAAACTCTCCAAGCCTAATCGAATTAAATCTACCATAAAAATATTTCCTTAATGGTCACCCTACGCTTCTTGTATCTAACCTAACAGGAATTACTTCCTTATTCGCGATTTCTTTGTTCAAAGGGAAATTCAATTCTTCACTAGGTAATCCTAATCTCATAGCAAATTCATCAGATATAAATGAGCAAGTAGCACCCGAATCAAATAATACATAAGCATCAATATCATTGATTGGGATAATACCTGACACCACATCCTTTGATTGCACAAAGATCTTGCATACATCCATGTTGAAGGTTCTGGTTGTGGGCTTATTTGTTGTTGTTGGTCCCGCAATAGCCAACGCACCTCCACTAGCATTTCCCTTGCTCCCATTTGTCTCACCAGATCTCTTCTTAGGGCATTCACGAGCAAAGTGATCCTTGGATCCGCACGTGAAGCATACATTCTTCTTAGCTTGAGTGAAATTTGGGGCGATGTGACCCTCCTGGCCACAATTGAAGCATACTCGTTTCCCCTGCAAACACACTCCCTTATGAAACTTTCCGCACGTAGCACATGCTTTGAACTTCTTATCATCAATTCATTGATTATAATCATATATAACCTATGAAAATAACTTTACAACAATGGTTTATCATATGAACACACATAAAATCAACAATTATCCTATCACAAGAATTTCACAGAGAAAAATAGGAGAAGAGAAAGCTAAAGGAAATAGGAGAATACCTTGATTGTAGAAGATGATGGCTATCCCAAACTTCTTTTTCCCAATTCTTTTCTCAATTCTTTAGCCTTCCTTCTTCCCTTCTTTTCTTCTTTTCTTCTTCTTCTTCCTCTGAGTTTTCTTTCTTCTCTCTAACCTCTCTCCTCTAATATACGTCTTAACAAATAACGTATATAGATATTATATATATTAATTATATAATATAATTATAAACATAACTGATATTAGTTATGTGAATTTTGAAATCAAAAGCCATAAGGCTTGTTTGGTTACTAACTAAAAAAAATAACCCATTAATCCTAACACCCTGTTTGGTAAAACACAATTATATTAAAGACTTAATAGGCATTAGGCCTTGTTTGGCATAACGGAATTACAACTCCTTTAAATTATTTTAAGAACTCCTTTATAAAAGGTTATTTGTCACACATTAACTTAATTAAATTAATTCTAAAAATAATTTATCAAATCACTTTAACAAATAAATCAATATCACAAAATTATAATTTTCTATATAATTATAACTTTATTTAATCAACTAACACATCCATTTAAATTACAATTCCAATAAAAAGAATAGTAATTCAATTAATTAAAATTCTCTAACTTAATAATTAAATTAAATTAGCAAAATAATTAATTTTCCTTAATTATTTATTTAACAAATAATTAACCACATCAATTCAAATTTGAACAATTATTTATTCAACAATAGACACATCCATTAAATATTTAAATAATTCAATAAATATTTAATATAATAATTAAAATTCTAGAATGTTACAATCAGCCCTTCGTATCATGTATTGTGCATAAACATCTAAACGCTTTCGCGTAATCCCTTATAAAAGGGTTGTTCATCTCAGCTTTTCAACATCTTAATCCGCTCCAAAACAATTTGGTTTGGCATAACTTCTCAAGAAACGCTTGAATTTCATAAACATCTTTCAATATTCGTCTAGCTGAATCAAATAACATAGACTTCTACAATTCAGACATCAATCAAAATACACACACACACACACACACACACACACACACACACACATATATATATATATATATATATATATTCTCATATCTTAAAGAAATCTCAAAAATCTTTTTATGACGTCATGATACCGCATTGTATTTACAGTCCATTTGAGGATTCCGCCATTTGGTGATTTTATCATACTACATCATACCATAGTGGGCTGACGATCCTTAGATCACATCCAACACTAAGTAATACTGCATTGATGACTCCATCATTTTTTTATCATCTCTGCACCAGGTTCCATGATGCATTGATGATATAAAAATACATTTTGATATATTTTAAATCATTTTTGTCTAGCCGAAGCAATTAGCATAGACATACGAATAACGGTATTGTTTTTAAAACTCATTGGTTTCATCATTTGATCCAATGTTTTTCAAGAAAATAGAAGTGCAAACATCAGCACCAAGTCAATAAATTTTGAAAGTCTAGCATAGCTAGTAGATTTAGAATATCTAATTTTCTCCATCAACTTCAATCTTCCTATACCCCCAGTATAGTTCATCAAACTTACTACACATTGGAATTTCAGTAACTTGCCACAATAATATGAGTTTAAGAACTTATCTTAGTCATACCATAGGCATCCATTCGCTGAGGGGTTCCAAACATACCATATTATTATGAGTCACGAACATACCATATGCATTAGTTTTAAGAATCACACCTAATCCTAATAATATCTGACAAATCTTATTAGTTTCTAACTATCAAATATACACATGAGAAAAGAATCACCTTTTCTCCACATATACATTGATAGTGTGACACCAACATTCCAATAATTATCAATGTGATAAACTGAGTGCAAGCACAAACCCTCGCCCATACAAAGATTTGTACAACTCAGCCATCACATGAGTCCTCAATTGAAATCCCACCTAACTCTATCTTACTCTTAACTTGCTCTTTGCTCGATACGAATTCCTCGTATCACATTATCTATAACTCCTCATGAGTTTATCTCGTACTATTTCATAGTACATCATCTTCATAGCATCAAGCTATAATTTTGCAAACATTACTTACCATCTTTCTTTTATAACTTAAACTGATCACGTCGTGATCTTATTCTATAATCATCTCCCTTAAAATTCTTTTCTTAACTCATGATCGTTTTGTTTTACGATCCCCTTTCATTCTTTTTTCATCATTTACGATTTCATTTATGCTTTTAATCTTCTAGATTTTGTGTATTCGTCATTATTCGTTATCTTGGCTATTGGAATTAGGTAACTCCCATTTCTTATCTTTATATCTCTTCAAGATTCTTCTTTGAATTTCCTTGTTTATAAAACAATTCTTCCTTTAAGAATTTCTAACTTCATTTAAATTGCTCAACATTTCATTTAAGTTCCACATTTTCATCATACGTATCCATTTTCTATACTTGGTACACATCGAGTCTCTAATAGTTTCAATATGGTACGCTGAGTGGTTTCCCACAAACTGTGACGAACAAGAATTTGTAATTAATTTTAATATTTATTGAATTAAATTAATATTTTTCGATGATTTAATTATTAGATTAAATAATTAATTGACGCAATTGTGGTAGATTAATTTAATTATATGTGTTACATTTATTAAATTAATGTAAAGAGTTTTTATTATCAAAGTATGTGATTATGTGAGCTTATTGTATTAAAAGAAATATTTAATAAGCATATTGGTATTTTAATTAATTTAATTATTAATTAGATAGTTAATAATTTGACATTATTAATTAATGAAGAAATTAATTATGTGACTATGTGAATTTATGAGAAGTTATTATATTTTATTTATATTAAATAAGATATTTGAAATGGGTGTGACATTAATTAAACTATATGATAAAGTTTTATTAAATTAAATGGTTTTTGAAACCTATTCTAGCTAGGCAAACATGGCATTAAAGGAGTTGGGGTCGATTAACCCATGATCGGGTAACTCCACCACCAACGCATCGATTATTATTATTTAGTTTACGTATTCTTTTATTTCATCTTCATTATTTGCCTAAGTCTAGAAATTATAACAGAGAAATACGAGAGAAAGAGTTGAGAAGTCGAGTTTGTTAAGAGGATTGTGAGAGTCATCCGAGAAGGAATTCATCTTCCATTAATTATACACTTGGGTAATTCTCTCAACCCAATTTTCATTGTTACGCCATTTAGTTTTTATAAAATGGCTTTCAAAGTTTTGGTTTAACATCCGTAATTGGGATGGGAGTAATGATTATGGGTTTTGTTTGTGTTATGACATATCAAATCGTATTTTATTATATATATTTTGTAAACCATATCATCAGTTTCATGAAATTACGTCGTGTATAATTTCTACAAAATTACAGAGTATGGGTTTTGGCCTTATGGCCTTATACGTGATATTTTATGTATTGATCGTATATTATCCCTAAATTTTACACTCAGTATGTTGTTATGCATGTTGATACGAAGAGACCAAAGTTTAAATGAACTATGATTCGATTGTTATAACGAATCCGTAGGGACAATTTTCATGTTTTATTTTCAAAACCTTCAAGAACATCGAGAATAAAGTGGAAGTAAATGTGTTGATTTTGCAAATTATGTGTTGTAACTTGTTAAAAATCATGCTAGATGGGTTAAGTAATGATTATATATGTATTATAATGATTGGGTAAGTCTAAATTCGTGTAAAAATAACTAATTAGAAGTTATGGCCATATTCATTTATAATTTTACCTGTGATTGATTTTTGGCCTAATTTGGCCTTGTTGTTCGTTCATGAATCGCAGAATCTATGAAACTATGAGAAAATGAGCTCAGGTAACCCAGCTTCGTACGCATGCTACTAAACTAAATTACCTCCACTTACCGACGGTCAAAAATAAATAAATAAAAATAAAAATAAAAATAAAAAAAATAAATATTTGATGAAAATTATTATTAAAATATTTATAAAATAAATTAAATATTTTAATTGAGATATTTATGGAATAAAATAAATATTTGATGAAAATTATTATTAAAATATTTATAAAATAAATTAAATATTTTAATTGAGATATTTATGGAATAAAATAAATATTCGATGAAAATTATTATTAAAATATTTATAAAATAAATTAAATATTTTAATTGAGATATTATGGAATAAAATAAATATTCGATGAAAATTATTATTAAAATATTTATAAAATAAATTAAATATTTTAATTGAGATATTTATGGAATAAAATAAATATTCGATGAAAATTATTATTAAAATATTTATAAAATAAAGTAAATATTTTAATTGAGATATTTATGGAATAAAATAAATATTCGATGGAAATTATTATGAAATAATTTATTAGAGTGTAATAATAGTAAGAGAATGAAAATATTCTAATTTAATTAAGTAATTAAATTAGAATGGTAATAATTTGTTAAATAAAGTGGAGTTTATATTAAATAATTAAGTGAAAATGTAACTAATGAATGTCGTGAATACATATGGTATGTGTGTAGGATTTGTGGTGAACGGAAGTAGTAATCGTTTAGCCTAAGCACGAGGCAAGTTTCCTAACCCTACTTGTCATTATTGTTCAAGTTTATTAATTACCTCGAGTAAATTATCATTATTATTATTCATGTTCAAATGTTATATTAAAGATTGATTATCTTTTCAAAGCATGATTCAGTTATACAATAATTGTCCTATTGTATACTTCCTGAGATTATTATTCAATTTGAATATCATTATTATTGAACCTTATTAGACTAGCGAACCCTTATTGATTCGACTAGTCCATAGTTGATGAGCGTTTTAAATTTCCGAACCCTTGATGAATTGTCCAAACCAAACTTCCTTTGGTGCGGCCTCGAATGTCAAACTGAGATGAACAACCCTGCAAAAGGGATTTACTTATGCGTTAGCGTTAAGATATTGTGCACAGTATGGTACTAAGGGCTGATCCCCCTAAGTACGAGTAGAAAGGTCCATAGTCTTATGACTATTAAAGGTTTCAAGTATAACCCTTGATAACCTAAGACATAGTTCAAGGTCTTATGACCCTCAGAAATTTTTTGATTCTTGTTATTCATTCTTGATTCAAAAGTTGAGCTTTTATTCAGATGTCTTTGATTCACTCGCATGTTATTATACTGTTATTTCATTGTTATACTTGTGGGCATTTGTGCTCACTCTTGCGTAATAATAACATTGCAGTTAAGAACGAAGGAACCGACGAACCTTCTACTAGTAAAGGCAAGGGTAATGTTAACAAGTGATGAAGACTTGTTGTTTTATATGATGATGTATTTGTTTAAGACTTAAGTTAATGATGTTGTTTAAGACTTAATTGTTTATGATTCCGCACAGATGTTTAAGGTTAGAGTAACCTGGGATTGTATTTATTATATAGTTGATGTAACTCCATAAGGGGAGATTTATTATTATTTCTATCTATTGCATGGTTTGCATTTATTATGGGTAGATAGATAGATGATATTTGTACAGTGAACACCAAATCCCATGGAATTGAAGTACCCGAATTTGGGGGTGTCACAAGTTGGTATCAAAGCTGTAGGTTATGAACCTTAGGTGGGGGAACAACCTTAGGTAGTAGCCTTATAGAAGAAGATAGTAATGGAAAACTCTTATCGAGTTCTAGGAAATGAATTTATGTAATTCATTGAAGATAATAAAAGGCCTTATGTGTTTATGTGTTAAAGTATGCGTTAGATGATACGACTTAGTAACTAAAACTTAAAATTTTGTTGTTAGGATGTCGAATGTTGGAGAAGCTAGTCAAGCTGGGGAGGAAGAACCCCATGTACCTATAGTATGCAAGCGGAGGAGGAGCTTGAGACATTCATGTTGTTACTGAGCAAATTGGTACAGAGGAGTCATCTCCATTGATCACCGTTGTTGGTCGTGAGCATGAGCCCTAGATTGATGCTGAGGAGGAATTTGTTGAGGAGGAGGAAGAGGAAGAAGAGGAGTTACCACGGTACACCGTTGATGCTGAGATATATGACACGTTATACGACCGTAACGTGGAGTTACGAGACGAGGTCCGTGGATTTAATCGAAATAGCGGTTATTCAAAGATATTACTCTAGAAGCGTAAGGAGAGGAGATTTCAACTCTTCACTCTCGACTGGCAAATGTAGAATGGGATTTGGTCCATGAGAAGGGTCAAACTAAAGATAAGACCGAAGAGATAGAGAAACCCAAGAAGGAACCAAGGAAACATTCAAAGGCTGAACATATAGCAGAGGAAGGTCAGTAAGAGAATCGCGTCGAGCTGATCGTGCAGAGGATGATAGTCGTGCAAAGAAAGCGAAGATTGGGGAAACATACTCTACACTTAATCATGCAATGGATGAGGCCCAAGATCGAGTTTTTAGATACCCCATCCATTCAAGGACTTCCATCGTATATGTTGGATCGCAGGACGATATCTCGTGATCATGGATGAGGAGCGTGGCAAGGCTATTCAAAGACCTCGATGATGCGGGATAGAATTTGTTTAATTATGTGAAAGACTTAATTAGTTTTATATGTAAATTCCGACGTGTTTATGAACGAAAAGAATATTTGAATGTTTTAAATCTCGTGGATTCTTTATTCCAAGATAGTTGATGTAAATAGCGCTTATGCTATCGCTTAATGTTAAAACTTTGATTTGAATGCAAATATATCAAGTTGTTTGAGATGATGTGTTAAGTGATATGTTAAATTGTTGAGTAATGTCTTAACTATTTAGAGAAATAAATAAAGTTCTAATAAAGCGTTTATTTAACAGAAAAATGTCGCCAAGGAGAAGACAACAACGTCAACCTAGCTTAGGAAGAGTCAACCAATAATAACAATTATGCTTAACGCTAATCCCGCAAAGTTAGCTTGGTGAACTTACTGACTGGAGCCATGAATAACCAACCTCAAGCTCCACCAAACACAACGTTTAAGGATTTCAAGGCGGTGGGACCGCCAGAGTTCAAAGGTTCCATGAATCCAATCGAGGCTCAAACGTTGATTATGGAAATGGAGAAGGTTTTCGACGTTGCTAGGGTTAGAGAAGACCAGAAGACCGCTTTTGCAACGTTTATACTGAAGTCTGAGGCTAGCTACTGGTGGCAAGCAAATAAAGTGTGAGGAGGTGAAGGTGTAATTACGTGGGAGAGATTTAAAGAAATGTTTTTCGAAATGTATTTCCCAACTATTTCGCAGAATCAGATGGAAGTTCAATTTACGGCTCAAGCGAGAAAACATGAGTGTACCGACTACGCTGCTAAAGTCAACAAGTTGGCAAGGTTCGCCCTACCACCAGTACACACACCGACGAGAGAAAAGCCGAAGATTCGAACAAGGACTAAAGCCTTGGGTGTACAACAAGGTATCAATGTTTCAGCTAAACACATTTGCTGGAGTACTGGAAAAGGCCATCCTCGCTGAAGGAGGAAGCGATGCGGTGACCAAGTATAATCAAGATCAAAAGAAGAAGAAGAATGAAGGTGAAACTAATAACAAGGCCAGTGGAAGTAGCACAGGAGGTGGAAATTTCAATTAGAAGAAAAGGTGGAACAATAACTCATCATCGGGGAATCAGCAAGGTAATCAGAAGAAAAGAATCGAAGCATGCCCAACTTGCGAAAAAGCCCATCTGGGAGTTTGTATGAAAGGAAAAAGAGTGTGCTACAATTGTGGACAGGAAGGCCACATAGCACCAAACTATCCAAACCCAAAGAAGGGTGCTTGTTTTACTTGTGGTTCGAAGGACCATCTGGCAAGAGATTGTCCCAAGAAGGGATCGGGAGGGTCAGGATCAGGAGGAAACCGGGGAAATAACAGTGGAAATGCCTTAACCATCATCGGACCAACCGCAACAAACCGACAGATCGCCCAGACATTCAATATGACGGTGCAGGATGCAATCCAGTCTCGTGATGTGGTGTCAGGTATCATTCCGATCAATGAAATTAATGCTTATGTTTTATTTGATTCGGGTGCTACTTGTTCCTTTATATCCGAAGACTTTGCTAATAGTTTAGATTTGCTTATGGATGAGTTGGAATATCCCATGAATATAGAAATTGCGAATAGGGAGATAATTCCTGTTAAGTACGTGTTTAAGAACTGTAGAGTGGATATTAAGGGTAATATCATGAACGTAGATCTTATCCCTATTCAACTTGGGAGTAACCTGTGATTGTATTTATTATGTAGTTGATGTGACTTCATAAGGGGAGATTTATTATTATTTCTATCTATTGCATGGTTTGCATTTATTATGGGTAGATAGATAGATGATATTTGTACAGTGAACACCAAATCCCGTGGAATTGAAGTACCCGGATTTGGGGGTGTCACACAAACAACCAATAAACTAGGTTCCGAGTTACTAGTTCGTATATACCTTCGCTCTATGAAGGAATCGTTTAGCCCATATACCATACATCAACTATTAAAGAGTACGATTGTACCATACTTAGATATAACTTTTTATTCTTAACTTCTTTATCATTCTCTTTTTATAGACATTGTCTATTTATTATCACCTTACATCCTTATTATTGGAGTTGGGTAACCCCACATTCATATTCCTTAACACTCTGCGAGATTCTTCTTTGAATTCTCTCACACAAGTTTTAATCCCTTCTATATAACTTTCTTAAATTATTTCTTATTGTTCAAACTCTATTTGAGCATATTCTTACATTATCTTCATCTTCCTTCTCTAAGGTTATAGCCTACGGTACTCCTACGCAAGGTTTATAACCTACAGCTTTGATACCAACTGTAACGACCCCAAAATTCAAACAATTTAATTATCAACTTTGGTCGTTAATAACACATCTACCTTCCGGTTTTACATCATTATTCGACGTTAAACTTTATAAAATGCGAAATAATTTAAACTTTTCTATCCTATTACATCATTATCATGTTTTTAGGGAAAAACTACATAATTCGCAAACTAAAAAAATAGATTCTGGAGATTAGTGCCACTCTCCAAAAACAAAAATATATTTTTTAATTTTTATGTTTATAAAGATAAAAGTTTTATTTTAATTCTATATTTTTTCAGTAATTCTAAATTAAAAATAAAGGAGTTTATTTTGATTTGGAATTGGATTAAAATAAAGTTGGTTATTTTAATTGGAATTGGATCCCACGTTTATTTGAATAAAATAGTTTATTCAAAAGTTTTATATTTGTAATGAACCCAAAATTAAAACAATTTAATTATCAACTTTGGTCGTTAATAACACATCTACCTTCCGATTTTACATCATTATTCGATGTTAAACTTTATAAAATGCAAAATAATTTAAACTTTTTTATCCTATTACTTTAATTCCCTGAATCAAAACCTTTATCATCTACATGTCTTTGAATCAATCTTATTTTATAGTTCGCTTTATCACTAGTATTATATAAAATTTTACATTTCAATCCGATAACCCTTACATATAAGATAACTCTAACTTTAGCTTTACAACTCAACATAAAACTATACATCATAAAACATTTAGTACATCTCGTGAATCTTAATCATGGTATAAAGAAATAACAACTTTAGCTATAATATTAATCTTCGTATATTATTTTTGATCCACGTCATTCAAGTAGCACATAGTGTTACCTTTAGTCCTTAACCTGCAAAAAATGGTTATTTGCAAGGTTGAGCTCGACAGCCCAACGAGATCTAACAGTTTTCATGCATCACATAGCATATAATAACATGCTCAACATATAACATACATGTTGCAGTTAATATACCAAGTATAAAGATTCAGTTCCTTACTCAATCAACATGATTTAATCAATCAGCGTAGTCATAAATTGACTTTAACATTTCATACTTTCAACATATAAATAACACATCATGCTCTTTATAATAAAGATTTAAAAATTTAATCATCAAGTTCACATAGCAAATAAGCACTAAAAGACTTGTCTTGATCGTTGTTTACCAAAAACAGTTTAACAACTTACAGTTATCTGCACTTCACGTGCCCTACACAATTATATAATCATACACATCAACTATTAGTCACATAGCAACGCATATTAGTTGTAATGTAAACTTTACTCTACATCTCATAACCCTTCCTATTATATATACACAATGTTCAATTTGACTGTGTTAACTTTAGACTTATAACTCACTATATTTCATCTTAGTCAAACTCGAAGTTCATTCAAGTGTTTAAGTCTTGCTAGGACTACTTATTGGTTTTATATTAACCCTATTCAATATCTTATAATATTAATTTCATTTGATTTAAAATACTTTTTACGTTCATTAACACTTATTACGGCGTTTCGACGTTTATTCGTCACACGCCCAATTTGTCTCTCTTGTGTGTGCTTAGTATGCGTATAAAACTTATCTAATATATCATTTATTAATGTTAAGTATCATTATACTTCATAATATTCATGTCCTATAACTTAGAACAACATCTGTTATCGTCGACATCACTATACTTGTGTACGTGCATGTTCGGCGCCCTCTGATTGCCTCCGAATACACATCAGTCCCAAATATGACCATTTTGACTACTGTTACCTACCTCAAATTGAAGAACTTAAAGAATAAAGGTTGTAGGTCTATTCGTCCTCGTTCCGGATCATCTTGAATCGCCTTAATCGGAGTTCGTATGAAATAGTTATGCCTATTTTACTAAAATATGTCAAAACAGTCACACTTGACATAGTTTGGGCGCAGCTGCACCAAATTAACCTTTGGGCACAGTGCAGCTGCACCCTAGAGCGTAGCTGCTCCCCAAATGACTTAGGGCACACATATATAATTTCTAGCGTAAACAACAACAGAACCTGAAGCTACCGTTTGTTCGCGATTTTTGACCCTTTTTCTCCTACTAATCTTCATAACTTGAGTTATACACATCTAAATTAGTCCGTTTTTGATTCTATGGACTCGTAATTCATAGAAATACAACATAATAGAATTATAACAATTTATAAAAATATTAACCAACCTAAAATTTGACCCAAAAAACATGTTCATACACTATTTTCATGTTTTAACATCTCTAGTGAATTTGATCGCCACAACTTTATTACTTAACTAATTGACACGATTTAAACTATGTTGTTTTTGTTTCTTCGCATACGTAATCCAACATCAATTTACAGATTATAACACATATTGAGCATGGAATTTATACTTTCTTAAGCCATTTTTTCATACGTAACCACTGTTATTTCAATTCTTCCTACAATCCCAATTTCACATTTTTTATACTCAAACAACACTCATATATGATAATTAACAGATTGTACATACCCAATATTCTTTATAAACCAATTCTTTACTCAAATCATGCACCATAACTAATTAAAGAGAAGAAGTTTTGATAAAACACAACTAAGAACTAGGGCTATATTATTACCTTTTAATTTCTCCATAAGCTTAACTAGAGGATGAGAATGGCTTGATTATCCTCCTCTCCCTTCCTTGATTCTCACAATCACCTCTTTTTCAATTTCCCAAAGAATATGTCTCTCTCAAAATCTTCCCTTCTTCTCTGCTCTCAAACTTAGGAAAATAATAAGTGTAACCCAAAATAACTAAATATTAGTCTTTACGTAGTTCTATTAGTTATACAAACCAAGAGACCCATTTGTTACAAAAGGTAAAGGGTCACAAGACCATGTTTTGCTAGACCCACAAACCCTTTTTAATTTATTTTGATAATATTATATTATATAGTTTTTATTTGTCACACCTGTAACCAATTTACACAACTTATAATAATAATTATAATTATTGTAATGATTAATAAATAATTGTATATCTAATTTAATTAATAAATTAGACTCAAACATCACTTTATTTAATTACTTATTTTCTTTAATATTAAACCAACTTATTTAATTTAATTAATTCATTAAATTAAATCCTCAAAGAATAAAATTTACCTTTGTTTTAATTTAATTATCATACACAAATAACTAAATTATTATACCTCAATTTCATAAATTATTTATTTTTCTCAATAAATAAATTATTTAAAATATTTGTTTAATTCAATAAATATTTAAAATAAATTACAAAATTCATTTAATTCCTCCAATAGTTAACTCAACTATTAAACCTCACTTTCCCAATATATGAATATATATTTCTCTTCACACCAGATCACACCTTTCAAAATATATAGCACGTATATATATATACTCAAACTCAAAACATCTCATAATAAGAATTTTAATTATTAAATTCCTATTTTAATATCTTATAAAAATTCGGGTTGTCACATCATTCCCTCCTTATAAGGATTCCGTCCTCAAAATCACCGAAACTCTACCTTACTCAGGTTTTCATCAAATCTCTTTATTGAATAACTTCAACATATTACCTTAATATAGGTTTTATATTTTCTACTCCCACCATTCTTTATAATAAATTCTTGTAAGTTTTATTTCATAACTTTCCCTTGAACTCAATTATATTTTGAGTATTATGTATTCTTTAACACATTCATTTCCTTTTCTAAAGATCGTTATCATAAACACTCGGGATATTACAATATTAATTGGAATTAGATTCCATGTTTGTTTGAATAAAAGAGTTTATTCAAAAAGGTTTTATATTAACATATAGAATTGGATTTCATGTTTCCTTAAATAAAGGAGTTTATTTATATATGGAATAAGATTTCATATTATTCAAAATAAAGGAGTTTATTTGTGTATAGGAAAGAGAATCCATGTTTCCTTAAATAAAGTAATTTATTTAGATATGGAATAAGATTTCATATTATTCAAAATAAAGGATTTTATTTGTGAATAGGAAAGAGAATCTATGTTTCCTTAAATAAATGAGTTTATTTAGATATGGAATAAGATTTCATATTATTCAAAATAAAGGAGTTTATTTGTGAATAGGAAAGAGAATCCGTTTCTTCTTAAAGAAAGGAGTTTATTTAAATATGGAATAAGATTTCATATTATCTAAAATAAATGAGTTTATTTTGACAAGGAATTGGATTCCATAATTAATTAAAATAAATGAGTTTATTTTGATTAAAGAATTTATTAAAATAAAATATATTATTTTATTCAAAATTGGATAAATTAAAATAAAAGAGGTTTATTTTGATTCAAAATTAGATTTTATGCTAACTAATTTTGTCCATTAAATAATATCAATATATATATTGAATGTTTCTTATTCATGAGATGAATGTTATTTATTGATGCATATGGTGATCTATAAAATAATAAATGGGATTGATTATGGACTATTGACCAATGTGATTGGATTTTATTTTAGATGGATGCATGAATGTATGAATTTTATTAAATGGGGTTTGCGTTCCCCGTCTTCTCTAATTTTTTTTCTTAATGTAAATTTTATCTCTTTCCTATGTACTTCCCCTTGACTACTGATCAAGGTTTCTATTTATTTTAAATAGTTTTGTAATAGGAATAGTTAGAATTAATTTTAAAGAATTGGAGATCAAGGAGCAAGGAGTGCTTGAAGACCCATTTGTAATTGAGCATGTGATTTAAATGTAATAGTTATATTTAAATTTAATTCTCTCACCCTAGGTTTGACCTTTTGGTTCACTTGGTAGATCTAGTGAACCAAAATAGAATAAAGTCCATAATCAATCCGGGTAGAATATAGTATTCTATATGTGCATGCTTACACTATATATATTATACATTATGAAAACATGCTTCACATGTTAATTAATATGACGCATATTATATATATATATATATATATATATATGTGTGTGTGTGTGTGTGTGTGTGTGTGTGTGTGTGTGTGTGTGTGTGTGTGTGTGCGCGCTAAACAAGATGAGACAAATTAATAACAAACCCCTCAACAATTGATATTAAGTCTTAAGCGTTCAAAGATATTTGGAATATCGGACATCGCCTTCTACCATGATAAAAAATAATAGAGTATCAATTAATTATTATAAGTTTGTTGTGTCACCACAAGGCTTATCTTAATTTTTTGAGATGTTAATTTTATCACATTTGATGCTTATAAAGAAAATTGAACAATGTTGTTTTGCTGTGTCACCACAAGGACAATGTTTTTCTTTTTTGAATATATGGAAGTGCTTGGTTGGACTTAACTTAGATAAATTTGATTCGGATGTGCCACCACTTGATCAAAAGAATCTAAGAGGCAAAATAAAACGAGTTACATGATGATGTAATTGACAAGAGTTGTCTACCTATTTATTTATATATAGTTTGTTGTGTCAGCATAAGGCTATATACATTTGAAATGGGAACCTTATTCTCACCAGCAAATCATTAATTAGATTTTGTCGAACTATATAAGTGAAAGTAATATAGTTTGACGAAAATAGTGAGAGATACCAATTTAAAACAAAACCTAAATTATTTTGGTAATTAATAAAGAATATATGCTAAAATATTATTAATTACAAATTCATTTATAGAATTTTACAATGTCTAAACTTATTATCACTGCGTAGCTTATTAGATGCTAAATTAACCGGACCGTATTAAACAGATTGGTTAAGAAATTTGAGAATAGTTCTCACGGTTGAAAAGCTATCTTATGTCCTTAATACGCCTATCCCTGCAATGGTTGTAGAAAATGCCTATAAGGAAGACATTGCTGCTTTTAGAAAGTGGCAAGATGATGCAAGTTTGGCTCAATGCATCATGCTCGCATCCATGAGTAATGAGCTTCAGCGTCAGCATGAAACTATGGATGCTCTTACTATATTCCTTCACATCAAGTAGTTGATGGTGAGAAAAGTAGGACTGATAGATATCAAATATCTAAGGAGCTCTTCTGATCTAGAATGACTGATGACACTACAAAAGTCCATTATAAATTTGATTGAATAATTAGGACAACGGGTTTTGTCATGGATTGGGAGTTGTGCCAAGATTTGATCTTGCACTCACTCCCAGACTCCTTTCACAATTGTTTTGAATTGTTTCATATGAACAAGCTAGATATTAGCTTTGCTGATTTGCTTAACATGGTGAAAAAGGTTGAGAGTCGCTTTCCAACCAAGAAAGACCAAGTCTTAATTGTAGGGGCCAAAGGATCTTCTAAAAAGAAAAACGATTCTAAGAAGATAAATAGAAAAGGCATAAACAAAGGATAATAAGAACAAAACTGATACGGATAGCAAAGGAGTTTGCTTCCACCACAATAAGCCTGGACACTGGAAAAGAAACTGCGAGAAGTATCTTGTAGAGGCTAACTAGAAGAAGCTTAGTGAAGCTTCGGTTACAAATATAGTTTTTTTTCATGATTGAAATAAATTTTTTTGTATATAAGTCAAGGTTCTTCTTGGGTATTGGATGCCGACTTTGGTTATCATAAATATAGATTTATGAAGGGACCAAGCAAAAGTAAAAAGCTAAACAAAGATAAGTAATCTTATGTGTGGAAAATGAAACAAAGGTTGCTAAATTAGCCATAAAAACTTATAATTTAGCAATGCCCACATGCAAATCTATTAAGTCAATAAGTTGTTATTGTATTTCAGTTCTTGTTAGAAACATTATTTCCATTTTGCTGTTGGACAATTAAATCTTTGGTATTATATTTAATAACAATTGTTGTTCTACTTATAATTATAATGTTTTGTATAGAACTGGAATATTACTTAATGGATTTTGTATACTTGACTTACGTGAAAAAAAATTATTTTGCAAATTGAACAAACTAGTATAAGAAAAGGAGATGATCATTCAAAGAGCTGAATGTTTGTATTTGATGAAATGCATGTATGAATTATTTTAAAGGTACAAAGAATTCAGAAGTGAAACAAATTGGCAAAGTATTAAGATTCTTTCATTAGATCAAGGAATAAATACTTGTACAATAAGTTTCTAGATCATCTCAAATGGTTTTCTCATAATGGACAACTCCTAATACGCAATAATTGATTGATGTATCTGAACGGAAAAATCATACCTTGTTGGACATGGTACGGTCCATAATGATTTTACTGACATTCCAGTATCCTTCTGGGGTGATGCCCTAGAAATGGCTGCGTATCTACGAAAAAGGTAACCTCAAAATTTGACTCTGAGACTCTATAAGAGTTATGGACAGGGAGGACTCCTAATCTTAAGTATGTTAAGATAAGGGATTGTCCAGCTTACGTGAAAAAGGTTTCAAAGGATAAGCTTGGGACAAGATTTAACAAGTATAGATTTGTGGGACATCCTAAAGTAAGTTTAGAGTATATGTTCTATAATCCCACTTAGCAAAAGGTATTTGTTGCGAAACACGCTACCTTCTAAGATAAAGTTGTTTATCATTAAAGGGGCTAGTGGGAGGATAATAGATCTTGAAGAGTTCAAGAACCACAAAACACTATAAGTCAAATAAGAGGAACTTGTAGATAGAACTATTGTACCACAACCGAATCGTAAATCTGGATTAGTACCAAAGATACCTGGGAGGTATGGATTCATCATAGATGATGATGATGAGGTACATATCATAGAAGATGATAATCCAATTACATACGATGAGGTAAGAGTTGGAGACACTCAGAGAAATGGATTGAAGCAAGCTTCTCAAAAATGGAACATTCGTTTTGATGTGATAATCAAAAGAGTTTGATTTTATCAAAAAAAGAATGAACCTAATGTGTACAAAAGGGTCAATGGGAGCGTCGTGATATTCCTAGTATAATATGTTGATATACTACGGATAAGAAAAAACATACCAATTCTACAATCAATAAAGATAAAGTTGTCTAATCATTCCTCCATGAATAATTTGGGAAGAGTATCTTAATTGGGGATACAAATCTATATAGATAGATTTAAGAGGATGCTCTACTTAACCCAAGGAACATATATTCATTTGATGCTAAAGTCGTTTAGCATGGCAAAATCCAAGATATGTCTCATGTTGATGAGCCCTATAGTGTATCTCTCTTAATTGTCCCCATAGACTCATAAAAGAGAGATCACACGAGTAACTATCATGTATGCAATGAAATGTACAAAACCTGATGTTGATCAGTCATATTCTGGAGAAGTTCACTATGACGCCCCCAAAATAGGTCCACACGACCCATTCTAAGTCGCCAGATATTATACTATAAAAATCAAATACAAACTTCATTTATACAACTATTGAACTGTCGTGCAGAATACGACCATAGTTAAACTGTGAGTTTTTATACAAATGTATGTAACTCTCATGGTGGCTCGACAACAACCTTACAATGGTACTTTACATAAAAGTGCAGTCAAAAACTGTTTTAGAAATTAAAATCTTTGGGAAGTGCTCAAGGAAACCTTCATACATAGGAGGCCATGAATCTAAGTTATGATAGATATCATATGTCCAGAGAATTATCCTTGGTTGATTCAATAGACCCCAAAGAAAAACTAGAAGAATACTATCATGTTCCATCCAATGGTGAGTCTTCTCTTGACATATAACTATCTCCACTGTCTACAATTGAACATTAACCAAACTCCAAGATCATATAGGTAGTGCTCGTAGATATAATCAGCAAGTGGATGTGCACAACCCTGTCTTATGATAACATGAGGTTGTATGTCATTAAACATCTTGTATGATAGTGGCAAAACACCCTTCCAAAGTTGGGTTCACCTCACCCTATTCGGTTCACCAAAATTAAATATCAAATGACGTATAAAATACGACACACTTATCTAAAGTTCTCAATAAAATTATTTCCATACTATTTAGGGAGAACCTCAATAGCTATAGACCACCGTTCTATTCTCCTATTACCCCCGCTCGACTAAGCTACACTCGTATTATCTAAAAGGAATTATGAAGCAAAAAGGGTGTGCACAACTAGCTCAGTAAAGAATATCATGACTAAAGATACTTTACATCATCAATTGCCTTCATCAGGAATAAATTGGAGATTTAGAACATATGGTAGATGATAAAACTTCTCAACCATAGTTGCAGCAGAACGAGCAATCCATTAGAGGAGTCAAATAGACCATCAGGTCTATTATCTTCTCTATGTTAAAAGTCCACCAATAATGTTTTATCCTCGTAACATCAATCAACAACTCTGTCATCCACAATCATATGAATAACTCATAATCATAATTGTGATTCTAAATTCTTCTTCGCACCCGGAATTTAAGATAATTTTCATCACCTATCTTCACCGAAACATCAAAAATCATGGTTATACCAAATCACAATTCTTTCTCATAATCATACTAATAAATTCATCTTTGCACTACTACCAAAGATATTCATTAACAATTCATCTTTTGTACTACAAAAAGCCAAAGACATACAACCAGATTATAGAAGAGTCAAGTAGAGCATGATATCTACTATCTTTTACGAATTAAAAGTGTATAATCAATATGTTATCGCTGAGACTCAGATAATAAATAATCAACATCATCGAATCATCCCTACACTACGGCCAAGGATATTCATGTAATCATCAATGGTCATGATTATACCGAATAATCCCTGGTTATAATCATACCAATAACTGTCCATCAATGCACTACGGGCCAATGAGGACTTTTACCACATCATCTATAACATTACAAAAGTCATGATTATACCGAATGATCCTCGGTCATAATCATACCAATAAATGATTAAATCTATGCACATAAGCCAAAGATACTCATCAATCAATAGTTCATCTTTGCACGTAATCCAAAGATATACAATCAGAAAACCAATAATTACCAAATTCTAAGCCAAAGATATAGAATCAGAAAACCAATAATCAACAAATTCATCTTTGCGTAAGCCAAAGATGACTCTCATCATAATATAAGCATGAGAATGATGACAATGATATAAGCATTAATCAAACGAAATCAAGGATAAATATTAAAAACTTTAAATTTATCTAGAGTTTAAAAATATCCAAATTGTCAACATGATACTAATTTGTGGAGTAAAATTCAAGAATAATATTCATGTACCAAAAATAATTTGGACAGAAAAGAAATATATTTTTTGGATAAATAGTACCCCGCAATAGTACCCTATGAATAGTACTTCGAGAATAGTACCTCGTGAATAGTACCCCGACATGTATGTAACTCTCATGAGTTTTAATACAAATGTATGTAACTCTCATGGTGCCTCGACCACAACCGTACAATGGTACTTTACATAAAAGTACAGTCAAAAACTATTTTAGAAATTAAAATCTTTGGGAACTGCTCAAGGAAACCTTCGTTCATAGGAGGCCATGAATCTAAGTTATGATAGATATCATATGTCCAGAGAATTATCCTTGGTTAATCCAATAGACCCCAAAGAAAAACGAGAAGATTACTATCATGTTCCTATCAATGGTGAGTATTCTCTTGACATATAATTATCTCCACCGTCTGCAATTGAACATTATGTTTCAACCAAACTATAAGATCATATAGGTAGTGCTCGTAGATATAATCAGCAAGTGGATGTGCCTAACCCTGTCTTATTATAACATGAGGTTGTATGTCATTGGACATCTTGTATGATAGTGGCTAAACACCCTTCCAAAGTTGGGTTCATCTCACCCTATTCGGTTCACCAAAATTAAATATCAAATGACGTATATAATACGACACACTTATCTAAAGTTCTCAATAAAATTATTTCCATACTATTTAGGGAGAACCTCAACAGCTATAGGCCACCGTTCTATTCTCCTGTTACCCCCGCTCGACCCAGCTACACTCTTATTACCTAAAAGGAATTGTGAAGCAAAAAAGAGTGAGCACAACTAGCCCAGTAAAGAATATCATGACTTAAGATAATTTACATCATCAATAGAGTTCATCAGTAATAAATCAGAGATTTAGAACATATGGTAGATGATAAACCTTCTCAACCATAGTTGCAGCAGAACGAGCAATCCATTAGAAGAGTCAAATAGACAATCAGGTCTATTATCTTCTCCATGTTAAAAGTCCACCAATAATATTTTATCCCTATAACATCAATCAAAAATTCCTGTCCACAGTCATATGAATAACTCATAATCATAATTGTGATTCTAAATTCATCTTCGCACCCGTGACAAAGATAATTTTCATAACTTCTCTTCACCTGAAACATCAAAAATCATGGTTATACCAAATCACAATTCCTGCTCATAATCATACCAATAAATTCATCTTTACACTACGGCCAAAGATATTCATTAACAATTCATCTTTGCACTACAGGCCAAAGACATACAACTGTATTTTAGAAGAGTCAAGTAGAGCATGATATCTACTGTCTTTTACGAATTAAAAGTGTAAAATCAATATGTTATCGCTGAGACTCAGCTTAATAAATAATCCACATCATCGAATCATCTCTGCACTACGGGCAAGGATATTTATGTAATCATCAATGGTCATGATTATACCGAATAATCCCTGGTTATAATCATACCAATAACTGTCCATCAATGCACTACGGGCCAGTAAGGACCTTTACCACATCATCTATAACATTACGGGTCATGATTATACCGAATGATCCCTGGTCATAATCATACCAATAAACAGTTCATCTATGCACATAAGCCAAAGATACTCATTAATCAATAGTTCATCTTTGCACGTAAGCGAAAAGATATACAATCAGTAAAACTAATAATCAACACCCATCTTTGCACATAAGCCAAAGATATACAACTGTAAAACCAATAATCAACAGTCCATCTTTGCACGTAAGCCAAAGATATACAACTGTAAAACCAATAATAAACAGTCCATCTTTGCACGTAAGCAAAAAATCACTTTCTTCATAATATAAGCATGAGGATGATGACAATGATATAAGCATTAATCCAACGAAATCAAGGATAAATATTAAAGACTTTAAATTTATCCAGAGTTTAAAAATATCCAAATTGTCAACATGATACTGCTTTGTGGAGTAAAATTCAAGAATAATATTTACGTACCAAAAATAATTTGGACAGAAAAAGAAATATATTTTTCGGGTAAATAGTACCCCGCAATAGTACCCTATGAATAGTACTTCAGGAATAGTACCTCGTAAATAGTACCCCGACATGAAAAGTACCCCATAAACCCGAGTAAATAATATTTTGGTTAATAGTAATTTGGGTGAATAGTAACCCGTGAATAGTAACTCATGAATAGTACTTTGACACGAAAAGTGCCCCGAATACCCGAGTGAATAATACTAGAGTGAATAGTAACCAGCTGAATAGTAACCCATGAATAGTAACTCGTAAAAAAATTACCAAAGAAAATGATATTCCATGACGAGTACAAAAAAAATGATATCTCATACGAGTATAATAGAATATACAAAACTGCAAATGAATTTTCACTCTCCATGCAGTAATCCACGTAGACAGATCATTTCTATAATTTAATAAAGAATGAATATACGAAGGATCATTCACCATGCCTGCGGTAATCCACATAGACAGGTTATTCCAACATAATAACAAAGAATGGAATAACAAAAGAATTCACCATGCATGCGATAGACCGCACAGACAGGTTATTCCTAAAAGAATAATAAAGAATGGAACCAGGTCATGCGTAATCCGTATAGACAAGATATTCCAACATAATAATAAAGAATGGAACCAGGTCATGCGTAATCCGCACAGACAGGATATTCCAACATAATAATAAAGAATGGAATAACAACAGAATTCACCAGACATGCGATAGACCGCACAGACAGGTTATTCCAACAAAATAATAAAGAATAAAATAACAGAAGAATTTCACTATGTATGCGGTACTTCGTATAGACAGGTTATTCCAACATAATAATAAAGAATGGAATAATAACCCTTACGAGTATTGAAAGAAAATAACTTTCTTCATGAATACGAAAGAATAATACCCCTTACCTTAGAAGAAACTGGATACTGGAATAGTGAGGTAGCAAACTTCTCTTCTTCTTTCTCTCTATAATTTCTCTCTATAATAATTGCTCTTATGAGACTTAGTGAATTGGTGAAAAATAATGAAGGAATGAGCTTCTATTTATAGGAAAATATAGTTTCCATAATTGCACATTTTGGGGCTCGAAATATTACAGTATAATACCTTCATCTTTTCCTTCATTTTTAATTTAGTCATGCAAGTATTATCAAACTTGCACCACCTCCCCTAGTAGTAAATCATTTGAATCAATAGTAAATCATGTGACTTCCAGACATCAATTATTATCGAAATAAATGTCAATTTCCACTAACACTAATAATTCACACACAATGGAACTATCAATTTCATCTTTAATCAACACGAACTTATTCGTCATTAATATTGTAACTCTCAGTATTTAACAATCAGGTCGTTCCCAGAAAAGAGGGGGATTTCCGATAAGGATTTCTCCTTATTGGCGCGCAATTAGATTATCTAACCTCTCCTTGACAGAGCTTCCAGACATTGTCAATATTGTAATTAATAATATGAATAACTTTGTAGTCTCAATTATTGATTTAATAATATATCATATTATGCAGATGATATTGTGACAATAATTGAATCAATAATATGAGAGATATGATGTAGCAATTACAGTAGCAATAATTGAGTATAACTGAGTGACTTCTCATGTAAGCATCAATAATCAATACCGTATGCTACTATGCAACCACACGTATTACTGTACTTTTACTACCGAGTAGTTCAACAGTTTTAACGGTAACACTTTCGCTGTTATTTTTATAAAAAGATAATTATGTCATTTTCTTACTACGACAATACTTCCATTGTGGGGTCCACCAATGATTGTGTCGTCCTACTGATATTCCCCGATAAAAAGAATATTCCCCGACCAAACGAATATTTTATAACAACTTGCATACTTTGAAAAATTTTCACATATCACCCTTAACTTTAACCTTTTATCAATTTAACCATTTACTAAATAGAATAATTATAAGAAAACTGAATACTTATATTTCATAAAATTCGGGGTCTCACATTCACTGTGAGTCGGTGAAAAAAATCTTAAAGTACTTAACCGACACTGAGGATGTGATTAAAATTTATGATGAGTCTAAATTAAAACTTGAGGGCTTAACAGACTCTAGTTTTTTCAGATAGACCGAGACGACAGAAAATCCACTTTAAGGTAAAGTTTTACCTTGAACAGTGGTGCAGTGAATTGAAAAGGATTCAAACAGCAAAGAGTTGTTGGTTTAGTGATAAAGACAAAGTATATAGCTATAAATGAAGCTACAAGTTGATTGTTTGGATGAAAAGTTCATTACAGAACTAGAATAGTTCCTAAGTCTCATCTTGGATCTAAACATGTGTTGTGGCACTTTTATTTGATTATAGGAATCATTAAAAGATGGGAAATCACTATAGAGATAGTGGACTCTCAAGAACAACATTCCATATCCATTCACTAAAGCTTATCCAACAGCAGGATAATCGTCAGTTAGAGAAGAATGGTATGAGATACTATGGTGATTGGCTTTCGTGCAAGTGGTAGATTAAAATTAGTATGCACACAAGCCAATCATGTTTGATGATAAAACATATACTTTGTAACAATCTTATTCATTTACTAATAAAAAGTATTAATTTATTAAAGACTTTTAATTATCTACATGATGCTGCTTTATAATATGTGATAAACCCATAGTTTTAAGCAATGATTTTAGAATAATGATGATGATAATTCTAATGAGATCTAAATTCTTAGAAAGCCTAAAACTAAAATAGTTTCTAATCATTGGATTACTAATTAGGGGATTAGTGAATCCGGATAGATTGGTACATACGTGTCTTGCTCATTGGATGAGGATGATTGATCTTATAATTATTTGTGTGAAGACACTAAAGCAAGTATGTAGGTGCTTATTAGAGAATAAGTTCACTGAACGTGGCTCGCTAAGAAATACCTAATGGAATTTTACTTGCCTGTCAATAGAAATTCTTATAGTGATAGTAGTACAAGTGATCTTTGGACTTGAGATCATCATAATATCTTATGTATGATGAGTTATACTTTGACTTATTTCTTAAGGCCCTTAGGGTATATCAAAGGGTATGCTTGGGTATAATAGGTTGTACATGGAGAAAATGTATGATCAATAAAAAATCTACTGCTTTTAGTAAAGAAAGAGAAATGTCCAATGTGATTCGATAAATGACAACCTAGTAGTCATTGGCCAATGCAGAATAAAATTAGAAAGGAGTTTCTAATTTTCATTATTTGGAGTTGTGCATTAAAGAATTCAAATACATATAATTAAATAAAATAAGACTTGACAGTAAATCCATATCTTATATTTAATTGGGACATTATATGGTGGAAGAATTGAATTGTACAGTAACTATTTACTCAAATGTTATTTTATGATTAATGTTGAAATCTATATTATCTAGAAAGTCGTTAATCGCTAGGGAGACTTATCCCTATTGTAGAATAAATATTATTTATTTAAATAAATTAATAGTTTAATTTATTTATTTAAATAAGATTAGAATTGTTCTAATTAATTTATTCACAACCGTTTTAATACGGAGAACCTAAAGGGTCACACCATAAAAAAAGAAGAATAATTTTTTAAGTTAATGACATAATCGTAATAATATGTTAATTGTATTTAATTTAATCTATGGTGATATAATAAATTAAATAGCTTAATATTTATTATTTAATATTTTGAAAATATTAAATATTAATTAATAAGAGGAGTCTTATTAATATTATTACAATTATTATTATTTTAATTTCTAAAGGAGTTTGGGAATTAATTTAATATAAGTATTCTCATTTATTCCTAATAAGATTAGGAGGAGGCTAATTAATAGAAAGATTTTTAATTAATTATTCCTAACAAGATTCGAAGAATAATTAATTAAAGAAGTTTAATTAATTAAAATAAAACCCAATTCCTTAATTGTTAAGGAGGGTTGCCCACATCTATAAATAAGAGGAGTCTTATTATGGGTGAGGGTGGATGACACTTTCATAAAACACGTGAGTACGTAATTTCAATAATTGGGAGAGTACACCCTTTTCTATGAGAGATAAAAAAACTAGGGTTTTGCCAAATACCCATCTTCTTGAATCTTTCTTCTTCCTTGGTGGATCACCTCTAGAGGCCAAACACTTGGGTGGCTAATATTGATAAAAGGAATGAACCAAACCTGGTGGATACATGTTGAACGCGAAAAGGATTGGAGGTGAACTTGTACCTGAGGAAGCTCAAATCTTCAAGGGTATAATTCTTGTTCTTTATCTTTTCGTTTAATTAATAATTGTGCATAAATGATAATCCGGGTATATGGTTTGTAAAATTTTAAAACTCTAATTTTTCATGCTTCCGCTTAATTTTTGCAATTTGATTGCGTTCATGAATATTACAAACCTAACAGATTCTTCGGCATTGTGGTTCCTCCATAACACCTTTACGGAAGGTATCACTTTATTCCTGAGCACTTGTTCTTTCCTGTCAACTCTCTGGATATGAATCTCCTCATAAGACAAATCCTTCTCGAACTATAACAGTTCATACTCAATCACATGCTTGTAATCGGGTTTATACCGTCGTAGCACCAATACATGAAAGACATTTGTGAACATTTTCCAACTCTGGAGGTAGAGATACCTTGTAAGCTACTTCACCTACTCTTCACAGCACCTCAAAGGGTCCAATAAACCTTAGGCTTAGCTTTCTTTTCTTACCAAATCAGATTTTCCCCTCCAAGGAGAAACTTTTAAGAAAATAAAATTTCCTACTTCAAATGCGTGATCTTATCTGTGTTGATCAACATACTTCTTTTGTCTGTCTTGAGACGCTACCAATCTTGCCCTGATGAGTTTGACAACCTCGGCAGTCTGTTGTACCAGACATCCCCTCTATGTGAATCAGTTTCCATTCAACATTACTTAGACGCTCGTCAAGATCCTGGATCTCATAGTCCTTCTGCGTCATTGTTCAACTACTAGCTCGTCCAACTCCTCGGCTCTATCCTGAAGCTCAATATTGTGGTCGTATACTTCGTCATACATATGAGTTGCGATAGAGTTTGGTGGAAACTCTTCCTCCTCCTCATCCGTCTATGACAACTCAACGGGGTCATCCTCATCCGTCTCTACCACATCCTCCTCATCAAGTATACCCCCCTGCTCAACCACTGTGACCAAGGGAGATGACTCATGTGACACCCCCAAAATAGGTATACATCACCCATTCTAAGTCACCAAATACACGGTACAGAATACAAATACAAGGTTAAATATACAACATGAGCTGTGAGTTTTAATACAAATATTGTCTTCTAGACAGTATACAAACTCAAAATAAGTCCTCAATACATTTACTATCACACTATTTCACATAATAGTGAGGTCTACTAATGCAAACATCTGGAACGTCACTACGTTCCCTAACTAATCCCAGCTATATTCTCATTTCTTGAAGAGAACAATGAAAGCAAAGGGTGAGCTCAACTATCCCAGTAAGAAATATTATAACTAAGATAATGCAGAATAAATTATCGTTAGCCTTCAACAGTGTTAAACTGATAAAATACAATAGACATCAAGTTTAACTGCAGCGGAACAAGTAATCCATTAGAAGAGTCAAGTAGAGCATAAAATCTACTATCTTCTATGATTTAAAAAGTTTATCATCAATTTTATCGCTGAGACTCGGCTTAATAAATAAACCACATCATCGAATCACCCCTGCACTATGGCCAAGGATATTCATTAGTATCACGACCATAAATTATTCATGCACTACGGGCCAAGGATATTCGTGTTTTCATCAATGGTCATAATCATGCCAACAACTGTCCATCAATGCACTACGGGTCAATGAAGACTTTTACCACATCATTTGTAACATTACTGTCATGATTATACCGAATAATCCCTGGTCATAATCATACCAAGTCCATCTATGCACTACGGGCCAAAGATGACTTTCATAACAATATAGGCACAAGGATGATGACAAAGATATAAGAATTCAATTAAAAGAAAGCAAAGGATAAATTTTTAAAGATTTATAATTTAATTTATCCAGAATTCAATAATGTCCAAATTGTCAACATGATACTGCTTTGTGGAGTAAAATTCAAGAATAATATTGTATCAAAAATGATTTGGACAGAAAAGGAATCAATTTTTGTCATGAATAGTACCCCGGGTGAATAGTAACCAAGTGAATAGTACCCCGTTAATAGTAACATCGGGAATAGTAACCCCGTGAATAGAACTCTGGCATAAAAAAATTAAAACTTATCAAGAATGCTCAGAATAATATTTCCATGAAAAGATACTAGATGAAGCGCAAATATCAAGGATATTCTACTAATTTCATGGAGTATAGAAGCCAAAACTTTAACAAAATAATTATAGAATTCAAAATCTGAAATGAAATAATATTACTTACATACTATAGAGTATGGAAAAAAAATATTATTTCATATGAATATTAAACAAAAATAACATCCCTTACCTTGAAAAGAAGAATATTCCAACTGGTATAGCGGGGATATTCTTGAAGAAAACTTGAACTGTTTTCTACGTTCAAAGCTTTCTAAAACTCGAAAGAAATACGCTCAATATTATAGAAGAAGAATTCTTTGATTCTGGTGTGATTTTCAATTCTAACTACGCATCCTATTTATAAGAGAATGGAAGGATACTATTTAGAAACAGACTGCACAATAATTTTAAAAAAAAATCACGGGCGTCGGCTAAAGTTTTTTTTAAAAAAAATTGATTTTACTATGCAAACACTATGCAGGCACTATGCATAATAAAATATAATTTATTCTATTTTTCATATAAAACAAAACTTATAAAATATATTATATATATATACACCCGTGACTTCATCAGACAATTCCCCCCCCTCCCACATTCATTTTTCTTCCATTGGACCCTACATGTGGCCCCACCTTTATTATATAAAAATATACTAAATAACTTTCTACCGATTATTTTGAAAAATGGGTAAATGGAGGTCCATAAAATAAGAAAAATTTACATCAAATACTTCATAAAAATTCCCTCGACATTTTTAACAACATTTATTCATCATTATTATTATTCGCAATACTTAACAACCAGATCATTCCCATGAAAGATAAGGCTTTCCAATAAGAATTTCTCCCTATTGGCGCGCAATTAGGTGACCAAACCTCTCCATGACAAAACCTTCTAGACATCGTCAATATTGCAAATAATAATATGAATAATTGTATCGTCTCAATTATTGTTTTAATAATATATAAAATATCGACAATAATTGAATCAAATAATGTGATACACTATGCAACAATTACTGTAGCAATAATTGAACAAAATTGAGTGACTTCTCACGTAAGCATCAATAATCAATACCATGTGCTACTATGCAACCACGCATATTACTGTACTTTTATCATCTGATATTTCAACAGTTAACAGTAAAACTTCCGCCGTTATTTTCATAAAAAGATATTTCTGTCATTTTCTCATTCCGACAATAATTACGTTGTGGGGTCCACCAATAATTGTGCCATCGTACGAATATTCCCTGTTAAAATGAATATTTCCCGACCAATCGAATATTATATAACAATTTGCTTACTTTGCAAAATTTATAAATATTACCCACAACTATAACATTATAACAAATTCACACCTTAATATTCAAAAATTATATTTATAGAAAAATTCATCTTTATTCATAAAAGTTGGGGTCTTACAACCTCCCCTTCTTATGAAATTTTGTTATCGAAATTAGGATACATACCTGATATGTCACAGATATGAGGATACCTTGATTTTATATCAGATTCTAACTCCCAGGTCATTTTCTCAACATCGTGGTTTCTCCACAAGACTTTGACTTGAGGTATAACCTTGGAGCGTAGAATATGCTCCTTCTTATCCAAGATTTTAACAGGTACCTCTTCATACGTTAAATCTTCTGCTATTTCATCCGGTTCTAAGTCAATAATGTGGTTCGGGTCTTCCACATATTTACGTAACATGGATATGTAAAAATATTATGAGCACGAGACATACTTGGCGGTAACGCGAGGCTATAGGCCACAGTTCCTACTCGGTCAAGGATTTCAAATGGGCCAATAAATTGAGGATTAAGCTTTCCTCTCTTTTCAAATCTCGTAACTCCTTTCCATGGTGCAACACGTAACAACACATGTTCTCCAACATTGAATTCCACGTCCTTTCGATGAAGATCAACATAACTCTTTTGACAATCTTGCGAGGTTTTTATACGTTGCCAGATCATTTGAATCTTTTTCATGGTCATGTGTACCAATTCCGGTCCCAATAACATTGTTTCACCCACCTCGTCCCAACATACTGGAAAATGACACTTTCTTCCATACAACGCCTCAAATGGAGCTGTAACGCCCCAGAAAATTGAACCTTTTGTAAATAATTTAATAATGAATAAAATAATATTATTTGTTATTATTATATGTTGATAAGATGAATGACGTTCTATAACCTAGAAATGTCAGAACGTCGTAGTATTTTAACTATGTGAATGAATTAAAGTGTTTGAATTTCCAAGACCAAAATAAAAGTTTTTCGAGAAATTTTCTGAAAAACACTATTCATCGATTTCTGCTCGGGAATTATTTTTGAACTTCCGAGAAATAGGTAACATTATAATATCAAGGTGAGATGAATTATGTAATAATAATTCACGTATGGAAAACGTAATATTTCGCATGCGGACATAGTTCGTGAACGTTAGGAAAATCAAGTATTAAGTATCTAATATAAGGATCGTATGATATGTAAGTATTGTGCGAGGTAGTATATACGAGTATGATACGAAGTATCATACAAGTATATGGGAATGATGGAATAACGTATATTACGAATTAATGTACGAGCTAGAAAACAAGGATTATACGTATAGTATATGTAATAAGGCTTTAAGCCATTTATGAATGAACGTATGGATTATGTAGGATGTATAAGTCCAATATGCATTAAGGGGCAAGCCCAAGTTATGGTAAGGATTAGCCCAAGTATTGGTTAATATGAAGCCAAAGCTTAAGTTAAACAAACTAAATTAAAGCCCACAAGAATAAACTAAGTAATTTAACATAAGCCTAATTTAAGGATCCAATGGACTAGCTTGATCCATGGGGAAACCCATGGGTAATCTTGATGACCAAGAACTTTATGTGGTGGCCAAGAATCTTGTGTAAGGAGCAAGTTTACTTAGGACTTAGGTAAGGAATAGTAAGGAGGTTACAAAGGAGGTGGAAGTCTTAATGACTAATATGCCCTAACTTAGAGACTTCTATAAATAGAAAGTGGGATTTCATTATTTTTCTTGTTCAATTTCATCCAACTTCCAACAAGTTAAGTGCTTAAGTGTTAGAGAGAATAAGCAAGTTAAGTTAGACTTTCATATTTCTTTTAAGAAGAATAAGAAGATCTAGTCATCAAAGGTAAATGATCCTATGTCATTAGTCTTCTATCTCTACCATAATAAATTGATAGAGAAGTGTAACCTAATGGACATGTATGCTAAGAACATATAAGAAGTGAATAAGCAATGAACTTAAGCCGAATAAGTTGTGAATAAGTAACTTGAATCTAAATAAGTTGATACCTCTAATATATACGCAATGATTCCTATAAATGTGTTTAATGGGAATTATCTCTTCGTTTGCTACCTTAACATCTAAAGGTATTTCTAATCTTTTCAGGAATAAACCTAATCGCTTAGCAAATTCACGTGCTATAAAAGAACAAGTAGCACTAGAATCAAACAACACATAAGCATTTATTTCATTGACTGGAATGATACCTGCTACTACATTTGTTGATGTAATTGCATCTTGGACAGTCATATTAAAAGTATGGGTCATGGGTCTACCCGACGATGGCATTGGTCCAGTAATGTCTAACTTACCACCACCAGTACCCTTGTTACCCTCTAACCCCTTCTTTGCGCAATTTCTTTCTATGTGGTCCATCGACCCACAAACAAAACAACCCTGGATTTTCTTAGGATTAGGACAATTGGGAGATATATGCCCCTCCTGCCCATAGTTATAACAAACCAAATTTTCCTTAAGGCAGACTCCTAGATGAGGCTTTCCGCATGTCTTGTATGCTTCGATCCTACGCTTAGGATCCCCTTATTTCACTCTAGTATTCCTAGGGTTAAAACTTTTCCTCTTGGGCAGACTTCCACTGCCACTAGCTCCCTCCGCCTTGGGTCCTCCTTCTCATTTGCTCTTATTCTTTCTCTCCTTGTGGTATTGGCTCAAAGCCTCACTACCACCTTCCACAATGATTTCTTTCTCCATAATGGTTCCATATGAAGAGCTCTAGAAAATAGAAATCCTACTATAGAGCCTGGGTTTCAGTCCCTGCTCAAACCTACGAACCTTCCTCTCCTTAGTGTCCACTTGGTTTGGAGCAAACCATGTTAATTCCTTGAATTTGGCTGCATACTGGGGAACCGTCATGTCCCCTTGTTTAAGCTCTAAGAACTTAATCTCCATTCTCCCCTGCATGCTTGTAGGAAAATAGTTCTTGAAGAAAACATTCTTAAAATGTTCCCATGTAACAGCATCAGTCCTAGCCCCACCTTGGTGAGCCTCCCACCAGAAGTTGGCTTCTCCTTTCATCATATAGGTCGCAAAAGAAGTCTTTTGTGCCTCTACTACGTTTGTAATAACAAACATCTTCTCTATTTCCTGTACCCATATCTGGGCCTATATTGGGTCTATAGTTCCTTTGAACTCTGGTGGACCTATATTCTTGAACTCCTTAAAGGTAGTCGTTCTAGCTACCCTAGGTACCGTGAGTACTCTACCCCCGGTTTGATTAAAAGCAGTCGTTAATAAATTAACGAACTCTTGCAAAGGGTTATTCTAACCCCCTTAGTTATCGTTATGGGATTCTACTTCCTTATTATGTTGTCTTCTTCGTGGCGGCATTATTCTGATTAAATAAATAAAGTTTCATTATTATCTATTTGCTTATTTAGTTATTATTCATCAAAAAATAACTCATACCACAACAAAGCACATTTAATAAAACTTCATTATATTAATATGGTTTTTCAAAGTTCAAAACTATTTACAACTTGATTCCATAGCCAAAGCTATTACATTCCTATCCCACGATTGACTTCTACAAAAATTGGGATTTACAAAAAGACTACCCTTTAATTAAACAAAAGAGGGTTTTACGTCAATACACATATACAAAAGATTTACCGATCTATACTTCCTTCTACTTCTAATACTGCATAACAGCATCCTCATGCTTCTGATTTGCAAGAATCGACACAATATCCAGACTAATAATATGTCGAGTCTATCCCGACTCAATAGAATAAAAAGTAATTTTTAGCTTAAAATCCTCATGAGCACTCTCATGGATGTAAGACAGCCGTGCTATCTTCTGGTTCCTCTAACCCAGTTCCTTACGAAGCTCAACAACCTCATTCTTATAATCCTCCACCTTATCCTTCATGAGCACCTTCTCATCATGTTCTATCTCAAAATCTGCTTCTGTAGACTCCTTAGCTTTAGGCAGGTAACTAACCTCCTCCCTCAGGTTTTGCACAACAGTGCGCAGTTGCACATTACAGTCAAGCACCGCTAGATACAATGCCCTCATTACGTCTGGAGGTGTTGGGTCTAGTGCAGGTACCACCGTATTAAATGATGTTACCTCCATATCTTCGTCCACATCGACAATCATATCAAGGTATGATGTCGATCCCAAGTTTTCCATATCTCCCTCTGAATTGTCCTCCTCGGAATAGTCCTCCTCCGGCTCGGACTCTTCTAAGCTCACCATAGGTACCCCCACCACTGGCACTGGTACTGGCTCTACCCGGTTTATTAACTCTTCACTCACCACATGTATATCCCTATACATGAAGCTATCGATGGATATCTACAATAACACATAACATGTTGATTAGTACATAATAAACAATAATATAAGCACAAATCACATTTAGTTTATTTAGGGTTAATTCCCATCTTTTAGATCTTTCGGTACTGAGATTCCTCAATACTTAATTAACTCATTCTACTCGAGTTCAATTCCTTCTAACTTCTCATTTACTAATGAGGTTATTAGCCTAAGGTTTTTCCCCCCTTAAGTTTTATAACCTAATGCTTTGATACTAACCTGTGACACCCCCAAATCCGGCTACTTTCAACCCAAAGATATGGTGCTACACGGTACTCATAACTATACATTCATTTCATTGAAAAAAACATCAAAATGATTGTATTTACTACATTCTTATTACAATAATAATAATAAATCCTTTCCCAAGTTATGTAACTGAATACATTCTTCGTTTATCATAGTATAATTCATACAAACATACTAGTCTATTACATGATAATCTACTTATCCATCTTAGCCTTGTCTTTATCCTTATTAGAACTCTCAGTTCGTTCGGCCTTAGTTGTAATCATATAATTCAAGCAAGAAGTGAGCATAACTAGCTCAGCAAGTCTAACAATAGATAATACAAATACTACGTCGAGAATTATATGATTATTCTCCAATAACTGAACAAATTGCTATGAAGTACTATGAAACAGTAAATAGCACTTTTCATTTCATAAAACAATTCTAGAGTACTTATAGTAACTTAGGAATTCTAAGTAGGTTAAAAGACCATGAACCTTCTCTTTTGGTTTTCATTCATGAAAAAGGACAACCCAACACTAAGTCTGTAAGTCTGATATATCTTACGAGCACTTCTAGGTGATCAGCCTATAGTACTCTATGTTGATCAACACTCATCCATTAAACGTATCTACGTTTAAGTTTTGGCAACCTCGCGTGCCCATCGAATAATCGATGTGAAATACATTTGTTTGTTCAAACACAAGCTTACCTTTGAATCCATACCAAACAATTAGCATAGGATAGTGTTAACAATACTATATCGAAAGACTTGTAAACAAATCAATATAACTCTTAAGATTAGTCTAGCCGAGTTAAAACTGGCATCAACTCTTTCATAAAACAATTCATGCATCTCATAACATGAATCACAGAAAACTTAGCTAACATGAAGGTTAGACAAGCATTAAGAAAACTTGCCTTCAAACGTCTTCAAATAAATATTCAACAGTTCTTGATATTTACAGTTTCTACATGATATATTCACATAGCACACTGCAATGAGCTACCAAAAAATCTAATCACATTATTCTTACCAACTTCTTTCTCTTCTATAACTTAATCAAAATTATTTCATTAATAAAAGTTGTTTTGACTTAACTATCTTCCATTACAGCTTATTAACGTTCTTACGTCACTAAACCAATACTCAACCATCATTAGCTAAGTACAAATATTTAATACGATTTACTTCCTCACACTTTATGCTCTTCGTTTAATTACTATTAAACATCATTGAATTCCTAAAGTCATCATTATAAATGTGATTTAAGATTTGTCTCATCATGTATACTATGTATATATATGTCCCATAATTGTCTTATAACAATTTAGGATTAAAGCTAACTTGGTCAAAAATTTTCCATTACCGGCGCTGCGGCGCCATCAATAATCCCAGCATTGGCACTGCGGCACCAACTAACAGTAGGCTATCCTTGTCTCAGCGTTGCGATGTGAGTCTTCTTATATCTAAGTGGTATTTCATGACGCCATTCTCAAGTAGAGAGCTATTCTCATAACCCAAATGCGTACCGGATTTTATGTTTGAATTGGTATATTGCCTACCTCGAGCCCTTGATTTTTTTTTTAGATTTTCCTATTCAATTCTTCCCGAACTCGTAACTTGGTCGTTAAAAGTAGAATTTAGCTCGTTCAAAAGCCATTTTCTTACACATATCATATACATCGATCGTGACGCCCCCAAATCCGGGTATCTTCCAACCCGGCATATTGTGCTACACGGTACTCATAATTATACAATAATTCCATTGAAAACATAACACAATGAATGTATTAACTATCTTCTTATTATAATTATAATAAAATCCTTTCCCAGGTTCATAAATCGATTACATCATTCGTTGTTCGTAAATATAATACATACAACCATACTAATCTATTACAAGATGGTTAACTATCCATCTTAGCCTTGCCCTTATCTCTCTTAGCATTCTCAGTACGCTCAGCTTTAACTGCAATCATATAATTCACGCAAGAAGTGAGCATAACAAGCTCAACAAGTCTAACAAAGAATAATATCAATACCATATTCGTGAATTATATGACAATCTTCTATAACTGAACAAATAGTCATGAAGTATTACAAAACATCAATACTCAACAATTCATAATCTCAATTCCCAAAGTATATAATAGTTTAGGAATTCTGAACTGGTCGAAAGACCATGAACAATATCTTTACTGCTTTTCATACTTGAAAAGGACATCACAAAGACTAAGGTCAGTACATCCCAAGATTACTTATGAGCACTTCAGGTGATCAACTTATAGTACTTTCTATGTTGATCAACATTCATCCGTTAAACGTATTTACATTTATGTTTTGGCAAACTCGCGTGCCCATCGAATAATCGATGAAAAATACTTTTGTTTTTTTATAGACAAACTTACCTTTGAATTCATACCAAATACTTGGCATAGGATAGCGTTATCATTTCTATATAGAAAGATACGTATACAAACAAATCTATCTCTTATGAATAGTCTAGCCGAGTTAAAACTGGCATTGACCCTTTCTTTAAAATCATTCATGCAACTCAGTCCAATTAATCACAGAAAACTCGACTAACACGAAGGTTAGACAAGCATTAAGAAAACTTGCCTTCAAGCGTATTCAAATAATTTATTGGACTGTTCTCAGCCTTTACAGAATCTACATGATACATTCACATAGCACACTGTAATTAGCTACCAAACAATCAATTACATTGTTTCTACCAACTTATTTCTCTTCTATGTCTTAGTTGACTTCATTTCATTAATAAAGTCAATTCGACTTACTACCCTTCATCCCAGTTTGTTAACGATCTTACGTTACTAACCGAACTCAATCATCATTGGTGAAATAACAATGTCAATTACCGTTCACGATTTATTTATTAACATTTTATGTTCTTCATTTCCATACTAACAACTCGCGTTCAATTCCTAAGTTTATCACCATATACACTAGTATATGTAACATAGGAATAGTTTTAGTATGCTTATTAAGTATATAAACTTATCTTTTATAGGTCTTGAAATAATTGAAGTTCAAACCTAACTTGTCTAATAAATGCCTTGCCTCGGCCTTGCATGGCATGGCATCTATACCTAAAAAGCTGCGTATGTATTTTTGAGTTCTGATAACCAAGTCCGGTTACGGCATCATGACGCTTGAAACTCCTTTGTATGAATAGCGCTGCGACGCCACTCTTCAGTAGGTCATTACATTTGTACTGCGCACTTTGCGTGGCGGCAATGAACAAGTTTTGTCAGCCGGCACGCTGAACCTCAGCACCAGAAATTTTAGAGATAAATTTTTTAGTGAACTTCCCGGCTTCACAACTTCTTCATTATAAGTCCGATTTGGTCCGTTCAAACGCCTACAACTCATAAATTATATACTCTACGCGTTCATATAAGAATTTTGCAATTTCGAATCAGTTAACTAATAATTCACTTCAAAGTTCATTATTGAGCATTCGTTAAACGCATTCAAGTGTTTAATACTCGTTTTCTTTGTTTTAAATCAAACTCTGAGGATTCTTGAGCCCACAACTCTTAAATACCCTATCTCACGTGTTGACATTGAAAACCAACGTTTTCAAGTCTCACGAAAACTTTTGACTACTAATCCGAAATTCCTACGTTTTCGACGTTTAACGTCTAATTTCGTAAAATTCGCCATAACTTCGTTACTAGTGTTCTAAATGCCAAATCAAATGGATTACTCCATTGATTTCATATATACATCCTAACCAAGCAAGATGCACATATCTTAATAGTGATGGTGTTCAATTTGTCCATCAACAACTAACTTCATCAATCAATATTTCCTATGGTTTTAACTTACGTAAACCCTTACGATTTTCATTTACACATGACTTATAAAGGTTTTACATATTACAAGCCATCCTTATTCCTCCACAAGAGGCATGCTCCACCAATCTATGATTCTTTATAACAAAGAAATCAAAAAGGATGGAAAACTATTATTAATGGAATATTACCTTTCCGATCTTTGTGTTCTTGCTAAAACTTCTAAGGTTTTGCTTCAAAGTAGGATGATTAATTGATTCTAGATATTTCTCTCTCTCAATATAAGTTAGACAATCTTTGAAAAACCATCAAATGACAAACATAAGCTTCTCTTTTATAGGCAACCAAATGGAGGGCTTTTTGGTCATTTCTCCCCACCTCCTTACTGTTCACTACTTCATCACCAAGTAAAATACTTGGTGATCAAGTAGTTCACTTTACTTGGCCACTAAGTGGCCAGCCCACATGCTCATAGGTCATTCCCATAGGTTGCCCCATGGGTTTTACCCATTTGGTGACCCATCAGTTCGATCTACGGTTCAGTTTCTTGGATCAGGCTTAATTAAACATAACGTTGGGCCTTGACTTGGGCTTAAACACATAATTCATTGGGCTTTATTACTCAATTACTTGGTCTTGATATAATCCAAATCCAATTGGATTATACTAAGTCCTAAACTATAAGTCCATAACACCAATCGTATTCTACACGTATAATTCACGTATTCTCTTCGTATAATACTCGTACGATAATCGTATTGTACTTCGTATTAAATCTTCACACTATACTCGTATACTAAATAGTATCACACTCGTATAACGTACGCATTATCATTATCGTAATTCATCTTACGAATCTCACTTCCTTCTTAGAAATCATTCTCCTCAACCCTTAGGTTTTAAGTCCACAGGCAAAAACATTGTTTGCCATAAATGAAATATTATTAATTATTCCATCTCCTCTTCATATTCTATCATTACGCATTTCTCGGAATTTCAAACTTAATTCCCGAGCAGAAACGGATGAATAATTTTTTTACGGGAATTTCTCGGAAAACTTTTATTTTTGTATTGGAAATTCAAAATAATTAATTCTAGCACGTAGCCAGAATACTAACCACATTCGCACATTCTAGGTCATAGAACGACCTTCACATAGCTTGCTCACATAAATAATCAATTAAATTCATTTAATTCACATAATCAAATAAAAATTTAATTCTCATATAAATCCGATTTTTCTCGGGCATTACATTCTCCCCCCCCCCTATAAGGATTTGTCCCCAAAATCTCACTTATAATTACATAAATAAATGAGGAAAATTTTCCTTCATTTTACTTTCGAGTTCCCACGTTGCTTCTTCAGCATTGTGGTTTCTCCATATCACCTTCACCAAAGATATTATCTTATTTATCAAAACTTGTTCCTTCCTATCAACAATTTGAATTGGAAGTTCTTCATGAAATAAATCTTTCTCTATTTGAATAGATTCATACTCTATTACGTGTTTATAGTCCGACTTATAGGGACGCAACACAGACACATGAAACACATTGTGTATACGTTCCATTTCTGGAGGTAAGACTACTTCATAAGCTACCTCTCCTACCCTCCTTAAAATCTTAAAAGGTCCTACAAATCTTGGACTTGACTTCCCTTTCTTTCCAAAACATATCTTCCTTTCCAAGGCAATACTTTCTGAAAACATAAGACCCTACATCAAATTCTCTCTTTTCTCTGTGAGGATAGGCATACTTCTTTTGCCTATCTTGAGCCGCTACCAATCGAGTACGTAATATCATTACCATGTCCGCTGTTTGTTGTACCATCTCAGGTCCCAACATCCGACGTTCACCCACTTCATCCCAACATAGTGGTGTTCGAAACTTCCTTCCATACAATGCTTCGTAAGGCGGTATGCCTATACTATCGTGAAAACAATTATTGTACGCAAATTCTACCAACGGTAGATGGTCGTCCCAACTCCCTTTGAAATCCATAACGCAAGATCTTAACATATCTTCAAGCGTTTGAATTGTTCGTTCACTTTGTCCTTCCGTCTGAGGATGATACGCCGTACTCAATCTCAACTGCGTTCCCTTTTGCTCTTGCAAACTCCTCCAAAAGTTCGATGTTAATCGTGGATCACGATCTGACACAATCGAAACAGGTACTCCATGTCTGGAAATAATTTACTTGACATAAAGCTTAGCTAATTGGTCTAGGTTATACATAACTCTTATTGGTAAAAAATGAGGGATTTCGTCAATTGATCCACTATCACCCAAATAGCGTCGTATCCTTTCCTGCTCGTTGGAAGTCCCACCACAAAGTCCATTGTGATGTGCTCCCATTTCCACTATGGAATTTCTAATGATTGCAACAACACGCTTGGTCGTTGGTATTCAGCCTTAACCTTTTGACAAGTTAAGCACCTACTAACATATTCTGTTATCTCCCTTTTCATGTTCGGCCACCAAAAGTTCTGAAGAAGGTCTTGATACATCTTCGTACTACTGGGATGTATCGAGTACCTCGAACTATGGGCCTCACTCATTATCTCCTCCTTTACTTTGGAATTATTTGGAACCCAAATTCTTCCTTCAAAACGAAGTAATCCCAACTTATCGAGGTTATACTTAGTCTTTTCTTTATCTTCTATCCTCTTCTTCATATGCTTGCATTCCTCATTACTCAATTGCACTTCCCTAACACGTTCCACTATGGTCAGTTGAGTCTCCATGGAAAATAACATTTCCTCTGCTTCATCCGGTAATTTAACCTCTAGTTCCATCCTTGCAATCACTGTTACTAACTCATTCTGAGTCGTTAACATTAACAGTTTCTCTCCACCCTTCCTACTTAGAACATCGGCTACTACTTTTGCTTTCCCCGGATGATATAAGATATCACAATCTTAATCTTTTATTAGTTCCAACCACCTTCTCTACCTCATATTAAACTCCTTCTATGTGAAGATATACTTCAGACTTTTATGGTCCGTGTATATCTTACACTTCTCACCGTAAAGATAATGCCTCCATATTTTTAAGGTAAAAACTATAGCTGCCAATTCCAGGTCATGAGTAGGATAGACCTTCTCATAATACTTTAATTGACGTGACGCATACACAATGACCTTGCCATGCTGCATGAGCATGCAACCCAGTCCTATATGCGAAGCATCGCTATACACTACAAAATTCCCTGTATCATCTGGAAAAGACAATACAAGTGCCTCACTTAACCTCTTCTTTACTTCTTGAAAACTATTCTCACATTTTTCAGTCCACACGTACTTCACCGACTTCCTCGTCAAATTTGTCAGCGGAGTAGCTATTTTAGAAAAGTTTTGGATGAATCTTCTATAGTATCCCGCTAATCCCAGAAAACTCTGAACCTCAGTTGCTGTTTTTGGTTTCTCCCACTCATTAACTGCTTTTACTTTTGCTGGATCCACATAAATGCCATCTTTATCAATAACATGTCATAGAAACTGCACTCGTTCAAGCCAATATTCACACTTTGTGAATTTCACATATAACTTTTCCTTCCGTAGTGTCTCCAACACTATTCTTAAATGTTCAGCATGATCTTCTGGCGTCTTTGGATAGACTAGAATATCATCAATGAACACTACGATGAACTTGTCCAAATACTGTTTGAACACTCTGTTCATCATATCCATGAATGCGGCTGACACATTAGTCAACCCAAACGATATTACCAGAAACTCGTAATGACCATAACGAGCTCTGAATGCCATTTTAGGTACATCCTCCTTCCTCACTTTTAACTAATGATACCCCGTACGCAAATCTATTTTAGAAAAATACTTTGCCCCTTTCAACTAATCAAATAAATCAACAATCCTGGGCACCGGGTATTTATGTCTAATAGTTCTTGTAATTGAACCATTAACTCCTTCATCTCAACTGGCGCCATTCGATATGGTGCCCTTGAAACTAGTGCCGTACCCGGTAATAGATCAATCACAAATTAAACCTCCCTATCCGATGGAATACCCAGTATTTCCTCCGGAAATACATCAGCGAACTCTTAAACTATAACTATCTGGTCCAAGGATGCTCCCACTCTTTGGGTCTCCACAACATGGCACAAATAACCTACACACCCCTTTCTCAACAAGAGCGCCTCAGTGATTTACTACCGAAGAACACTACCTTTGTTTTCTTAGAAAGCCGAAGTTTCACACTTTTCCTATGGCAATCGATTATATCCTTATGGTTAATCAACCAATCCATACCAAGAATTACATCAAATTCTTTTAACCTTATCTGTACCAAAATCTACCGATTACTTATTACCTCTAATATCTACGTAACAATCTTTATAAATATGTTCAATGGGGATTATCTCTTCGTTTGCTACCTTAACGTCTAAAGGTATTGCTAACTTTTTTATGGATTAAACCTAATCGCTTAGCAAATTCACATGTTATAAAAGAACAAGTAGCACCCGAGTCAAATAACACATGCATTTATTTCATTGAATGGAGTGATACCTGCTACTACATCCGATGATGCAACCACATCTTGGACAGTCATATTAAACGTATGGGATGAGGGTCTACCCACCGATGGTGTTGGTCCAGTAATGGCTAATTTACCACTACCAGAACCCTTATTTCCCTCTAACCCTTTCTTTGGGTAATTTCTTGCCATGTGGTCCAACGATCTACAAACAAAACACCCATGATTTTTCTTAGGGTTAGGACAGTTAGGTGCTAAATGTCCCTCCTGCCCACAGTTATAACAAACTGATTTCCCCTTTAAACAGACTCCCAGATCAGTCTTTTCGCATGTCTTACAATACTCCATCTTAAATTTAGGATCTCCTTGTTTCACCCCAATATTCCCAGGGTTAAAGCTCTTCCTCTTTGGCATAGTGCCACTACCGCTGGCAACCTCTGCCTTATTTCCTCCCTCTACTTTATTCCTGTTCTATCTTTCCTTGTGGTACTGAGACAACGCCTCACCATAACCTTCGACTATAATTGCCTTTTCCAGAATGGTTCCGTAGGAAGCACTATGAAACACCGAAATCTTACTGTAGGGACAGGGTTTCAGGCCGTGCTCAAACCTACGAGCTTTTATCTCTTCTGTGTCCACCTGATGTGGAGCGAATCTTGCAAATTCATTGAATTTTGCTACGTACTGGGGAAGTAGTTCTTGAAGAACACCTTCTTGAACTATTCCAATGTAACAAACTATGTTCTAGCCCCACCCTGGTGAGCCTCCCACCAGTAGTTGGCCTCCCCTTTCATCATGTAAATCACAAAAGAAGTCTTTTGCGCCTCACCCACGTTTGTGATAACAAATGCCTTCTCTATTTCTTTCATCCATGTCTGGGCCTCTAAGGGGTCCGTCGTTCCTCGGAACTCCAGAGGACCCACACTTTTAAATTCCTTAAAGGTAGTTGTTCTAGCTACCCTAGGTGCTACAGGAATTCCTCCCCCAACTTGGTTAAATGATGCCGTTAATAAATTAACGAACTCTTGCATAGGGTTATTAGGACCCCCTTAATTTTCATTATGTGACTCAGCCTCTTGGTTATGTTGTCTCCTTCTTGGCGGCATAATTCTGATTAAATATATAAAGTATCATTATTATCTATTTAACTACTTAGTTATCATTTCCAAATAACAATCTCATGCCACAACTAGCACATTAAATAAAAACTTTATTATATTAATATGCTTTCATAGTCAAAACTATTTACACTTTGCTTCCATAGCCAAAAAGCTATTACATTACTATCCCGCGATTGACTTCTACAAAAATTGGGATTTACTAAAAGACTACCCTTTAATTATACAAAAGAGGGTTTTACGTCACTACACATATACAAAAAGATCTAATGATCTACTAACACTGCCTTACGACATTCTCATGTTTCTGATTTGCTAAAATCGAAACAATATCTCGACTAATCGTATGTCGAGTCTGCCCTGACTCAATAGAATAACAAGCAATTTTTAGCTTGAAATCCTCGTGAGCACAATCATGGATGTACGACATCCGTGCTATCTTCTGGTCTTTTTCATCCAGTTTCTTTCGAAGCTCTACGGCCTCTTCCTTATAATCTCTAGCTTTATCTGTCATCAACACTTTCTCATCGTGCTCTGACTTAAAATATTCCTCTACAGATTCTTTTGCCTCATATAGGGCGGTAATCTCCTCATTCTGTGTCTGCACCACCGTGCGCAGATGCACATTCCTATCAAGCACGGCCAGGTATAATGATCTCATTGCATCTGGAGGTGATGACTTCTAAGTAGGTACCACCGTATTAATCGATGTTACCTCCATATCCTCCTCCACATCTATCATCATATTCAGATATGATGTTATTCCCATTGTTTCCTCGGAGTACTCCTCCTCAGAAATGTACTCTTTTGGATCAGAATCTTCTAGAACCACTATCGGTACCTCCGCCACCGGCATAGGTACTATCTCCACTTGGTTCACTGACTCTTCACTCACCACGTGAATGTCTCTATACATCAAGCTATCATTTGACATCTACAAAACACATAACATGTTGATTAGTACATAATACACAATAATATATAGCACAAATCACATTTAATTTATTTAGGATTAATTTCCATCTTTTAAATCTTTCGATACTGAGTTTTCTCAATACCTCATTAACTCATTCGACTCGAATTTACTTTCTTCAGACTTTACTTTCCTTACGAGGTTATTAGCCTAAGGTTCTTCCCCCCTTAAGTTTTATAACCTAATGCTTTGATACCAACCTGTGACGCCCCCAAATATGGGTATCTTCCAACCCGGCATATGATGCTACACGGTACTCATAATTATACAATCATTCCATTGAAAACATAACACAATGAATGTATTAACTATCTTCTTATTACAATTATAATAAAATCCTTTCCCAGGTTCATAAACCGATTACATCATTCGTTGTTCGTAAATATAATACATACAACCATACTAATCTATTACAAGATGATTAACTATCCATCTTAGCCTTGCCCTTATCTCTCTTAGCATTCTCAGTATGCTCAGCTTTAACTGCAATCATATAATTCACGCAAGAAGTGAACATAACAAGCTCAGCAAGTCTAACAAAGAATAATATCAATACCATATTCGTGAATTATATGACAATCTTCTATAACTGAACAAATAGTCATGAAGTATTACAAAACATCAATACTCAATAATTCATAATCTCAATTCCCAAAAGTATATAATAGTTTAGGAATGCTGAACTGGTCGAAAGACCATGAACAGTATCTTTTTGTTTTCATACTTGAAAAGGACATCACAACACTAAGGTTGTACATCTGGCATTATTTACGAGCACTTCTAGGTGATCAGCCTATAGTACTCTATGTTGATCAACATTCATCCGTTAAACGTATTTACGTTTAAGTTTTGGCAAACTCGTGTTGTTCTTCGTATTAAATCTTCACACTATACTCGTATACTAAATAGTATCACACTCGTATAACGTACGCATAATCATTATCGTAATTCATCTTACGAATCTCACTTCATTCTCAGAAAGCATTCTCCTCAACCCTTAGGTTTTAAGTCCGCAGGCAAAAAATTCATTTACCATAAATGAAATATTATTAATTATTCCATCTCGTCTTCATATTCTATCATTACGCTTTTCTCGGAATTTCAAACTTAATTCCTGAGCAGAATTAGATGAATAGTATTTTTACGGGAATTTCTCGAAAAACTTTTATTTTCGTCTTGGAAATTCAAAACAATTAATTCTAGCACGTAGCCAGAATACTAACCACATTCGGACTTTCTAGGTCATGGAATGACCTTCACATAGCTTACTCACATAAATAATCAATTAAATTCATTTCATTCACATAATCAAATAAAAATTTAATTCTCATACAAATCCGATTTTTCTCGGGCGTTACATCGATTTCATCAAGATAAAAATAGTTTTTAATCCGTTAACAATGAATTCACTATTTAACGTTCAATTACACGTTCGTTTAATGTTCGTGAATGTTCATAGCCCGTTTCTTCATTCTAAGTCAGAATTCAACCATTCTTGAGTCCACGACTCTTGAATACGTTGTTCTATTTTATGCCGGGTTTCCGAATTAAACGACAAGTTTTGACTACTAATCCAGAAATTCTACTATTTCAACGTTTAACGCCTAATCTCGTAAATTTGGTCATAACTTCGTTACTCGTGTTTTATATGCCAAATCAAATGGAACAAATCCATTAATTCATTGTCTATAACCTAACCAAGCAATAAGTACACAACCTATATATGATAGTTTTCAATTTTTCCATCAACAACCAAATCAATGATTAATGGTTTCTTCAATTTAAACTTACTTAAACTCTAATGATTCCTACTTATACATGGCTTATCAATGATTTAATTCACTAATTGCCATCCTTATTACTCCGGAAGAGACATGCTCCACTAATTCATGATTCTCTACAAAAAATTAATAGAAAAGGATCGAAGACTAAAGTTTTATGAATTATTACGTTAACGTTCTTCACGTTATTGACTAAAGCTTGAATGTTTTGCTTTGGATGCTCTTGATTACTTGTTACTACTCTTTTCTCTCTCTCAATATATGTTGGTCAAGTTTGTAAAATAACCAAATGAACCAACTTAGCTTTCTTATATAGAAAACCAAATGGAGGGCAAAATGGTCAAATGTCCCACCTCCTTACTATTCATGGGTTAGCAACCAAGTAATCTAGTTTACTTGGCCACCAAGTGGACGGCCCACATGGGTTTCCCTCATGAGTTTACCCATGTGGTGATCCATCGGGTCGATCCGCGGTTCAGTTTCTTGGATCGGGCTTGATTTAACCTAACATTGGGCTTTAACAATACTCAATCTTGGGCTTTATTTAGAAAACTTTGGGCTTGAAATAATCCAAGTCCAATTGGAATTGACAAAGTCCAATTACTAAGAGTGCATTAATAACTAATTGTATTCTACTCGTATAACTCTCGTATTCTCTTCATATAGTATTTGTACGATATTTGTATTATACGCCGTAATAGTCTTTATACTATATTTGTACAATAACTAGTATCATACTCGTATTTGTCACGTATAATAACCCTAATCATTATTCATAATCATTCCATTCTCGAAACTCACTGTTCCTAACCCTTAGGTTTTAAGTCTGTAGGTGAAAACTTTGTTTGCCATAACTGAAATATTATTGGATATTCCATCTCGTCTTAGAATTTTATCATTATAGTGTTTTTACGGAAATTTCTTGGAAATTTTTTATTTTTGTCTTGGAAATTCAAAACAATTAATCCTAGCACATAGCCAGAATCCTAACCACATCCGCACATTCTAGGTCATAGAATGACCTTCAAACAACTTACTCACATAAATAATCAATTAAATTCCTTTATTTCAAATAATCAAATAAAAAATTTAATTCACATAAAAATTCAATTTTCTCGGACGTTACAATTAAAACAAAGTCTGACATCATAAAAGTCAATAAATTTACAAGTACTCAACACTTGTTCAATTTTCCTTTCCCTTTGCTAGTGGTAGGTTCATCAAACTTCTCAACTTTAGCTGCAATGGTTATATATGCAAGAGTGAGAAACAAATATGTTCAGTTGAAATGAGAATGAATAATATTAATATAATTACTACTAATGAATAGGGTCAATAGAACTGAATACTATTTTCTATCAATAATAATCAAGAACTGAAAATAGAATCTGAAATATATTTGAGGGTCACAAGACCATAAACTATGTTCAAGGTTATAAGTATTCTTTCAACTTAAACCTAAACAGTCATAAAACTGTAGGGATTCCCCGTACTTAGGGTGATCAACCCTTTGTACCATGTATTGTGCACAAACATCTAAAGGCTTCCCGTAATAATCCCCTATAATAGGTTTGTTCTTCTTAGTTTTAGAATACAAGTCCCCACCAAAGTAAGTTTGGTTTGAATAAGCTTCAAGGGTGATTTAGAGTTCAACGAATATCAACTAAAGATTAGTTGAATCGAAAGTGTAATAACAATATGCTATGTAATAATCGTGAGTCATAAGAGAAATCAACATTATACATCAAAATCATGTTTTAGAAATGAACTAGAAAGCATAGGCATTGAATATTATAAAAACCTTGCTTGAACAACAATAGGCTAAGACTATAATCTTTCTCAACAAAAGAATTGAGTTAATGATCATGCATAATTGACAACAAGTTGAGAAATAAAACTTTCCCATCATAAGAATAATAGAATTTAGGAATTTTCATAATAAGAAATAAGATAAAGATAGAAAACCCTCTCAAAATATGAGTTAAGTTAAAGAGCTTGCGTGAATAATATAAAGTTATAAAAGTAAGGTTAGGGAACTACGCGTATCGATAAGGTTTGCATTATACAAAATAAATAGGTTTCAAGAAACTTGGATAATAATAGACAAGATAAGATAATGAACTTGCTCTATATAATGAATAAAGTTTAGGAACTTGCGTAATCGTAAAGTTAGGGTTAGAGAACTTGCCTCGTGCGTAGGTTAAACAATCACTACTCACGTTCACCACAAGTCCTACACATACCATATATATTGACAATACTCATTAGTTACACTAATATTAACTTAATGAGTTTAGTTCCCACTTTTAGTATAGCTCGCTAACTAAGTTTAAGTTTAAACAACATCACATCTTTTTATGAGCATCACATTTTAGCTCTATTTCAACTAATCAAATTATCATGCCATTACACCATATACACATTAACAACTTGATACAACATCCTATTAAATGTTTAACATGTTATCATGCCTTTTAGATTAGGTTATACTAACACACAAAGGACTGCCCTTTCATTTGTGCATCCTGATTCCCTCCGAATGCCTCTAACTGCACAACAGTCCTAAGGATGGAAATTTTGACCCATAATAAAGACATCAAATTGAAACACTTAAATAATAAAAGTTTTAGGTCTACTCGTCCTCATTCCAGATCATCTTAAATCGCATCAATCGGAGTTCGTATGAAAAAGTTATGCCCATTTTAGTAAAACATATCTGGTCAAATTTTCTTAAAATTTGTAAGTCACAACCCCCCCACCCGTTTCAAGGGGATTTTGCACTATAAAAGCCCGTCGGGATGGGTCAAAAATTCACTGGTACGCCCGCCGGGGTGGTGTTACCCAGTATTAGCTTCTGCAGTTCGCGAACGAACATAGTAGAAAGCCAAATTAGGCCTAAAAACTCCTTTCTAACAACCATTCCAATTTACCCAAGTTGTAATATGTTTATAGAAACATAAACCAATGTTTCTAACACGTTTCTTACCATATAAACAACACAAACATCAAAATTACAACCTTTAATTTCACTATTTCTATTATTTCTTCTTCTTTTGACATTCACATCGAAATTCATCACTGTGAATACGTTTTACAACCAAAATAACTAATTTAACCCTTAATGTTTTCGTTTCTTCATGTCTTTTCACAATCAACCAACAATTACTAGTTTATTACATGAATTGAACATCAATTTTAATTTTAAAATAAGATATATCACACACACACTGTGATGCCCCCAAAATAGGTCCATTCCATCCAACCCATTCTGAGTCGCCAAATACATGATACAGAAATAACTACAACTTTATTAATACATTTGTCGTACAAAATACGACAACATATATACTGTGAGTTTAAATACAATTATTGTCTTCTAGACAATATACATACCCAAATAAATCCTCATCACAATTATTTATACATTATTTTACAAAAATGGTGAGGACTACTAAACAACTCTCTCTATAACCATCATTCCATACCCCAACTGCGTACTCGCTTACATTCTCGCCTCCGAGAAGAAAAATGGAACAAAAAGGAAAAGGGTGAGCTCAACTAGCCCAAGAAGAATATTATGACTAAGATAATATACAACAAATTATCGTTAGTCTTCAACAGGGAAAAATCTAATAGAATACAATAGACAACCAGTTTTAAATCAACAATTGCAACGAAAACAACAATTCATTAGAAGAGTTAAGTAGAGAATACAAACTACTATCTTCTATATATGAATTTAAAAGCTCATCGTCGATATTTTATCCCCAGAACATCGATCAATATATATCTCTGAATCAAATATTCATCTTTTGCACTACTGAGCCAAAGATATGCATCACCTTGGTCATGTTCATCTAAACACTGCTCATCTTTGCACTACTGGGAAAAGATATTAATCGATCGGTCATGTTCATCTCAACACTGTTCATCTTTTGCACTCTACGGCCAAAGATATTCATCAAGAAATCATTCATCTTTGCACTACAGGCCAAAGATATTCAGTAATATCATCATTTAGGACTGAGGATGCTGAAAAATGTTTTAAAGGAAACGAATCCAGTGAAACAAAAGAATAAGTATTAAGGATTCGTATTTCAGCTATTCCATGTCCAAAAATACCTCATAAATAATCATAGTGGAGTAAAATTCAAGAATGATCAAAACATGGATACAACCAAGGCTAGTATCCATAGTAGATATTTTGGATAAAAAGAAGAAATTTCATTTTTTGGTGAATAGTGCCGTATACGTGAATAGTAACTCCGACACCAAAAGATAGAAATTTTACAAAAAAAACATCTTCACACTTCGTGAATAGTACTCGTGAATAGTAACTCATGAATAGTAACTTGTGAATAGTAACTCATGAATAGTAACCCCGACATAAAAAAGTTTCAACCAATATTTTAGCATAATGATATTGAAGAAATAATATCATTTGAGAAGAAAATAACATCCCTTACCTCGAAAGACAGTACTTCTAGTTGAAACACCGGATATAAGCTATGACTTGAACTTGCACCGTATAGCAATACTCAAAGTATACTCAAAATACTCACAAGAATACGCTCGATAATATAGAGAGAAAAACTTGATTTACGTGTGATTTTCAATTCTAACCTAAGCACCCTATTTATAGGAAAATGCTTAGAACACCAAAGTAGAAAATTAAATTTAATAATATTATTATTATTTATACAACTTCCTATGCATCAAGCATCTGAATTCAGCTATTAAAACACATGCAAGACCCACACTCAAATCACCAAAAACGTTTTTCATATTAAAAATATTTTAAACTTCAAAAATTAATTATTTTAGAGCTTCGGAACTTCAATAATTCATAATAAATAGCTTTTTATCGAAAAATTCAATCTCGAGACTATTTATAGGAAATTCAATTCTCTACAACTTTGTAGAAGAAAGTTTTCCAGATTCCAAACAAATATTGAATCAAAATCCACAAACAAGGCGATTTTACATCTTATAATCAAATTTCAAATAATAATTGTGTCCACCAACACACAAAATATGTGTTAAACATTTAATGCCACAAAATACTCTTCTCCTCCTCATATACTCATATATCCCACATTCATTATAAAATATCACCGCTTAATATATTATTAAAATAATATATTTAAATGAATTATTTTATCGTAAAAAGATAAAATATTAATTTTCAACAATTGTCACATTAAAATTTTCTCCATCTATATCCACATAAAATCAATATTTTCCTCATCATATAAATGAATAATTAATTATTCACAAATAATATTACGTAATCACAAGATCGACAACCGTAGTTCCCAAGAAAGAGGGGCTTTTCAATAAGAATTTCTCCTTTCTCGGGCGCCATGAATTAAGTGACCAAACCTCTCCTTAGACAGAACTTTCTAGACATTGCCAATAATATTATCCAATAATATTATTCAGATAATATGAATTATTGCTCCGATAATGGAAAATACTGTGTAATGACAATTTATTGAAACAACAGTAATATAAAATATCAATGCAGCAATTATTGAATCAATAAAATAAAATACTGAACAGTAATTACTATAACAATTATTGAGTAGTGCCTTCTTACGTAAGAATCAATAATTGGTGCAATAACGTGTGCTACTATTCAACAACGCGTATTAGTGTGTTTTAACCACCGGGTATTCCAACAGTATTAACGGTAATAACTACGCCGTTATTTATAAACAACTTATATTTGTCGTTTTCTTCATCCAATCGCTTTTACATTATGGGCCCACACAAGGTCAAGCGGCAGTGCATTTAATATTCCTTGACAAAAAGAATATTCCACGACCAAACGAATATTCCCTGACAATAATGAATATTTTATAACCATTTGCTTATTCGAAATATTTGCGTATTTTACCCATAACTATCCACATTAATCAAATCAACCCTTACTATTTCAAAATAATAAATAGAGGAAAATAAATTTTATTTATTAATAATTTGGGGTCTTACAACCTCCCCTCCTTATGAAATTTCGTCCTCGAAATTGACGTACATACCTGGTGTTTCGAAAAGATGAGAATACCTCGCTTTCATTTCCGTTTCCAACTCCCAGGTCATTTCCTCAATAGCATGGTTTCTCCACAAAACTTTAACTTGTGGTATAACTTCTATGACATAGGACATGTTCTTTCCTATCCAAGATCTTGACAAGTACCTCCTCCTCGTCGTTAAGTCTTCTTTATCTCGTCCTGGTTCTAACTCAATGACATGGTTCGGTCGTCCACATATTTACGTAACATCGATCGTGAAAATGTTATGAACACGCGTCATACTTGGCGGTAAAACGAGTCTATAGGCCACAGTTCCTATTCGATCAAGAATTTCAAATGGATTAATAAATCGAAGGTTTGAGCTTTCCTCACCTCACCGATTCTCTCTTTTGAAATAACAACTTCTTGCACCTCCTTCTTCAAATTCATCAGCTCCGGTGTGTAGCTTGAACAACTTTAACTTTATCGATTAAAGTCGATTATACTCGTATATCATCACGTGGGTACCTAGAGTTTTCATCTCCATCTCTATTATTTGTAAATTATACGAAATTAGTCTTTTACAATACCGTACTCGTACTTGTATACGATCTTCTACTCAACACGTCAGCTACCACGTTCGCTTTTCTAGGATGGCATGGTCAGAACATGTGCTGAAATGAGTCTCCTCTTGAGTTCTTCGAAGCTCTTCCCACATTCCTTGCTCCATTCGAATTTTGTATCTCTATGAGTCAGCTGCGTTAATGGAATAGCGATTCGAGAATATCCTTCAATGAATCTCCGATAATAACCAACTAAGCCTAGAAAGCTACGTATTTCGATTATCGACTTAGGTTGTTCTCAACTGTGACTCATATCCCAACCTTGGATAGCATGTTACAATGACACCTATTAGTTTACTATCGCACGAATATGGTGTCCCCTACGGAGAGTCTGGCTTCGGTGCATTCCACAAAGGAAGTCACCAGATAAAGGCTCGGGTACCAACTCTATAGTTGAATTTTTAACTCCTGAAGTTCAATAGGAGCCATTCGATATGAGATTTTAGAAATGAGTTTTGTACCGGGTTCAAAGTCGATACAAAATTTAATATCAGGCTTTGGGAGTAAGCCAAGAAATTCTTCAGAAATACGTCGGAAAATCAATAACAACAGGAATATTATTCAAATCTGACGTGTCTTTATTCAAATCCATAACATGGACTAAGAAAACTAGACATCCGTAATAAACGAATAACTTCATGGCTTGATATGAAAATGTTTGACTATAATGGTTTGATTGCTTGAATTCGAATAACAGGTTGCTTAGGAATATGAAAACTAACAACCTTACGAAAGTAATCAATTTCGGCATGATGAGTAGTTAACCGTAAAATCACATCAAAAGCAAATATTTCTATAGAAATAAGGTTAACAGGTAATGTGATAGTGCCAACTTGAATCAAGCAATATTTCTAAACAATGGATGTAATGAAAGTTTCTCCTAACGGAGTCTCCATAAATAGGTCAAAGTCTAATTTCTCCGTAGTCAAGTTCAAACGTTGAGCACAAGCAAGAGAGATAAAAGAATGGGTAGAACCGGTATCTAGTAAGGTATAAACTTCGCAAGAATTTATAATTAACTAACCCGTGCTAACTTCATTCAGGTTCCTCGCATTTTAACCGGTCACGACAAACGCTCTTCTAGGAATCGTTGACTTTGACTTTTCTGGGACATCCTTTTGAGTCACCATTCCTATTGGATCTGGTTTCATACCGCATAATCTCGGCGATATGTCCTTCTTTTCCACAATTATAGCATACCTTAAACTGCTAGTGGGCGGTTTGGGCGGATATGTCCTCTTTCCCATTTTTGTAACATATACGACCGGTGGTCTTTCTCCTCCCTTGGAACCAAGGTTACTCTTTGGTCTTGGCGTCTTCACATGGTCCTTGTTGAATCTCTTCTTTTTAAAATCTCCTCCCGCTCGCTTCTTCTATTTTCATGGCCACGATTACCACTGGAGTGGTTACCGCTTTGTCGGTATTCTTCTTTCTCCGCTTGTTATCGTTATTCGATGGATCGCTATCTTTGGTATGATCCTCGTTTATGGTCCCTCGGTTGAACTTACTCGTTATATCGCTCTAACAACTGAGCCATGTTGACAACATCTGGATAGAGAGAAAATTTATGAGAAATGAGATACGTATCTTGCCGTTTCAAACCTCTCAGAAACATCCGTGTCATACGTTCCTCATTCTCCACCAAATGAGGTGCAAACCTGGATAACTCCATGAACTTCGCCTCGTACTGGGACATCGTCATGTTATTCTGCTCCAGTCTAATAAACTCCACTTCCTTCATATGATGAATACTTTCGGGAAGTACTTGTCATTGAACTATTTCTCAAACGCGTCTCCATGACATCTTGAGTGCAAAATTGGATGGGTACGCTTCACGATTCCCACCGATAATATGCCTCATTACGGAACATAAAAGTAGCGAATGGAACTTTTCGTTCTCTCGCATCCCAAGACATCGAATATCTTGGTAATTTGTTTAACCCACGTCTTCGCCTTAATCGGATCCGGCTTTCCCAATTGCGTGGTCCCAACTCTTTGAACCGCTTATTTGTGACCACCGTGAATTACTATCATTTCCTCCTATATTTTGAACACGACTCTCCTCGCCCGATTTTGCATGAACTGCAAAAAAGCTTCTAAACATCCCCTCGCTTCATCATCTGCTCGTTGGTGTGTTGTTTACGGGAGGTACATTGCCCGACTGTTGCACGCTCTCCTCGTTGGTAAATGCACAGCATCTCCACTGGTCTCATTTACTCCATCATTAATATTCTCAATCGACATTCTCAAATCATCATCATAAAACAAGGGTTAATTAAGGAAATCAATATATCACAAAATATCCCTATATACCCACCAACTAACAAATAAGCTTAGGTAGGACATACTAGCGAAGGATTTACTCGCCTCTCCCTCCTAGTTCTATTCCCCATCTCCGCCAGAGATCATATCCCTAAGCTCTGATACTAAAGCCGTGGCGCCCCCAAAATAGGTCCATTCCATCCAACCCATTCTCGAGTCGCCAAATACATAGTACGAAATAACTACAACTTTATTAATACATTTGTCGTGCAAAATACTTACAACATATATATTGTGAGTTTAAATACAATTATTGTCTTCTAGACAATATACATACCCAAATAAATCCTCATCACAATTATTTACACATTATTTTACAAAATGGTGAGGACTACTAAACAACTCTCTCTATAACCATCATTCCATACCCCCAGGCTGTATTTTCGCTTACATTCTCGCCTCCCCGAGAAGAAAAAAATGGAACAAAAAGGAAAAGGGTGAGCTCAACTAGCCCAAGAAGAATATTATGACTAAGATAATATACAACAAATTATCGTTAGTCTTCAACAGGAAAAAATCTAATAGAATACAATAGACAACTAGTTTTAAATCAACAATCGCAATGTGAAACAACAATTCATTAAAAGAGTTAAGTAGAGAATGCAAACTACTATCATCTATATATGAATTTAAAAGTTCATCGTCGATATTTTATCCTGTAACATCAATCAATATATATCTCGAATCAAATATTCATCTTTTGCACTCTGAAGCCAAAGATATTCATCGATTGGTCATGTTCATCTAAACACTGCTCATCTTTGCACTACTGGGCAAAGATATTAATCGATCGGTCATGTTCATCTCAACACTGCTCATCTTTTACACTACGGGCCAAAGATATTCATCAAGAAATCATTCATCTTTGCACTACGTGCCAAAGATATTCAATATATCATCATTTAGGATCGAGGATGATGAAAAATATTTTAAAGGAAACGAATCCAGTGAAACAAAAGAATAAGTATTAAGGATTCGTATTTCAGCTATTCCATGACCAAAAATACCTCATAAATAATCATAGTGGAGTAAAATTCAAGAATGATCAAAACATGGATACAATCAAGGCTAGTATCCATAGTAGATATTTTGGACAAAAAGAAGAAATTTCATTTTTTGGTGAATAGTTCCGTATTCGTGAATAGTGTCGTATACGTGAATAGTTACTCCGACACCAAAAGATAGAAATTTCACCAAAAAACATCTTCACGCTTCGTGAATAGTACTCGTAAATAGTAACTCGTGAATAGTAACTCATGAATAGTAACTTGTGAATAGTAACTCATGAATAGTAACTTATGAATAGTAATCCTGACATAAAAAAGTTCCAAATTTGATAAAAAGTTCCAACCAATATTTTAGCATAATGATATTGAAGAAATAATATCATTTGAGAAGAAAATAACATCCCTTACCTCGAAAGACAAGATTTCTAGTTGAAACACCTGGATATAGGCTATGACTTGAACTTGCAATCAGATAGCAATACTCAAAGTATACTCAAAATAATCACAAGAATACGCTCGATAATATAGAGAGAGAAAACTTCAGTTTCTGGTGTGATTTTCAATTCTAACCTAAGCACACCCTATTTATAGGAAAATGCTTAGAACACCAAAGTAGAAAATTTAATTTAATAATATTATTTTTATTTCTACAACTTCCTACGCATCAAGCATCTGAATTAATCTATTAAAACACATGCAAGACCCACACTCAAATCACCAAAAATGTTTTTCATATTAAAAATATTTTAAACTTCAAAAATTAATTATTTCGGAGCTTCAGAACTTCAATAATTCATAATAAATAGCTTTTTTATCAGAAAATTCGAATCTCGAGACTATCTATAGGAAATTCAATTCTCTACAACTTTGTAGAAGAAAGTTTTTCCAGATTCCAAACAAATATTGACCGAAATCCACAAACGGGCGATTTTACATGCTATAATCAAATTTCAGTCAATAATTGTGTCCACCAACACACAAAATATGTGTTAAACATTTAATGCCACAAAAATACTCTTCCTCCTCATATACTCATATATCCCACATTCATTATAAAAATATCACCGTTAATATATTATTAAAATAATATATTTAAATGAATTATTTTATCAGAAAAAGATAAAATATTAATTTTCAACAATTGTCACATTAAAAATTTTCTCCATCTATATCCACATAAAATCAATATTTTCCTCATCATATAAATGAATAATTAATTATTCACAAATAATATTACGTAATCACAAGATCGACAACAACGTGTAGTTCCCAAGAAAGGGGGGCTTTTCAATAAGAATTTCTCCTTCTTCGCCATGATTAAGTGACCAAACCTCTCCTGTAGGCAAACTTTCTAGACATTGCCAATAATATTATCCAATAATATTATTCGGATAATATGAATTATTGCTCTGATAATGGAAAATACTTGTGTAATGACAATTTATTGAAACAACAATAATATAAAATATCAATGCGTGAATTATTGAATCAATAAAATAAAATCTTGAATAAAGAATTACTATAACAATTATTGAGTAGTGCCTTCACGTAAGAATCAATAATTGGTGCAATAACGTGTCTACTATTCAACAACGCGTATTAGTGTGTTTTTTAACCACGGGTATTCCAACAAGATTAATTGGTAATAACTACGCCAGTTATTTATAAACAACTTATATTTGTCGTTTTCTTCATCCAATCGCTTTCATTATGGGCTCACACAAAGGTCAAGCCATCGCATTTAATATTTCCCGACAAAGAAGAATATTTCACGACCAAACAAATATTCCCCGGATAATAATGAATATTTTATAACCATTTGCTTATTCGAAATATTTGCGTATTTTACCCATAACTATCCACATTAATCAAATCAACTATTACTATTTCAAAATAATAAATAGAGGAAAATAAATTTCATTTATTAATAATTTGGGGTCTTACACACACACACACGCACACACACACACACACACACACACACACACACATATATATATATATATATATGTATATATATATATCACTGTAATTCAATTTCTTCACTAATAAATATAATTTCATAAAATTGATTACTCTAACGCATGTATGAATGATATAGAACAGTTTATAATCATTTATTAACACATAACAAACTCATAGTTTTCAACAATCATACTCAAAAATCAATTATAGAGAACTTTTCACAATAATTCATCACTCTTTAATTTTAATTAACTTCAAAATACCAAATTATCAATTATCAACTTAATAACACATTACATTAATTAAGTTATTTCCCACAACTCATGAATTATTTATTTAATAATTAACACATCAATTAAAATATTTATTTAATTCAATAAATATTTGAAATTATAAATAAAATTCTGGATTGTTACATTAGGTGCTATGAATACACCCACAACTTAAACCACACCATTTAAGGACTTTAAACTGGTAGGTCCACCTGAGTTTAAAGGTACATCTGAACCTGTAGATGCACAAATCTGGATTATTGAGATAGAAATTTTTTCTTAGTAACCAATGTCAATGACAATCAAAAGACAATTTTTCAACCTTTTTCTTAAAAGGAGAAGTAAATTATTGGTGGGAATCTACTAGGGGTCGTGTAGAAACAGAAGTTGTGTCATGGGATAAGTTCAAGGAATTGTTCTTAGAAAATTGTTTTTCCCAATCTCTAAAGGATCGTATGGAAGTGCAGTTTTTAGAATTGAAACAAGGAGAACTTACTATATCTCAGTATACAGCCAAGTTTAACAAACTGTCCAGGTTTTCTCCATGTCAAGTCAATACTGAACCTAGGAAGACTCAGAGGTATCAGGAAGGTTTGAAACCCCAGATACGTAGTAAATTGTCTATATTCCAAATAAAGACTTTTCCAAAATACTCGAGAAAGCTTTCATACCTGAGAGTGAAAACAAAAACCTAATCAAAATTCACAAAGATAAAAAGAATCAAAATGAGGGAGAGAAAACTAAGACAAAACCCAGTTTAAGCGGGTTTAATAATAAAAGGAAATGGGATACTACTTTTTCTAACAACTTTGGGAAAAATGTAAGTAATAATAACAACTATTTTAACAGTAACAAAAATAAAATGGAACCTTGTCCTACATGATGAAGAAGACATAAAGGTTTATGTCTTAAAAAAATGTTACAATTGTGGTTAGGAGGGACACTTTTCTCTATAGTGTCCTATCCCTAATAAAAATAAATGTTTCAACTAGGGTTCATCGGAACATTTAGCAAAGAACTGTCCCAAACCCAAGAGCCAAGGAGGAGGGGGAAATAGAGTCCGGGAGAATAGATCAACAGTAGCTGCAGTTGGAGCTCAGAGTCGACCAACCGCCAGAACGTTTAATATGTCGGTGAGGGATGCTATTGCTTTATATGACGTGGTGACATGTATCATCCCTATCAACACTTTAAATGCATATGTGTTATTCAACTCTGGTGCTACTTGTTCTTTTGTGTTTAATAGTTTTTCTAAAAATTTGAATATACCATGTGAAAACTTAGACATACCATTCTGCGTATAAATTGCAAATAACGAGAAGATTCCTGTTAAGACTGTATATAAGAACTGTAGTGTGGATATAAAGGGACACAAATTTTTGGTGAACCATATTCCAATACAATTAGGAGAATCCGATGTAATCTTAGGAATGGACTGGTTAGTTAATCATAACGCGATGATTGATTGTCATAAAAAAATTATAAATCTATTGACTACGTCGAAGTCAAAGGTAGTTTTCAACAGAGATTGTTCACCTAAGCAATCTCGATGTCTGACCATAACTCAGTAGAAAGATTACTTAGAAAAGGTTGTTCAGGTTATTTGGCCTATATAGTTGATACTCGACAGAAAGGAGTAAAACTAGATCAAATACCTATAGTTAAGGAATTTCTCGATGTATTTCCCAGATGACTTACCAGGTCTTCCTCCCAATAGGGAAATCAAGTTTGTTATTGACCTTACACCGGGTACGACACCAATTTCTAAGGCACCATATAGAATGGCACCTGTAGAACTGAAAGAGTTACTAGTACAACTTCAAGAACTCTTAGATAAAAGTACATACAACCTATTGTTTCACCTTAGGGATAACGGATATTGTTTGTAAAGAAGAAGGATGGAACCATGAGGTTATGTATCGACTATAGAGAATTAAATAAGTTAACCATAAAGAAGAAATATCATTTACCAAGAATTGATGATTTATTTAACCAATTAAAGGGGGGTCGAACACTATTCAAAAATTGACCTACGGACATGTTATCATTAGTTAAAGGTAAGAAAAGAAGATGTGCTGAAGATAGCATTTAGGACACGCTATGGACATTATGAGTTTCTTGTGATGTCCTTTGGGTTGACAAATGCACCGACAACATTTATGGACTTGATGAATCGAGTGTTTAAACCATGCTTAGACAAATTCTTTATAGTGTTTATCGACGATATTCTGGTATACTCAAAAATACAGGAAGAGCTTGTTGAACACTTAAGAATCGTATTGGAGATATTACAAAAGGAATAACTTTACGCAAAGTTTTTTAAGTGAGAATTCAGGTTAAAGAGAGTTCAGTTTTTAGGTCATGTAATAGCCAAGAATGGAATTTCAGTAGATTGAACTAAGATCAAAACGGTTGTGAATTGGGAACAACCAACAACTCCAACAGAAGTAAGAAGTTTTCTTGGTTTAGCGGTTATTATCGACATTTCATAAAAGATTTTTCAAAAATAGCAACCCCACTAACCAATTTAACTCGAAAGACGGTGAAATACGCCTGGACAGATAAATGTGAAGAAAGCTTCCAAGGGTTGAAGAAGCGACTGAGCATGGCTCCAGTGTTGTCCTTACCATATGATACAGGAGGCCTTATAGTATTTAGTGATGCGTCACATAGAGGTTTAGGGTGTATGTTGATGCAACATGGGAAAGTGATTGCTTATGCATCACGACAACTCAAAGATTATGAGAAGAGGTATCCCACTTATGACCTAGAGTTAGCTGCAGTAGTATTTGCCCTGAAAATTTGGAGGCATTACTTGTACGGGGAGAAGTGTGAGATATATACAGATCACAAAAGTCTAAAATATATTTTTAAACAAAAGGAGTTAAAATTAAGACAGAGAAGATGGCTAGAATTGATAAAGGATTTTGATTGTGAAATCTTATATCATCTCGGAAAAGCCAATGTAGTGGAAAATGCGTTAAGTAGAAAGAACTAAGTGAAGTTAAACGTAATAACCAACAATATATAGTTAATAAAAGATTTTGAAAGACTTAAAATTGAGGTAAGGTGTCCAACTAGATAGAATTAAAGAGATGCAGGAAAAAGACACGGAGTGTCAAAAATGTAAATCTGATATAACTCACATCAAGAATATCAAATTCAGAATATACAAGGATGGAATACTAAGATATGAAGATAGAATTTGGGTTCTGTTAAATTAAGCATTAAAAGACGAAGTCTTAAATGAAGCTCATAATTCTAAATTTTCCATACATCCTGGCAGTACTAAAATGTACAAAGATTTAAGTCGACACTTATGGTGGTAAAATATGAAAAGAGAAATAGTGGAATGGGTAAGTAAATGTCTCACATCTCAAAGGGTTAAAGTTGAACATCAAAAGCCAAGTGGTTTACTTCAACCCTTACCAATTCCTGAGTGGAAGTGGGAACATATAACAATGGACTTCGTGGTAGGTGTTCCAACTACACAGAAGGGCCACAATGCCATTTGGGTAATATTTGACCAACTTACCAAATCAGCTCACTTCCTACCTATTAAGGTTACTCATAACCTAGATCAACTTGCCAAGTTATACATTAATGAAAGTATCTCTAGGCATGGAGTACCTATTTCTATAGTGTCAGATCGACACCCACGTTTTACCTCAAATTTTTGGGAAATCTTCAAAAACACTTAGGAACTCAGTTGAGATTAAGTACAACATATTACCCTCAAATAGATGGGCAAAGTGAGAGAACCATTCAAACATTATAAGATATGTTAAGAACATGTATCAAGGACTTTAAAGGGAGTTTGGAAGATAAGTTACCTTTGGTAGATTTTACATACAACAATAGTTACCATGTTAGCATAAGTATGCCACCCTATGAAGCTTTATATGGAAGGAAATGTAAAACACCTTTATATTGGGATGAGGTCGGGGAAAGAAAAATGCTAGGACCTGAGATAATCCAGCAAACTATTGAGACAATCCGAATTATATGTGAACGAAGTGTATCAAGATCGACAAAAGAAATACGATGATCCACATCGTCAACAACAAAACTTTAGCGTGGGAAGCCATGTATTCTTGAAAGTGTCACCTTGGAAGGGCAAGATACGTTTTAGCAAGAAAGGAAAATTAAGTCTGAGGTTCATTGGACCATGCAAAATTTTAAAGAGGATAAGTGAAGTTGCTTATAAGATAGCACTATCTCTTGAGTTAAATCATATTCATAATGTCTTTCATGTGTCCATTTTACGACCATATAAACCCGATTATAAACACGTTATCAACTATAAGCCGATCCAAATCAAAGAAGATCTTTCTTATGTAGAAGAACTTGTGCAGATAATTGACCGTAAAGAGCAAGTCCTGAGAAATAAAGTGATAGCATTGGTCAAAGTGATTTGGAGGAATCAGAATATTGAAGAGGCTATATGGGAGCTCAAGGACAAAATGCGAGAGAACTATCCCCAACTGTTTACTTAATTTATACTGTAATTTCGAGGACAAAATTATTATTAGTGGGAGTGAATATGAAAGCCTAAAACCCTAATAAGACTCGGTTATGTAAATTCAGTATTTATAAATAAAATCTCTCCGTTATAAAAGTGTTTTGTTTTAATATATACTCTATTAAAGAATTAGGTCAAATAATTTTTTGTCCAAAAATTGACGTACTTGACACATTGTGCTTCAAATTTTTCTTTTGAAAATGGACTTTTTGGTATATGTAATTTGACAAGCTTCTTTGTCGTGCTTACATTGACAAAACGCTTTGTCGTGCTTGTTAGGATTTATTAAAAAATCTAAGTTAGGAACCCTAATATCGAAATTAGAAAACCCTAATCCTAGATCTATAAACCCTAACCCTAATTCGAGATCTATAAACCCTAACCCTAATTGGTTAGACTAAACCCTAGTTAAGTTATCCTAAACCCTAACCATGATTATTAAACTTTAATGAAGTGCTAATAAACATCATTAAGCAAACCTAATCAAAAACCAAAACCCTAATCAAGATTAATGAGGATTAGGGCATAATGAAGCTACTAATTATGATGAACTAGCTCACAAGTAGGTTACTACTCATCAAACCAAGTCCCAAGATAGCACATGGCATGTTTGTAACTCCCAAGAAGCACAAGTTACAACCATCAGATCTTTGTAGAGGCAAGAAGGTGAAATAATGACCAAAAACCCTAGCTTAGCAATTCTATAAATAGCAGCCTTAGATCAGTTCAAACCCATAAAATTATAATTGCTGGGTTACCCAGAAATCTCAAGAACAGGTTGAGCCGGTTACTTTGACCAACCATTTAATTGCTTTCTATTTGTTGTTAGGATGTCTAAGTGTTATGAATTGATACCCTGACATACATACTACATATCTATGATACTCAAACGCTAAATCAATTTATAGGATTACTAGATTTAATGGTCAAAAGTCGTTGACCGAGCATGACTGTGTTTTCTGGGTTACCCAAAGAACTGAAGAACACGAAGAACAACCTTTGGCTGCACTTTGACCAACATAAATCTAGACCTTAGGGACATACTCCGTCCTAATTAGTGTAACATATATGTACCTTGGTATATAGACTACATATTACAACAATCAAAATACAAATCTATCACACGGATTCAAAGTTATTAAGACCACAAAATCGTTGTCTGACCATGACCACTGTTCTAGGTTATCTAGAAACCCAAGAATAGCTCTGACAATGACTTTGAGCATCTATAACTTTTTGTCAGATGTAGGTTAAAGCCTGAAATTGCTATGTTGTTGTACTACATGAGTATTATAACACCTACACACTTCCAAACGCAAAATCATTAATAGTAAACAATTAGGCCAAAGTCAAAGTGACCTCAAAGCCATGACCAAACCATTTTTCAGAAATGAAGAACATCTATAGCAATACTTTTTGTCGCTATTGGGCTTTAGCGACAGATAGTAAATAAATAAATTAATAAAATTAGAAATAATTAATAAATAAATATAAATAATTATAAAAATAGTTTTAAAAATTATTTTTAATTTATAATAATTAACTTTTAATATTTTTAAATAAATTCAATAAATATTGTATTTATTTATATATTATTAATAATTAATTTATTAATAAATTAATTAGAATAGTCATTTATAAATAATAAATAAATATTTAAAAATAATATTAATGGTTTAAAAATCATATTAAATGGTTATAAATTATTTAAAAATAATAAACAAAATTATAATAATATTCTAAGTAAATATTAACAATTTAGAAATAAAAATAAATGATTTAAAAATTATTTAATGAATAAATAAATATCTAAAAATTATTATAAGGAATTATTATAAAGGATATACAAATTTTCTAAAATATAATAAAGCATATAAAATAAAGTGTAACCAAAATATTAACTTATTAATTATATGGTAAAGTCTTAGGACACCGAAATCATATCGAATTTAACCCGAACTTAAATAGTTTATGTATTTGAGTATTGTTATCAATATAAATGTAATAGACTTATATACATGAACATCTTAGGTTTTTATAGATGAATCGAGTAACTTCACTTAATCGATCTTCTCTCAGGAAAGTTTTCTAACCTATCCAGTTACCTTACGCAAGTTTCTCGAACCCTACTTATTCGTCGAACAAGATTCCTATCTTGATTTGCTTTTGATATGTTATACCAAACCTAAACTTGATTGCCAATTCTTACAAAGTTATCGCTATAGTTTCAACATAACTAAGAAATGAAATGTTTATTCATATGTTCTTGTTTATTGAACATAAATTATTGAGTCCAACTAAATTATTTTGGTAAAACATCCTATACTGAGTTGTATATCCCACAAGGGATAAATGTGTATCAATAAAATTTGACACTTAGTGCAAGTTGGGCACGATTAGGATGAGATGGATACTCCTAGGATGTTGAATAGGTTGATCCCTTGTCTTACATCTGAACAAGATTTCTAAGTCTTTGTGACTGACAGAAATAATAAAAAGTCCAGAAATGATTGAAATATAAAAATTCCAGACATGGTAAACAACACTCAGTTGAGAAAAGTTTTGAATTGTTATACCTCTTCAAATCCTATATTGTTATAAATTATAAAACCTGTTGAGCATATCATAGCTCACTCTTACAAATTATTCCCTTTTCAGTATTAGATGGTAACCCTGGCACATCTGGAGTAAACAATGGAAAGCGTCTCTGCTTATATTAGTTTAAATTACTCTCTAGCTGAATATAATACTTTTCTAATAAGAAATTCTTTATGAAGAATCATGTAACCAAATCATAATATATGATATATATCATCCTTTATTTTTGCAACAGTGTTTCCTTTACATAAATAGATGTAATTAGAACTTTTGATTTATTTTGAGATCCTTGGGAACTATACATCTGAGTGAGGGTATTGACAATATGGACTGTTAATGTTGTTGTTCATACTCTTAATTTCAGATAGATAGGTACTATCGATACGATAATGTAATCCACATGATATAGACTATACATCTTAGTGAGGGTATTGGTAATATGGACTCTTCATGTTAATTATTACTTGTACTCTGAATTTCAGATAATTAGATACTATTCGTAGATATATTCTATACATACAAGTGAGGGTATCCAAATATAGTACTAGTTCTTTAGAAAATTGTTATCTGTTATGAGATATTGTGAACCTTGGAACTATGAGAATTGTATCTTGTAATATTTGTATAGTAGTTCGATTAGATATAAGCATGGAATCAGATACCGTGTGTGTATAGATTTGAATGTGTTATATTAATTGATTAGTTGTGAACACCAGATCGGATACCGTGGGAGTATAAATCGGGGGGCGTCACATTTTGAATGAGTAACACCAGATGCTGAGTTTGAAGATAAAATTGGATTTCAGGGTGTTACAACATTAGTAGTGAAAAGAGGGCGCAGAAGAAGTCTATTCTGATCATTATCATTGTAACCCTTTTCATTATTTTGTAAATAAATTCACCCGACTTGTCGTTTGAAAGTAGTTTTATCAATAAAATTAATCAACTTAACAATGAATTGAAAGTTGCCGCAATTTATAATTGCTTATAGTTGTGTAATAACAATGATTTAGAGATATCAACCCCTAAAAAGAAAAAAAAATTACATGTATAGTAGCCAATAGCTATAGATGTATCCTCAAGAGTACAAAAACAAAAACACTAGCTCACTTTGTTGTTTTATAATATTATAATATACTCCCTTTGTTTTGACTTGTAATATATTAATATTGATAACCTAAAAATTAATTTGTGATTTTTTTAAATTTAAATTGATAAGATTTATTTAAGATTTCAAAACAATAAGTTTTATAATTATTAATATTTTTAGATATTTATAATTATATTGACAATAATTAAATGAATTTATGTTAATTTTGCAAATGTTTGAAATTAATTTTAAAAAAGTTAATATTGTTCAACAAAGGTAAATACTTCCATTCCAAGCTATATAATTTTAGCAATTGCCTAAATATATATTTTATAAACGAATTTACAAATGGATAATGATATATTTCTTTGCTACTTTATATGTCGACTTTTTCTTGCGAGTTACGTTAATAGTCATTGTTGATAATATTTTAACGACATATCTAACATGGTGGGTTAATTTTACAATCTTACCCAATGTAGTGATATACGTTGTAATCGTAATTTGACAAAAAAAAATCGCAATACATTGTAGTATTCTCACTACAAGGAAAATGGCTAATTCCGAAGGAATATATTAATTTATTCCGGACAGAATATTCTGTCAAATTTAACCTCATCAGAGATTAGTTCGTCGATAATTTCGTCGAGGATAAGGTGGTTATGATCGACGCAATATTGTTGACAGATTTAGGTCATCGAAGATAAGAGGACACATGTTGTCTTTGAAAGTGAAATGGCACAACCTAATTTCGACGGAATTTTAGTCAAAATTAATTACTATTCTGTTTGAAATAAAATAATTTTTAATTAAATTAATTTCTTTATTCCCGATGAAATCTTTGTCGAAATTCCCTTATTCTGTCGGAAATATCCTTTTTTTAAAACAATTTTTTCCTTTTTTTTTCTTCCAGTTTTCAAGATTTTGAACCTCATTTTTATACTTGTAACCTGCTTTCTACATCCATGCAACTTATATATATATATATATATATATATATATATATATATATATATATACACACACACGTTTATGTTAAACTACAATGATATATGTGACGCCCCCAAAACAGGGTCCACACAACCCCATTTTGAGTCTCTAAAAGACAAATAACCAGCTTAATATAATACAGTACAAAAATTACAAGTCATTCTAAGTCTTTATTACAATTATTTCTATAGTATTTCACAACATGGTGAAGACTACTATAGTTACTATCTTGGACCATCACTCCACTCCCCGACTAGTCCTAGCTACACTCTCATTTCCTGATGACTAAGATAGCAAATAAAAAAATATATCTTTTAGTACAACAGTGATAAATATGATAGAATATAATAGACAACAAGTTTTAGAAATATAATTACAGTGGAAGTAGCAAACAATTAGGGGAGTAAAATAGATCATAACGACCACAATCTTCTCCCATTTAGAAAATTCATTATCAATATTTTATCCATGTAACACCAAGCAATAGTTCCTGGTCATAATTGTAACGATCGAAATCGTGGAATATCTTTGTAATAAGATTTTTAATATTTATTAAATAAAATAAATATTTTAATAGAATAGATTATGTGTATGAGTTTTTACGTCGATTAATGACTTAGTTACGTGTTATGTGACTCTATATGAATTTTGAGAGAATAAATTTTTTTCGAGAAAAAATACAAATCATTATTCATAAAACGCAAAATAAATATTAATTTTTTTCATTTTTTGAACTTTTTGAATTACGACAACGTTTATTTGGAAAAGAGAGACAAAATCTCCAATAAAAATATTTTTATCAGAAAAGACGTAAAATCACTATTTACGCTAAAAACGTAACTTTATTTTTTTTAATTCTCGAAGGGCGACAACATTTATTCAAGAAAGGGGAAACGGTGGCAAAATTATATTTTTGAAAATCGATGTCGATGTCGGGAAAAATTGCCTTTTTTGAAATTCCACTTTTAGTCTTTCTACTTTTTATGTTCTTTATATTTCTTGAATTTTGTTTGAAATGACTAGTTTGACAAAAGAGTCCAACACAAAATGTTGACGATTTGAAAATTCAGAGTCGCCTGTTGGAAGTAGTGAAATGGTTATACCAACTCAAACGAGTTTTGAATTTTTTTTCTAAAAGGCCCAATTATTGGACTCTGTATAACAGGCCTTGGAAACCGAGATTTATAGAGTTTGCAGGCTTTTTTAAGGGGGGGGGGGAGGTGTTAGGCACCCCCCGACTTCCGTGAAAAGACAGTTACTGTATCTTTTTAATTCCCGAATTATTCGAAGTGTGTGTGCAGTTAATTGGGCCTAAGTGAATTATTTGGAAGTAGTGATATGCCTCGTTTGCACCTATATACAAAGGGTTTAACTTGTATAAAAGTTGAATTTTAATATAAGCCATTTAAAACGATATTTTGAAAGTAGGTTTTCAAACCCTTAAGCTCACATAGTAATTGAGGTCTTTGATACTTCTAGTTTATTCCATATTCAGCTGATTTTGATTTTATTCTCAAGATGTGAAGCATCTTCGACAAAATAATATGCATACAAGTGTCGAGCTCCTTAAGGGCATGAAAGCCATCGAAGTGACCCGAGCACCGCAAATATGATTTACAAGCTACATGTACAATTGAAAAGTGTCCATCATGGGAACCAGATCTAGATCCATCAGCTGGATCTTAGATCCCGCAGCTTCTAGGCTCACATAATGTCACGTGGATAGCCTGCATAGAAAATATAATAAAATAGATACTTAATCTAAATGTCACAAAATATAGGATTCATCAGTTAAATCCTTGCGTGCGCATAGCCAAACATCCTGTTTCCTCTAGATATAGATGTAGGGACATGTGGTTGCTTAATATTTACAAAACAAAACTAGAAAGAAAACTAGATTTAAATAAACTAGATAAACTAGATAAATCTAGCCCACAAACATTAATATCACAACTTTACATTGAATAAACAATTAAAGCTGACATGTTAATCACGATCAACTATCAACATATATATATATATATATATATATATATATATATATATATTAAAGTAATAAAAAGCCACTTAATTTATAATCCAGAGCTCGATTGCTCGATTTTGATATATATATATATATATATATATATATATATATATATATATATATATATATATATATATATAAAAGCGGTAAAAATGTAATGCCCCCATATCTATATTCCCATAGTATCCGATATGGTGCTTACTACTAGTCAATTTATATAACGCATTCAAATCAATATGCCCATAGTATCCAATTCTATGCTTATATCTAATTGAGTGTCTATACAATTATTGTGACACCCCTAAATCCGAGTACACCAATTCCACATATTTGGTATTCACTGTCCAAATAAATCATAACTAACTACCCATAAATAAAAGATATAATTAAACTCAAAAGCTTAAATAATAAATCTCCCATTAAGGGTTACTTAATCTCAAGATAAATCCCAGGTCATCTAACCTTTATTACAATCATCAGCGGAAAATTAAAACATAGCCATAATCAAATCTATTACATAAGCTTCATAAATAAAAGGTAAATTAAACGTCGTCGTCTAATCAAGCAATTTGTCCTTGCCCTTGCTTGTAGAAAGCTCTTCAAACTTCTTAACTTCATCTGCATTATTTTGTGTAAGAGTGAGCAAACAAATGCTCACAAGAAAGATAATATACAATAATGTTTAATGAATGACAATTAACTGAGCTTTCAATGTTAAAGTATTCTTACTAGAACAATAAACTTTAATTCAAAAGCTACGAGTTCAAAGGAATAATGAACATTTAAGTTAACAATAGATATCAACATCAAAGAATACACTGAGGGTCACAAGACCACGAACTATACTCTAGGTTTTTCAAGTATTTCTACTTTAACCTTTAACAGTCTATAAAACTATAATCATCATCTATGTCCTAGGTTAACAGGTGTTTCTACTATAACCTTCAACAGTCTAAACGACTATGTGGACCATCATCTCGTACTCCAGGTGATCAACCCTTTGTACTATGTATTGCGCAAACATTTTAACGCTATTGCGTAGCTCTAAAATAATCCCCTGATATAGGGTTGTTCATCTCAGCTTAGATTATCAGGTTCCGTACCAAAGGAAGTTTGGTTGGGAATTAACTTCAAAGGAATTCTAGATCTTTAGAACTCTCATCAACTAAGTACTGGTTGAAACAGATAGGAACCAATGACTATTCAGGAGTTTGATTATAATATCTTCATGAACAAGGTATATCGATGAGTCAATAAGAGCTAGAGTATTAACGATTTCTAAATTGAACACATGTTATCATCGACAATATGCTTTCAAAAGTTTGTGGGTGCATAAGCAAACCAAAGAAAGTTTGGTTTGGGTTGACTTCAAGGGTAATTTAGAGTTCGGTACAATAATGTAAGATAGTACAATGACATTGGAGAATGGAGATCAAACAACAGTTATTAGTAACTGAATAAACACATTTCTTACAATAAAATTACAGACTTTGAATAACCAAAGTAATCTCGTTTAGAATAAAGAAACAAAGTTTAATTAACTTGCTCAACAATAAATGAGGGTTAGAAAATTTGCATAACAATGAATTGCTCAACAAGAGATTAGAGATAGAGAACTTGCATAAGTATAACATGACAGTGAAACGTAACCTTGCTGAATAATAAAGTAGCAAATATTAGGGAACTTGCCTCATGCGTAAGCTATAATATTAAAACTCACGTTCACCTACACATAGTATTAGAACCACAATATCTATTTGATAAACTAACATTCACGTATCAAAATAACACTCTCTTCTAGCTAAACTTGTTATTTCAGTACAAATTTTATGCTACTATATAAATATCAGAAATTTCAAGTGTTAACCTTCATAATACTTACTTATTAATCCTCATGCTCAATAAATCACAACATGTCATTTTCATAGTTTACTAACTTCTTATAACATTAGAATCACTACCCACATTACAGTAAGCTGTTTTAACCTTGTCGTTACACATTTGGCACGTTGACATAACCTTAGACCAAGTTATGTTGATATCCCAGGTCTGCAGCAGTAGAACTCACTATCTCATAACAGATATATGGCGTTTCTTTGCCATACATACAGCATGGGACCAAAGGCCATCATACTTGTTGGAATCAAGCTACTGCTTCTCGCCTTGGCACCAACGCACTTCTTGTTTGGTGCTTGTGAGATAAACAAAGCGAAAGAAACAAAGGACCATTTTTAGCCTAACTAACACGAATTTCACCCACAAAACAGTGAAACCAACACATACAATTGGTATAGAACTATCACAAACATGATTGCTAACATATTCAACCACGTAGAATAATTTAACAACTTTAACTAATTTAATTCCTCAAATTCCATGTTTTCATATAAAAACTTCATTTTTTGAGTTCCTTCACAAAAATCATCACTGTAATCTCAGTTCTACACCAAATCACTTCGTTCAAACTATGTTCTCTTCGTTTCTTAATGAACTAGCATAAACAAGACTCAATTTATAGATTAACGTATAAATTAACCATCATAATTGGTACTATTACAAGCCATATGAACAATATTCACTGTAATTTACTTTTCTTCCTTTTTAAACAAAATTAGCATACAATTCCTTGGTTAAACATAAACTCTAGCATTATAATTACATATAAATTCAATAATTCAGTCATATACAACAATTTGAAAAATATGGAATTCACGGAGTGTGAAGCTTCATGTCGTAAACACCAAGAATTACTTGAACACCTCAAGAATTCTATCTCAACTTTCTCTCAAACTCCCTCTCAATTCTCTGAACTTTTTCTCTTCTTTTCTCCTCCTAGGCCAATTTTCTTTTACATAAAACACACTAAGCCTAACGTACAAAACCAAACGTCTATAACCGACGTTGTGATAAAAACACTAATAAGTTATCAGTTATAAATATAATTTATTTATTTTTTAATTTATTTTATCTGTTTTATTTATTTTATGTATTATAATAAAATTCAAAATACAAAAGCCATAAGGCTTTGTTTTGGCAAAAAGTCTTTAAAATAAAGACTTAATATTTTTAGCCTTGTTTGGTTAAAATCAATTAAAAATTACTTTAATTTTATTTTAATAAACCAATTAAACTATAGTTTAAAATATCATATTTATACCTCCCTATCAACATTAGTTAAATAGCCAATTACAACATACTAAACAAATTTTCCCACTTAATCCAAATATCACAAAATTATAATCTCATTATAATTTTATGTAATAAATTAACATAACACTATAATTATTAAATTAAAATAGCAACATAGCAATTCGTGAAATCCTTAACCACCCTCAATCTATTAAATTAAATTAGAGTGTTATCTAATAAATTTAATTCACACATATCTACTAATAACAACCACATAAATAGAAATTTAAGAAATATTTTAAATTACAAAACAACAACTTCATCAATAAAATATTTATTTAATTTAATAAATATTTTAAATTACAAATAAAATCTTGGATTGTTACATCCTTCCCTCCTTACAAGGATTATGTCCCCAGAATCACAACTCAAATAATTCGTTCGTCACATTCTTACCTCCTTACAAAGATTCTGTCCCCAAAATCGAAGACACAGATTAAATAATAACTCAGGGTAATTCTTCATCATTTAACATAACAAACGTGCTGCAGTTCATATAACAAGTACAAAGATTGAGTTCCTTACTCAATCAACATTCATTACTCATAAATTGACTTTAACGTTTCATGCTTTCAACATATATATAAAACATCATGCTATTTGCAATAAAGATTTAAAACAGACTTGTCTGGCTCGTATATTACCAATTATAAAAAAATTGCTTAAATAGGAAATGCGTACATCCTACAACAATTCTAAGGTTCATATTCACATGCATTACTTTCACATATAATGAAACCATATTGACTCTTAGTCTTAATCTTTTATAACTTGCGTCTCTTTGAAACTGTGAGTTCCCACGTAGCCTCTTCGACATTGTGGTTCCTCCATATCACCTTCACAGAAGGTATCACCTCATTCCTGAGCACTTGTTTGTCGACTATCTGGATAGAAATTCCCTTGTAGGATAAATTTTTATCAACTGCAATGATTCATACTTGATTACATGATTGTAGTCGGGCTTGTTCGATCATATCACCGCAACATGAAAAACATTGCAAAGGTGCTCAAACTGTAGAGGTAATGCTACCTCAAAACCATCTCTTCAACTTCTTCAATGCTTCATATACTATAACCGCTTTATACCCAATATAGTTCATCAAACTTACCACACTTTGGAAATCCAGGAACTTACCATAATCATATGAGTTTAGGAACTTTTCCTAGTCAGACCATAGGCGTCCATTCGCTGAGGGGTTCAAAACATACCATATGATTATGAGTCACGAATTTACCATATGTTTTAGTTTTAAGAACTGAACCTAACCTTAATATCTTCTAATATGATCTTAAAAACCTCTAACTATCAAATATATACATGAGAAAAGAATCAACTTTCCACCACATATACATTGATAGCGCAATACCGATATTCCAATGATTATCAATGTGATAAACCAAGTACATGCACCAAACCTCTGCCCATACAAAGGTTTGTATGACTTAGTCACCATATGAGTCCTCAATTGAAATCCCACCTAACATTACCTTACTCTTAAATTCTTCTTAACTTGCCCCTTAATTTGCTTAATACGAATTCCTCGTATCACATTATCTATAACTCCTCGTGTTCTTAGCACGCCTTCCGATGTCTGTATTCCTTTTAGTTTGGCCATTGATTTATAGACGATATGACATACTTATTTCTAATTGTGTTCCACGCGTTCTTGTAAACTTTTCTAAAAATTCGACGTGACTCGTGAATCTTGGTTCGATACAATTGATATTGAAACACCGTGCCTTGAAACAATTTATTTAACATATAACTTCGCACACTGATCGATAGGTAATATGCTAACTTTGACACATCATGAAATGTATCAGCATTTCTTGCCACCAAAATTATATTCGAAAGCGCAATATATATATATATATATATAAATATATATATATATATATATATATATATATATATTCGTGCTTCCTCTTCAATTCTTGATACTGAGGAAACCTAGTTTACTCCTTCAACATTCAACTATCCTTCAGTATCGATCTTGAATTTGACAACTTCATCTTGGAGCTACTCTTCCTTTACTCTGTCAAGCAAAGTTGTACAATTTTCCATCTATAAAGCTTCTTCTCTGACTTTTTTTTTCTTTTTTCTGACGCTATACATGTAAAATAACCCTGTCGTTCTGCCTAAACACACAACCTATGATATTATACGATGCGTCGCTATACAACCCAAAATTTCCTGTATTATCTGGTAGAGACAACACAGGTACCATACTAAATTCTTCTTCAATTCTTGAAAATTCACTTCATAATTTCCTGCCCATATAAATTCCACCGACTTCTTTGTCAAGTTAGCTAATGAAGTTGTTATCTTGAACTTCGCGTATCCCACACAATATTTTCTTAATAACTTCTTAATTTACAACATCGATAGATAACTCTACCGTACAAACGTCTTTCAACTAAAAGAATAAAATACTACCTTTAACTTCCTCAAAGTCTTAAGGTTTATGCACTTTCTTTGACAGTGACTTATCACCACCTAGTTTAACAACTTCAGAGTTTCATAAATCAAATTGGAAATAAATCCATTGACATCACGTGGCCTTTAATACCAATACGACAATTCTACACATCAACTTAAAAAGAATCACTATTCACACTTTCTATATTTAGGGAATAGTTTAACTCTTCCCGAAGAGGATCTAGTTTCTAAACAAATTCATCAGGCATAAATTAACAAGTGGCATTTAAATTAAATAACACGCAGTCGTATAGATAACTGATCGGAACCATAACATGCATTGCGTCCTGGATCGTCATGTTGGCTAATTGTTCGGTTGGTCGACTCGACAGAGCTGACTCTACAATAACCAGCTTACCACTGCCCCCCTTGCTTCCACTTGCTTTTCCTATCACATTATTTGGGCAACCTCGAGCTAAGTGCTCTTTTGATCCACACGTGAAGCAGGCTCCCTTCCTCGATCTTGAACATTTTGGTGTAATGTGGCCCTTCTAGCCACAGTTAAAGCACACCCTTTTTCCCTTCAAACAAACACCTACATATTTCTTTCTGCAGTTGCTACACGCCTCTACCTTCTTCTTTTCCTTCCTTCCTCACGATTTTCAAAATATATTATTTTTTTCACTTTCTTTTCCAAGCGTTACTAGTATGACTATCACCCACCTTATCATCTTCACTTTTATTTCCCCTCTGCTCTTGATTTTATGCCAGCGTATTACCTTCCCCGTCTACATCAATCGTTCTCTCCAACCTTGTTGTAAACGAATTTGGTTGGAACATCGACATTTTATTATATAGCCAGAAATTTAGTTAATTTGCTAGTGCTCCCACCAGAAAATTCACCAATTATAGCACTAGATTTGCGTTAGCTTCCCTATTGTATACATATCCTTTGGAGCTCTATTGACATTGTTGTCTTCTTCTAGGCGGCATCTTACTGTATAAAATTTGAACTATTAGATCATCGTTCAACCACACATTAAAATTTTCAAACTTATCTCAATCACTTTTAAACAACCCCTAATTTATCTTAATAGATAATAATACTTTATTCATTTATTATATAACACATAACAAAATAGCCCCGCTGCTATTTATATTATTTATCCTGTAATAATAAAATTCTAGGATTACTTCATAATATCCCACTATTTATTTCAAAAGTCAGGATTTATATCTTATTAATTTTTATTATAATTTATATATCATCTTATTATTTTTCTTGCAATCTACAAGAACATTCCACGTTGTACAACTTCATTTCGTTCTTGCCCCACGATACAAATCATCACGAGAGTGGAAGATTAAATTCTAAGTTCCATCATTCGCTTGGCACTCTTTGACTTGTCTTCAACATAATCTATGCATTTAGAAGCCTTCACCCACGCGTCTTCAGCTTTCAAATGTGATCCTTCTTATCCAAGATTTTAACACGTATCTCCTCATACGTTAAATCTTTTGCTATCTCGTCCGGTTCTAAATCAATAATGTGGTTCGGGTCGTTCACATATTTACGTAACATCGATACGAAAAAAAATGTTATGAACACGTGACATACTTGGCGGTAAAACGAGTCTATAGGCCACAGTTCCTACTCGATCGAGGATTTCAAATAGACCAATAAAATCAAGGGTTGAGATTTCCTCTCTTCATCGATTCTTGCTTCTAGAATAATGCCCTCTTAAACCTTCTTCTTCACATTCATCAACTTCGGGTGTGTAGCTTGAGCAACTTTTAACTTTATTGATTAAAGTCGTTTCTACTCGTATATTCGCTATCTTCATATGGGTCTCTAGAGTCTTTAACACTATCTTCATCATTTGTAAGTTATACGAAATGGGTTTTTGTGTTAACAACGTCGCACTCGTAAACGTATACGATCTTCTACTCAACGCGTCAGCTACCACGTTCGTTCTTCCACAATGATTTTTAATGGTATAGTCGTAATCTTCAACAGCTCGAGCCAACATCTTTGGCGCATGATACGTTCGTTTTGGTTGAAGAAATATTTAAGGGTTTTAGAAATGGTTTTTGTACTGGGGTCAATTATAAATTCAATTTCACGCTCTAGGGGTAGGTTAAGAAGTCTTCAAGAATACTCTAGGAAATTTATTAACAATAGAAATATCATTGAAAACTGTGACTCTCATTCATGACTTGGATAGTACATCACATTGATACCTATCAACTTGCCATCTTCATTCACAACGTCGCCTATAGAAATTCTGGGTTCGGTGCATTCCATAAAAAGAAGTCACCAGATAAAGGCCCGGGGCTTTTTACTTATGGCTTGATATGACAGTGATTGACTTTAGGGTTTGGTTGCTTGAATTCACATAATAGGTTTGTTATGAATATAAAAACTAACAACCTTACGAAAAGCTTGATGAGTAGTTAACCAATCGATTCCTAAAATCACATCAAATGCAAGTATTTTCAAAGAGATAAGATCGACAGGTAATGTAAAAGTGTCGATTTGAATCAAATAAGATTTATAAATAGTGGAGGTAATGAAAGTTTCTACTAATGAAGTTTAAACCAATAAGTCAAAGTCTAACTTCTCTAGGGTCAAATTTAAACGTTGAACGCAAGCAAGAGAGATAAAATAATGGGTAGAACCGGTATCTAATAAGGTATAAAATTCACATGAATTTATAATTAACTAACCCGTGCTAACTTTGTTCGGGTTACTCGCTTTTTGAAAAGTCACAAAAAATGCTCTTCCTGAAACCACCGACTTTGTTTTGTCCGTATCCATCTTTGGTGCCACCGTCCCAGCTGGACTTGACTTTGGTGCACGACAAAATTGGGTTAGTTAACCTTCTCTTCTTGAAATTTTCACTTCTATTATCTTAGCCATGATTACCACCGAAGTGGTTATCATTCTTGGCATGATAATTTTCCCCACGATGGTTATCATTGTTCCGATGACCGTTGCCACCGGTACGATTATTATCATGTTGTTGCTCGTTATCCTGGGTATTGATCGTTGCTGACTCAACGATCTCATTTGCTTCATTGCTGATCTCGACATTTTCGGATGCCATTTTCAAATACTGCAACAAAACAAGGGTTAATTAACATATCACATATTATCCCTATACTCTGACCGACCAATTAAATACCAAATAAACTTAGGTAGGTCATACTAGCGAAAGAATTCCCCGTGTCTCCCTCCTAGTTCTTGTCTCACATATCAGCCAGGGATCATATCCCTAAGCTTTGATACCAACTATGACGCCCCCAATATAGGTATACATCACCCATCTTGAGTCGCCAAATACATGGTACAGAATACAAATACAAACTTAATTATACAACCGTCGTGTGATAACGACAATACATAAACTGAGAGTTTTAATAAGAATTTTGTCATCTAGACAATATCCACACTCAATGGAGTCCTCATTACATTTATTCTCACACTATTTAACAGAATAGTGAGGACTACTAATGCTATCATCTGGACCGTCACTCCATTCCCCGATTCGTCCCAGCTATATTCTCATTTCCTGGAGAGAATAGTGAAAGAAAGGGTGAGCTCAACTAGCCCATTAAGAAATATTATGACTAAAATAATGTAGAATAAATTATCGTTAGCCTTCAACAGTGTTAAACTGATAAAATACAATAGACATCAAGTTTAACTGCAGCGGAACTAGCAATACATTAGAAGAGTCAAGTAGAACATAAAATCATCTATTTTCTATGATTTAAAATGTTTTCATCAAATTTTATCGCTGAGACTCAGCTTAATAAATAATCCACATCATCCCTGCAATACGGCCAAGGATATTCATTAGTATCACAACCACAAATTATCCATGCACTACGGGCCAAGGATATTCGTGTATTCATCAATGGTCATGATCATGCCAACAACTGTCCATCAATGCACTACGGGCCAATGAGGACTTTGACCACATCATTAATAACATTACGATCATGATTATACCGAATAGTCCCTGGTCATAATCACACCAAGTCTATCTATGCACTACAGGCCACAGATGACTTTCAACATAATATAAACATGAGGATGATGTCAATGATATAAGAATTCAATAAAAGAAGTTCAAGAATTAATTTATCTAGGAACCAATAACGTCCAAATTGTCAACATGATACTGCTTTGTGGGTAAAACTCAAGAATGCTCAGAAGAATATTTCCATGAAAAGATACTGGATGAAGCGCAAATATCAAAGATATTCCACTAATTTCATAGAGTATAAAAGCCAAACTTTAACCAACTGAGTATAATAAAGAATGGAATAACAAAAGAAATCACCAAGTATGCGATAGACCTTGCATGACGAGTTATTACAATGTAATAATAAATAACGGAATCAAGGTTATGTGTAAACGCATGCATGACGATGATATTCTAACAAAATAATAAATAACGGAACCAGGTCAGGCAAAATTCGCACCGACATGATGTTCTAACAGAATAACAAATAACGGAACCAGGTCATGCGTAAACGCACAAACAGGATGTTCCAACAGAATAATAAAGAATGGAATAACAGAAGAATTTCACCACGTATGCGATACTTCGCATAGACAGGTTATTCCAACATAATAATAAAGAACGGAATAACAGAAAAATTTCACCATGTATGTTATACTTCGCACAGACAGGTTATTCTAACATAATAATAAAGAATAGAATAACAGAAGAATTTCACCAAGTATGCGGTACTTCACATAGATAGGTTATTCCAACATAATAATAAAGAATGGAATAATAGAAGAATTTTACCAAGTATAGGGTAGTCCGCGTATATAGGTTATTCCAACAGAATAATAAAGAATGGAATAACAGAAGTTCTCTTCATGAATATGAAAGAAATAATACCCCTTACCTTAGAAGAAACTGGATATAGGAGTAGTGAAGTAGCAGAATACTTTTCTTCTTTCTCTCTATAGTTTTTCTCTCTAGAGTTTTAGTGAATTCGTAAGAAATAATGAAGGAATGAGCTTCTATTTATAGGAGAATGGACCTGAATAGTAACTAATTCATGAACTAGTTCGTATTGATTTACTTTTAAACTAGATTTGGTTCATATTGATTTACTATCTTTGTATTAATAAAATATTCTAATAAAAAATCTTTTAAATAAAATATAATATATTCTATTTATAATCTAATAAAACGAATAACTTTATAAAAGTATTTTGTTTTATAAAAAAAGATTTTACTATCCAAATACTATCGAGGCACTATGCATAATAGAATATAATATATTCTATTTATAGTCTAATAAAAATAAAAACTTTATAAAAGTATTCTATTTTATATAAAAAGCTTTTATATTTTATTACATTAATAATACTAATAAAACAAAATTTATAATATATATATATATATATATATATATATATATAAACATCTCGTGACTTCATAAAAAAGACACCTCAATATATTTAACAACATTTATCATCATTATTATAATTCACAATATTAATCGAATTCGGGTCGCTCCTTCTGAAAGAGGGGCTTTCCAATAAGGATTTCTCCCTATTGTCACACAATTAGGTAACCAAACCTCTCCTTAACAGAACTTCTAGACATCGTTAATATTTCAAATAATAATATTAATAACTTTGTTATCTCAATTATTGATTTAATAATATATAAAATAACGATAATAATTGAATTAAATAACGTGAGATACTATGCAAAAATTACTATAACAATAATTTAACAAAACTGAGTGACTTCTCACGCAAGCATCTATAATCAATACCGTGTGCTACTATGCAACCACGCGTATTATTGTACTTTTACTACCGAGTAGTTCAACAGTTTTAACGGTAAAACTTCTGCCGTTATTTTCATAAAAATATTTTTATGTCGTTTTCTCGATCCGATGATAATTCCGTTAATAAGGTCCACCAATGATTGTCTTTGTCGTCATTTAATATTCCCTGTTAAAACGAATATTCACTGACCAATCAAATATTATATAACAACTTGCATACATTTCAAAATTTCTAAATATTACCCACAACTATAACATTATATCAAATTTACTCCATAATATTAAAAAAAATATTTTGAGAAATTTAAATCTTTATTCATAAAATTTGGGGTCTCACAATCTCCCCTCCTTATGACATTTCGCCCTCGAAATTTACGTACGTACCTGGTATACTGAAGTGGTGAGGATACCTTGACTTCATTTCAGATTCTAACTTTTGAGATATAACCTTTGAGTGTCAAATGTGATCCTTCTTATCCAAGATTTTAACACGTATCTCCTCATACGTTAAATCTTCTGCTATCTCGTCCGGTTCTAAATCAATAATTTGGTTCGGGTCGTTCACATATTTACGCAACATTGATACGAAAAAAAATGTTATGAACACGCGACATACTTGGCGGTAAAACGAGTCTATAGGCCACAGTTCCTACTCGATCGAGGATTTTAAACAGACCAATAAAATTAAGGGTTGAGATTTCCTCTCTTCATCGATTCTTGCTTCTAGAATAACGCCCTCTTGAACCTTCTTCTTCACATTCATCAACTTCGGGTGTGTAGTTTGAGCGACTTTTAACTTTATCGAATAAAGTCAATTCTATTCGTATATTCGCTGTCTTCACGTGGGTCTCTAGAGTCTTTAACTCTATCTTCATCATTTGTAGGTTATACAAAATGGGTTTTTGTGTTAAAAACGTCGCACTCGTAAACGTATACGATCTTCTACTCAATGTGTCAGCTACCACGTTCGCTCTTCCACAATGATATTGAATGGTATAGTCGTAATCTTCAACAGCTCGAGCCAACATCTTTGGCTCATGATACGTTCGTTTTGGTTGATGAAATATTTAAGGGTTTTAGAAATGGGTTTTGTACTAGGGTCAATACAAAATTCAATTTCACGCTCTAGGGGTAGGTTAAGAAGTCTTCAAGAATACTCCAGGAAATTTATTAACAATAGAATTATCATTCAAAACTGTGACTCTCATCCATGACTTGGATAGTACATCACATTAATACCTATCAGCTTCCCATCATCAGTCACGATGTTGCCTACAGAAAGAATGGCTTCAATGCATTCCACACAAAGAAGTCACCAGATAAAGGCTCGGGGCTCTTTACTTATGGCTTGATATGACAGTGATTGACTTTAGGGTTTGGTTGCTTGAATTCACATAATAGTTTTGTTATGAATATAAAAGCTAACAACCTTACGAAAAGCTTAATGAGTAGTTAACCAATCGATTCCTAAAATCACATCAAATGCAAGTATTTTCAAAGAGATAAGATCGACAGGTAACGTAAAAGTGTCGATTTGAATCAAACAAGATTTATAAATAGTGGAGGTAATAAAGGTTTCTACTAACGAAGTTTCAACCAATAAGTCAAAGTCTAACTTCTCTGGGGTCAAATTTAAACGTTGCATGCAAGCAAGAGAGATAAAATAATGGGTAAAACCGGTATCTAATAAGGTATAGACTTTGCAAGAATTTATAATTAACTAACCCGTGTAACTTCGTTCGGGTTACTCGCTTTTTAAAAAGTCACAAAAAACGCTCTTCCTGAAACCACCGACTTTGTTTTGTCCGTACCACCTTTGGTGCCACCGTCCCAGCTGGACTTGACTTTGGTGCACGACAAAATCGGGCTAGGTGAACTTCTCTTATTGAAATTTCCACTTCTATTATCTTGGCCACGATTAACACCGAAGTGGTTACCATTCCTGGCATGATTATCATTGTTCCGATAGTCGTTGCCACCGGAACGATTATTATCTTGTTGTTGCTCGTTATCCTAGGTATTGATCGTTGGTGATTCAACGGTCTCATGTGCTTCATTGCTGGTCTCGACATTTTCGGAGCCACTTTCAAATACTACAACAAAATAATGGTTAATTAACATATAACATATTATCCCTATACTCTGACCGACCAATTAAATACCAAATAAACTTAGGTAGGTCATACTAGCGAAGGAATTCCCCGTCTCTCCCTCCTAGTTCTTGTCTCACATCTCAGCCAGGGATCATATCCCTAAGATTTGATACCAACTGTGAAGCCCCCAAAATAGGTATACATCACCCATCTTGAGTCGCCAAATACATGGTATAGAATACAAATACAAACTTAATTATACAACCATCATTTAAAATACGACAATACATAAACTGAGAGTTTTATTAAGAATATTGTCATCTAGACAATATCCACACTCAATGGAGTCTTCATTACATTTATTATAACACTATTTAACAGAATAGTGAGGACTACTAATGTTATCATCTGGACCGTCACTCCGTTCCCCGACTCGTGCCAACTATATTCTTATTTTCTGAAGAGAATAGTGAAAGAAAGGGTGAGCTCAACTAGCCCATTAAGAAATATTATGACTAAGATAATGCAGAATAAATTACCGTTAGCCTTCAACAATGTTAAACTGATAAAATACAATAGACATCAAGTTTAACTACAGCGGAACTAGCAATACATTAGAAGAGTCAAGTAGAACATAAAATCTACTATTTTCTATGACTTAAAATGTTTTCATCAATATTTATCACTGAGACTCAGCTTAATAAATAATCCACATCATCCCTGCAATACGGCCAAGGATATTCATTAGTATCACGACCATAAATTATCCATGCACTATGGGCCAAGGATATTCGTGTATTAATCAATGGTCATGATCATGTCAACAACTGTCCATCAATGCACTACGGGCCAATGAGGACTTTGACCACATCATTTGTAACATTATAATCATGATTATACAGAATAGTCCCTGGTCATAATCACACCAAGTCTATCTATGCACTACACGCCACAGATGACTTTCAACATAATATAAACATGAGGATGATGTCAATTATATAAGAATTCAATAAAACAAGTTCAAGAATTAATTTATCCAGGACCCAATAACGTCCAAATTGTCAACATGATATTTCTTTGTGGGGTAAAACTCAAGAATGCTCAAAAGAATATTTCTATGAAAAGATACTGGATGAAGCGCAAATATCAAGGATATTCCACTAATTTCATGGAGTATAAAAGCCAAAACTTTGAGTATAATAAAGAATGGAATAACAAAAGAAATCAACTGGCATGCGATAGATCGCATGCGGTGTTATTCCAACGAATAATAAATAACGGAACCCGGGTCATGCGTAACGCCTGCATGGGATATTCTAACGGAATAATAAATAACGGAACTCGGTCATGCGTAACGCATTTAAAATGATGTTCCAACAGAATAATAAAGAATAGAATAACAGAAGAATTTCACCATGAATGCGGTACTTCGCATACATAGGTTATTCCAACATAATAATAAAGAATGGCATAACAGAAGAATTTTATCATGTATGCGGTACTTCGCATAGACATGTTATTCTAAAATAATAATAAAGAATAGAATAACAGAAGAATTTCACCAAGTATGCGGTACTTCGCATAGACAGGTTATTCCAACATAATAATAAAGAATGGAATAATAGAAGAATTTCACCAAGTATAGGGTAGTCCGCGTATACAGGTTATTCCAACAGAATAATAAATAATGGAATAACAGAAGTTCTCTTTAGGAATATGAAAGAAATAATACCCCTTACCTTAGAAGAAACTGGATATAAGAGTAGTGAAGTAGCATAATACTTTTCTTCTTTCTTTCTATAGTTTCTCTCTCTAAAGTTTCAATGAATTCGTAAGAAATAGTGAAGGAATGAGCTTCTATTTATAGGAGAATGGACTGAATAGTAACTAATTCATGAACGGTCCAGATTGATTTACTTTTAAACGGACGGTCCATATTGATTTACTATAAAAAGATTAATAAAATATTTTAATAAAAAAATATTTTAAATAAAATATAATATATTCTATTTATAAGCTAATAAAACGAATAACTTTATAAAAGTATTTTATTTTATATAAACAGATTTTACTATGCAAACACTATGCAGTACTATGCAAACACTATGCATAATAAAATATAATATATTCTATTTATAGTCTAATAAAATAAGAAACTTTATAAAAGTATTCTGCTTTTATATAAAAAACTTTTACTATGCAAAAACACTATGCATAATAGAATATAATATATTATATTTATAGTCTAATACAACAAATAACTTTATAAAATTATTACATTTTATTACATTAATAATACTAATAAACCAAAATTTATATATAATATATATATATATATATATATATATATATCCATGACTTCATAAAAAGACACCTCAATATATTTAACAATATTTATCATCATTATTATAATTCACAATATTAATCGACCAGGTCGTTTCCAGGAAAGAGGGGGCTTTCCAATAAGGATTTATCCCTATTGGCGTGCAATTAGGTGACCAAACCTCTCATTGACAGAACTTCTAGACATCGTTAATATTACAAATAATAATATTAATAACTTTGTTATCTCAATTACTGATTTAATAATATATAAAATATCGACAATAATTGAATCAAATAATGTGATATACTATGCAACAAATACTATAGCAATAATTGAACAAAACTGAGTGACTTCTCACGTAAGCATCAATAATCAATACTGTGTGCTACTATGTAACCCGTATTACTGTACTTTTACTACCGAGAAGTTCAACAGTTTTAACGGTAAAACTTCTGTCGTTATTTTCATAAAAATATTTTTGTCGTTTTCTCAATTCGACAATAATTCCTGTTGTGGGGTCCACCAATGATTGTGCTGTCGTACGAATATTCCCTATTAAAACGAATATTTCCCTACCAATTGAATATTATATAACAACTTGCATACTTTTCAAAATTTCTAAATATTACCCACAACTATAACATTATATCAAATTTACTCCATAATATTAAAAAAAATATTTCGAGAAATTTAAATCTTTATTCATAAAATTTGGGGTCCCACAATAGCTATAATCAAATCTATTACATAAGCTTCATAAATAAAAGGTAAATTAAATGTTATTGTCTAATCAAGCACTTTGTCTTTGCCCTTGCTTGTAGAAAGCTCTTCAAACTTCTTAACTTCATCTTCATTGTTTTTTGTGCAAGAGTGAGGAAACAATTGCTCACAAGAAAGATAATATACAATAACGTTTAATGGATGACAATTAACTGAGCTTTCAATGGTAAAGTATTCTTATCGAAATAATAAACTTTATTTCAAAAGCTACGAGTTCAAAGGAATAATGAACGTTTAAGTTAACAACAGATATCAACATCAAAGAATACATTGAGGGTCACAAGAAAATGAACTATACTCTAGGTTTTTCAAGTATTTCTACTTTAACCTTTAATAGTCTAAAAGACTATAATCATCATCTATGTCCTAGGTTAATAGGTGTTTCTACTGTAACCTTCAATAGTCTAAACGACTATGTGGACCATCATCTCGTACTCTAGGTGATCAACCTTTTGTACTATGTATGGAGCAAACATTTTAATGTTGTTGCATAGCTCTAAAATAATCCCCTGATATAGGGTTGTTCATCTCAGCTTAGATTATCAGGTTCCGTACCAAAGTAAGTTTGGTTGGGAATTAAATTCAAAGGAATTCTAGATCTTTAGAACGCTTATCGACCAAATACTGGTTGAATCAGAAATGAACCAATGACTATTCAAGAGTTTGATTATAATATCTTCATGAACAAGGTATATCGATGAGTCAATAAGAGCTAGAGTATTAACGATTTCGAAATTTAACACATGTTATCATCGACAACATGCTTTCAAAATTGTGTGGGTGCATAAGCAAACCAAAGGAAGTTTGGTTTGGGTTGACTTGAAGGGTAATTTAGAGTTCGATACAATAATGTAAGATAATACAATGACATTGGAGAATGGAGATCAAACAACAGTTATTAGTAGCTGAATAAACACATTTCTTATAATAAAATTACAGACTTTGAATAACCAAAGTAATCTCGTTTGGAATAAAGAAACAAAGATTAATTAACTTGCTCAGCAATAAATGAGGGTTAAAGAACTTGCATAACAATAAATTGCTCAACAAGAGATTAGAGATAGAGAACTTGCATAAGTACAATATGATAGTGAAAAGTTACCTTACTGAATAATAAAGTAGCAAATGTTAGGGAACTTGCCTCATGCGTAAGCTATAATATTAAAACTCACGTTCACCTACACATAGTATTAGAACCACAATATCTATTAGATATACTAACATTCACGTATCAAAATAACACTCTCTTCTAGCTAAACTTGTTATTTCAGTACAAGTCTTATGTTACTATATAAATATTAGAAATTTCAAGTGTTAACCTTCATAATACTTATTTACTAATCCTGATGCTCAATAAATCACAACATGTCATTTTCATAGTTTACTAACTTCTTATAACATTAGAATCACTAACCACGTTACACTATGTTGTTTTAACCTTGTCGTTAAACATTTGGCATGTTGACATAACCTTATACCAAGTTATGTTGATATCTCAGGTCTGCAGCAGCAGCAGAACTCACTATCTTAGAACAAGGTATGCGCGCGTAAGCGTAAATGTAACCGTAAAGTAGTGAGCGATGGCAGATTTTAAGCCCAATAACACGAATTTCACCCACTAAATAGTGAAACCAACACATACAATTGGTACAGAACTATCACAAACATTATTGCTAACATATTCAACCACTTAGAACAATTTAACAACAACTTTAACTAATTTAATTCTTCAAATTCCATGTTTTCGTATAAAAACTTCATTTTTTCAGTTCCTTCACAAAAATCATCACTTTAATCTCAGTTCTACACCAAATCACTTCGTTCAAACTACGTTATCTTCGTTTCTTAATGAACTAGCATAAACAACACTCAATTTCCAGATTAACATACAAATTAACCATCATAATTGGTACTTTTATAAGCCATATGAACAATATTCACTGTAATTTACTTTTCTTCCTTTTTAAACAAAATTAGCATACAATTCCTTGTTTAAACATAAACTCTAGCATTACAATTACATATAAATGCAATAATTCAGTCATATACAACAATTCCAAAAATATGGAATTCACAGAGTGTGAAGCTTCATGTCGTAAACTAATATATATATATATATATATATATATATATATAATATGGAGATTATGGAAAATACCTTCAATTAGCTTGAACAATCTTTGATAAAAAACCAAGAATTGCTTGAACACCTAAAGAATTCTCTCTCAACTTTCTCTCAAACTCTCTCTCAATTCTCTAAACGTTTTCTCTTCTTTTCTCCTCTTAGGCCATTTTTCTTTTACGTAAAACACACTAAGCCTAACGCACAAAACCAAACGTCTATAACCGACGTTATGATAAAAACATTAATAAGGTATGAGTTATAAATATATTTTATTTATTATTTTATTTGTTTTATTTATTTTATTTATTATAATAAAATTTAATTCACACATATCTACTAATAACAACCACATAAATAGAAATTTAAGAAATATTTTAAATTACAAAACAACAACTTCATCAATAAAATATTTATTTAATTTAATAAATATTTTAAATTACAAATAAAATCTTGGATTGTTACAATTATAACAAGATGCAATTCTCATAGATATAAGATGCACAGTATCCCATAATAGATAACAATTCCCAGGACAATTATTGTTGTTTTTGGATACCCTCACTTGGATGTATGAACTGTATCTGCGAATATTATCTATCTATCTATCTGAAATTCAGAGTACTAATAATAACATGAACAATCCATATTACTAATACCCTCACTCAGATGTATAGTATATATATTGCGAATTACATTATCGTATCAATAGTACATATCTATCAGAAATCCAGAGTATCAACAACAACATGACTAGTCCATGTTGTTAATACCCTCACTCAGATAAATAGTTCCCAAGGATCTCAAACTAGATTGAAAATTCTAATTACATCTATATATGTAAAGAAAACACGATTATGGGAAAAAAAGATGTTATATATATATATATATATCATATATTAAGGTTTAATTACATGATTTTTAATAAAGAATTTTCTATTGCAAAGTATTACATTCAGCTATACAGTAATATAAACTAATCTAAGCAAGGACTCTTCCCTTTATTTACTCCAGATGTGCCAGGGTTACCATCAAATACTGCAAATGGAATAATTTGCAAGGCTGAGCTATGACATGCTCAGCAGGTTTTATATTTATAAAAATATATGATTTGAAGAAGTATAATAGTTCAAAACTCAACTGATTGTTGTTACCATTTCTGGAATTTCTATTTCAACCATTTCTGGATTTTTTTTTTATTTCTGTAAGTCACAAAGACTTAGAAATTTTGTTTAGATGTGAGATAGGGGATCAGCCTATTCAACATCCTAGGAGTTTGTATCTCATCCTAATCGTGCCCACATGCACTAAGTGTCAATATTTAATTGACCCAACATCTATCCTTTTTAGGACACACAACTCAGTATAGGATGTCTTACCAAAGCAATTTGGTTTAACACAACAATTTATGCTCAATAAATAATATCACATGAATAAATAATTCATTTCTTAGTTATGTGAAAAGCTATAGGAATAACTTTACAACAATTGGCAATTCAAGTTTAGGTTTGGTATAACGTATAAAAATCAATTCAAGATAGGAATCTTGTTTAACAGATACTCAAGGTTCGAGAATTTGTATAAATAACAATATAGGTTAGAAGACTTGCTCAATTAATTAAAATAGGCTTTTGTAACTTGCCTGGGCGAAAATAAATCAAGCAATGCTACTTGATTTGTTAATAAACACCTAAGATGTTCATTCATATAAATTTAACACATTATTATTGATAACAATACTCAAATACATAAACTATTTATGTTCGGGTTAAGTTTGATATGGTTTCGGTGTCCAAAAGCTTTACCAGGTAATTAATATGTTAATAACACGGTTAAACTTTATTTATAAGCTTTATTATATTTTTAGATCATTTATATATCTTTTATAATAAATTCTGGAAGCTTGTAATAATTTTTGAGTATATATTTATCCCTTAAATAATTTTTAAATAATTTATTTCTATTTCTAAATACTTAATATTTACATAGAATATTATAAAACCTTGTTTTCTATTTTTAAATAATTTATAATCATTTATTATGATTTTTAAATCAATAATATTATTTTTAAATAATTATTTATTATTTATAAATAATTATTCTAATTACTTTATTATTAATTTAAATATTAATAATATCTAAATAATTAAAATATTTATTGAATTTATGTAAAAATATTAAAAGTTAATTATTATAATTTAAAATAATTTTTAAAACTATTTTTATAATTATTTATATTTATTTATTAATTATTTCTAATTTTTATTATTTTATTTATTAGAAAACATTTTCTATCTATCGCTAATGCCCTATAGTGAAAAAAAGTGTCGCTATAGGTGTTCTTGAGTTTCTAGGAATCAGTTTTTCATGGCCTAGAGGCCACTTTGACCTCAATCTAATTCTCTATTATTGATGATTCTGGGGTTTGGAAGTGTATGGGTGTTATAGTACTCATGTAGTAGTACAACATCATACCAATTTCATGCTTTAAACTACATATAACAAGAAGTTATAAAGGTTCAAAATCACTGTCAGAGCTGTTCTTGAGTTTCTGGGTAACCCAGAACAATGGTCAAGGTCGGTCAACGGTTTTGTAGCTTCTAGATCTTTCAATCCATGTGATAGATTTGTGTTTTGTTTGTTGTAATAGGTAGTCTATATATCAAGGTACATATATGTAATAATGATTTGGACATAGTATGATTCTAAGGTCTCGATCTATGTTGGTCAAAGTACAGCCAAAAGTTGTTCTTCATAATTCATCGCTTTTACGGTAACCCGTAAAAACTTAGTCATGCTCGGTCAACAACTTTTGACCATTAATTATGGTAATCTTATGAATTGTTTAAACATTTGAGTGTCATAAATATGTCGTATGAATATCAGGGTATTAATTCATTACAATTAGTCATTATAACATCAAACATAAAGAGATTAAATAGTTGGTCAAAGTAGCCGGTTCAACCCGTTCTTGAGTTTTCTGGGTAACCCAGAAAACAGAACTTCGTGATCGGGCAACCACTTTTGACCACATATATCTTGCAATATATGGTTCCAATGAACCAGTTTTCTTTTCCAGATTAAAGATCTCATGTAATACTACAACTAACATACAATTAACAGACCTAACTACTAACATAGACAGATATACAAGCTTTGACATTCGACTGTCAGACCTATTTTTCCAAATATTCCAGTTTGCTTAAAACACTATTTTGATGCATCTAGATGTTATGAAAACATGTTCTATCAATTTAGCTTACTTTCTAACATGCTATTACATATATCTAAATATATAAACAACAAATTAAACATAACATCAAAGATCTAGGTAAAAATTAGGGTTTGCACTTTTCTTGCATGATTTTAATTTCTGGCTACTAAATCTGTTGTTGCGTGTGTTGATGAGTCCTAACCTACTTGTGAACTAGTTGATTAAATTAGTAGCTTAAGTATTCCTTAATCCTCTTTAATCTTGATTAGGGTTTTGGTTTTTATGATTAGGGTTGCTTAATGATGTTTATTAGTACCTAATTTAAGTTTAGAAATCATGATTAAGTTGTTAGGATAACTTAATTAGGTTTAGTCTAGCTAATTAGGGTTAGGGTTTGTAATCTAGGGTTAGGATTTATAATCTAGTTCCTAACTTAGATTTTTCACAAATCCTAACAAGCACGACAAAGAGTTTTGTCAGTGTAAGCACGACAAAGCAGCTTGTCAAAACATATATATCGAAAAGTCTGTTTTCAGAAGAAAAATTTTAAGCACGACATGTCAAGCACGTCAATTTTCAGACGAAAATTTGTTTGACGTACTTTGTTAAACAAAGTATATAATAACACAAAACACTTTCAGAACAGAGAGATTTTATTAATATAACTGAATTTACATAAACGATTCTTATTAGGGTTTTGAGATTTCACAATATATATATTAAAGTAATAAAAAGCCACAAATTTATAATCCAGGCACGTCTGTTCGATTTCAGCATATATATATATATATATATATATAAAAGTGAGTCAAAGCTTCAACTATGAAAGGATCTTAGAGTGTGTAGCGAGGAGAGTTTTAAAATTCTTTTGAAGCTTGAAAACTCTATTTCCACCAGTTAAAATTTGTTATGTTATAATATATATGTATACAAGTGTTTACAGAGAAGAATATCGAAGTTTGGAACACTATAGGAGGTGTTAAGATCTGAAATGGACGGAATTCCCTCTATTTTCCTCTCTCTTTTTTTTCATTTTAACTGATGGGGGGTCTATTTATAGATCAAAGTATCCGTGGGTCTACTTACGGCTTCACGGGTGGGTCTGGACCTCGTGGGTCCGATCATCTCGAAGTATGTGCACTCTGACCAACGTGAAGTATGCTCGAACATTCATAACTTTCAATTCGAGAATACGATTGAAGCGTGATATACCTTTCCGGAAAGCCCTTTCTGAGCGCCACACAATGACATGAGATTTGACCTTTTCTAAATCCAGAATGATGGGTCCATAATCAGATCTTCGAGTCTTCGCAGTCCATCCGTTGAGCTATCTTGTGCTGTTTTCACTCGGGATTGATGTTATGGGTCTGCATGACCTCTTTTGAAGTGATTTGGTCTGAATTCATGTTGAGTTGGAAATATTACTATTTTTCCCCTCTCGGGCCGATTCTGGGCTTGACATGGCGGTATATGTCTTCCTCGGGGTTATCTTCGTGGTTGTCCTGCTGTTTGTGTTTAGAGTTATTTTTGAAGTTGATTTGATTTCTTGGGTTTGGCTTGATCTCCCGAGGTTTCTTCTGGGGCTTGAGTTGATCTCTTGGGGTTGTCTCCGGTGTGAGACCCCAGATTTTATGAATAAAGATTTAAATTTCTTGAAATATTTTTTTGAATATTATGGTGTGGATTTGATATAATGTTATAGTTATGGGTAATATTTACAAATTTTGCAAACTAAGCAAGTGGTATATAATATTCTTTTTGTCGGGAAATATCCGATGCTGACGACACAAAAACAACCAAAGTGGACCCCCCAACCAAGTATTGTCGTAGTTAGAAAATGATAGAATTATTTTTTATAAAAATAACTACGAAAGTGTTACCGTTAAAAAGCTGTTGAACTACTCGGTAGTAAAAAATCTACGAATATCCGTGGTTGCATAGTAGCACACAAGTATTGATTATTGATGCCTACGTGAGAAGTCACTCGGTTATACTCAATTATTACTCACGATAATTCTTTCATCATATCTCTCATATTATTGATTCGATTATTGTCACAGTATCATCTGCATAATATGTTATATTATTAAATCAATAATTGAGACAACAAAGTTATTCATATTATTATTTGCAATATTGACAAGGTCTAGAAGTTCTATCAAGGAGAGGCTTGGTCACCTAATTGCGCGCCAATAAGGGGAAATCCTTATCGGAAAGGCCCCTCTTTCCTGGGAACGACCTGGTTGTTAAATATTGAGTTATAATATTAATGATGAATAAGTTTGTGTTGATTAAAGATGAAATTGATAGTTCCATTATGTTGGAATTATTAGTGTTAGTGGAAATCGACATTTATTTCGATATTAATTGATGTCTGGAAGTTATACTGACCAGTCGGGTAATTAATAGAATAAATGAGAAATTAATTGCTATTAATTCACATGATTATAACTATTTGTTCACATGTGTGTACTATTGATTCACATTCTTTTACTATTAGGGGAGTTGGTGCAAGATTGATAATACTTGCATGACTAAGTTAAAAATGGAGGTATAGATGGAGGTATTATACTGTAATTCGTATTTTTATATGATTATAACTATTGATTCACATGTTTGAACTATTGATTCACATTATTTACCATTAGGGGAGGTGGTGCAAGTTTGATAATATTTGCAGGACTAAATTAAAAATGAAAGAAAAGTTGGAAGTATTGTACTTTAATATTTTGAGCCCCAAAACGTGCAATTATCGAAACTATATTTTTCTATAAATAGAAGCTCATTCTTCCTTCATTTATCACCAATTCACTAAAGCTTTAGAGCAGTTATTATAGAGAGAAATTATAGAGAGAAAGAAGAAGAGAAGTCTGGTACCTCACTATTCCAGTATCTAGTCTTCTTTTGAGGTAAGGGGTATTATTTCTCTCGTATTCATGAAGAGAGCTATTGTTATTCCATTCCTTATTATTCTGTTGGAATAACCTGTATACACGGACTACCGTATATATGGTGAAATTCTTCTGTTATTTCATTCTTTATTGTTATGTTGGAATAACCTATCTATGCGAAGTACCGCATACATGGTGAAAATTCTTTTATTATTTCATTCTTTATTACTCTGTCAGAATATCCTGTCTGTGCGTTTACGCATGACCTGGTTCCATTATTTATTATTCTGTCGGAATATCCCGTCTGTAACGCATGACCTGGTTCCATTATTTATTATTACATTGGAATATCCTCGTCGCGCATGCGTTCTGCGCATAACTTTGGTTCCATTATTTATTATTCTGTTGGAATAACATGTCGGTGCGGTCTATCGCATGCATGGTGAATTCTTCTATTATTCCATTCTTTATTATTCTGTTGGAATAACATGTCTATGTTGATTACCACATGCATGGTGAATGCTCCTTCGTATTCATTCTTTATTAAATTGTGGAAATGATCTGTCTACGTGGATTACCGCATGGCGGGTAAAAATCCATTTGCAGTTTCGTAATTTTTCTGACCCTCAAAAATTCTGAAAAAAATTTGAAATGATAATTTGATGAGTTTTCTATATTTTGTCCAAAGATGGCAATTTTTGGATGTATAAATTAGGAGTTATGAATTTTAAGGGAAAAAACTATTTTAAAAGTAAACCCTTATAACTCATTCTGGTTAACTCCAAAATTAGTGAAATTTTTATTGGGAGTACATATATATAACAGAAGTATACTCTGTAAATTTAAGAATTTTTGGGAAAAAGTACAGTTTATGATAAATGTTTAAATATTGATAGCTTTTACCATGTGAAAAATAGGATTTTGTAATTTAATTTTATAAAATATTTATTGGATTGAATAAATATTTTTTGGAAATCCTATATAAGGTATATGCGATTTGGTGAATTAATTAATTAGATTTTAATAATTAATTGATGATAATATTAATTATTATATTATGAGTTTATTAAGTTGATAATATTTTGATAAATAATTTAATTATATGTTTCGTTATATTTATTAAATTAATGTGGAGAATTTTTATTATTTTCAATAATCATAGTAGTATGTGTGGTGATTATGTGAGCTTATTGTATTAAAATTCAAATATTGAATAAGCTTAATATTTATTGTTGATTTTTTTTTTCGATGAATTAATTTAATAATTAATTAGAGATTTAATAATTTGACATTATTATTAAAGAGAAATTTAATTATGTGACTATGTGAATTAATGAGAAATTATTATATTTTATTTAAAATTTGTAAATTAAATAAGATATTGAATTTATTTATATTTAAAGTAAATTAAATAAGTGTTTATTTTATAAAGACATTATTTAAACTATATGATAAGGTTTTATTAAATTAATGGTTTTTGAAACCTATTCTAACTAGCCAAACATGGCACTAAGGGAGGTTGGGAGTAGTTACCCATGATAGGTATGGCGACCTCCTGTAACGCGTCGATCTTCCTTATTTAGTATCGTCTTCTCTTTTATTTTTATTATTGCCTAAGTCTGAAAAGTAAAGCAGAGAGAGATATAGAGAGAGATGAGAATTTTTGAGGAGAATTGTTAAGTGAATTGTGATTGAAGAAGGGTTGAGAAGGAATTCATCTCCTATTAATTCACTCTCTACGCTGGGTAATCTCTTGACCCAATTCCTATTTTACGTCATTAGTTTTTTTTTTATGAAAATGGCTTTCATTCACTCTGTAAAGTCTCACATTAATTATTAAGGGTGCGATTATGTGATTATATGTATTAATATAACATCATAACATGTTTTAATATATATTATATATGATTCCATATCATCGGTTTCATAATATTATAACGTATGTTATGGCTTAAAATTCTGAGTATGTTATATGGCCATATGGCCTTATATGTGATTTTAATATGTCAAACATAAATTGTTCTTTAAAATTTCCACTTGTATATGATTATGCATGCTAAAAACGAACAAAGCGAAACTTGAATGGTTGGATTTGGTCTTATAACTTGAATCCGTAGTGTTAGATTTTATGTTTTTGTTCAAAACCTTCAAACTTCAAGAATAGTGAAATTTCATGTTTGATTTACGAAAATTATGTGTTTAAACTTGTTAAAAACATGCTAGAAGGGTTGAGTATTAGTTATTTGTGCATTACAATGTTTGGGTATGTCTAAATTAGGTGCAAAAATATGTTAATTGGGTGTTTTGGCCATGTTACGCAATTTTCACGAATTGCGATTCGATTCTGCCTTACACATGCCCTTGCATGCCATTCTTACATATATTACCATATTACCCAGCACTTATGACATGCCTTTGTCGAGCGCTGCGTTGGCGCCGTAGTATGAACAGAGAATGAACTACAAGGTGGTGGCCATAGCGCTCTCTGCTGATTGTCGAAGAATGAGCATTTTAATGGTTTCATGTTAGGGACTATAATGGTAACCTAATCAAATGAACATAAGAATGTATTAGTCATATGATGAGATATTAAAATAAGTTTTTATCAAGTCGAAGACATCTATATATTAATTGAATGGTTGATTATGTAATTAACTTGTTGTTAGTGTAGTATAATATTATGTGAAAACAAGTATAGTAATTTGACTAAGTATAGTCATGAATTGAGTTAAACAAAAGAATGAACTTGTGATGTTTAATGCGTTATAATTAAGCTGGTATTGTGAGCGTAAATGATATGTAGGATTTAAATCGAGAAGCGAGTTTAATTAAAAGTGTAATCTCACTACGCGAGGCAAGTTTCCTAACCTACTTGTTATCGTTATATAAGTTGATTAATTCACCTTTCTACATTGAGTAAGTTCTCATTATTATTGATCAAGTCTGTTTTGTTATATCAAAGTCTTTCAAGCATGATCTTTGTTATACAATACTTATTCTATTAAATTATTGTATACCTCTTGAGATTGTTATTCAAATTAAATTATCAGTTATTGTTAAACCTTGATAGACTAGCGAACCCGTAATGATTCGACTAGTCCATAGTTGATGAGCGTTCTAAATTTGAGAACCCTTGATGATTTATCCAAACCAAACTTCCTTTAGTGCGGACTCGAATGTCAAATGAGATGAACAACCACATAAAGGGGATTACTTATCGTTAGCGTTAAGATATTATGCACACGATATGGTACTAAGGGCTGATCCCCCTAAAATGCGAGAAGAAGAGTCCATAGTCTTATGGTATTAAAGGTTTCAAGTATAAACACTTGACAACCTAGGACATAGTTCAGTCTTATGACCCTCGAATTTCTTTTGATTCTTGTTATTCATTCTTGATTCAAAAGTTGAGCTTTTATATCGAAGTTGTTAATTCATTCACATGTTATTATTCATTGTTATATTGTTATACTTGTGGGCAATCGTGCTCACTCTTGCGTAATAATAATATTGCGATTTAAAACGAAAAAGCGAGCGAGCCTTCCACTAGTAAAAGCAAGGCAAGATTAGCAAGTAATGAAGAATGATTATTTATGTGGTTATGTAATGATATTTAGACTTGATGTTACTTAAGACTTATTATTTGTTTATGATTACTTGCACGGATGTTTTTAAGGTTAGAAACAACTTTGGGATTTTATTTATTTTGCGATTGATGTAACCCCATAAGGGGAGATTTATTTATTATTTCTATCTATTGCATGGTTTGCATTTATTTATTGGTAGATAGATAGATGATGTTTGTACAGTTAACACCAAATCCTATGGAAATGGAAGTCTCAAATTTGGGGGTGTCACAGGTTGGTATCAGAGCTGTAGGTTATGAACCTTAGGTGGGGGAACAACCTTAGGTAGTAGCCTTGTAGGAGATCGAGAACATAGTGGTGGTAAACTCTTATCGAGTTCTAAGAAATGAATTTCTAAATTCATTGAAGATAATAAAAGACTTTATGTGCTTATGTGTTAAATTATGTATTCACTAGCTTGCGGATTAGTAACTAAAACTTAAAATTTTGTTGTCAGGATGTGGGATGTTGGAGAGCTAGTCGAGGCTGGGGAGGAGGAACCCAGAGTACCTATAGAGGAGGAGCCGAGAGACATTCATGTTGTCGAGGGAAGTTTGGTATAGAGAGAGCCATCTCCGTTGATCACTTGTTGTTGGTCGGGAGCATGAGCACGAGGCTGATCGAGAGGAGGATTACGATGAGGAAGGAGGAAGAGGAGTTCCCACCGAACTCCATTGATCTTTGAGATGTATGATGCACTTTATGATCGTAACATAGAGTTGCGGGACACTATTCGGGGGAGAGGGAGAGGACTATTATCGTGAGATACCATCGAAGCGGAAGGATGAGGAAATTGTGACTCTTCACACGTTTGGGAAGCGTGGGTGGGATTTAGTTCACGAGAAGGGTCAAGCCCGAGGATAAGACCAGAAGAAATAGAAGTTGAAGAAAGATCTGAAAGAGAGCTCGGAAAAGATTGGCTTTAGCGGAGGAGGGAGGGTAAGAGAGTCGTCGCGTCGTCTTGATCTCATGAGAAGAGGATTGCCATGCAAAGAAGGCTAAGCTTGGGGAGACGTACTCTACACTTCACAATGCAATGGATGCGACCCAGGATTGAGTTATGAAGTATCCAATCCAGTTTGAAGGTCTACCATCGTATATGCTTGATTGCAGGACGATGTCCCATATTATGGAAGAGGAACATGGCAAGGCTATCCAGTGCCTTAATAGGCAGTGATAGTATTAGTTTAATTATGTGAAAACTATTTGGTAGTTAATGATGTAAATTCTGATGTGTTATAAACAAAGGAATATTTTGATGTTTTAAATCCTGTAGATTCTTTATCTCGGGATAGTTGATGTAAATAGCAGTGATGTTATCTTATGATGTTAAAACTTTTGAATTTGAATGAAAATGTCAGAGTTTATTTGAATTGATGTGTTAAGTGAATTATGATTAAATTTTTTAGTTGAGCCCTGAATGTTTAAGAGATTGAATAAAGACCTAATAAGCGTATGTTCTTAACAAAAATATGCCACCTAGAAGAAAACAAAACCGTCGTCGACAAGCCTGAGAGAGAACCAATGAATAACAATGATGCCATCTATACCTAACCTGTTCAATTTGGTGAACCTTTAGCCGGAAGCAATTAACAATCAACCTCAAGCTCCACCAAACACCTCGTTCAAGGATTTCAAGGCGGTGGGACCGCCCGAGTTTAAGGGTTCCATAAACCCAATCGAGCTCGAACACAGGTGATGGAGATGGAGAAGGTGTTCGATGTCGCTAGAGTAAGGAAGATCGAGAAAACGCGTATCTGACGTTTATACTTGAAGTCTGAAGCCGATTATTGGTGGCGAGTAAAAAACAAAGTGCAGGAGGTGAAGGTGTAATAACACAGGAGAGATTCAAAGAGATGTTCTTGAGATGTACTTTCGACCCGATTCACAAAATCGGATGGAAGTTCGGTTTCTAGAGTTGAAATATGGGAGTATATGTCGATGGCGATTATGCGGCAAGGTTCAACGAGTTGGCTAGGTTACACCACATACCAAGTGCATCTGGATGAGAGGAAAGGCAAGACGATTGACGAGGGGATGAAGCCACAGGTTGTATAGCAAAGTGTCGATGTTCCAATTGAACACTTTTCTTTGGAGTGTTAGAAAAGGCCATACTACATTTGAGGGTGGAAGCGATGCGATAACGAAATATAATCAAGATCGGAAAAGAAGAAAAAAAGTGAGAATGAAGGTAATAACAAGGTGGTGGGAGTAGCTTTGGGGTAACCATAATCGAGAAGAGGAAGTGGTGCGATAACTTCGTCAATTTGGAAGTCAACAAGGAGGGCGAAGAAGAAGATCGAGCGTGCCCAACTGCGGAAAAAACTCATTTGGGAGTTTGCATGAAAGGGAAGCGAGTGTGCTACAATTGTGGTCGGGAAGGCCACATAGCACCAAACCTGTCCAAACTTAGAAGAAGGCGCATGTTTCACTTGTGGCTCAAAGGACCATCTTGCAAGGATTGTCCTAAAAGGGATCTGGAGGGGCGAATTTAGGAGAAAATAGAGGAAATACCGGTGGGAAGCACTCTCGACTATCGCGGGACCAACTACAACCAACCAATCCGACCACGGAACATTCAACATGATGATCTGACTGAGGATGCGGTCTTGATCTCGCGATGTGGTGTCGGTATCATTCGATCAATAAAGTTAATGCTTATGTATTATTTGATTAAGGGTGCTACTTGTTCATTTATATCAGATGACTTTGCTAAGAACTTAGAATTGCTTAAGGATGAGTTAGAATACCCCATGAACATAGAAATTGCGAATAGAAAATAATCCATGTTAAGTATGTGCATAAGAAGCTATAGAGTGGATATTAAGGGTAATATCATGAGCGTAGATCTTATCCTATTCGACTTGGAGAATGACGACGTTATTTTGGGTATGGATGGGTTATCCAATTGTGGGGCGATAATTATTTACCAAAGAAGCGTATTAACCTTATGACTCAAATCAAAGGTTGTGTTTTATGGTAGTAAGTCACTTAGACAAGCGAGTTATCAAATGATGATGCGAGCCGGGGAGGTTGTTAAAGCGGTATGTGTAGGATATCTAGCTTACATAGTCGATAGTCGTAAAGAAAAATCCAAAAATAGATGAGATACGATGGTGAGAGATTTTGCGAGACGTATTTTGGATGATTTGCGGGACTTCCTCGGATAGAAGCGGTTGAATTTGTGATCGATTTGGCTCGAGAATGGCTCCAATATCGAAGGCCTTAGTCTCGAATGGCAACCGGTAGAGATGAAGGCGATGGTCCAACTAAAAGAATTCTTGGACAAGAAGTATATCCAAACAAGCGTATCACCGTGGGGAAGCGCTAGATTTTATTTGTGAAGAAGAAGGATGGAACAATGCGACTATGCATAGACTACAAAGAATTGAATAAGGTCACGATTAAGAATAGATATCCATTATCGCGAATCGACGACTTGTTCGATCAGTTAAAGGGAACAAGATATTTTTCAAAGATAGATTTGAGGAGTGGTTATCATCGATTGAAGGTGAGACCAGGAGGATGTCTAGAAATACATTGAGAACACGATCTGGTCACTCATAAAATTTACGGTAATGTCATTTGGTCTAACAAATGCTCCTGCAACATTTATGGGCTTAATGAATGGAGTGTTCAAGCCGTTTTGGACAAATTAAGTAGTGGTATTTATAGATGACATTTTGGTATATTCGAAAACCAAGGAAGAACATGAAGAACATTTGAGGGTGACATTAGAGGCGTTGAGAAGAGAAGTTGTATGCGCTAAATTTTCAAAATGTGAATTACGGATTGAAAGAGTACAATTTCTTGGACATGTGATCGATAGGGACAAAATTTGGTGGATCCTCAAAGTCGAAGTTGTGATTAATTGGGATCAATAAAAGGCAAAAGTCGAAGTAAGAGTTTTTCTTGGATTGGCGGGTTATTACGGAAGATTCATTCGAGGATTTTTCCTAGATCGCAACTCAGTTGATGAATTTGACTAGAAAATCGGTGAAATTTGTTTGGGCGGAGAAGTGTGAGGAAAGCTTTCAAGAATTAAAGAAGAGGTTGAGTACAACACACATATGTTATCTCTTCTAGATAACACGAGAAATTTTGTGGTTATAGTGATGCATCGCATAAAGGACTTGGTTGTGTGCTTATGCAAAATGGCGAGTCATTCTTGCGTATCGTCACGACAATTGAAAAGATTATGAGAAGGGGTATCGACCCATGACTTGGAGTTAAACTGCGATGGTTTTGCTTTGAAAATCTGGAGGCACTATCTCTATGGAGAGAAGTGTGAAATATATCTGAGACCACAAGATGTTTGAAATATATTTTTACACAAAAAACTTGAATATCACACCAAAGAAGGTGGTTGGAGTTAATTAAGGACTACGATTGTGAGATTCTATACCATCCGGGTAAGGCAAATGTGGTGGTAGGCGCCTTAAGTAGAAAGAATTGGGGGCCGATGATGTTGACCGATCGGGAGGAGTTAATTTCAATAATGGAAAAATTGGAATTAGAAGTAAAGTGTCTATGGAGATTGATGAGAAGCTATTTAGGATCTGATTAGTACAACTAACAAGGTTAAGGAGGCTCGACTTCATGATGATGAGGTCGATCGGTGAAAAAGAAGATATCAAGAAGGAACTAAATCAAGATTCAAGATGGATAAGGAAGGAATCTTTGAGATTTGAGAATAGAATTTGGAGTACCGCTTAATGGCGAGATTAAGGAAGAAATTTTGGCGAGGCTCAACAACTCAAGATATTTGATTCACCTGGTAGCAGCACAAAGATGTATCAAGATCTTCGACAACATTTTTGGTGGCCAAATTTGAAACAAGAGGTTGCGAGAATGTGTTGCCAAATGCGACATGTCGAAAAGTTAAAAGCGAGAACATCGGAGGCGAGTGGGTTACTACAACCTTTAGAGATTCCAAAATGGAAATGGGAACATATTACGATGGATTTCGTGGTTGGCCTCACTGAAACAACTCGGAAAAGGCTACGACGACCGATATGGGTTATTGTTGACCAATTGATGAAATCACACACTTCCTTCCGATCAAAATCAGATTAAACTTAGATCGGTTAGCGGGTTATATGTGAAAGAAATTATTTCAAGGCACGGAGTTAAATTGTCAATTATTTTGATAGAGATCCGCGCTTTACGTCGAACTTTTGGAAACGTCTACAAGAATGCATGGGTACACATTTGCGAATGAGCACGACATATCACCCTCAGACAGATGGACAGAGTGAAAGAACAATTTAGACATTGGAAGATATATTAAGAGCTTGTATAATGGACTTTAAAGGAAATTGGGATGACCATCTACCGCTCGTGAGAGTTAAAGCTACAACAACAATTACCATACTAGTATTGGCATGCCACCTTATGAAGCGTTATCTGGCGAAAGTGCGAGAACTCACGCTATCTTTGGGATGAAGTTGGCGAAAAGACAATTACTAGGCCCGGAATTGGTATAACAAACAACAAAAATAATCAATGTGATCCGAACAAGATTGACAGCAGCTCAAGACAGACAAAAGAAATAAGATGATCCACACCGTAAAAATGTTGAGTTCGAGCCGGTAGTTATGTGTTTTTAAGGTCTCTCCTGGAAAGGAAAGATCGATTAGGAAAGAAAGGAAATTAAGCCCAAAATTCATTGGACCCTTTGAAGTTCTACAAAGGATCGGAGAAGTTGCTTATGAGGTAGCCTTACCTCCGGCTCTGAGAGAATGTCCTGGCGTTTTCCATGTCTCTCGATCCTACGACCCTACAAACTGGATTACAAGCACGTGATTGAATATGAACCCTACATTTAAACAAAGACTTATCTTACGAAGAAATTCTTGTTCAAATTATAGACCAAAAAAAAGAAGTTTTGAGAAATAAAGTAATACCTTACATTAAGGTAATTTGGAAGAACCACAATGTGAAGAAGAAGCTACGTGGGAACTCGAAGAATATATGATGAAAAATTATCCTCATTTATTTACTTAACTTTTGTTATAAGCGATTACGAGGGACAAAATCTTTTTAAGGGGGGGGGGAATGTAGCAGGACAAATTGTTGAGTTGTGATTACGAGGACAGAATCCTTTTAAGAGGGAAAAGATGTGACAACAAGAGATTTTATAATTTAATTTTTAATATTTATTGGATTGAATAAATATTTTTTTTCGATGAATTAATTATTAGATTAAATAATTAATTGATGAAATTAATAGTAGATTAATTTAATTATATGTGTTATATTTATTAAATTAATGTGGAAAAATTTTATTATTCAAAGTATGTGATTATGTGAGCTTATTATATTAAAAGAAATATTGAATAAGCTTAATGTTATTTTAATTAATTTAATAATTAATTAGAGATTTAATAATTTGACATTATTATTAAAAAATGGAGAAATTTAATTATGTGACTATGTGAATTAATGAGAAATTATTATATTTTATTTAAAGTAAATTAAATAAGATATTGATTTATTTTATAAAGGAGTGTGACATTATTTAAACTATATGATAAGGTTTTATTAAATTAATGGTTTTTGAAACCTATTCTAACTAGCCAAACATGGCACTAAGGGAGGTTAGGCGAGTTACCCATGATAGAGTGGCCGACCTCCACAATCGTCGATCTTCCTTATTTAGTATCGTCTTCTCTTTTATTTTTATTATTGCTAAGTCTAGAAAAGTAGAAGCAAAGGAGATATAGAGAGAGATTGAGAATTTTTGAGGAGAATTGTTAAGTGAATTGTGATTGAAGAAGGGTTGAGAAGAAATTCATCTCTATTAATTCACTCTACGCTTGGGTAATCTCTTGACCCCAATTCCTATTTTACGTCATTAGTTTTTTTATGAAAATGGCTTTCATTCACTCTATAAAGTCTCTACATTAATTATTAAGGTGCGATTATGTGATTATATATATTAATATAACATCATAGCATGTTTTAATATATATTGTATATGATTCCATATCATCGGTTTCATAATATTATAACGTATGTTATGGCTTAAAATTTATAGAGTATGTTATATGGCCATATGGCCTTATCGTGATTTTAATATGTCAAACATAAATTGTTACGTAAAAAATTTCCACTTGTATATGATTATGCATGCTAAAATGAACAAAACGAAACTGGAATGGTTTGATTTGGTCTTATAACGAATCCGTAGTGTTAGAATTTATGTTTATGTTCCAAACCTTCAAGAACAGTGAAATTTCATGTTTTATTTCTGAAAATTATGTGTTTAAACTTGTTAAAAATATGTTAGAAGGGTTGAGTATTAGTTATTTGTGCATTACAATTTTTGGGTATGTCTAAATTCGTGCAAAAATATGTTAATTGGGTGTTTTGGCCAGTTCTGCAATTTTTCACGAATTGCGATTCGATTCTACCTTGGCCTTGTAGCAGCTATGCATATTACCATGTGCATATGCATATTACCCATGCATGCGCCTTTCATCCACCATTGTTATTTGTCAGCTTGTAGTGTGAGAATGAACTACAAGGTGGCGTCATGGCACCACTCTGCAGTTTAATCGAAGAATGAGCATTTTAATGGTTTCATGTTAGGGACTATAATGGTAACCTAATCAAATGAACATAAGAATGTATTAGTCATATGATGAGATATTAAAATAAGTTTTTATCAAGTCGAAGACATCTATATGTTAATTGAATCGTTGATTATGTAATTAACTTGTTGTTAAGTGTAGTATAATATATATGTGAAAACAAGTATAGTAATTTGACTAAGTATAGTCATGAATTGAGTTAAACAAAAAGAATGAACTTGTGATGTTTAATGCGTTATAATTAACTTGTATTGTGAGCGTAAATGATATGTAGGATTTAAATCAAGGAACGAGTTTAATTAAAAGTGTAATCTACTTGCGAGGCAAGTTTCTAACCCTACTTGTTATTGTTATATAAGTTGATTAATTCACCTTTCTACATTGAGTAAGTTCTCATTATTATTGATCAAATCTGTTGTTATTATTAAAGTAAATCTTTCAAGCATGATCTTTGTTATCTGATACTTATTCTATTGTATACCTCTTGAGATTGTTATTCAAATTAAATTATCAGTTATTGTTAAACCTTTTTAGACTAGCGAACCCATAATGATTCGACTAGTCCATAGTTGATGAGCGTTCTAAATTTCAGAACCCTTGATGATTTATTCAAACCAAACTTCCTTTGGTGCAGACTCGAATGTCAAACTGAGATGAACAACCATGTAAAGGGGTTTACTTATGCGTTAGCCTTAAGATATTGTGCACAGTATGGTACTAAGGGCTGATCCCCCTAAGTACGAGAAGAAGAGTCCATAGTCTTATAACTGTTAAAGGTTTCAAGAATAAACACTTGACAACCTAGGACATAGTTCAAGGTCTTACGACCCTCAGAATTTCTTTTGATTCTTGTTATTCATTCTTGATTCAAAAGTTGAGCTTTTATATCAGAATTTGTTAATTCATTTGCATGTTATTATTCAATTGTTATATTATTATACTTGTGGGCAATCGTGCTCACTCTTGCGTAATAATAACATTGCGATTAAAACGAAAAAAAGCGAGCGAGCCTTCCACTAGTAAAGGCAAGGGCAAGATTAGCAAGTAATGAAGATTGATTATTTATGTGGTTATGTAATGATATTTAGACTTGATGTTACTTAAGACTTATTATTTATTTATGATTCATACGATGATGTTTTAAGGTTAGAAACAACTTTGGGATTTTATTTATTTTGAAGTTGATGTAACCCCATAAGGGGAGATTTATTTATTATTTCTATCTATTGCATGGTTTACATTTATTTATGGATAGATAGATAGATGATGTTTGTACAGTGAACACCAAATCCTATGGAAACGGAAGTACCGGATTTGGGGGTGTCACAATGACCATTGATGATTACGTGAATATCCTTTGCCGTGATGCAAGGATGATTCGATTTTATTTATTAAGCTGAGTCTCAGCGATAAAAATTGATGAAAACATTTTAAATCATAGAAGATAGTAGATATCATGCTCTACTTGACTCTTCTAATGGATTGCATATTCCACTGCAGTTAAACTTGATGTCTATTATATTTTATCAGTTTAGCATTGTTGAAGGCTAATGATAATTTATTCTGCATTATCTTTGTCATAATATTTGTTCTTTCAAGCTCACCTTTTTGCTTTCATTGTTCTCTTCAGGAAATGAGAACGTAGCCGGGACTAGTCGAGGAACGGAGTGATGGTCCGAGATGGTGTATTAGTAGTCCTCATTATTCTATAAAATAGTGTGAAAATAAATGTAATGAGGACTCTATTTAAGAGTGGATATTGTCTAGAAGGCAATATTCCTGTTTAAACTCTCAGCTATGTTTTGTCGTAAATTACACAATGTTTGTATAATTAAGTTTATATTTGAATTTATATACCATGTATCTGGTTACTCAAGATGGGTGATGTATACCTATTTTTGGGGCATCACAGTTGGTATCAAAGCTTAGGGATATGATCCCTGGCTGAGATGTGAGACAAGAACTAGGAGGGGAGAGACGGAGAATTCCTTCGCTAGTATGACCTACCTAAGTTTATTTGGTATTTAATTGGTCGGTCAGAGCATAGGGATAATATGTGACATGTTAATTAACCCTTGTTTTATGACAGTGTTTGAAAATGGCATCTAAAAATGTTGAAATCAATAATGAAGCACATGAGACTGTTGAGTCACCAACGATCAATAACCAGGATAATATGTAATAGGAAGATAATAATCCTCAGGTAAACAACAACACCGATCAAATGATGAACGATGAGATGTTCAGAGGCTTTATGCAATTCATGCAACATCAGGTAAGAGAGACTCCTATTCAAAATATAGGTGGAAATAATGGCAACCCACGGTCGGTCACCGCTAATCAGGTCAAAGAGCTGGGACCACCGGAGTTTTTGGGAAAGCCAGAACCACTTAAGGTGGAGACGTGGATAAAGCAAATCACCAAGATATTTGATGTATTGGGATGCTACAAGGAGCAAAAGGTTCCCTTCGCCACCTTTATGTTGCATGAAGAGGCATATTACTGGTGGGAATCTGTAAATCGTACCCAGCCTGATGCACTCAAGATGTCTTGGGAGAACTTCCAAGAGTTGTTCAACGACAAGTACTTTCCTGAAAATATTCGTCACATGAAGGAGGTGGAGTTTATCAAGTTGGGGCAAAACAGTATGACCGTGTCGCAATACGAGGCTAAATTTGCGGAGTTATCCCGGTTTGCATCCCATTTGGTCGATAAGGAGGAGCGAATGACGCGAATGTTTCTAAGAGGTTTGAAACCCGATATACATCAATACCTCATTTCTTACAAACTTTGTTTATATTCAGATGTTGTGAATAGGACTCAGTTATTGGAGCGCGATAATGAGTCAGCACAACCAAAAGACAACGACCAACAACACAAGAATAATCATACCGGTGGCAATAGCCATCGGAACAATGATAACCATCATGGAGGAAATTATCATGCCAGAAATGGTAGCCACTTCGGTGGTAATCATGGCCAAGATAATAGAAGTGAAAGTTTCAATAAGAGGAGATTTAATAATAATGGAAAGACGTCAGCACCAGCACCGTTGTTAAGGAAGGAGAACGACCGTCGGTCGTATATTACAAATGTGGAGGGGAGGGACACATCAGCCCAAACTGTACGCAGTAGTCCAAAGCGTGTTTCAATTATGGAAGAGAAGGTCACCTAGCCCGATTTTGTCATGCACCATAATCAAGTCCAGCTGGGACGGTGGCACCAAAGGCAGATACGGACAAAACAAAGTCGGTGGTTTCAGGAAGAGCATTTTTTGTGACTTCTCAAAAAGCTAGTAACCCGAACGAAGTTAGCACGAATTAGTTAATTATAAATTTTTGCGAAGTCTATAACTTATTAGATACCGGTTCTACCCATTCTTTTATCTCTCTTGCTTGCGCTCAATGTTTAAATTTGACTTTGAAGAAGTTAGACTTTGACTTATATGTTGAAACTCCGTTAGGAGAAACCTTCGTTACCTTCACTGTTTATAAATCTTGTTTGATTCAAATTGACACTTTCACGTTACCTGTCGATCTTATCTCTTTGAAAATACTTGCCTTTAATGTGATTTTAGGAATCGATTGGTTAACTACTCATCATGCTTTTCGTAAGGTTGTTAGCTTTCATATTCCTAGCCTACCTATTATGCGAATTCAAGCAACCAAACCACTAAAGTCAATCACTGTCATATCAAGCCATAAGTAAAGAGCCCCGAGCCCTTCGCTGGTGACTTCCAAGTCTTGGAATACACCGAAGCCATACTTTCTGTGGGCGACATCGTGAATGACGATGGCAAGTTAATAGGTATCAATGTGACGTACTATCCAAGTCTTGGACGAGAGTCACAGTTTTGAATGATATTTCTATTGTTAATAAATTTCCTGACGTTTTCTTGAAGACTTCTTAGCCTAACCCTAGAGCGTTAAATTGAATTTTGTATTGACCCCAGTACAAAACCCATTTCTAAAAACCTTAAGTATTCCTTCACCTAGAACGAACGTATCATGCGCCAAAGACATTAGCTCGAGCTATTGAAGATTACGACCATACCATTCAATATCATTGTGGAAAAGGGAACATGGTAGCTGACGCGTTGAGTAAAAGATCATATGCATTTACGAGTGCGATGTTGTTAACACAAAAATCCATTTCGTATAACTTAAAAACGATGAAGATAGAATTAAAGACTCTAGGGACCCACGTGATGATATCAAATACGAGTAGAATCGACTTTAATCGATAATGTTAAAACCGCTCAAGCTTCAGACCCGGAGCTGATGAATGTGAAGAAGAAGGTTTAAGAGGGCGTTATTCTAGAAGAAATAGTCGATGAAGAGAGGAAATCTCAACCCTTGATTTTATTGGCCCATTTGAAATCCTCGATCGAGTAGGAGTTGTGGCCTATAGACTCGTTTACCTCCAAGTATATCGCGTATTCATAATGTTTTTCATATATCGATGTTACGTAAATATATGGACGACCCGAACCACATTATTGAATTGGAACTAGACGAGATAGTAGAAGATTTAATGTATGAGGAGATACATGTTAAAATCTTGGATAAGAAGGATCCTATTCAACACTCAAAGGTTATACCTCAAGATTTAGAATCTGAAATAAAGTCATGGTATCCTCACCTCTTCGGCATACCAGGTACGTACGTAAATTTCAAAGGCGAAATTTCATAAGGAGGGGAGATTGTGAGACTCCAGATTTTATGAATAAAGATTTAAATTTCTCGAAATATTTTTTTGAATATTATGGTGTGGATTTGATATAATGTTATAGTTGTGGGTAATATTTACAAATTTTGCAAAGTAAGAAAGTGGTATATAATATTCTTTTTGTCGGGAAATATCCGTACGACAACACAATCATTGGTGGACCCCACAACGGAAGTATTTTCGTAGTTAGAAAATGACAGAATTATCTTTTTATAAAAATAACGGTGAAATTGTTACCGTTAAAACTGTTGAACTACTCGGTAGTAAAAGTACAATAATACACATGGTTGCATAGTAGCACACGGTATTGATTATTGATGCTTACGTGAGAAGTCACTCAGTTATACTCAATTATTGCTACAGTAATTGCTGTATCATATCTCTAATATTATTGATTCAATTATTGTCACAGTATCATCTTATATGTTATATTATTAAATCAATATTTGAGATGGCAAAGTTATTCATATTATTATTTGCAATATTGACAATGTCTAGAAGTTCTGTCAAGGAGAGGTTTGGTCACCTAATTGCGCGCCAATAAGGAGAAATCCTTATCGGAAAGCCCCCTCTTTACTGGGAACGACCTGGTTATTAAATATTGTGAGTTATAATATTAATAATGAATAAGTTCGTGTTGATCAAAGATGAAATTGATAGTTCCATTGTGTTGGAATTATTAGTGTTAGTGGAAATCGACATTTATTTAGATATTAATTGATGTCTGGAAGTTATACTGACCAGTCGGGTAATTAATCGGATAAATGAGAACGTAGTCAGGACTAGTCGGGGAACGGAGTGATGGTCCGAGATGGTGTATTAGTAGTCCTCACTATTCTATAAAATAGTGTGAAAATAAATGTAATGAGGACTCTATTTGAGAGTGGATATTGTCTAGAAGGCAATATTCCTGTTTAAACTCTCAGCTATGTTTTGTCGTATATTACACGACGTTTGTATAATAAAATTTGTATTTGAATTTATGTACCATGTATCTGCTGAGTCAAGATGGGTGATGTATACCTATTTTGGGGGCGTCACATCCGTGGCTTGAGTTGATCTCCCGAGGTTATCTCTGGGGTTTGATTTGATCTCTCGGGGTTGTCTCCAAGGCTTAAGTTGATATCCTGGGGTCGTCACTGGGGTTTAATTTGATCATTTTGACTTCCAGGGTTGTCTCTAGAAGATACATGACAATTTTGCTCTCCTACCTGTGACGCCCTAAAATTCGGGTCCTTTCGAACCACGGATCTGGTCCGCCACCATAATACTATAGTCAAACTACTTATATATTTTATTCATAACTTAATGAATATAACTTAGCTTATTACAATTTAGAATATAAATTCTCTCCATTTCCAGGATCTGTATAATGACCCTAAACTTACATAAATTTCAGATCTTGGTCATTTACCATTCCTGTCTTACATTATATTCGATGTTATATTAATATGGGGAATAATTTAAACTTTTTTAATCTTCTTTAAAAATAAATCTTTTATTGATATCTTAACTTGAATCAATTACATATTCTTGAATCAAATTATGTTATGATTCATTCTATTCGAATTATTGTATAAATATTTACATCTCGATTCAAATTCCTCTATGTATCACATAGTACAACTTAACATGTATTACACATCGTAAACTACTATCATGTACATCTCCTAGAACCTAAACATGGTTCAAGAATATATATTTAAATAAATGAATCAATCTCCTTTGATACTATTGAACTCTATCAATCAAGTAGCACATAATCTTTACCGTGAGTCCTTAACCTGCAAAAGTGGTTATTTACAAAGGTGAGCTCGACAGCCCAACAATTCTAACAGTTTTCATGCAGCACATAGCATATAATAGCATACTCAACTTATGAATTCATAATCTATTAGTATTTACTACGCATGTTACTTCTCATATAACATGCATATAAGTATATTTCACAAGCATATCATCAAAGATCAACTTTCACACTTCATACATATCTCATATGCATTTCATATATATATATATATATATATATATATATATATATACATGAATATTCTCGTGGCATAATATAGCTCAATTAACAGTTATTGAATTCATATAACAAATAGGAATTGAAAGACTTGTCTGATTCGTAGTTTATCAACTACGACTTATGTAACAATCTAAGATTTTATTTATAATTTAAAATATTTATTAAATTAAAAAAATATTTTATTGAGTATTTTATTCTTGTGGTTGTTGTTAGTTGATAATTGTGAATTAAATTTATTAGATAATACTCTAATTTAATTTAATAGTTAGAGAGTTGTTAAAAATAATATGACATGCTATATTGTTGTTTTAATGCTATATTTAATTTAATAATTTGAAATAGTACGTTAAATTATTAAATAAAATTATAATGAGATTATAATTTTGGGATATGTGGATTAAGTGGGAAATTTTTTTAGTATGTTGTAATTAGTTTATTTAACCAAGATTGGATATGAAAATCTAAATAAATAATATGGGACTATAAACTATAGTATAAATTATTTATTAAAATAAATTAAAGCAGTTTTAAATTGATTTAACCAAACAAGGCTTAAAGATATTAAGTCTTTATTTTAAAAGTGTTTTTGCAAAACAAAGCCTTATGGCTTTTGAATTTTGAATTTAAATTATAATAAATAATATAAATAAAAAAAATAAAAATATAAATAAAATATATTAAATATTTTCTAACTAATAACTTATTATTATATTTATTATAACGTCGGTTTTAGACGTTTGAGTTTTATACGTTGGGTTGAGTTGATTTTACGTAAAAAGGATTTGGCCTAAGCATAAGAAGAAAAGAGAAGAGAGTTTACAAAGAATTTAAGAGAGAGTTTGAAGGAAAAGTTCTGGAATTCCAAAATAATTTTTGTGTTTTAGCAAGGATTGTTCAAGTAAGAGAAGGTATACTTCTAAAACCTTAATATTATATATATGAATATTTTATATTCACGAGTCTTATGTTTTCTGTGAATTCACGTTGGGTGAATTGTTGTTATATAAACTGAATTATTAAAATTGTGTGTAATTGTGGTGTTAGAATTTGCAATTAGACAAGAATTAGTGTGTTAATTACGTTTAAAAGAAAAAAAAATATTTACAGAGCATGTTTATATATATGTCTTGCAAAAGTACCAAATTTGGTGGTTAATTTATAAACTAATATGTAAATTGAGCCTTGAATATATTAATTCGGTAAGAAACAAAGAGAACATAGTTTGAATGTGTTAATTTGGTGAAGAATTGTGATTAAAATGTTAATTTATAGTTAAGCAAGTTTATTTAGTTTCATTATTTTATAGTGAATGCAACTTCTTGAACTTTAATCTCTAATATTGAGCCTTCATATTTCATTTACTTTGCACACATTGTTATCATGTTGAGCAAGCTTTGTTTCCTGCTTGGTATCAGTTAATGCATGTTCAGTAATTCAATTTCTTATTTGGCAAGATCATAACCTTAGCTTATTATTGTTCAAGCAAGGTTTATTGTTTAATTCAATACTTATTCTTTTTAGTTATTTCTAAGCATGAGTTTAATGTATAGTTGGTTCACCTATTATTCTTAATCATTTCACATTAAATTGTTATTGATCACTCGTAGTACTATTAAGTCTTGTGGATTCAACTAATCCTTTAGTTGATGATCGTGAAACTCTAAATTACCCTGGAAGCTTATCCAAACCAAACTTTCTTTGGTGCGGACTTGTACTCTAAAACTGAGAAGAACAACCAATTATAAGGGAGTTATTTTATGCAATGCATTTAGATGTTTGTGCACAATACATGGTATGAAGGGCTGATCACCCTAAGTACATGGAGTCCCTACAGTATTACTGTTTAGGTTAAAGTTGAAAGATTACTTGTAACCGTGGAGATAGTTCGTTGTCTTGTGACCGTCAGTTACATTTTGTATGTTGATACCAATTTTTGATTATCATTGACAGAGTATTATTCAACTCTGATGAGCTTATTCATTGGCATTTATTATGCTATTGTTATTCATTGCTATTTCCAGTGAGCATTTGGTTTGCTCACACTTCCATATATATACTCATTGCAACTAAGGTTGAGAAGGTCGATGAACCTACCACTAGCAAGGGAAAAGGGAAAATGAACACGTGATGGAGACTTATAATTTATTTAATGTCATGATGATAGAATTTATATTTAATGATGTGATGTAATTATTTTATTTCTGCACATGATTTATGTTAAAGGTTAGATAACCTGGGAGACTTTTGATTTAATGATGTAACCCTTTTAATGGGAAGATTGATGGTTTAATAATTTTATAATTGGGTAGTTAGATATGAAGGAATGGAGAGTGAACACCAAATCTTATGGGAATGAAATACCTAGATTTGGGGGTGTCAGAGGTTGATATCAAAGCTTTAGGTTATGAACCTTAGGTGGGAAAAAAGCCTTAGGAAGTAACCTTATAGAAGATTGAAAAGATAGTGGTGATAAACTCTTATCGAGTTTTTAGAAAGAAGTAATAAAACACTTTATGTGCTTATGTGATTGCAATCTATGTGCTTGTGAGTGTCGAGTAGTAATGATTAGTAATTAAAACTTTAAATTTTGTTGTCAGGATGGCTAATGTAGGAGAATCCAGTCAGGCTAGGGAGGAAGGACCCCAAATTCCTAGAAAGGAAGAGCCTCGAGATATTCAGGTAGTTTGGGAACAACTACTGCCACGGGAGTCATCACTGTTGGTCACAGTGGTTGAGCAGGAGGGCTTACCTGATGAGGATGATGAGGTAGAGACGGATGATGAGGATCCCATGGAGATACCATAGTCAGATGGGGATGAGGTGGACGAGGAGGAAGATTTTCCACCAAACTCGATTGCTGACCGTATGTACGACGAAGTATACGACCACAATGTGGAACTTTAGGACAAAGTCGATGAGTTGGAAGAGATAGTAGCTGAACAGCAGACCTCGATGGAGCAGAAGAATGATGAGATCCGAGATCTCGATGGAAGTCTAAGTAATGTCGAAAGGAAGATGATTCACACTGAAGGAGAGAATGAGAAAATGGTAGACGAGATTGTAGAGCTGAAGAACAAATTAAAAGAAGAGTTTATTAAGTGAGCAAGAGCCAAAGACGCGTACGAGGAAAATTCTCAACGAGCCGGGGTAGCAGAGAGAGATGTACAAGAAATGAAGATCAAGATGGAAGAGATGAATAGCGTTTTCAAAACCGTTGTAAACTGAACTCATGACCAAATCATTTATTATCCGATTTAGTTCGAGACGCTACCATGGTATATGCTAGACCACCGAACAATGTTCCATATTATGGAAGATGAGCGTCGTAAGGCTATGCAGCATTTTAGTAGGTCGTCATAAGAAATGTAATTATTATATGATTAATGAGTAAATAAGATGTAAATCCTGGGTATTATATAACCAATGGGATATGATAATGATGATGTTATCCTAAAACTTTTGTAGTTCAGGAACGTAATGTAGATATCAGGGATGCTATCATGGCTATGTTTTTAAAAGATGATGAATAAATAAAAGTTACTATTTATTCAGGATATTGTGTGCTATATAGTAATTTTTGTGATGTGCAAGTTGAATATATATAATACTTAAAAGATTGAATAATAATTTAATAAGAATATTTTAACAGAAAATGACTCCAAGACGTCAACCACGACACAGGACCCCTGAGGGATCTACCAATAACAACAATGTCGGGGCTAACCCAGTTCAGTAGTTAATGACGTTACTGATAGGAGCATTGCAAAATCAACTGCATAATTAAGCTGTGACATTTAAGGACTTCAAAGAGGTTGAGCCACCAGAATTCCATGGGTCCATGAATCCGGTTGAGGCACAGACCTGGATCATGGAGATAGAGAAATTTTTTGATGTTGCTAAAGTAGGTGAGAATCAGAAGACTACTTTTGCAACATTTATGTTGAAAGCAGAGGCTAGTTATTGGTGGTAAGCCAATAAAACTCAAGGAGGTCAAGGGGTAATGACATGGGATAGGTTTAAGGAGATATTTTTAGAGACTTCTTTCCTAGAAAGTTCAAAAAATCAGATGGAGGTGCAGTTTTTATTACTGAAGCAGGGATCAATGACGGTATAAGAGTATGTTGTGAAATTTAATGAGTTGGCCAAGTTTGCTCCATATCAAGTCAATACATATGAGGTCAAGGCTATGAGGTTTGAACAGGGACTGAAGCCCTATTTTTATAGCAAAGTCTCCATGTTTCAACTGAAGACAATTACAGCGGTACTAGAGAAGGAAATTATCGCTGAGGGTGGAGGTGAGGCTGTAACAAAGTACAATCAAGGGCTTAGAAAGAAGAAGAGTGAGGGTGAAGATAAGAATGGTAGTGGTAGTGGTAGTGTGGAAATGGTAATAATAACTTGAAGAGGAAGTGGAATGTAAATATGGGAGCTAGGAACCAGCAGGGTAACCAGCAGAAGAAGTTCGAAGCATATGCTACATGCGAGAGGTTTCACATGGGTATGTGCTTAAGGGGGAAATGAGTATGCTTTAACTGTGGCCAAGAGGGTCACATTGCCCCAAATTGCAATCAACCCAAGAAGAATTCTTGCTACACATATGGGTCAAATGATCATTTTTCTCGCGAGTTTCCTAAGAAGAAATTTGGTGAGATAATTAGAAGCAAGGGAGGTGGCAGTGGAGGTACGTTGACTATTGCAGGAACAACATCATCAAATAAGCCCACAAATAGAACCTTCAACATGACGGTGCAAGATGCGGTGCAATCAAAAGATGTCATGTCAGGTATTATCCCAATCAATGATATAAATGCATATGTAATATTTGATTCAAGTTCTACTTGCTCATTTATATCTGATGAATTTGCTAAGAGGTTAGAATTACCTAGTGAAGAGTTGAATTTCCCTTTACGCATAGAAATTGTGAATAGGGAGGTAATTCCTGTTAAGTACGTATGCAAGAATTATAAGGTGAATATTAAGGGAAATTTATGATAGTAGATTTAATCCCGATAAAACTTGGAGAGTTTGATGTTATATTGGGAATGGATTGGCTATTCAATTATGGAGCGATAATTGATTGCCAAAAGAAATGTGTAGACCTTATGAATCTGTCAAATGTAGTTTTCTATAGTAGTAAATCGCCTAGACAAGCGAGATGTCTGATGATTATGTAGGCTAAGAAGTTATTGAGTCAAGGCTGTGTAGGATATTTAGCTTACATAGTCGATGCTCAGAAGAAGAAGGGTGTGAAACTGGAGGAGATACTAGTGGTTAGGGATTTTGTGGACGTATTTTCGAAAGATTTTCCAGGACATCCCCCTGACAGAGAGATCGATTTCGTGATTGACTTAGCGTCAGGAACTACTCTAATATCAAAAACCCCGTACAGAATGGCTCCGATAGAGATGAAGGAACTATTGGTGCAATTGCAAGAACTGCTAGACAAGAAATATATTCAGCCAAGTGTGTCACCGTGGGGAGTGCTGCTGTTATTTGTGAAGAAGAAAGATGGGTCAATGCGTCTTTGTATTGATTATAGGGAATTAAATAAAGTCACTATTAAGAGTAAATATATGTTGCCATGAATAGATGACTTGTTTGATCAATTGATGGGTGCAAGATATTTCTTGAAAATAAATTTGAGAAGTGGGTATCACCAATTGAAAGTAAGGAAGGAGGATGTACCGAAGACGGCATTCGGAACTCGGTATGGATATTACGAGTTTCTGATAATGTCTTTTGGTTTGAAAAACACCCCTGTTGCATTCATGGATTTGATGAACAGGGTGTTTAAACCATTTTTAGATAAGTTTATTGTGGTATTTATTGATGATATCTTGGTGTACTCCAAATCTCAAGAAGAACATGTGGAACACTTACGTCTGACGCTGGAGACGCTAAGAAAAGAAAAGTTGTACGCGAAATTCTCTAAATGTTAATTTTGGTTGGAACATGTATAATTTCTTAGGCATATAATTGAAAAAGATGGAATTTCAGTGGATCCATCAAATGTTGAAGCTGTGATAAATTGGGAACAACCAAAAACTCCATCAGAAGTAAGAAATTTCTTGGGACTGGCAGGTTATTATAGACAGTTTGGACGGAAAAGTGTGAAGAATGTTTTGTAGAATTGAAGAAGAGGCTCAGTGTGGCACATGTCTTGTCATTACTAGATAATACATGAAACTTTATGGTGTATAGTGATGCTTCACATAAAGGATTGGGTTGTGTCCTTTATGTAGAACGACAAAGTCATTGTGTATGCATCAAGGCAATTGAATGACTAAGAGAAAGGATATCCGACTCATGACTTAGAGTTGGCGGTGGTTGTATTTTCTCTAAAGATATGGAGACACTATCTCTATGGAGAGAAATGTGAGATATATAAAGATCATACGAGTTTGAAGTATATTTTCACATAGAAGGACCTGGACATGCGTCAAAGGAGATGGTTGGAGTTGATAAAAGATTATGACTGTGAGATCTTTTATCATTCGGGAAAAGCCAATGTGGTTGTAGATGCCTTGAGTAGGAAAGGTCGAGAAAAGTTGATGTTGTTAACCAACCAGGAGGAGCTCATTTCAGTAATGGCAAGGTTAGAGTTGGAAATCAAATTTTCGAAAGAAGCTGATGAAAGATTATACCAGATGGAAGCTAGTCTAACTTTGGTGGACAAGATAAAGAATGGTCTACTACAAGGTGAAGAATGCAGAATAATAAAGGAAAATATGGTCGAGGGTAATGAGGTGAAGTACAAGGTTGATACCGAAGGAGTACTAAGATTTGAGGGATGAATTTTGGTTCCAGGAGTACCAGATATTAAGGAAAATATCATGATAGAAGCTCATAGCTCAAGTTATTCTATCCATCCGGGAAGTACGAAAATGTATCAAGATTTGCGATGATATTTTTGGTGGCCAAATATGAAAAGAGACGTTGCAGAATGTGTTGCAAAATGATTGACATGTCAGAGAGTGAAGGCCGAGCATTAAAGACCAAGCAGATTACTTCAACCGTTGGATATACCGGAATGGAAGTGGGAGCATATCACAATGGATTTTGTGGTAGGTCTTCCAACGACTTAGAAAGGATACAATGCGATATGGGTAATAGTGGATAGATTAATGAAATCAGCACACTTTTTTCCAATAAACATTAGATTTAATCTTGATCAGCTGGAAAAACTATACGTCAAGGAGATCGTGTCAAGACATGGAGTTCCACTATCAATTGTATCAAACAGAGATCCGAGATTCACATCAAACTTCTATAGAAGACTACAAGAATGCATGGGCACACAACTGAAGATGAGTACGACGTATCATCCACAAACTGATGGTCAAAGCGAACGAACAATCTAGATGTTAGAAGATATGCTTAGAGCATGCATCATCGATTTCAAAAAAAACTAGGACGATCATCTACAGTTGGCAGGATTCGCCTACAATAACAGTTACCACGCGAGCATTGGCATGCCGCCATACGAAGCATTATACGACATGAAATGCAGAACTCCACTATGATGGGATAAAGTTGGTGAACATCAACTGTTAGGACCGAAACTGGTAAAGCAGACCACTAAAATTATTAAACTCACCAGATCAAGACTGGTAGATGCTAAGGATAAACAGAAGAAGTATGCTAATCAACATAGGAAAAATCGTGAATTTGACGTGGGAAATTTTGTTTTCCTGAATGTTTCTCCTTGGAAGGGGAAAATTCATTTTGGCAAGAAAGGAAAGTTAAGCCCGAGGTTCATTGGACCCTTTCGAGGTACTACGAAGAGTGGGACAAGTAGCTTACGAGGTAGCTTTACCTCCAGCATTAGAACATGTTCACAACGTTTTTCATGTGTTAGTGTTGCGACCGTATAAATTCGATTACAAACATGTGATCGAGTACGAACCGTTATAGTTCAATAAAGATTTATCTTATTGAACTAACTTGATACCTTCTGTGAAGGTGATATGGAGAAACCACAATGTCTAAGAGGCTAGTGGGAACTCGAAGATGAAATGATGAAGAACTAATCTGAGTTATTTGTTTAATTTGTGTATTCGATTCTTGGGACAAAATCTTTGTAAGGATGGATGAATGGGACGAATGAGTGGTTTGAGTTGTGATTCTGGGGACATAATCCTTATAAGGAGAGAATGATGTAACAATCCAAGATTTTATTTGTGATTTAAAATTTTTATTAAATTAAATAAATATTTTATTGAATATTTTATTTATGAGGTTGTTGTTAGTAGATAATTGTGAATTAAATTTATTAAATAATAATCTAATCTAATTTAATAGTTAAAGAGTTGTTAAAAATAATATGACATGCTATATTGTTGTTTTAATGCTATATTTAATTTAATAGTTTGAAATGGTTTGTTAAATTATTAAATAAAATTATAATGAGATTATAATTTTGGGATATGTGGATTAAGTGGGAAATTTATTTAGTATGTTGTAATTAGTTTATTTAACTAACATTGGATATGGAAATCCAAAGAAATAATATGGGACTATAAACTGTAGTATAAATTGTTTATGAAAATAAATTAAAGTAGTTTTAATTGATTAAACCAAACAAGGCTTAAAGATATTAAGTCTTTATTTTAAAAGTATTTTTGCCAAACAAAGCCTTATGGCTTTTGAATTTTGAATTTGAATTATAATAAATAATATAAATAAAATAAATAAAAATATAAATAAAATATATTAAATATTTTATTAATGATAATTTATTATTATATTTATTATAACGCCGGTTTTAGACGTTTGAGTTTCGTGCGTTGGGTTGAGTTAATTTTACGTAAACAGGATTTGGCCTAAGCCTAAGAAGAAAAGGGAAGAGAGTTTACAGAGAATTTGAGAGAGAGTTTGAAGGAAAAGTTCTGGAAATCCATAATAATTCCTTTGTGTTAGCAAGGATTGTTCAAGCAATAGATGGTATACTTCTAAAACCTTAATATTATATATATAAATATTTTATATTCACGAGTCTTATATTTTCTATAAATTCACGTTGGGTGAATTGTTGTTATATAAACTGAATTGTTAAAATTGTGTGTAATTGTGGTGTTAAAATGTGCATTTAGACAAGAATTAGTGTGCTAATTACGTTAAAAAGAAAGAAAATTGTTTACATTGCATGTTTAAATATATGGCTTGCGAATGTACCAAATTTGATAGTTAATTTGTAAACTAATATGTAAATTGAGCCTTTAATATGTTAATTCGATAAGAAGCAAAGAGAATTTGTTTGGATGAGTTAATTTGGTATATAATTATGATCATAATGTACATTTTTGTCAAGGATGTCAAAAATGGAGTTGTTGGTATAAAACATGGAATTTAAAAGATTTAAATTGGTTGTAGTGTTGTTTAATTGTTCTAAGTTAGTATATATGTGAGGAACCATGTTTGTATGAGTCATATATCAATTGGATATGTTAAATTTACTATTTTGTGGATGAAAGTCGTGATAGTTGGGCTAAACAGAGTGTTTAAAATAGACTACGTAGTTTCAGATGTGCTCAAATTCGATTTAGACCGGATTCAAGGCCAAAAATAAGCGCAAATGCTTCTCCTAGGTCGAAGCTTAAGTATGGCAGCAATTGCCATACCCTGATCAAAGGAAGTGATGCTTGTTACTTATACAGACCTTGACGCCCTTTTGTAACTTAGACTAATGATATGTTAATGTGACAAATATGTAATGAAGAGGTTAAAAGAGAATCATATCATGTGATTAGTAATTCCAAAGTTGTAAAAATATTGGTAAGTTATGAAAGCGATACATTATAATATAAGGTACAGAATGAGTAGTGAATAAGTGTTTTGTAGTTAATACTTGTGATTTTTGAAATGCATATGGCAAAGAAAAACTTGTACTAAAATAACAAAGTTTAACTAGAAGTGAGTGTTATTTTGGAAAGTGAATGTTAGTATATCTAATAGATATTGTGATTCTAATAATGTGTGTAGGTGAACATGAGTTATAAATTATAGCTTACGCACGAGGCAAGTTCCTTACCCTAAATTTTAATTGTGCAAGTTCTTTTATCCTTAAACTTTATTTGAGCAAGCTCTAACCCTAACTTTATTTAAGCGTTGACTAATAGCAGATGTTTACATTTGTGTTGGCAGTTTTGGGCCCATGAGAGGCTCAAATGCTTACGTCCAGTGAGTGTGTTAGGATTAGATACCTACCCAAAAGGACGACGATGGAATTATTCCATACTGGCGGAGGTCCTTGTAGCTGTGGGTTTCACTCATTGCCGCCTACAGCTGGAGTTGTTGACAGCTGATGTCATCACATGGATTTCCTATTCAGGGGAGCATTTGAGCATTTATGAGAGCCCCAAATTCGGGTCCCAAATCACCACGGATCTAGTACAATCATAATATAACTATTGCGAAAGATATAAACATAAATTTTTTATACAATACACTTTACAACATTTCCCCAAAATTGAGTAACATTAACTTATACACAAATCATTAACTATCTAACACATAATATTATTATCAAACTATACTATTACAAATTAGCTGCACATTTTATCCCAAGCTGAACTTGGCATTAACCTTTTCCTATATCCAAACGCATTCGCCTTATCTGCAATGTTTATCATGATATAGCAAGGGTGAGCATGGAAGTTGCCCAGCAAGTTTGAATATAATTTAAAGATATATCATGATTGAAAGAGTCTGAATAATAAGCTGTCTATAATTCATCAATATAATTAAGAACTAGCATGAATAAACTTTTGTCTGAACAAGTATTAAACATGAACAAATTTATCTGGACCGAAAGGTAATGAAGGTGATCAGCCTTTCATACCTGACTTATACATGCAAGATGTACAGAGTACAATTTTACATGGTAATCAGCAATGATTAACCATAAGCATATCTGAATGAAACAAATCTTAGTAGAGTTAAGTAAAACTTGCCTGAACCGTTGATTACCGCTACGCAATTTATATCGCTTTATCCGAAGACCTAATATTAGTAATATAGATCTCCAATATTAGAATAATATCATCACAATATAATACTATTATATATATACATACATAGAATAACCTAAACACATAACACATAACCCTATCAGTCTATAATACACATAAGACTCAACATCAAGTCAAACTATTTTAGTCTGAGTTGAAACCGACACAATTCTATCATCCCGACGGTCTTATCAGACAAAATTTGAGTCTAAAATCATTAAGACTTAATCTAAACTAGTTCACAGATATCTTAGATAATTTTCTTATCAGTCAAAATATTTTTCATAGACTTAGAATAATTTTCAGATAATTAATATATTTATCATGATTTTTCAATCACTAAACTCGTATTTATATGAATTAAATATCACAATATTCCTTTATCATTAATATTTATTTATTATTAAATATTAATGAAAATCATTACATAATATTATAATATATTTATAATATTACAAAGTATTTTAATACTTTAAAATCATATTTATATGATTTTTAAACACATAAATCCATTATCCATTAATTGATATTAATATTTTCATGTCAAAATATCAAAAGTTATATTTTATAACTTAAAATATTTTTATAACACTTCAATCATTTTATATAATTTTTAAAACATTAATTCTATTTTTCCATAATTTATTTAATATACTTATAAAATAAATTAATTAACATTAATAATAAATTATTAATGAAATTCATCATAAAATATCAAAATTTATTAAAATAACTTAAAATATTTTCTAATATCATAATATAATTTTTATGATTTTTCATGAATTAAAATCATTTTTAAATAATTTATTTAATATTATAATTAAATAAATAAATACCTTTTATATTTCCAAAATATTAAATATTTTTTGAAATATACTCAAAATAATTAAAAACTATTTTTCAGGCTTTAAAATAATTTTTATATTTTTTTATGTATTTCTAATAATTAAAAACTATTTATTTCAATTTATTAATTAAAATAATTAATTTTCTAATTCGTCTGTCACTAAAGGTATTTTAGGTGACACAAGCGTCGCTAAATGTGTTCTTGGGATGTTCTTCAGCCTGCCCAGATTTCTTGTCAGAGTTCTAGGTAGGTAGTTTGACCGAATGTAATTCTTTGTTCAAGCATGTTCTGTCCAATCTAAACCTTTGATCTTGTAGTGTTTGTGTAGCACTACAATTAACAACAACAACATCAGACATAAAATAAAACAACAAGGAGATCTGATCTCCCAAAGTTGCTGTCAGACAGCTCCTGGGTTTTCTGGGTAACCCAGAAACCCAGGCAATTACATGGTCTCACTTTCCAGCCCAATTATTTAGGTGTTCTTGTCATCAAATGGTCGATCTTATGGTTTAAATCTATAGTACATGTGTCAATAAACATTTATATAACAACATCTCAGTTCAACAACAACCGATTCGCAAGATTAAGTCCGGTCAAACATGGTCAAAACCCTTGTTCATACACTTTCTGGAAATTCCAAAAAAGTGTCTTCGTGATCAGATGAGCTACTTTGACCATCTCTTACAACCAATATATTTGTTGTTTATGGGATCTAAAGACATGGATGTAGAGTACATATAACATGCTACAAACTAGTTACAACAACCTCAACATAACTTATAACACTTGACAGATCTTAAGCCCACAAAACGTTGTCAGACGTTGATCAAGGCTTTATAGGTTACGCAGATTTGGCCCGGTCAACGTCGGTTGTGACACCCCCAAAATAGGTATACATCACCCATCTTGAGTCGCCAAATACATGGTACATAAATCAAATACAACTTAATTATACATCTGTCGTGTAAAATACACAAAAACATAAACTGAGAGTTTAGACAAGAATATTGCATTCTAGTGAATATCCACTCTCAATGGAGTCCTCATAGACAGTATACAAACTCAAATTCAGTCCCCATTACATTTATTATCATACTATTTAATAGAATAGTGAGGACTACTAATTCTATCATCTGGACTGTCAATCCGTTCCCCGACTCGTCCCAGCTATATTCTCATTACCTGAAGAGAATAATGAAGGAAATGGTGAGCTCAACTAGCCCAGTAAGAAATATTATGACTAAGATAATGCAGAATAAATTATCATTAGTCTTCAATAATGTTAAACTGATAAAATACAATAGACATCAAGTTTAACTGCAGTGGAGCAAGCAATCCATTAAAAGAGTCAATTAGAGAATAAAATCTACTATCTTTTATGATTTAAAAAGGTTTTTCATCACTTTTATCGCTGAGACTCAGCTTAATTAATAATCCACATCATCCCTGAACTACGGCCAAGGATATTCATTAGTATCACGACCACAGATTATCCATGCACTACGGGCCAAGGATATTCGTGTATTCATCAAGGTCCTGATGATGCCATAAAACAATTCATCTTTGCACCCTTGGCCGAAGAGAATCCATAGCCATAATCATACCAAAAACTGTCCATCAATGCACTACGGGCCAATGAGGACTTTTTCCACATCATTTGTAACATTACGGTCATGATTATACCGAATAATCCTTGGTCATAATCATACCAAGTCCATCTATGCACTACAGGCCACATATGACTTTCAACATAATATAAACATGAGGATGATGACAATGACATAATAATTCAATAAAACAAGTTCAAGAATTAATCTATCTAGGAACTAATAACGTCCAAATTGTCAACATGATACTTCTTTGTAGAGTAAAATTAAAAAATGCTCAGAAGAATATTTCCATGAAAAGATACTGGATGAAGCGCAAATATCAAGGATATTCCACTAATTTCATAGAGTATAGAAGTCAAAACTTTAACCAACTGAGTATAATAAAGAATGTAATAACAAAAGAAATCACCAGGCATGCGATAGACCGCACATACAGGTTATTCCAACAGAATAATAAATAACGGAACCAGGTCATACGTAAACGCACAGACATGACATTCCAACAGAATAATAAATAACAAAACCAAGTCAGGCGAAATTCGCACCGACAGGATGTTCCAACAGAATAATAAATAACGGAACCAGGTCATGCGTAATCGTACAGACAGGATATTTCGACAAAATAATAAAGAATGGAATAACAATAGAATTCACCATGCATGCGATAGACCGCACAGACAGGTTATTCTAACAGAATAATAAATAATGGAACCAGGTTATGCATAAATGCACATACATGATATGCTGACAGAATAATAAAGAATGGAATAATAAAAGAATTTCATCATGTATGCGTTACTTCGCATATACAGGTTATTCCAACATAATAATAAAGAATGGAATAACAAAAGAATTTCACCATGTATGCGGTACTTTGCATATACAGGTTATTCCAATAGAATAATAAGGAATGGAATAACAGAAGAATTTCACCAAGTATAGGGTAGTCCCCGTATACAGGTTATTCCAAAAATAATAAAGAATTGAATAACATAAGTTTTCTTCATGAATACGAAAGAAATAATACCCCTTACGAGTACAACAAATAATATCTCTTACCTTATAAAGAAGAGTACTTTGACGGGTAGGGCGGGGATATACTTGAAGAAACTTGCATTACGCTCAAAGCTTTCTTAAACAGAAAATACGCTCAAGATTATAGAAGAAGAATTCTCTACAGTTTCTCTCTCTAGAGAGTTTGATGAATTAAGAAGAAATAATGAAGGAATGAGCTTCTATTTATAGAAGAATGGATTGAATAGTAGCTAATTCATGAATGGTCCAGATTGATTCACTTTTAAACGGACGGTCCGGATTGATTTAATAAAATATTCTAATAAAACAAAATATTTTTAAATAAAATAAAATATATTATATTTATAATCTTATAAAACGAATAACTTTATAAAGTATTTTGTTTTATATAAAAAGATTTTACTATGTAAACACTATGCAGGCACTATGAAAACACTATGCATAATAAAATATAATATATTCTAATTATTGCCGAATAAAATAAATAACTTTATAAAAGTATTACATTTTATGTAAAAAAAAATTACTATGCAAAAACACTATGCATAATAAAATATAATATATTCTAATTATTACATAATAAAACAAATAACTTTATAAAAGTATTCTGTTAAATATAAAAAGCTTTTCTGTTTTATTACATTAATAATACTAATAAAATAAACTTCATCATCATTATTATAATTCACACTATTAATCGACCAGGTCGTTCCTAGGAAAGAGGGGGCTTTCCAATAAAGATTTCTCCCTATTTGGTGCTCAATTAGGTGATCAAACCTCTCCTTGACAGAATTTCTAGACATCGTTAATATTGCAAATAATAATATTAATAACTTTGTCATCTCAATTATTGATTTAATAACGTGAGATACTATGCAACAATTACTGAAGCAATAATTAAACAAAACTGAGTAACTTCTCACGTAAGTATCAATAATTAATACTGTATATGCTAAGCAAAGCCACCACGGCGTATTCTTTTTACTTTTACTACCGAGTAGTTCAACAGTATTAACGGTAAAACTTCCATCGTTATTTTCATAAAAATATTTTTGTCATTTTCTCAATCCGATAATAATTCCGTTGTGGGGTCCGCTAATGATTGTGCCGTCGTACGAATATTCTCCGACACAAAGAATATTCTCCGACTAATCGAATATAATATAACAACTTGCATACTTTGCAAAATTTATAAATATTACCCACAACTATAACATTATATTAAATCCACACCATAATATTCAAAAAACAATTTCGAGAAATTTAAATCTTTATTCTTAAAATTTGGGATTTTACAATATCCCCTCCTTATGAAATTTTGCCCTCGAAATTTACGTACGTACCTAGTATGCCGAACAGATAAGGACACTTCGTCCGATTCTAACTCTTGAGGTATAACGTTTGAGTGTTGAATACATTCCAAGATTTTAACAGGTACATCTTCATATGTTAAATTATCCGAAATCTCGTCCGGTTCTAAATCAATAATGTGGTTCAAGTCATCCACATATTTACGTAACATCGATACGTTAAAAACGTTATGAACACGTGACATACTTGGCTGTAAAACGAGTCTATAAACCACAGTTTCTACTTAATCGAGGATTTCAAATGGGCCAATAAAATCGAGGGTTGAGATTTCCTCTCTTCATCGATTCTTGCTTCTAGAATAACGCCCTCTTGAACCTTCTTCTTCACATTCATCAGCTTTGAGTATGTAGCCTGAGCGTCTTTAACTTTATCGATTAAGTCGATTCTAATTGTATATTCATTATCTTCACGTGGGTTCGTATATTTGCACTCATAAACGCATACGATCTTCTACTCAACGCGTCAGCTACCACGTTCGCTTTTCCACGCTAATATTGAATGGTACGATCGTAATCTTCAACAGCTCAAGCCAATGTCTTTGGCGCATGTTATGTTCATTTTAGTTGAAGAAATATTTAAGGGTTTTAGAAATGGGTTTTGTACTGGGGTCAATACAAAATTCGATTTCACGCTCTAGGGGTAGGCTAAGACGTCTTCAAGAATACGTCAGGAAATTTATTAACAATAGAAATATCATTCACAATTGTGACTCTCATCCAAGACTTGGATAACACGTCACATTGATACCTATCAACTTGCCATCGTTATTCACAACGTCCCCTACGAAAAGTCTGGCTTCAGTGCATTCCACACAAGGAAGTCAACAACGTCAGTGCATTCTTTACTTATGGCTTGATATGACAATGAATGACTTTAGTGGTTTGGTTGCTTGAATTTGCATAACATGTTGGTTAGGAATATGAAAGCTAACAACCTTACTAAAAGCATGATGAGTAATTAACCAATCGATTTCTAAAATCACATCAAAGGCAAGTATTTTCAAAGAGATAAGATCGATAGGTAACGTGAAAGTGTTGATTTGAATCAAACAAGATTTATAAATAGTGGAGGTAATGAAGGTTTCTCCCAACTGAGTTTCAACAGATAAATCAAAGTCTAACTTCTTTGGAGTTAAATTCAAACATTGAACACAACTAGGTGAAATGAAAGAGTGAGTAGAACCGTTATCTAACACTGTATAGACTTTGCAAGAGTTTATTATTAACTTACCCGTGATAATTTTATTCAGGTTCCTCGTCACGAAAAAAAAATGCTCTCTCTTAAACTACCGGCTTTGGCTTATCTGGGACATCCTTTGGCATCACCATCCCAGCTGGACTTGACTTCACCATACGACAAAATCGAGCTAGGTGACCTTCTCTTCCTTAATTAACACACGCTTTGGATTGCTGTGTACAGTTTGGACTGATGTGTCCCTCATGTCCGCATTTGAAACATACGATCGATGGTCGTTCTTCTTCCTTCGAAATGGGTGCTGGTGTTGCTGTCTTTCCATCATTATTGAACCTTCTCTTCTTAAAATTTCCACTTCTATAATCTTGGCTATGATTACCACCGAAGTGGTTACCATTCATGGCATGATAATTTCCCCAACGATGGTTATCATTGTTCCGATGACCATTGCCACCGGTACGATTATTATTGTGTTGTTGGTCGTTGCCTTTTAGTTGTGCTGACTCATTATCGCACTCCAATAACTGAGCTCTATTCACAACATCTGAATATAAACAAAGTTTGTGAGAAATGAGGTATTGATGTATATTGGGTTTCAAACCTCTTAGAAACATTCGCGTCATTCGATCCTCATTATCGACCAAATGGGATGCAAACCAAGACAACTCGGCAACCTTAGCCTCGTACTGCGATATGGTCATATTTTTTTGCTTCAGCTTGATGAACTCCACCTCCTTCATGTGACGAATACTTTCGGGAAAGTAATTTTCGTTGAACAGCTCTTGGAACTTCTCCCAAGACATCTTGAGTGCGTCAGTCTAGGTACATTTTACAGATTCCCACCAGTAATCTGCCTCTTCACGCAACATAAAGGTGGCAAATAGAACCTTTTGCTCCTCTGAGCATCCCAAGACATCAAATATCTTGGTGATCTGCTTTAGCCACGTCTCCGCCTTAAGTGGTTTTGGCTTTCCCAAAAACTCCGGTGGTCCCAGCTCCTTAAACTGCTTAGCGGTGACCGACCGTGGGTTGCCATTATTTCCACCTATATTTTGAACAGGAGTCTCTCTTACCTGTTGTTGCATGAATTGCATAAAGCCTCTGAACATTCCATCCTTCATCATTTGGTCAGTGTTGTTGTTTTCCTGAGGATTGTCGCCTACCTGATACACATTATCTTGATTATTGATATGTGGAGACTCAACGGTCTCATGTGCTCCATTGTTATTCTCAACATTCTCGGATGTCATTTTCAAATACTTCCATAAAACAAGGGTTAATTAACATATCACATATTATCCCTTTACTCTGACCGACCAATTAAATACCAAATAAACTTAGGTAGGTCATACTAGCGAAGGAATTCTCTGTCTCTCCCCTCCTAGTTTTTGTCTCACATCTCAGCTAGGGATCATATCCCTAAGCTTTGATACCAACTGTGACGCTCCCAAAATAGGTATACATGTTACACAAATCAAATACAACTTAATTATACATCTGTCGTGTAAAATATGACAAAACATAAACTGAGAGTTTAAACAAGAATATTGCCTTCTAAACAATATCACTCTCAATGGAGTCCTTATAGACAGTATACAAACTCAAATTCAATCCTCATTACATTTATTATCACACTATTTAACAGAATATTGAGGACTACTAATGCTATCATCTGATATCATCAATCCGGTTCCCGACTCTCATCCCAGCTATATTCTCATTTCCTGAAGAGAATAGTGAAGGAAAGGGTGAGCTCAACTAGCCCAGTAAGAAATATTATGACTAAGATAATGCAGAATAAATTATCTTTAGTCTTCAACAATGTTAAACTCATAAAATACAATAGATATCAAGTTTAACTGCAGCGGAGCAAGCAATCCATTAAAAGAGTCAAGTAGAGAATAAAATCTACTATCTTTTATGATTTAAAAGTTTTTCATCACTTTTATCGTTGAGACTCGGTTTAATAAATAATCCACATCATCCACCGCACTACTGACTAAGGATATTCATTAGTATCACGACCACAAATTATCCATGCACTACACGACCAATGATATTTGTGTATTCATCAACAGTCCCCGATCATGCCATAAAATAATTCATCTTTGCACCCTTGGTCAAGAGAATCCATAGCCATAATCATACCAAAAAGCGTCCCATCAATGCACTACTACCCCAATGAGGACTTTTTCAACATCATTTGTTACATTACGGTCATGATTATACCGAATAATCCTCAGTCATAATCATACCAAGTCCATCTATGCACTCTGAGGCCACATATGACTTTCAACATAATATAAATATGAGGATGATGACAATGACATAATAATTCAATAAAATAAGTTCAAGAATTAATTTATCCATGAACTAATAACGTCCAAATTGTCAACATGATACTTCTTTGTAGAGTAAAATTCAAGAATGCTCAGAAGAATATTTCCATGAAAAGATCTTTGGATGAAGCGCAAATATCAAGGATATTCCACTAATTTCATGGAGAATAGAAGTCAAAAACTTTAACCAACTAAGTATAATAAAGAATGGAATAACAAAAGAAATCACCAGGCATGCGATAGGCCGTGCATGTATGAGTTATTCCAACAGAATAATAAATAACGGAACCAGGTCATGCATAAACGCACAGACATGATATTCCAACAGAATAATAAAGAATGGAATAATAGAAGAATTTCACCATGTATGCGGTACTTCGCATATACAGGTTATTCCAACATAATAATAAAGAATGGAATAACAAAAGAATTTCACCATGTATGCGGTACTTTGCATATACAGGTTATTCCAATAGAATAATAAGGAATGGAATAACAGAAGAATTTCACCAAGTATAGGGTAGTCCCCGTATACAGGTTATTCTAAAAATAATAAAGAATGGAATAACAGAAGTTCTCTTCATGAATACGAAAGAAATAATAGCCCTTATGAGTACAACAAATAATATCCCTTACCTTATAAAGAAGAGTACTCTGATGGGTAGGGCGGGGATATACTTGAAGAAACTTGCACTACGCTCAAAGTTTTCTTAAACAGAAAATACGCTCAAGATTATAGAAGAAGAATTCTCTATAGTTTCTCTCTCTAGAGTTTCAGTGAATTCGTAAGAAATAATGAAGGACTGAGCTTCTATTTATAGAAGAATGGATTGAATAAGAACTAATTCATGAACGGTCCAGATTGATTCACTTTTAAGCAGACGGTCAGTTAATTTACTAAAATATTCTAATAAAAAAAAATCTTTTAAATAAAATAAAATATGTTCTTTTTATAATCTAATAAAACGAATAACTTTATAAAAGTATTTGTTTTATATAAAAAATTTTACTATGCAAACACTATACGCAGCACTATGCATAATAAAATATAATATATTCTAATTATTGCCTAATAAAACAAATAACTTTATAAAAGTATTACATTTTATATAAAAAGATTTAACTATGTAAAACACTATGCATAATAAAAATAATATATTCTAATTATTGCCTAATAAAAAAAATAACTTTATAAATGTATTATGTTTTATATAAAAAGCTTTTTCTGCTTTTATTACATTAATAATACTAATAAAACAATCTTCATCATCATTATTATAATTCACACTATTAATCGACCAATTGTGTTCCTAGGAAAGAGGGGCTTTCAATAAGGATTTCTCCTATTGACGCGAATTAGGTGACCAAACCTCTCCTTGGCGTAACTTCTAGACATCGTTAATATTGCAAATAATAATATTAATAACTCTGCCATCTCAATTATTGATTTAATAATATATAAAATATCGACAATAATTGAATTAAATAACGTGAGATACTATGCAACAATTACTGAAGCAATAATTGAACAAAACTGAGTGACTTCTCACGTAAGCATCAATAATCAATACCGTGTACTACTATGCAACCACGCCAGACATCGTACTTTTACTACCGAGTAGTTCAACAAAGATAACGGTAAAACTTCCATCGTTATTTTCATAAAAATATTTTTGTCGTTTTCTCAATCCGACAATAATTCCGTTGTGGGGTCCACCAATGATTGTGCCATCGTACGAATATTCCCCGACACAAAGAATATTCCCCGACTAATCGAATATAATATAACAACTTGCATACTTTGCAAAATTTATAAATATTACCCACAACTATAACATTAAATGCACACCATAATATTCAAAAAAAAATTCGAGAAATTTAAATCTTTATTTGTAAAATTTGGGATTTTACAATCTTCCCTCCTTATGAAATTTCACCCTCGAAATTTACGTACGTACCTGGTATGCCGAATAGATGAGGACACTTCGTCCGATTCTAACTCTTGAGGTATAACCTTTGAGTGTTGAATACATTCCAAGATTTTAATAGGTATATCTTCATATGTTAAATTATCCGTTATCTCGTCCGGTTCTAAATCAATAATGTGGTTCGGGTTGTCCACATATTTACGTAACATCGATACGTTAAAAACGTTATGAACACGTGACATACTTGGCGGTAAAACGAGTCTATAAGCCACAGTTTCTACTTAATCGAGGATTTCAAATGGGCCAATAAAATCGAGGGTTAAGATTTCCTCTCTTCATTGATTCTTGCTTCTAGAATAACGCCCTCTAGAACCTTCTTCTTCACATTCATCAGCTCTAAGTTTGTAGCTTGAGCGACTTTAACTTTATCGATTAAGTCAATTTTAATCATATATTCGTTATCTTCATGTGGGTTCGTATATTCGCACTCGTAAACGCATACGATCTTCTACTCAACGCGTCAGCTACCACGTCGCTTTTCCACAATGGTATTGAATGGTACGATCGTAATCTTCAACAGCTCAAGCCAACGTCTTTGGCGCATGTTATGTTCATTTTAGTTGAAGAAATATTTAAGGGTTTTAGAAATGGGTTTTGTACTGGGGTCAATACAAAATTCGATTTCACGCTCTAGGGGTAGGCTAAGACGTCTTCAAGAATACGTCAGGAAATTTATTAACAATAGAAATATCATTCACAATTGTGACTCTCATCCAAGACTTGGATAACACGTCACATTGATACCTATCAACTTGCCATCGTTATTCACAACGTCCCTTATGGAAAGTCTGGCTTTGGTGCATTCCACACAAGGAAGTTAACAACGAAAGGATCGGGGCTCTTTACTTATGGCTTGATATGACAATGATTTGATTTAGTGGTTTAGTTGCTTGAATTCGCATAACAGGTTGGTTTAGGAATATGAAAGCTAACAACCTTACTAAAAGCATGATGAGTAATTAACCAATCGATTCCTAAAATCACATCATCAAAGGCAAGTATTTTCAAAGAGATAAGATCGACAGGTAATGTGAAAGTGTTGATTTGAATCAAACAAGATTTATAAATAGTGGAGGTAATGAAGGTTTCTCCCAACTGAGTTTCAACAGATAAATCGAAGTCTAACTTCTCCGGAGTTAAATTCAAACATTGAACACAACTAGGTGAAATGAAAGAGTGAGTAGAACCGTTATCTAACATGGTATAGACTTCGCAAGAGTTTATGATTAACTTACCAATGATAATTTTATTCAGGTTCCTCGTCACGAAAAAAAATGCTCTCTCTTAAACTACCGGCTTTGGCTTGTCTGGGACATCCTTTGGCATCACCATTCCAGCTGGACTTGACTTCACCATACGACAAAATCGAGCTAGGTGACCTTCTCTTCCATAATTAAAACACGTTTTGGATTGCTGTGTATAGTTTGGACTAATGTGTCCCTCCTGTCCGCATTTGAAACATACGACCGGTGGTCGTTCTTCTTCGTTCGAAATGGGTGCCGGTGCTGCTTTCTTTCCATCATTATTTAATCTTCTCTTCTTGAAATTTCCAATTCTATAATCTTAGCCATGATTACCACTGAAGTGGTTACCATTCATGGCATGATAATTTCCCCCACGATGGTTATCATTGTTCCGATGACCATTGCCACCGGTACAATTATTATCGTGTTGTTGGTCGTTGCCTTTTGGTTGTGCTGACTCATTATAGCACTCCAATAACTGAGCCCTATTCACAACATCTGAATATAAACAAAGTTTGTGAGAAATGAGGTATTGACGTATATTGGGTTTCAAACCTCTTAGAAACATTCGCGTCATTCGCTCCTCATTATCGACCAAATGGGATGCAAACCAAGACAACTCGGAAAACTTAGCCTCGTACTGCGACACAGTCATATTGTTTTGCTCCAGCTTGATGAACTCCACCTCCTTTATGTGACGAATAATTTCGGGAAAGTAATTATCGTTGAACAACTCATGGAACTTCTCCCAAGACATCTTGAGTGTGTCAGTCTAGGTACGTTTTACATATTCCCACCAATAATCTGCCTCTTCATGCAACATAAAGGTGGCAAATGGAACCTTTTGTTTCTCTGAGCATCCCAAGACATCAAATATCTTGGTGATCTGCTTTAGCCACGTCTCCGCCTTAAGTGGTTCTGGCTTTCCCAAAAACTCGGGTGGTCCCGCTCCTTGAATCGCTTAGCGGTGGCCGTGGGTTGTGGGTTGCCATTATTTCCACCTATATTTTGAACAGAGTCTCTCTTTTTGTTGTTGTTGCATGAATTGCATAAAGCCTCTGAACATTCCATCGTTCATCATTTGGTCAGTGTTGTTGTTTGCCTGAGGATTGTCGCCTTCCTGATACACATTATCTTGATTATTGATATGTGGAGACTCAACGGTCTCAAGTGCTCCATTGTTATTCTCAACATTCTCGGATGTCATTTTCAAATCTTGCATAAAACAAGGGTTAATTAACATATCACATATTATCCCTTTACTCGTGAGCCATTAAATACCAAATAAACTTAGGTAGGTCATACTAGCGAAGGAATTCCCCGTCTCTCCCCTCCTAGTTCTTGTCTCACATCTCAGCCAGGGATCATATCCCTAAGCTTTGATACCAACTGTGACGCTCCCAAAATAGGTATACATGTTACACAAATCAAATACAACTTAATTATACATCTTTCGTGTAAAATATGACAAAACATAAACTGAGAGTTTAAACAAGAATATTGCCTTCTAAACAATATCACTCTCAATGGAGTCCTTATAGACAGTATACAAACTCAAATTCAATCCTCATTACATTTATTATCACACTATTTAACAGAATATTGAGGACTACTAATGCTATCATCTGGACTGTCAATCCGTTCCCCGACTCATCCCAGCTATATTCTCATTTCCTGAAGAGAATAGTGAAGGAAAGGGTGAGCTCAACTAGCCCAGTAAGAAATATTATGACTAAGATAATGCAGAATAAATTATCATTAGTCTTCAACAATGTTAAACTCATAAAATACAATAGATATCAAGTTTAACTGCAGCGGAGCAAGCAATCCATTAAAAGAGTCAAGTAGAGAATAAAATCTACTATCTTTTATGATTTAAAAAGGTTTATCATCATTTTTATCGTTGAGACTCAGTTTAATAAATAATCCAAATCATCCCTGCGCTACGGCTAAGGATATTCATTAGTATCACGACCACAAATTATTCATGCACTACGTGCCAATGATATTCGTGTATTCATCAACGGTCCTGATCATGCCATAAAATAATTCATCTTTGCACCCTTGGCCGAAGAGAATCCATAGCCATAATCATACCAAAAACTGTCCATCAATGCACTATGGCCCAATAAGGACTTTTTCCACATCATTTGTTACATTATGGTCATGATTATACCGAATAATCCCTGGTCATAATCATACCAAGTCCATCTATGCACTACAGGCCACATATGACTTTCAACATAATATAAACATGAGGATGATGACAATGACATAATAATTCAATAAAATAAGTTCAAGAATTAATTTATCCAGGAACTAATAACGTCCAAATTGTCAACATGATACTTCTTTGTAGAGTAAAATTCAAGAATGCTCAGAAGAATATTTCCATGAAAAGATACTGGATGAAGCGCAAATATCAAGGATATTCCACTAATTTAATGGAGTATAGAATTCAAAACTTTAACCAACTAAGTATAATAAAGAATGGAATAACAAAAGAAATCACCAGGCATGCGATTGACCGCACAGACAAGTTATTCCAGCAGAATAATAAATAACGGAACCAGGTCATGCGTAAACGCACAGACATGATATTCCAATAGAATAATAAATAACAGAACCAGGTCAGACAAAATTCGCACCGACATGATGTTCCAATAGAATAATAAATAACAAAACCAGGTCATGCATAAACGCACAGATGGGATATTCTGACATAATAATAAAGAATGGAATAACAACAAAATTCACCATGCCTGCGATAGACCGCACAGATAGGTTATTCCAACAGAATAATAAATAATAGAACCAAGTCATGCGTAAACGCACAGACAGGATATTCCGACAGAATAATAAATAATGGAATAATAGAAGAATTTCACCATGTATGCGGTACTTCTCATATACAGGTTATTCCAACATAATAATAAAGAATGGAATGACAGAAGAATTTCACCATGTATGCGGTACTTTGTATATACAGGTTATTCCAACAGAATAATAAGGAATGGAATAACAGTAGAATTTCACCAAGTATAGGGTAGTCCCAGTATACAGGTTATTCAAAAAATAATAAAGAATGGAAAATAGAAGTTCTCTTCATGAATACGAATGAAATAATACCCCTTACGAGTACAACAAATAGTATCCCTTACCTTATAAAGAAGAGTACTCCGACGGATAGGGCGGGGATATACTTGAAGAAACTTGCACTACGCTCAAAGCTTTCTTAAACAGAAAATACGCTCAAGATTATAAAAGAAGAATTCTCTACAGTTTCTCTCTCTAGAGTTTCAGTGAATTCGTAAGAAATAATGAAGAAATGAGCTTCTATTTATAGAAGAATGGATTGAATAATAACTAATTCATGAACGGTCCAGATTGATTCACTTTTAAACAGACGCGGTCCAGATTGATTTAATAAAATATTCTAATAAAACAAAATCTTTTAAATAAAATAAAATATATTCTATTTATAATCTAATAAAACGAATAACTTTATAAAAGTATTTTGTTTTATTAGAATATTATAAAATTCGACAATAATTGAATCAAATAACATGAGATACTATGCAACAATTACTGAAGCAATAATTGAATAAAACTGAGTGACTTCTCACGTAAGCATCAATAATCAATACCGTGTGCTACTATGCAACCACGCGTATTACTATACTTTTACTACCGAGTAGTTCAACAGTATTAACGGTAAAACTTCCGTTGTTATTTTCATAAAAATATTTATATCATTTTCTCAATCCGACAATAATTCCGTTGTGGGGTCCACCAAGGATTGTGCAGTCGTACGAATATTCCCCGACACAAAGAATATTCCCCGACCAATCGAATATAATATAACAATTTGCATACTTTACAAAATTTATAAATATTACCCACAACTATAACATTATATTAAATCCACACCATAATATTCAAAAAAAAACAATTCGAAAAATTTAAATCTTTATTCGTAAAATTTGGGATTTTACATCGGTCAACGGGTTTTGACCTTTAATAACTACATATCTAACCATTTAATGGATGTACTACCACTTTCAGATTAAAGACAACATACCAAGCTACAAATCTAAAACATAAAACAACAAAAATCAAACATACATAAAGATCTAGAGCGACTGACATTAGCTTGTCAGACCTCATAACTATTCTTGGGCAATTTTAAAAATTAACACTTTTAAAGCCATTTGATGCTATGGATCTATGGTATATCACCATAGATCATCATAGAACATCATATAACACTGATTTAAACACATAGACACAAACATGAACTTAACATACAAGATCTAGGATGGGTTTAGGTTTATACCTTTCTAGTCTAAGTTTTGATCTTGATTCTCCTCAACTGATCTTGTTGTTTCTAGGGTTTATTTGGTGACTGATCCACTCAAGGAATTCAGAGGTTTGGGATAGAGAGAGAGTTGTTGAGAGTTGGATAACAATTTTTCAATTTTGGTGAACATTCTCTATCCAAATCAATTATATAATCACTTGGATGCATTGAATGATTTGCTAGCTGTCCATTAGAGGTTGATTTCTAATATTTGAATGCCACAAAGTCAAGGTAGTGGTTTACCAACTAAAGGTAATTATTATTTTTACAAGTTACCATTTAATAAAAATGAAAAAGGGCATTTTTGTCATTGAACATATGATTTTAATGGCATACAAGGAATTTACCCAACCCTTAGGGTTTAACCTTTAGGTTTTACAACACTAACTTTCTAAGATTTTCTAAATTAGGCTTTTGAAAATATAAAATTAATATTTCAAAATTATAATTAGAATTCTCTAATTAAATTAAACGTTCCCATTCATAAATCAATATTGTTAATTAGGATTACTTTATCGCAATTAAAATTGCTAATTTAGCAATTTAGTCCACAATTGCGCATTAGGGTTTCTGACAAAATAATTAGGGTTTAAAAATCTGAAATTAGGGTTTACTAATTAATTAAGCTTTACCCTAATTAGTATTATAATTAATAGCACTTAAGCATTAAAATTCTCCGTTAAGTTCCCAGATTAGGGTTTCAAATTACCAGAATCTGAAATTGAAGTTTCCAGATCTAGTATTAGGGTTTTTTAATAATTAATTAGGGTTTCAAGTAATTCATTAGGGTTTTCCTAATAAATTATAATTAATGACGTTTAACCTTATACATAGCATTTGCATTCCCAAACTAGTGTTTTTAATTTCTGAATTAGGATTTTGAATTCCCGAAACCAAAATTAGGGTTTCAGAACCGGTTTCTAGGGTTATTGTTTTCTAACAGAACATTGACGTTCTTAATAATATTAGGGTTTGACACTAATAAAATTTATCTGGTCAACCCTTGACCCTTAACCACATTCTGTACACATACAATACCATATACACAGATCATATTCACGTATACACTTAATCCAGAATAATTCACCTAAATCTTACACAGAATTTTGAAATCCTCAAAATTCCTTCCCATAAACATCAAACGCATACACTTATTTTCTGTCTAGGTCTATTATTTGACCTCAAATCAATCATTTAAGATTTTAATAAATTGTCTAATTTCTCGGGTTGTCACATTCACCCCTTCTGCTAAGAATTTCGTCCCCGAAATTCACCTTACACCTTACACCATTCACACATCATCACATGCTACCCAATACACCACTCACAAGAGTAAAAGTTTTCAAATCATGCTAAGGGGTCATATAGACCATGAACATATAGTTTTAACGGTATTCATACTGCAAAACTATACATTACTTGGTATGTTTACAATCACAAAGAAGGTAAACTACCGTTGCTAGTACTTTAGGTGATTAGCCTATCGTACTCTTACATCATGCATAACGTTTTAATCATGTCTAGCGAATATTTACGCTACTCGATTGAATTATTTCTCCAAACAACATAGTTCACCTCAGTCTTATCATATGATTCTGCACCAAAACAATTTGGTTTGGGAAATTTCTTTCAATGAACACTTAGAGTTTTCATAAACATTAGTCTAGCTGAATCGAATAGCATAGACTCATATCAATAATTCAATTCAATCGAATTATTTTGGTGTAGCCAAACCCGGTTGGCAAATTAAAATTTTGAAAACATTTTCGAGAATGACGTCATGATGTCGTACTGTATTAACAGTCCATTTGAGGATGCCGTCATCGTATGACTTTGTCATAACACATCATACAATATGGAAATAACGATTTTAGATCAAATTCACACTAAGTATTCATGTATTTACAACTCCATCACCTTTTTATCATCTGTGCACCAGGTTACATTGTACATGAGTGATAAATAAAATATTTTTTGATATTTCAAATCATAGACTGTACTTTAAACCGTTTCAAAAATGATTACGAGTCTACATTTTTTTTAAAAGCACAGAGTGCGTATTTAGCTTGATGTCAAAATTTCAAAGTCTAGCATAGCTAGGAGTTTTAGAAAACTTATGTCTTCACTAATGATCATTTGCTTAACAATCTATATGTTCCTATAATCCTCAATACTCCATTCACACACAACTATACCCAGTTCGTCAACCCACACTTATGAGTTCATAAACTTTCCACAATCATATGAGTTTAAGAATTAACCCTAGTCAGACTTTTTGCGTCCATTCGCTGAGGGGTTCATAAATATTTCATATAACTATGAGTCAAGAATGTCACATAAGTATGAGTTTTAAGAACTCGTACTTAACCCTATATTCTCTACCTATGACCTATCTATCTGTTATACACATAAGAAATGAATCACCCTCATAACATTCATATAGCAAATACCGCAACACAAACATTTTAATGATTATTAATGCCAGAAACTAAGTAGTTTTTACACCAAGTACAATTCCCCGCCCATACAAGGAATCATACAACTCAAATTTCTGACATGCGTCCTCAATTGAAATCCCCACCTAATCTTAACACCCTTCTCAATCTGAATTTCATTCAATCCATATTCATAATCCTTTCCTAAATCATCATAGTATAATTTATAGTACAACTTACACACAACATTCTTGTCAGTAAACTTTCCAATCATTTGCTTGATCCTTCTTTTCCCATATTATAACCTTATCAGATCACGGGGTGATCTCATCGTATATATTACGATTCAATTCTATGTCTTGATTGTTTTGTTTTACGACCTCCTATTCCTGAACTTTTAGTCTTTTAAACACTATCTATTCACCACTATTGTTCAACTTTATTATCAGAGTTAGGGAACTCTGTATCTTTACAACTCGCCGAGATTTGTCTTTGAATCTTATCGACCAACTAACTCTATGTGAGTTAGATCCTATCCTAAGCATTGCGGGTATTGGTCTCAAGTATTCCTACCTAAGCTTCATAACCAACATCTTTGATACATACTGTGAGAGCCCCAAATTCGGGTCCCAAATCACCACGGATCTGGTACAATCATTCTATAACTATTACGGAAGATATAAACATAAATTGTTTATACAATACACTTTACACACATTTCCCCAAAATTGAGTAACCTTAACTTATACACAAATTATATACTATCTAACACATAATATTATTATCAAACTATACTATTACAAATTAGCTGCACATTTTATCCCAAACTGAACTTGGCATTAACCTTTTCCTGTATCCAAACGCATTCGCCTTATCTGCAATATTTATCATGATATAGCAAGGGTGAGCATGAAAGTTGCCCAGTAAGTTTAAATATAATTTAAAGATATATCATGATTGAAAGAGTCTGAATAATAAGCTGGCTATAATTCATCAATATAATTGAGAACTAGCACGAACAAACTTTTGACTGAACAAGTATTAAACATGAACAAATTTATCTGGACTAAACGGTAATGAAGGTGATCAGCCTTTCATACCTAACTTATACATGCAAGATGTACAGAGTACAATTTTACATGGAAATCAGCAATGATTAACCATAAGCATATCCGAATGAAATAACTCTTAGTAGAGTTAAGTAAAACTTGCCTGAAGCGTTGATTACCGCTAAGCAATTTATATCGCTTTATCCGAAGACCTAATATTAGTAATATAGATCTCCAATATTAGAATAATATCATCACAATATAATATTATCATATATATACATATAGAGAATAACCTAAACACATAACACATAACCCTATCAATCTACAATACACATAAAACTCAACATCAAGTCAGACTACTTAAGTCTGAGTTAAAACCGACACAATTCTATCATCCCAACGGTCTAGTCGGACAAAATTCGAGTCTAAAATAATTAAGACTCGATCTAAACTAGTTCACATATATCTTAGATAATTTTCTTATCAGTCAAAATATTTTTCATAGACTTGCAATAATTTTTAGATAATTAATATCATTTATCATGATTTTTCAATCATTAAACTCGTATTTATATGACTTAAAAATCACAATATTCCTTTATCATTAATATTCATTTATTATTAAATATTAATGAAAATTATTACATAATATTATAATATATTTATAATATTACAAAGTATTTTAATACTTTAAAATCATATTTATATGATTTTTAAACAATTAAATCTATTATCCGATAATTGATATTAATATTAAAATATTAATATTTTTATGTCAAAATATCAAAAGTTATATTTTATAACTTAAAATATTTTTATAACACTTAAATCATTTTTATATGATTTTTAAAACATTAATTCTATTTTTCCATAATTTATTTAATATATCTATTAAATAAACTAATTATCATTAATAATAAATTATTAATGAAATTCATCATAAAATATCAAAAGTTATTAAAAATAACTTAAAATATTTTCTAATATCATAATATAATTTTTCATGAATTTTCATGAATTAAAATCAAATTTAAATAATTTATTTAATATTATATTAAGTAAATAAATACCATTTATATTCCAAAAATATTAAATATTTTTTGAAATATACTAAAATAATTAAAACTATTTTCGTGCTTTAAAATAATATTTTGTAATTTTTTTGTATTTTTAATAATTAAAAACTATTTATTTCAATTTATTAATTAAAAATAATTAATTTTCTAATTTATCTGTCGCTAAAGGTATTTTAGGCGACACAAGCGTCGCTAAATGTGTTCTTAGGATGTTGTTGAGCCTGTCCAGATTTCTTGTCAGAGTTCTAGGTAGGTAGTTTGACCGAATGTAATTCTTTGTTCAAGCATGTTCTGTCCAATCTAAAACTTAGATCTTGTAGTGTTTGTGTAGCACTACAATTAACAACAACAATATCAGACATACAACAAAACAACAAGGAGATCTGATCTCCCAAAGTTGCTGTTAGACAGCTCCTGAGTTTTCTGGGTAACCCAAAAACCCAGGCAGTTATATGGTCTCACTTTCCAGCCCAATTATTTAGGTGTTCTTGTCATCAAATGGTCGATATTATGGTTTAAATCTATAATACATGTGTCAATAAACATTTATATAACAACATCTCAGTTCAAAAACAACTGATTCGCAAGATTAAGTCCGGTGAAACATGGTCAAAATCCTTGTTCATACACTTTCTGGAAAATCCAGAAAAGTGTCTTCGTGATCAGATGAGCTACTTTGACCATCTCTTACAACCAATATATTTATTGTTTATGGGATCTAAAGACATGGATATAGAGTACATATAACATACTACAAGCTAGTTACAACAACCTCAACATAACTCATAACACCTGACAGATCTTAAGCCCACAAAACGCTGTCAGACATTGATCAAGGCTTTCTAGGTTACCCAGATTTGGCCCGGTCAACGTCGGTCAACGAGTTTTGACCTTTAATAACTACAGATCTAGCCATTTAATGGTTGTACTACCACTTTCAGATTAAAGACAACATATCAGGCTACAAATCCTAAACTTAAAACAACAAAAATCAAATATACATAAAGATCTAGAGCGACTGACATTAGCTTGTCAGACCTCATAATTGTTCTTGGGCAGTTTTGAAAATCAACACTTTTAAAGCCAATTGATGCTATGGATCTATGGTATATCACCATAGATCATCATAAAACATCATAGAACACTAATTTAAACACATAGACACAAACATGAACTTAGCATACAAGATCTAGGATGGGTTTAAGTTTATACCTTTCTAGTCCAAGTTTTGATCATGATTCTCCTCAACTGATCTTGGTGTTTCTAGGGTTTATCTGGTGACTGATCCACTCAAGGAATTCGAAGGTTTGGGATAGAGAGAGAGTTGTTGAGAGTTGGATAGCAATTTTACAATTTTGGTGAACATTCTCTCTCCAAATCTATTATATAATCACTTGGATGCATTGAATGATCTGTTAGCTGTCCATTAGAGGTTGATTTCTGATATTTGAATGCCACAAAGTCAAGGTAGTGGTTTACCAACTAAAGGTAATTGTTATTTTTACAAGTTACCATTTAAAGAAAATGAAAAAGGGCATTTTGGTCATTGAACATATGATTTTAATGGCATACAAGGAATTTACCCAACCCTTGGGTTTTACAACACTAACTTTCTAAGATTTTCTAAATTAGGGTTTTCAAAATATAAAATTAATATTTCAAAATTATAATTATAATTCTCTAATTAAATTAAACTTTCCCATTCATAAATCAATCTTGTTAATTAGGATTACTTTATCCCAATTAAAATTGCTAATTTAGAAATTTAGTCCACAATTGTGTATTAGGGTTTCTGACAAAATAATTAGGGGTTTTCAATTTCTGAATTAGGGTTTCGAATTCTCGAAACCAAAATTAGGGTTTCAGAACTGGTTTCTAAGTTTAGGGTTTTCTAACAGAACGTTAACGTTCTTAATAATATTAGGGTTTGACACTATTAAAATTTATCTGGTCAACCCTTGACCCTTAACCACATTCTGTACACATACAATACCATATACACAGATCATATTCACGTATACACTTAATCCAGAATAATTCACCTAAATCTTACACAGAATTTTGAAATTCTCAAAATTCCTTCCCAAAAACATCAAACGCATATACTTATTTTCTGTCTAGGTCTATTATTTGACGTTAAATCAATCATTTAAGATTTTAATAAATTGTCTAATCTCGGGTTGTCACAACATTGGATTTGAGGATGGGTACCCGATTGGTGTCGAGTACGTGATTTTCACCCATAGGGTTCCTCTCTTCACAGATGGAGGATTGGATCTCTATTTAGGAGAGCTGTAACAACCCAGAAATTCGGATCGTCCAGAATTTAACTTTAAAGAATTAGTTATTAATAAAATGAATTTTTATTAATAATATTATGTGCTGAGTGTTTATTAATCGTTCTAAAACCTAGGATGATTATAAGTCGGGCGGATTCTGGCTACGAGCTAGACTGAGCGAGTAATAATTTTCAAGACAAAAATAAAAAAAATTCGGGAACAAAAATATTTCAGGGGAAAAAGACGAAATACGCATTATTCACCCGACGAAACCCTAAGAGTTAGGGTTTGAATAACCTAAGCCTTTCCGAGAGTTCGGTATGTCGAAATGACATTCCGTCGAAAGATTTGACGATAAAATATCGTGAAAAGTTAAGTAAGCCGATAAAAGCTTTTTTCAAAAAACGTTCAGAAATCGGACAAAATAAAAACGACGAAAAGTATTGTTATGTACTTTTCATTCGTTTAGCTACATTAGGGAAAAACATGAAGGAAAACGCTTAACGCAAAAAAAATTATTTTTCAGCTTTTCGGAAATCTGAAGAATATGTAAAAGTTAATCGGTAAAGGAAAGACGAAATATCCAAAAATATTTGGATTCCGAGAATCGCAGATTTTTTAAAACTGTCGGACGAAAACCCGAAAGACGGAACCACGAAACTTAAAGGCTAAGTATACTTAAGGGCTAAGTTAACTTAACACTTAAGTCATGAATAGTAAGGAGGTATGAATAATAAGGAGGTTGGGGGTGAAATGACTAAAATACCCCTATCTTGGAAATTCTATAAATAGGAAGCTTAATTCATTTATTTGGCATTTTGAAAATCCTACACCTTAGAGAGAGAGAGAGAGAGAGTGAGAGGGTTCGGATGAAGAGGGAGAAGGAAGAGCATGAACATGATTGATCGGATCAAAAGTGTTCGTGAAATAGAAAAGCTTGTGAATCGCCGGTTTTGTCTAGCGGGAGAAAAATAAAGAGGAAAGGTGTTAAAACCTAACTCCTAAGTTAACTTTTCTTAAGTTTTTATGTTCAAAACATAGATTAATAAGAATAAGAAGTAAATGATGTTAGCAATGATTTCATATGGTTGAAATCATGAGAAATAATGAAAATAAGAATTTGAAGTTTAGTTTATAAATTTCTTAAGGAAGTATAAGATTCGTAATGAATTAGAACGATCCGAGTGGATTATACGAATAAGTATGTGAAATAAGTAAGGAATGATGTTCTATAACATCAAATTTCAATAAAAAGTGAAATCGTAATCCAAAATATTGATTAAAACGAAGAACGAACGAAGAACACGAAGAACATGCGAAGAACACGAAGAACGTTGTTGATGGACAAATTTAAAACCATCGTAGGATATTTGTTGTTGATGGAAAAGTTTAAAACCATCGCATATAAGTTAGATGAATATTGCTTGGTTAGGAACGGTAGAAATGTTCATGAAGAATGGATTAAAACTTAGATATAACGAAGTTATGGCAAAAATTTCATAAAAGACAAACGAGAATTAGAAAGTTAGTAAATGAACCCGAACGTGTAGGGTTTCATAAGAATGTAAGAGAACATATAAAACGTAAGTCATGGACTCAAGAAGGAACAAATTCCAAGTTTGGATGACCGAATTACGGACGAACGAATGAAGAGCATTAAAAACATAAAATGAATGAAGGGTGAAGATCAAGCCAATCGAATGGCATGTTAACGAATTCAGAATGAAGTTCTATCTGGGGGTATTGAAGTAAATAAGATAAGGAAGAGAATGGCTTTGGAACGACCTCGTTTTGAGTTATAACGAATAAGTTATGGAAGCGGGAAGTAAGCGTCTCAAATTGGATTTAACACTTAGAGAAATTTTCTAGGGTTAGGGCTTGGCATAGCGCTTGCCGCCCATGCCCATGCCTTGTAAGGCAACTCGCAGCTGCGGACTGTGAAGTCGGGTACTTCAAACTCGCACCGTGACAGGAGATATAAAAGGGTGAGTGGCGCCACAGCGCCAATGTAGGGAAAAAGCTAGAGAAGTGCTTTTAACTTCTTAACTCTTGGGGGAAACGAAAGGGAAGATAAAGAACATAATGTTCAACTAATGTAACCCTTAATCTAGTAAATTAAACCTTTAATGAAGGTTAAAAGAAAAGATTAAATGAGAATAAAAGATAAAGAATGTAAACGCGGATTACGGAACCGATATCCGGGGATCGTAGTTACGATAAACGACCGTAGAGGATTGCTATGGTTGTGATTCCTTAGACATTGAGCGATGAGGGTAATTAATAACATTTCGATGTTATGTCATGATAATGAGAGATAAGTGTGAAGCGTATAGATGCTGTGTACGTAATGCTGTTGGGATAAACGAGCGGTCTTAGCATACAACGAATGACATGGCTTGGACATTAAGAATGACTAATGAACATGGGCTTCAAGTAATGGATAACGAAAGTATTAAGTAAGATACGAATGTTATTAAGAAAACTATAATGAACGGTAATAAGATTAATGAAAGCCGAAGGTGAGTCGTATAAGAATGAATCTAAGGGTATAGCATTTAGTTGCCAGAAATCCGTAAGGAATAAGAATTTAACTTAACGAACGTTATAGTTAATTGTTAAGATAAGTTACGATAACTTTAGGTTGTGGTACAATCGTAACCTTTGATGGTTGACATATGGGAGCTGGGCTAAACAATTCCTTCAGAGAGTGAAGGTATATACGAAACTGGCAACCGATCTAACTCACTATGATGGCAGTGTAGATGAGACGGGAACTTATTTGTTGGTTGTTTGTGGGAAACCACTCAGAGTACCATATGGACTACTAGCAGAGAAGCGATGTTGCTGAGTCCTAGAGAAGATTATAAGAAGAAGATAAGAATGTAAAACATCAAAGATGATGAAAGTATAAGTAAGACATCTCCGCATGTCATGAAGCCGTAAAACAGTAATGAAAGTGGTCGTGTAAACTTAGGTTGCAAGAACGCGAACCCTAAGAAATAAAGTTAAGCAAACTAATGCATAAGTCAAATATAAATGAGTAATTGGGGTATGTGTTATTTTTCTTATGTGCTACATAGGAACTGGAATGAGCAGTTCAGCGTAAGTTGTAGCTGTGCGTAAGGCAAGTTTCCTAACTTCATTCATATATTAAATGAATGCTAGTTTCTTAAACTTCTCAGATGTTGAACTTAAGAAGTTTTGTCTATGTGCTAATGTGTGATATTTGTGCAAGGTGGTAGAACATATGAAGCCTTGTGCCATAATGTGAACACTTTGGTGTTTCTATGAGATGAACTGTTCTGTGATTTAACTATTCAATGAGAGAATGCTATGTTTATACATGATCCGTTATTGTTAAGTCTGTGCTAATGATTCTAGTCAGATAGAATGTGTATGAAAAAGGTAGAAGAATGAAAGTATTTTAAAATGAAGTGAATATTGTTTTAAAATGATAGGAATCAAGATTATTCCTATTATTCAAGCTGCTTCATAACCTTTTTTCGGTTATTGAAGTCTTAAAAGAATGTTTGAATTCTAGAAGATATTTGTTCAAATGTTATGACTTGCTGGGCAATTGAATGCCCACACCTGCTTTAAATGAAAAACATTTTCAGCGAACGATGTTAGACGAACTTAAGGATTCCGTAAAGATCAAGCTGACGGTATCCAGATGGAGTGCCATTCATATGTGGATGAGCGAGAAGATCGAGCAAAGACTTATAATATAAAATAAGTTAAATGAACTTTAGATTAATTTAATAAACTGTTATGTATCCTTAGTGGCGGATGAAAGTCACTCGTGTAAGATGTAAAGGATAATGTAATTATCGTTATTTATAATGAAAGGAGTTATAAGGTTTTAGAACCTGGGAATTTAGAATGTATATTGTTATATTTCAGTATATAATGATGTATGTTTGGAAGAAGATGGGATTGTGACGTACGGAATCCGGATGTGAAAATAGACCGGATTTTGGAGTGTTACAGATTGGTATCAAAGTTGATAGGTTATAAATCTTAGGTTAGAGTACCTAAGACTATAATCGTAGAGAGAGGGATAAGAAGATCACCACGTGATCATAGTGAATCGTAGTAACTGATGAGCTATTAAACGATGAATGATTTATAGTACTACGAAGTAGTACAGGAAGAAGAACTCAGATTGAGTTGTGAAGGATAGTATATGAATTAAAGAAAATTCGTATTAAGTAAGGAGAGATTTAGAAGTTGTAAAATTTCAATTGAGGACTCATGTGATAGCTAAGTTGTATAAACCTTTGTTATGGGCAGAGGTTTATGCTTGGTGTAACAATTGCTTAGCTTATTACAATGATAATCATTGGGATTGGTCGCGCTATCAATATGTATATGGTGAGAAGGTGAATCTTTTCTCATGTATATACTTGATAGGTAGAAAACGATAAGGTAGGTGCGAGTTCTTAAAACTCATACTTATGGTAAGTTCGTGACTCATAATAATATGGTATGTTTTTGAACGTCTCAGCGAATGGGCGCCTATGGTCTGACTGGGATAGTTCTTAAACTCGTATTATTGTGGAAAGTTTCTAAACTCTAATGTGTGGTAAGTTGATGGACTGTACTAAGATATAGGAATGTTTAGACTGAAAATAAGTTATTTTCAGTAGGCAACGAAGGAAGATGGAGAATAAGATATTCCAAGTCATCTAGCAATGCTAGATTTCAAAGTTTATTGAAATCGTGTTTATGTGTTCGTATTTTGAAAATGAAAGAATTGGTTCAACTTTTAGAACCAATAGATTTTTAAAAGAACTATTCTTGGTATGTCTATGCTAATTATTTCGGCTAGACAGAAATTGATTTGAAATATCAAAATGAATTTTATATCATCAGTGCATTTGATGCAAGGATGGTAAAAGGATGGAGTTATTAATGCAATTGAACCTAGTGTTGGATGTGATCTTAGGATCAACAACCCGCTATGGTATGATGTATAATGATGAAGTCACAAACTGGCGAAGTCCTCAACGTACTGTGAAAAGTACAGTATCATGACGTCATAAAACGTTTTGATGTATTGCGAAAAGAATTTATAAAAGTAGTCAATGTCAATTGAGTTGACTAGATGAATGTTTCACGTTGATATCCAATTCATTGGTATGGTCTAAGCTTCTTGATTCGGCTAGACAAATGGTATGTCATGTTTAAAAGAAAATTGAGCTTTCTTTGAAGAAGTTGTGCCAAACTAAATTGTTTTGGTGCGGAATCTAATGATTAAGTCTGAGGTGAACATATCCCGAAATGGGGTATACGATGGGTAAGAGGTAGTTTGCTTTCTTTGTGATTGTAAACTGGCCGTGGAAGAAAGGTTACGGCGTTATGCTGTTAAACTTAGTAAGTGTTCATGGTCGATTTGACCCCTCAGCAAAAGTATGAAATGTTTTAAAAAGGAAATTTTATATTCCTCGTTATTCTTTCTACTTCATGATTCTTGATAGGTTATGGAGGTTATGAATGATGGAAAGATAAGAACTCTGTTGAAGGGAGGTTGAGAAGAATGGTAAGCTAAAATTTCAAGGACGAAATTATGTGAAGAAGGGGTGAATGTGATGACCCGTGTAAGGGTGTGGTTTTAAGAAATTTCGAGGACGGATTTTTTAGAAGAGGGGAAGAGTGTAACGAACCAGAAATTCGAATCGTCCAGAATTTAAGTTTAAAGAATTAGTTATTAATAAAATGAATTTTTATTAATAATAATATGTGCTAAGTGTTTATTAATCATTCTAGAACCTAGGATGATTATAAGTCGGGAGGATTCTGTCTACGAGCTAGACTGAAGGAGTAATAATTTTCAAGACAAAAATGAAAATATTCCGGGAAAAAAATATTTTGGGGGAAAAAGATGAAATAGGCACTATTCACCCTACGAAACCATAAGGATTAGGGTTTGAATAACCTAAACCTTTTCGAGAGTTCGTTATGGCAAAATGACATTCCGTCGAAAGATTTGACGATAAAATATCGTGAAAAGTTAAGTAAGCCGATAAATGTTTTCTCAAAAAATGTGCAGAAATCGGACGAAATAAAAACGACGAAAAGTACTGTTATGTACTTTTCATTCATTTAGCTACGGTAGGGAAAAACATGAAGGAAAATGCTTAATGACAAAAAAATATTTTTTAGCTTTTCGGAAATCTGAAGAATACGTAAAAGTTAAAAGTTATGAATTTCTGAGGAAATACGAAATATCCAAAAATATTTAGATTCCGAGAATCGCGATTTTTTTAAAACTGTCAAACGAAAACCCGAAAGACGGAACCACGAAACTTAAAGGCTAAGTAGACTTAAGGGATAAGTTAACTTAACACTTAAGTCATGAATATTAAGTAGGTTGGGGGTGAAATGACTAAAATACCCCTATCTTGGAAATTCTATAAATAGGAAGCTTAATTCCTTGATATGTGGACATTGAGACGTCGTAGGATCTTTTAGAATGTATCATTGATCTATGTGTATCCCTACCATCTTTGGTGTCTTGGGACTGGTTTCTGTATGTAGATATGGAGAGTAGTGTAGCTTTTCCTCTCTGAGATTAACCGCACAACAGATGGTCGCCAATACTCCTATTTGTGAGGAGCCTAATTAATTCCATCTTTAATGGATTGGTGTTGCTCTTTGAGGCACAACCGCAGCTTAGATGGTTGTCGGATCTCCTATTTGTGAGGAGAGGTCAGATAGTTCCATCCCTTTGGTCTGAAGCCAATGAAATGTGGTGGATTGAAGCTTGATCCTAGTACCGTGTGACAAGTATTTTTATTTTTGTAGGGGGTTAGACCAAACCATAAATTACTGCCTACGTACTCCTATTGAAGAGGAGATCAGGTCTGTGTAGTTCGAACCTGGTGTAAGAGGTTCAACACTGAATGGTATAAGGGTGTAGGAATGTTTTTGTTGTTTTTGTTTTTGTAGCGAAAGGGCATAAATGTTTTTTTTATTTTTGTTTATTGTAGAGAGAGGGTAGAAATGTTTTTGTTTTTTTTATTGTGATCAGGCCATATAGAATATGGTTGCCTATGTACTCCCGGGTATCAGGGAGATCAGGTCGACGTAGTTCGCCCCTCAAGACGATTTGCAGCCGAAGAAAAGTTTGAATCCCATATGCAGGCTAAACTGCGGGGGGAAGAAAGTTTGATCCCATGTTTGGGACAAACTGTAGGTGTAAAAAAGTTTAATCCTAAGTTTAGGACAAACTGCAAGCGTAAAAAAGTTTGATCCTATGTTCAGGACAAACTGCAGATGTGAAAGGTTCAATCCCTGGTGGGATAACCGAAATTGTATAAAAGGTTTAAAATGAAGTAAAATCAGGCTGCTGGCTTTAAGAGTATGTTTCCCTGAGGGAAAGAAGAGTATGTAGAAGATTTTGTATGTAAGGAAGGGTTAGAAAACCTGAATGACTAGTGATTTGATGATCTAAAACCAGGATGTTTGCTTTATGGTAACCTCAGACATAGTACATTTTCACGGTATTCGAGTTGATGAGTTGTGGAAATTCATCGCCGTCCATTTCCTGTAGTCTAAGAGTGCCTCCTGTCCATACCTCCTTGACAACAAACGGGCCTTCCCAATTTGGAGCGAATTTTCCCTTAGATTGATCTTGGTTGTCAATGATCTTCTCTAAAACCAAGTTATGTTGTTTAAACTGCTGTAGCTGGGATTTTCTATTGTAGGATTTGGCGATCCTTTGTTGATATAACTGACCATGGAAGATAGCTGTGATTCGCCTTTCGTCTATTAGAGATAATTGATGATATCTATATTGTACCCATTGGTCTTCATCAACCTGAGCGTCCATCAACACTCTAAGGGATTCCATTTCTACCTCTATGGGGAGCACTGCTTCAATCCCATAGGCTAATGAGTAGGGGGTTGCCCCAGTGGAAGTACGCATTGAAGTTCTATAGGCTAATAAAGTCAGAGGCAAGAGGTCAGGCCATCCTTTATGATTGGCGGACATCTTCTGCATGATCTTCTTGATATTTTTATTAGCCGCTTCAACAACACCATTCATCTTTGAACGGTAGATGACGGAGTTAAGGTGCTTGATGTGGAATTTACTACATAACTCCTCCATCATTTTGTTGTTGAGGTTCTTAGCATTGTCTGACACAATTACCTCTAGTTGTCCATATCGATAAATGACATTGTTTCTGATGAAAGCAATGATGACTTCTTTGGTAACCCTTGGGAAGGAGGCTGCTTCTACCCACTTGGTGAAGTAGTCAATCATGGTGAAGATAAATCGATGCCCATTACTGGCTTTGGGCTTGATGGGCCCGATCACGTCCATTCCCCACATTAAGAAGGGCCAGGGCGAACTCATATTGTGGAGTTCCCTTGGAGGGGCGTGGATAACATTCCCATTAATTTGGCATTAATAGCACTTCTTGACGTGATCATCACAGTCAGCTTTGAGAGTAACCCAGTAATGCCCTATTATGAGGATTTTCTTAACAAGTAGGGGTCCGCTCATGTGTGGATAACATACTCCACCATGGATTTCATCCATAAGTCTCTGAGCTTGGTCTTTGTCCAGATATCTAAGGAGACCTAATTCTGCATCTCTTTTATAGAGTGCATCTCCGCTTAGGTAGAATTTCATAGTCATTCGATGAATCCACCTTTTTTGAGTCGGGCTCGCCTCAGTGGGTATAGATCCATCTCGTAGATACTCCTTGATATGCTGATACCAAGGGTGTTGGATGGAAGGTAGCTCATCTAATACTTCTCCAACATAATTCCCATAGGCTGGAGCCTTTTGTAGGGCAAATGGGATGTTTGACATGTTTTCCTAGTCATGTATATTGATTAAAGAGGCCAAAGTTGCTTGCGTATCTGTAAAATTATTCCTATTCCGAGGAATGTGGAGGAAGTTTACTTCTTCGAAATCTGAAGCCATCTGTAAAATTTGTCGATGGTAAGGTAGTAAATGTAGCTCTTTGGTTTGATAGATTCTCGTGGTTTGTTTGATTACTAACTATGAATCCCCAAAGACATTTAACTGTCTGATGCCCATTGAGTGAGCAAGTTTTAGCCCCATGATACAGCCTTTATACTCGGCTGTGTTATTGGTGCTGACAAACTGCAATTTGATGGCGACAGGATACTGCTCCCCCGTACCGGACAATAGAACTGCTTCAACTCTAGAACCTTCCATGTTAACAGCTCCATCAAAATACATTTTCCAAGTATGGCATGGATCGTACTGATGGTATTGCTGAATTGCCATGACCACTTTATTGGGGAAGTATGTTTCTAAGGGTTTGTAATCCCCTGCGGGTGCGACGACCAGTTGATCCGCAATTCCTTGTCCTTTAATAGACTTTTATGTCACGTAGACGATGTCAAATTGTTATAGAATCAACTTCCATCTAGACAGCCGATAATTCAGTATGGGCTTACTGAACACATATTTGAGAGGATCCACGCGGGATATGAGATGGGTTGTGTGACCATGGAGGTAATGATGTAACCTCATGGAAGCACATGCTAAAGCACAACACGTCTTCTCAATTAGAGTGCATTTGTGTTCACTGCTGCTGAACCTTTTGCTGAGGTAGTAGATAGCTCGCTCTTGGTCTCTATCATCTTTTTGTCTTAGCATGCAGCCCATAGCATTGTCATTAATGGACAGGTACATGAATAAGGCAACATCATCCTTGAGAGGTACCAAAACAGGAGCGTTAACCAACTGCTCTTTGATTGTAAGGAAGGCTTTCTGACACTCATCATTCCATTTCATGAAGGAGTTCTTCCTTAACAGCTTGAAGATGGGCTCACAGGTTGTTGTGAGTTGAGAAATAAACCTGTTAATAAACTTGATTCTTCCCAAAAAATCCCCGTATTTCCTTCTCTATCTGAGGAATGGGCATTTCCTTGATGGCCTGGATTTTGGTGGTATCTAGCTCAATCCCTTCGTGGTTGACTAAGAAACCTAGCAACTTGCCTGATTTAACACAAAAGGCGCACTTGGCTAGATTCAACTTCAAGTTGTACTTATGCAACCTGTTGAAAAGCTTTCTGAGATGGTCTAAGTGGTATTCCTCCCTTCGGGACTTGACAATGATGTCATCCACGTAGATTTCTATCTATTTATGCATTAAGTTGTGGAAAAGAGCCATCATAGCTCGCTGATAGTTTTCTACGGCATTGATGAGGCTGAATGATAACCGTCTATAACAAAAGGTTCCCCAAGGCGTGATGAAAGTAATTTTCTCACGATCCTCCTCAGCAACTATAATCTGATGATACCCCATGAAGCAATCCGCAAAGGAGTACATGTCGTATTGAGCAGTATTATCAATGAGAATGTGGATAAATTATACGGGAAAGCTATCCTTAAGGAAAGCTTTAATCAGATCCCGATAATCCATGCAAACTCGCACTTTTCCTCCTGGTTTAGGCACGGGGACTATGTTTAATAGCCATTCAGGGTATGTAGACACATGATGATGCCTGCTTGAAATTGTTTCACAATTTCTTCTTTAACCTTTAAACTCCACTCAAGTTTCAATCTCCCGAGCTTCTGCCTGACTAGCTTGAATCCCTCTTTAATGGGAAGGAGATGAAGGACAATGTCAGTGGACAAACCCCCATGTCTTCATGACACCATGCAAACACATCTTGTAATTGGGTTAATAGCATAACCATGTCATTTCATTGGTTTCATTGGTTTGGGGCGAGGTCTGAACCAATCTAGGTTAGCTTAAGGTTTTCTAAGGTTCCAAGATTGAAAGATGTGATTTGATCAAGGTTAGGTTTAGGTTTGGCTTCGACCCATTCTTTAATCTCCTGAGGTATATCAATGTGCTCTTGTATTTCCATCAAGTCTGAGTCCAACTTTTCATCAAAGTTACAGTCCTTATGGAGAAAAGGCATCTCATCAGCAAGTATAGGCACATCTAAATTCAGAGTCCTGAAACAAAATATTCTTTCACTTAATAAATGAAACTGTTTAATCATACAAAGTGTTAGCATGTACTGATAAAACAACTGCTAATATTGTACAGAAAAGTAAGTAGTTAACGTTATCTACAGGGCAGATGGAATTTCTGCCCGTTTTACCCTCGTCGACCAATGCATGGAGTGTTGCTCCAATTGTCGAGGGTAAAGTCCTGATGGACTGCAGTGATGGAGGGGCTATCATCGTCCTCATTCTCCCTAATGATGACCATGACATCTGGGCAATCATCGTCTGGGGTGTATCTGTTTGTATGTTCATCATGTATAATGATGGGTATGCTTGACATCATCATGGCGATGTCTTATTTACGTTTTCGTTCCCTCTCTTCCACTTCGGGATCAGGAATCAGGATCTCTTTTTCTTTAACTGGTATCAGTTTGGGAAATAGTATAGCCATAATATGGACTGGCACCTTTACTGGAGACTATACAAGCTCAGGATTTGCAGGTGGAGATAATCGTCGTGTGGCTAAAGTTGAAGGAATCTATTTGTGCTTGTGAGGATTTCTGTGATTGGAGCTAGCAGAATAACCTAATACAGTTGTCCCTGTTTGACTGGGCATTTGAATAGGGTGCTTAATACCCTGATGATCTTTTCTAACCCTTGTCCAGGTTGATGACCCAATGATATCATCTCTTGAGTGGCCGACATTACCTCGGCAGAAATCTTGGGTGTGATAGGTGGTGCCCCAATGGGATGGTAATTAGTATTGCTCACCTCCAGGGCATGGAAACTGATCGGCTCAACTTCTGAATTTAAGCTGATTAATGGCATGTCACCTTGTTCAGGACATTCTGGTTCAGCATTAACAGTGACTAGGATATTGTTGATATTGTACTTGAGTTGTTGATGAAGGGTGGAAGGGACGGCTCCAACCATATGAATCCATGGTCTTCCCAATAACAAGTTGTATCCTGTGGCTATTCTGACCATGCGAAAGGATACATTGAATGTATGTGGATCAATCTCCATTAGTAATTCAATTACTCCAACGGTGTTTCATCGGGACCCATCAAAAGCTTTGATAATTGTATGACTACTTTTGATCATCCTAGGGTTGATATTCATCTTCTCCAAGGTAGCATAAGGACAGATATTATGTGATGAACTTCCATCTATCAAGACTCCTCCTACTATGTATCCGGAGGACAAAACTGCTATGTGTAACAACTTACAATGATCGGTCCCTTCAGCGGGTATGTCGTCATCAGTGAAAGATATCACATTGTTGTTGAAAATGTGATCAAGCAGATGTTGGAATTTTTCCACATCCACTAATTTTGGTAAATTGGCTTCTTCCAAGACCCTTAACAATATCTTCCTGTGATCTTCGGAAGAGAAAACCAAGTCCAATATGGAAATTTGTTGCAGAGCTTCTTTCAAACTTAAAACCACCATGGCTTCGTTATGACCCATGGTACGGAGGAAATTTTAAATCTTCTCCATGGGAACTTTCTAATTTGATTGGATGGTGGGTTCCATCACCCGATGGGGAATATATAGTGGATTCTCCTTCGACACTGCAACAGTTGTATGTGATGTAGATCCTTCAGCCTGCCCATAATTCCATGGGACTTTGTGTAGGCTGACAAAAAGATGATGTGGTCTGAATGGTAAATTAATTGGCTCTAGTACAACCACTTTCAAAGGATTGTCAACTCATTTGAGTTGAATTACTTGGAGTGTGGGTGGTTTAGTAGCTCCATCATCTTCAGTGGATATAACTGCTATGTCTTCCTTCTATTTTGTAGGACATGTGTTCCCACTCTCGAGTAACAAAGTGTCATAGTCTGCCATCTGCAGGACACCGTTGTCAATTAAATTTTGAATGAGGTGGCGGAGTGCCCAACATTCTTCTGTGTTGTGACCGCGAGAGTGGGAGTGATATTGGCATACTCCCTCGAAATTAAATCATGTGGAACGAGGATTGATTGGAGGTAGAAGGGATGTAATTCTTCTTTCATTGATCAATATTTGAAATATCTCTTACATAGGTTAGCCAAGATATGTAAATTCCCGTTTGTTGGCAAAATCCCTACGGGCTTTGGTGTGACGCCCCCAAAACAGGTATACATCACCCATTCTGAGTTGCCAAAAATATGGTACAGAAATAACTACAACTTTATTAATACAATTGTCGTGCAAAATACGAAAACACATAAACTGTGAGTTTAAATACAAATATTATCTTCTAGACAATATCCACACTCAGATAAGTCCTCATTAGAATTATTGATATACTATTTTACAAAAATGGTGAGGACTACTAAAAGAACTTTCTAGAACCATCATTCCATACCCCGACTAGAACTCCCTACAGTCTCTCCTCCTGAGAAGAAAAATGGAACAAAAAGGAAAAGGGTGAGCTCAACTAGCCCAGTAAAGAATATTATGACTAAGATAATATAGAACAAATTATCGTTAGTCTTTAACATGGAAAAAATCTGATAGAATATAATAGACAACAAGTTTCAAATCAATATTCGCAGCTGAAATAATAATTCATAGAAGAGTTACGTAGAGAATGAAATCTATTATTATCTATGAATTTAAAAGTCCATCATCAATATTTTATCCTTGTAACATCAATCAATATACATCTTAAGTCAAATATTTATCTTTGCACTACAGGCCAAAGATATTCATTAGTTGGTCATGTTCATCTCAACACATGTACATCTTTGCACTACGGGCCAAAGATATTCATCAGAAAATCATTAATCTTTGCACTACAGGCCAAAGATATTCAATAATATCATCATTTAGGACTAAGGATGATGAAAAATATTTTTAAAGAAACGAATCCAGTGAAACAAAAGAACAAATATCAAGGATTCGCACTTTAAACAGTCCAAGTTCAAAAATACTTCGTAAATAACCATAGTGGAGTAAAATTCAAGAATGATCAAAATATGAATACAATCAAAGTTAGTATCCATAATAGATATCTTGGACAAAAAATGAAAATTTAATTTTTTTTTGTGAATAGTGTCGTATTCGTGAATAGTACCGTATATGTGAATAGTGCCGTATACGTGAATAGTAACCCCGACACTAAAAGACAAGAATTTCACAAGAAAAATATTATCAATATTCCGGCATAATGATATTAAAAGAAATAATATCATTTTTTTTAAAAATAATATCCCTTACCTCGAAAAGACAGTATTTCTTACTGGAATACTGGATATAGTGCTGAAGGGAACTTGCACACTAAAAGTATCAAAATACTCACAAGAATACGCTCGATAATATAGAGAGAGAAAACTTTAGTTTCTGGTGTGATTTTCAATTCTAACCTAAGCACCCTATTTATAGGAAAATACTTAGAACACCAAAGTAGAAAATTTAATAATATATTGATATATATATTAAATTTTCTACACCCACCTTGAATCATCTAATTTCAGCATGTTTAACAACAAGTGGGGCCCACCAACCTTAACAAAAATGTTTTTATTAAAAAAAAATTATTAAAACTTCAAAAATCAATTATTCTAGAACTTCAGAACTTCAATAATTCATAATAAATAACTCTTTTATCAGAAAAATTCGAATCTTATGTTCTTTCCATAGGAAATTCTATTCTCTACAACTTTTTAAGTTTAAGTTTTTTCAAATTCCAAGTAGAAATTGACCGAAATCCACATACGGACGATTTTACAAGCTATAATCAAATTTCAGTCAAGAAATGGGGTCCACAAACATGAAAAGCATGTTTTAAATATTTTTAGTTACAAAAATACTCTTCCTCCTTATTTATTCATATATCCCACATTCATTGTAAAAAATATCACCATTATTATATTATTAAAATATAATAATATATTTAAATGAATTATTTTATCGAAAAAGATAAAATATCAATTTTCAACAATTGTCACATTAAAAATTTTCTCCATCTATATCCACATAAAATGAATAATTTCCTTATCATAATAATCAATAATTAATTATTCATAAATAATATTACAGAATCACAATACTGACAACCAGGTCGTTCTCAGGAAAAGAGAGGGCTTTCCAATAAGGATTTCTCCTTACTGGCGCGCAATTAGGTGACCAAACCTCTCCTTAGACAGAATTTTCTAGACATTGCCAATAATGCTATCTAATAATATTATTCAAATAATTTGAATTATTAATTTGATAAAGGAAAATACTATGTAGTGAAAATTATTGAAACAACAATAATATAAAATATCAACGTAGAAATTATTGAATCAATAGAATAAAATATTAAATAAGAATTCATCGTAACAATTATTGAGTAGTACCTTCACGTAAGAATCAATAATTGGTGCAATATCGTGTGCTCTTCTTGTGTTTAACCACCGGTATTCCAACAAGATAATAGCTGTAATAACTACGTCGTTATTTATAAACAACTTATACTTGTCGTTTTCTTCATCCAATCGCTTTTTGTTATGTGGCCCACACAAGACTGCGTTGTCGTACGAATATTCCCCGACAATAAGAATATTCCACAACCAAACGAATATTCCCCGACAACAATGAATATTTTATAACCACTTGCTTATTTGAAATATTTATGCATTTTACACATAACTAACCACATTAATCAAATCAACCCTTACTATTTCAAAATAATAAATAGTGGAATTTCAATTTTATTTAATAATAAGTTGGGGTCTTACATTTGGCACTTGCTCGTTTTGCAACTTTATCCTCCAGTGTTTCACTTTCTGAAGGCGAGGATGGGATATTCATGACAAAAGGAAGGAGACTAGCATGCTCCTAACTGATTAATTGGCGTGTGACTTGGTGTTGATGAATCACCAGTTCTACTTACTGATCCACTTGTTTACAAAGATCCTTAATCTTTCGCTCCATCATAAACTGGAACTGCGCATAATCCCATCTGTCAGCACCATCTTTGCTGGTCTGGGAAGATTCAACAACATAATTGGAACTCTGTCCACTACTCCAATTAATTATATTGACCTCTCCTTCTTTGTGTTGAGGAAGAGGATTGTCTTGCCCATGAGGTTGGTTGGGCTTAGTCATGAAAATCTCCCCAATGTCAATTAAGTCATAGATCTTATGTTTCAAGGCCCAGCAATCCTGAGTGTCATGTCCTGGTGCCCCGAAATGATAAAGCACACTTCCGAGTAGCATTGAAACCTCTCCCATTCGGGTTGGCTGGTGGAAGATGTGTAATTTTCTTCTGACTAGTCAGAAGAGTAAGGATATTCTCGGGCGAGTCATCTAAGGGTGTGAACACTCGGGGGCGTCTGACTTCTCCACCTTTAGGCAATGGAGGGTTTAAAGACTGTGCTTGCCGGGAGTAGTTTCTCCTCTGGATATGCATATTCTGACTACCTTTTTAACCTTATAGTATCAAGGAAACATCATCCTCTTTTTTTATAGACCCTCCCGGGGTTGTTTCCATAAGTTCTAGACTGGATGTGCTCAGCAACTGCTTTAAGAGCGGCTAGGTCTTGAATCTTTCCTGACTTCAATCCCATCTCAGCCATCTCTCCGTGTTTTATCATTTCAGAAAATGAGTTGCCAATACAAGCTAAGACTCTTTCATAGAAAGGAGCTTCTTGTATGTCTATGATGATCATGACCATTTTTGATTCCGTCATGGAAGGAATAACTTGAGCAGCAAGGCGCCTCCACCTTTCTGCATACTCTCTAAAAGACACATTGCAATGTTTCTTGACCTTGGTAATCTGGTACTGGTCAGGAGCCATCTGAGATTGGAAGCGGTACTAAGTGAGGAAGGCATGCGCTAGTTCCTCCCAGCTATGGATCTTTGAGTTATCTAATCTGGTATACCACGTCCGGGCTTCTCCAGACAGACTCTTCTGGAACAGCTGCATTCTGAGCTTCTCATCCACTGCATAAGATCTAAGTTCTCCAATGAACACCTTCAAATGTGTGTAAGGATCCCCTAACCCATCATATTTTTCAAAGTCAGGAGTTTTGAACTTTTTTGGATAATGAGCACCAGGGAATATACAAAGGTCAACATAGGAAACACTTCCGTGTGATCCAATTCCTTTGATAGAATGGAGGGTTTCCTCCATTTGAAGGACTTTCTTCCTGATATTACCAGTGTCTGTATCTTCTTTAAGATTGGTGTTTTTAGGATTTTTGTTGGTCGTATCCAACTGAATTTTAGGAATTGTTTTATCTGAACCTTGTGTTCCTCCTTGTGCAAAGGATTCTATATGTACAGGTATTTGCAAACCCTTAGTAGATTGATGTAGTTCTTTAAGTAGAACAGCCAAATTTATAATTTTTTTGCTTAATCTGTCAAACTCTTCTCGAGAGATAGGAGCAGGATTAGACTAGTCAGATGAAGAAATGATTGGCTTTAGGCTCGTGGCCTTTATGGATTTTGAGCGGGTAACAAAAACTTATGTAGTTTAGTCTTAAGGAATGTATAAATGTTTACATGTTATCATAATGTGTCCATTTTAGGAATATTATCCTACAAAACGGGTGTCATTTGATAGCATGTCAAATCTTAATATGCATGTACAAATATTCTTCATATTCTCCATTACATAGAGATGAACATGGAATGAAATTATAAGTAATTGTCTTTACAAGTAATTGAAAAAATGGAGAGCATGAAGAGACTTTCCTCCGCATTTGGTTTATCAGAGGCCGACCTATCTTAGGTTACTCTTGCGGCTTTTTGGCATGATGATTCCCAAATCATCGCAATTTACTTGACGAGAAGTTAATCCAGACTTTCAACTGGAGAAAATCTGGGTGGTGCCTTTCCTAAGCCTCGTTGGAATTAGTCTCCCTACGAGTCCAGTAATGAAACACCGATAGTATAACCTCCTGGTGGAGGAACCACACAACATACATTTACATACAACGTGTCTCACCGTTTATGAAAATGATGACATGTGTGAAGCACTAATATCACAGATAGATATATTGCAGTACAGTACGTAAAATGCATTCGTACACATTCATCAAAAATGTAAATGCAACATTCATACACAAGCATATAACAGTTTTGAAAAGCTTGTAATAGCGGCTTAAGCCCTCTTACTGGTGTCCCCAGCGGAGTCGCCACCTGTCGATGTCATGATTTTTATTTGTCCCTTTTTCTGTTCTTGTTCTTTGGTGTTCTCATGTTATGTGACGTTTGTTTGCAAAAAACAAGTGAAAAAGGTGCAACATGTATATGTAAATGATTTGACTGTAAGAGTCGCCAATTGGTGTTTTTAACTGGTTGCAACAACGCAACCGAGAAAAGGTTTGCACATTGACCCAGTGTTATGACACTGTTAAACGGGTCTGTGAAACCGAGACTCATTTGGGTTCAGGGGCTTCATTATGCGGAGGGAATGTGTTAGGCACCCCCCAACATCTGTGTTACCACGGTAACCGCCACTTTTCAAGAAACTGTTATATGAATATATGTGTGTGTGTGGGTCAATGCACTATTATTTGGAAGTAATACGAGGCCTCGTTCACACCTATATATAGAGGGTTTGAATTTATATGAAAAATTTTGTTTTAAACCAGATATAGCAATGAGGTTTTTGTAAAAGAGGTTTTTCAAACCCTGTGCTCAATAGTAATTGGGACCTTTGACACTTCCATTTTATTATTAAATGTTCGGCTTGGTTACTTTTATTTTCGAGATGCGAAGCATATTCGAAAAAATAATATATATGTCTGTGCCGAACTCCTCATGGGCATGAAAGCCATCTAAGGAAATTCAAACACCGTGAATAATTTACAAGTCGCTATAAATTTGAAAATGTCCATCACGGAATCAATCTAGATTCATGAGATCAATCAGTGATCACGTGATTCCTAGGCTCACATGATGTCGCAGTTTATATGAAAAAACAATAAGCAGTTATATATATATATATATATATATAAAAGTCGTAAATATATATATATATACAGAAATGATCAACTACTACGAAGAACCTCCATGGGGGATCAAAAATGTAAATATATAAAAATGGTAAATATATATACAGAGACATGATCAACCACCACGAAGCACTTCCATGGGGGATCAAAAATGTAAATAAAGCAATAAATGCGATCAACCGCCATGAAGTAAACTCCAGGCGGGACTGAATATAAATAAAGCAATAAAAACGATCAACCGCCACGAAGTAAACTCCAGGCGGGACGGAAAGTAAATAAAGCAGTAAAAGGTCACGAAGTAAACTCCAGGCCTGACAGAAATATAAATATATATATATATAAGCGGTAAACGCACATGATATATATCGATCCCGGCTCGGTTTATCATTTCAGCGATTTTTCGCTATATACATATATTTAAAAGCAGTAAATGCACCAGATATAAAATCCAGGCTCATCAAACAGAGTCCGACAACAGTTTTATATATATATATATAAGCAAATAAACGCACCAGAAGTGAGTCCAGGCTCAATCGAGGCATAACTCAAATATATATATATGCAAAAATATGAAAACCATGGACAGAAGTCCTGGTATACACACACAACACGACTCTCAATGTGAAGAAGAGTGTGTGCAAAGATGAAGAAAAAGGCTTTATAGTTTGTAAGAACGCTTATAGTGGACTGTCAAAGAAGTCTTCTATAGCATTAAGTGGATGAACATTCGGCACACGCCAGTAAAAATATAGCTATATGTGACCTCATAAGTGTTTAAAATGAGAAAACACTCAATATAGGGTGTGTATAGAGCAAATTTGACAAGGCTTCCTCTCCTTTTTCTCCTTGAATATGACCACCCCAAGCCCTATATTTATAGAGCTTGGAGTTGTAGAGTAACACTGCGGCGTACCGCAGATGCACTGAGGGTTGCCTCATGGTGCCCCGGCTCATGCAGTCCCGCCTTTCTCAAGTCCATGCACGCATGCAACGTGATGTCTACTCGAACTTGTAGAACTTCAATCCGACCATCCGATTGACGTGTATAAGACCTATTTCAGACTGTTGTTATCGAGAGCTACACAATGACATGGGATTAAAGGTTGTACGAAGTCAGGAAGATGGAACCATGTCCTTTCTCTTCAAGCTTCCAATTCTATCAGGTGTTTTATCTCGCATAGTAGTCACTCGGGATTGCAACCCCTTGGTTCATGTGGGACATTGTTGTGTAGAATGTATGTTGAGATGTTTGTTGAGACGGCGCCATATGGGGTTGTGGTAGAAATTTGCTGATTTTTCCCTTCACCGGGGTTATCTCTGGTTTTGGATGATAAAGCAGACATTGCTCAGGGTTATCTCTGAGATTGGGTTGCTGCAAGTGCTGAATGCCCTCAGGGTTATCTCTGAGGTGTGCCTGTCCTTTCGGTGTTATCTCCTAGTTTGGGAATTGAGTGCCTCAGTGTGAGTCCCGAGGTTGAAGCTGACTGCATGGGTTAAAACGAGCATCTCCGGGGTTATCTCCAGAACTGCAACTGCACTCCTTGGGGTTATCTCCAAAGTTGATATGATCTTTCCCGGTGTTGTTTTCAGGACTAAGACTGAATATCTCGGGGTTATCTCCATGACGAATCGGCCTTCTCTGGTGGAATTTCCGTATTTGCACTGCTTTCCCCAGGGTTATCTCTGAGGTGGGGAAATGATATTCTCGGTGTGTTTTCCAGGGTTGAAACTGAACTTCCGGTGGTATTTTTGGGATTAAGCTAAGCTGTCTTCCAAGGTTATCTCTGAAAGAAGATTCTGCAATTCCTGCAATGTTAGTAACAGGTAGGTAGAAAATTTTGAGTGTCTACAGGTGTATCAACTTAACTGCTTACAGTTATCTGCACTTCATGTATTCCTACACAGTTATATAATCATGGATTCATATCAATTATTCATATATTTCATACATTCTTAATATAATAATAATGTTATATTGTTTCCTAAGTAGGTTTATAAAACCTACATTTCACTTTCTCATCATACTCTTATTGTAGCTAGGTATGTATAGGTATACCGTAACCACTCGTACTTGACATCAACATTCATATATATCTATCACACACTTGACTCGATTTGTGTTCGTTACACATTTAAAACTCATAGATGTTTGGTTCATAAAGTTTTTACATTTTGTAAACCTTAATAAAATTTAACAACTCAGTGTTTTATATAACCATTACATGCTCACATGCTTAAAATATCATTTATGTCAAGTATTATAACTTTAGAAATTCATACCTATGTGCTTTAAGGTCAAGATCAAAGTTAAAATCATCAGGCATCACTGCCCTGTGGAGCAGCTGTGCTGTAATTTGGCATGGGATGGGCGCAACTGTGCCGTCCCTAGCCAGACCAAAGTTGAGTATTTATTTTCTAGTTTCATCTAGGTTCTTAGCCTACATGACTATTAAAACATAACTTATCCACATGTTCAGAGGTCTTAGCCCAAGTTGGGTGTCTCTTATGTTTACTTTAAGTTGTTTTCACACTTTAAAGACTTACTTGAAATTTTCCAACAAGGCTAAGTAGGTTCATGTACAAGGAATGAACTATCTTAACCATTTCGTCGCTTATAACGCGTATACTCGCATTTATTCAATTTATTAGTATAGTTCATCATTTGAGAACTCATTATAATTCATACTCGCACGACTTATATGGTGTCTAGCTAGATGAGGACATATGTAAGTTATGTTTATAAAAACTTAGTTTCGCAAGGCGTTCCAGTTCAATTTTAAAAGTCATTCTAGGCCAAGTTAAAGCAACTAGGTGCAACTTTAAATCTCATTTCATAGCCAACTAAGCCATGTATGTATGTTATCACGTTTAGAACTTTAAGTACACAAGTTACTTTAAGTTCGTTCCCAAATTTTTAAGTTTTCTTTAGAAATCATTTTCAACTAAGCTATTGTAAGTTGATAATAATTAAAGCCAATTTAAATCACTTCTCATGCTTAGGTATACTCATAACTCAACAATATGTATGTGTTAAAATATCATAACTTCGAAGACTCAAGGTTCATCAATATTCTTTTCCAAAACTCCAAGTTTCTTTTCAAAACACATATTAAATCATGTTAAAGCATTCCATTATGAGCAAGAAAATCTTATATGTCATGTCTGTTATCATGTCTATTTATGTTTTATCACTTAGAATAACATATTCCATCGTCAGGAGCATTATACTTGCGTATGTGCTTGTCTGACGCCCTCCGATTGCCTTCGAATACGTAACAGTCACAAAGATGGACATTGTTACCCCTCTTAACGACTTCAAATTGAAAACCTTAAAGAACGAAAGTTATATGTCTACTCGTTATCTTTTCGAGTCATCCTGAATCACCTCAATCAAAGTTTGTATAAAAATGTTATGCCTAATTTACTACAGTAGGTCAAAGCAGTCTATCAAACATTGATGTTCGGCGCAGCTGCTGTAATAACCGTGAATCTTAAGTCACCATGTATGTATGTACATTTTTTTAAACTTTGTATTATATATGGATACATACATTTATGGATTTCATTAAAAATGAAAGCCTTGTGACCTAATTATACATTAGGTAAGGATATTAAATAACCTAAGGGTTATGGTAACACGAAAAAGTTAGTATTTTATACGTATACTAACTTAAGTGGGTAAACTTAGTATTTCAAGTGACTAATAATTTTAAACCTAATTCTTGTAAATCGAATTAGGTTATGAGATAAAATCATATGTATAAGTAATTAAACTTCATATGATTGGAGATGAAAGCCCTAAATTATCAAATTGGGTAACATTATTAAAATTGTTGGACTATGTTTTTATCTAGCCCAAATCAATTAAAAGAGAAGCCCAAGGAAAATAAATTGTAATCCAATACTTAGCCCACTTGATTGGGGGTATTCTAGACATTTGATTAATCAAAATTGGGCATTTAAAATAAAAGCTAAATGGTGGATATTATGAGGATCCTAAGTGGAATAATTAATCTAGCTTGTCCATTAGTAGACATGAATAAACATAAGGACAATGTGGTAAGGCTCCCATTGGTTGCCACTCCATTATGCACATTTAATCATGTTTAACCTAAGGTAAGTAATAATACAAAGTTTTACCTAATGGGCAACAAAATAATTGTGGGAGAATTATTAATGAATTGGCCATTTCATTTTGTAAACACAATTCATTCTTCCAACATCTCATTCTTCCAACATTTCATTTTCTCTCCATCTTCTTCATCTTCTTCTTCTACCTCTTGCTCCCAAGCTAGCCAACTTCAAAGAGAGAAAAGAAAGAGAGAATTTCAGCCATAGGAAGAAGAATTATAGGAGTTCTAGTGGTTTATGCCCCTAAGTTTATTAGTTACTTTGGAAAATCAAGGAAGGTAGCCACTAAGTCAAGGTATAATGTACCTTCATCTTCTTCTCTTACCTTGTTTTGATAGCTTGAGTTTTGATGGGGTTATGTACAACTACTCAAGATACACTAGTTATACATACCATCATGCATGGAACTAAGTATCTTGAGTGTTAGATCAAAGACTTAGAGGAAGAAAATGAGCATATGTTCTCCAGGGTGAAAACTCTTGTTTTTCTTCCACTAAATCTTGTGTAACTCAAGTTCTACAACTTGGAATTATGATCCGTCAAGGGGGGGTGCTAGATACATGAGTTATCTAGCAGTAAAACCCAAGTGGTAGATCACAAATATAGCATGTTTTGAAACCTTTGAGATTTTTTTTTTTTTACAAAAACAGTCCACTTTATATGCTAAAGCCTTGAAATCCTAAATCAGCTACTGACTTGTTTTTCATGAGGCTGTTTCGGATAGTTCCTTGTCTTGTAAAAATCTGGAAAAATATTACAGAGGTACTTTATGAAGTTATCTACGCGTAGGAAAAAGAACGGACACGTTTCGAGTTATATATTGTGCGTAATGACTATTTCCGTAAAGGACTCCATAAATATTATCCTACAAATATATCACTGTGTATACACTGGAAAATTCCAAAATTTTTACATTAGCTTCATATATGTTAAGAGAGCATACCCTGAAAATTTCAGATTTTTCTGAGCAACACTCAATATTTTAAAAATAGAGCAAGATCTGAGTGTTTTGCGCACTTTAAAAATAGTAAATCATTTTCTAAAATTCTAGAAAAATTAGAGGATCATTGTTGGTTCATATTCTGTTAAAATCCAGAAGCTAAAAATTTTTGGAATCAGTTTGCTATTTTTCCTAAAAATGATTAGGTTATGAATAAAAGGAAATAAATGGTTAAATGATGCCTTTAATGAGAAAAATATGATTTTATGCTTGAATGCTCATAATATATTATATCATGACTATCTTAGGGCATTTTGGTAATTTATAATAATAAATATTATTTATGACCTTTTATGGATATTAAATAAGAGGTTAATAAAGGATGAACAATTAGAATAAATTGTTTGTTAATTTAATAAATCATTGGAATATTATTATAATATTAATAATATTATAATATGATGTTGTTATGTAAATAAAAATATTAGATTAGAGTATTATTATTAAATAATAATATTCGAGATTAAATAAAATATTATTAAATGATTAATAATATTAGTAAAGGGATAAAATATTATTAAATGATTAATAATATTAGTAAGTGAATAAAATGTTAGTAAATGATTTAAAGTATTATTAGTGAACCAATAATACTAGAAGGTGAATTAATATTATCTAAGTTAATAATATTATGTGAATTAAAGGTAGTCGTTAATTAATAATAATACTATCTAGGCATGATAATGTTTATAAGAACTTATTGTAATGTATAATATCTATGTGGTTACATAATCTGATGTTATGCATTGACTAATTGAAAGAATAATTATAGGCCTCTCAAAGGAAGATAATTTAACTACATAGTGGATAGAAATTAATTTCGTAGCTGTAACCTACGATCGAGGCAAGTTTCCTAACTCAACTTGAGTTATTATTTTCAAAGAATATTAGTGAATAATTATTGATGATTATTCACGTCTTTATTGATTATTGAAATTCGCACTTTGTGCAATTGAATTCATGTTCTACTGTTATTGAACTGTGAATTAAATTAAAGTTCTTCATTTATGAACTGTTTATGATAGATCTATGCTAATTGTATCAGCTAGATCAAGCATGTCTAAATTTGTTAAATCAAATGGATTTTAAATAACTGCTTTTATTAATTGATATGGTAAGAACTCTTGGTAGAGAAATGGACAAATTTGATTAAGGCATGATATCAATGTCGATTATTAAGTGTTTATGCATAAATCACGGGGTATGAAAGGTCGATCCTTGAATACCAAAACTTATTAAAAGGTCCATTTAAATCAATCGAGCACCTTGGCAAATGTTCATGGTTATTCAAAACCACTCGATTCATGTTATTCAATTATCGAATATTCAATTGTTGATTATTAATTCATGTTCCTTCACAATCTTATATTATTGTTGAACATTGAAGGCAATATTTCTTTCTAAGTCATGATATATATCCTTTGTCTTTATAAACTTGTGAAGCAAATTAGTTGCTTACTCTTGCTATATCATGACCTCTATTTTCGCTAAGCTCAAGGATCTAATGCGAAGGACAAGGGCAAGGGCAAGATCCGGAGTAATTTTAGAATGAATGTTAAATTAGTTATTATCTAATGGAATTTCTTGAGTAAACTATTTGTATTATAAATGGTGTATTTAAAGTTAAGGTTAGAGAGACTTTGGGACCATGTTTTGAGACTTTTGTATAATGAACAATGTATGTTTATTATTTGAAATAGTTATAGAATGCTTATGATGATGATAGGATCGTGAGCACCAATCTGAGGTTAGAGAACTCGGATTTGGGGCGCCACAAATGCCCTAAATGGCCTTGGGGTTTCAAGAATCATACCAATGAAGGCACAACGGCTTTCCAGTCTCTATTCTTTGCAATTTTACAGACCCATACTCCTTCCGATTTTTATAACATGAGTTATACTCATCCAAATTAGTCTGTTTTCAATTCTATGGGTTTGGAACTCATAAAACTACAACATAACAAATAATCAACAATTAACATAAACATTAACTAACCCAAATATTAATCCAAAACTCATGTTCATACTAAATGTTCATGTTTTGTCAAATTTAGCGTATTTATTCACTACGAATTCGTTTCTCAACCAAATTAGTCCGTTTAACTTCCGTTGTTTTTGAATATGACTATATAATCAGTATCTAGCAACAATTCATGGATTATAACAATCCTTAGCCATCAATTTTGTGACTCAAAAGTAATTATTTCTTGTTATTTGTAAGGAATTATAAAACTTAGGATTCAAAAGCATATATGTTAGAATTATTACCTCTTAATTGCTCCAATTTGCTAACTATACCTCTCCTAACCTTTGATTGCTCTCAATTATACAATCCTTCCACAACCAACTTTCTCAGATAACTAAACCAACTTGAATGAGAAGAAAGAGCTCTATTTATGGAGGTTTCAATACACATACATTAACTTTTCCCAACATTACTAACTAACAGGAAGAAGAAGAAACTAGTGGATTGAGAAGAGTTGGTTACCAACTCCATCTCCTCCATTCCCCACTTCATCATCAGCTCTACTTCTTAATAATGAAGGAATAGGATAGGCCAATGGCCTATTCATACGACAGTTATATAAAAGTGACACTGATTTTGTGACAAAGGTTATACTCAACACTTTAGCAATTTAGCTTATCAAGTAAATTTTCATAGCTTAATATTGCTACATTATATAAAGTTATGGGTACTTATACACAAACACATATGTATGCCCACATAAGTACATTCATACTTTAAAATATACACCATTACATAATATCATGTACCTCATGTACATTAGTTTAATTCAATTAATATTTTAATATAATTTAGTTGGGTACTCTCAACCCATTATTTCCTATCACACTTTAATATCACAATAATTATTATCAATCAGTTATTATCTTTCCATTAATTCTCTTTTAATAATTCAAGTTAAACCTTCAGTCTAGTTTAACTTTAATAATCAGGCCACACAAGGCTCATTTATCTCATTTACTGGAGTTATATAACGCAAGCTCATTATCTCTACAATACAGTATTAAGGGTCTAGGCCACGTTTGGCTTTTCCCCAATTACACATTATTTTAATATTCAATGTGAAGCTTAGGTGTCACACTTTACCTTAACATTTAATTACCTTAAATGATTATATACTATGAACTTATACTCATAACATCTTTATCCAAATAGCAATTTCCTTACAATAATTAGTATGTACTACACTAATTAATATAATATAATACTTTCATTATATCACTTAATTAACTGATATTTATTTTGGGTTAATTAATTAACTCTTATTCAAATCATATATTGCTAATTAATCCATGCATGGACAACTTAAACATCATTTAAGATTTTATTATCCCTATGAGTCCTTCGTATCCATTTCTTGAATTTTAAATTCCACAAACTTTCTCAGAACATCCTATAGACCAGCACAGTGGTCATAGGCTTGGAAATGGCGCAGTTGCGCCATACCAAGTTCAGACACAACAAGTTTCTATTTTAGCATAAATAGAATCTACGTTCCTAAATACTTCACATATACCTCATAAATGGTAACTCATCTAAAATCAACCTCCTCTTTGTTTCCGCATCATGGATTACTATTTTCTTTAATAATTTAATATCAAACTTTAAGTTTTAAATCTCTACCTTTCTCAACTATAAAATCTCATTTATAGTATTTTTTCCACAAAATTCAATATTAACCCGTATATACATTACTTTAATCTTCACTTCTCACCATGTATCAAATTACTTAATAATTCTCTAACCAATTTAAAGGTATATCAATTTTCTTCTCTCATCAACAACGTACATATATACAAGTTTAAACTTAGCACACATCGAGTCTTTAATAGTATTCAATATAGTACACTGAGTGGTTTCCCATAAACAACCAACAAATTAGTTTTCGTCTCGTCTACACTGTTTTCTAAGTGAGTTAAGTCGGTCACTAATTCGTATATACCTCCGTTCTTTGAAAGAATCGTTTAGCCCAACTCCTATACATCCACCATTAAAGGTACAATTGCACTGCCTTAGACTTGATACATACTCGTACATATATTCAAGAAATTGGTGATTATCAAAGATATTTAATGTCACCAACTTACTATGATAAAATAATTTCAAATAAATTATTTAATATCAATAGATAAATTTCTACCCATCTTCTTTATTAATTCGTCTCTACAATTTATAACAAATATAAAATAATGATATATATTTATTAAACACAACATCACTTATTACATAGCTCATATTACCATATGTAACACAATACTACAAACCTCGTATCACATATATATTCTTGTTCGAACCCATCTTATGCTTTAAGAATTTTATCTACTAAATTTTTATTTTAATATTTTCTAAAAATTTGGGTTCTTACAGCATAGTTAGTAACATGAATGTAAAATTTTGAGTGTCTACAGTTGCCCCTCTTTATCATGTTTATGCAATGTAATGGAATGAACATGATAAAGATTGCAAGACACTTGAAATATGACAAGACTAAATGATGCCATGCAATTCAGCATGATACGATGTTATGGATGTTGAATGTTTTTTGTTGGAGTTATTTCCAACGGTATTCTATCACTAATTTCTCTCACCATTTCTGTTGGGGATGGAATTATCAACAATAGTCTTCACTAAATTGTCTAGATGTCTACTCGAACAGTAGTTTACATAGACTTTCATTATCGAACTTTCTCGATGCTTGCCTGACTGTTAATTTGCAAATATTTCATCACCGGATCTTTATCGATGCTACGCTATGGTTGTCGCCAACGGTTTTAAATGTTCGTCAGTGCCATTGAGACTGATTTGATGTCATGTTGTAGAGATGTTTTCAAAATCCCTACTGGAGAGATTTTCATATAGCTGATACCACTGGACCTTTCTGAATTCGACGTCAGGATTTGATACCAACGTTCTTTGTCTTTAGATACACTTTCTGACTCTACCTCTGCCGGTGATGTTTTTTCTCTTTTTATTAGTGACTCATTGGGGATTATTGATGCTTATCCTGATGATAGCTCGGCTATGTAGTCATCATTGGATTGTTCCTACTTTTATATTGGGATTGTCACCACCATCCTGTCTTTTTATCAGGTTGATGCTGATAGTTTTGATGGATATAGAGCTTTTATTGCTTACTTCCATAACATCCTCACAACACTTACTCGAACAGTAGTTTTATGAAGCTTGACCATCACCAAATTTCCTCGATGTCTACTTGAACAGTAGTTTACAATGGTCTGGAAATTACCGAACCTTCGCGGTCCCTTGGCTGGGGATTTATATAATAGATTCTGTCATCGGTCCTCCCCGATGCTACGTTATAGTTGTCGCCAACGGCTTGTAATATCAGACACTCTAATCTTCATTGAAGTAGTTCCCAACGGCTTACATCACTCGATCTTTCCTGATGCTACGCTGGTGTTATTGCGAATGGTTTACAATCGCATCGTAGAAGTAATTTTCAATGGCTTACATCGCTAGAGTTATGTCTAACGGTTTACACTGTCAATCATTGTTACCTTTGTTGAAGTAATTTTCAATGGCTTACATCACCAGATCTTTCCCGATGCTACGCTGGAGTTGTCGCCAACGGTTTACACTATCAATCGTTTTGACCTTTGTTGAACTAGTGTTCAACGACTTACATCATCGAACCATTCCCGATGCTATACTGGAGTTATCGCCAATGGTTTACAATGTCAGATGTGCCTGATATCTCAACTAGGGATATCGTTTTGACAAGTTATAGCCCGGAACAAATCTGGACATTTTAATGCATTCAATTCCCATGGTTCATAACATCTGACCTTCCCGATGTTTTGTCAAGGGCTATTTTCAATAATCTCTATCATTAGTTCTCTAAACCACACATCTAGGTTAATACCAATTACATACATGCAGATCAGAAGTTTGGTATCTGAATTCATGGTTTCAGGCCCTTTCTGCTCAATCGCGTTGAATCTTTATAACTGAATTGGCATTTTTAGTTTTTGGGAACTCCGTTGTAACTCAAATTTGATTGAGTCGGAGGGGGTGGGACCCATCCTGGGTGGTTGCAGATAGACCCGCGACTCCACGTAGGTATAATTACTCCCCCTGTTCCTTTTACAAGTTATTTTCAAATTGAAATATACTAAAAAATTTAAAATTTTTCTTTAGATATACTGAGTTTGAGCTGATTTTTGTAAAATCCATCGTACAAACGTTCTACACTATCCTGGTAACGTTTACATGTTTTCTTTTCAAGTTTTGACTGTTAGAACGTTAGATTTCATATAGAATGCTTCTAAACACAATATAGTGAATATGCATGCTCATATGACTTGATAAAAATGATTCAACTTAGTAAATTCTACTATTTTACCATGCTGAACATATTGATGTGAAAAAACTAATTTTTGAGATAGTCATTTGACACCCTTTTTTGCTAGTTTATTCATCTTATTTGAGGACAAATGAGCACAGGTTTTTAAATAAAGCACACAAGATAATTTGGCTACCATGGTGGGTTTAATTTTGATGTTATTCATGCATATGAGATGTTCATGATTTTGGGTTAGTGTGATACTGAATGGGAACCTAGTCATGCCTATGTGTATCTGGACAGTCCATTCTACAAAGGAGACTCTGGCGAAATTTTTTCATGAGTCTGGGCATTTAATGAACATGCAATTTTAACTTTTTTGGGGATGTATGTTAAATCAATGCATGTATTAGGACTTAGACTATGTATAAAGCAATGATTTGAATTTAATGAGCTTAAAGTTTAAAACTTACCTCACCCTTTCGGAGGTGATTTAGAGACTTTATTAAGATTATGGATCTAGATCAGTCGAGTAGATCTCGTAGGTCCTCCATAGGTGTGAGGAGGAGAGCTTCTGATGTTCCTCAGCCTCATCCAGCCCTACAACCTTGACGGTTGATTAATTTAGTGATTCGCCTTGTCTAGGTTGATAGGTCGGATGTTATAGATAAGGAGGATGATGTTCCTATTGTAGATCTTGCTCCTGCTCCTCCTGTTTCCATTCCCCACCAATAGCTTCCAGCTATTAATGTGAATATTTCAGATTTTCTGGATGATTTGAGTCATCATCCCTTAATCTACCTTCATGCAAATGAGGTAATAGTCATTTCCATATTTCTTTTTCCACTTTTGGGGTCGGGGTTTTGATATTGATTTATAATTTGATGTAGGTTCCCAGCTTTACTCAACCTAGAGGGAACTTGTTTAGCATTCACTCCTTATACCAGACCCTCCATCCAGAGTACCAAGAGATTGTCCATTCAAGGGGCTTTCAAGCTTTCTTTTCTATTCTTCCCCGTCGTTACCCCTGGGGTTATATGAGGGCTTTGTCTGAGTGCTGGTTCCACCAGACTTAGTCTCTCTATTTGCTGGATTACGAGGTGATGATGACACCGATGGACTGTCGGTCATCATTGGGTTAGAGTTTATAGGGGCACCAATACCTTTGGTGCCTGACATTTCACTGTCTGTTGTTCAATCCCTTTTGGGAGTTCTTGCCATGGCCCTCAAGGGTTAAACTATTCGCTATGGTCCCTTGAGTGTGGATGCCATAAGTGTGGCTTTAACCGAGCCTCTATCTGCTGATCATAGGGTTAGAGATCATATTCTTCTGCCATTGTTCCTGATTATCATCAAGGGTTGTTTCCTAGCAAAAAACTCCTCGACGGTTTTTTTCGCTTTAGTTAGCGCCACTCATGATGTGGAGCATATCAGAGACTTTGACTAGGGCTTATACACCTTTGCTTATTTCCTTAGAGGGATGCGCCTACATTTAGAGGGCGTGATAGAGGCTTGGCTAAGCTTTTTCCCATTTTTGTTGGTGAGTATTTTTCTTTATCACTCAATTTCATTTTCTCTGATTGTCAATCTTCATGACTGGGGATATTTGGTCTTTACATTTTTAGTATTGGCCTTATGAGATGTTTCCTTGTCTTCTACTCGTTACTACATTAAGTTTGGAGACCTATCCATAGGAACAACGATGGCATCACTATACTCTTCCAGAGGTTCCCGTAGCAGAGGGGTTTACCCACTCTCATTTCTAGTTAGAGTTATTGACTGTTGATGTCTTCACATGGGTTCCCTACTCCGAGGACCAATTGATAGTAGGCTTTAAGGGTGGCTTTCTGACCAGGGTAGAGTATGTATTATCCACTTTTTGGATTCCTCACTTGACTGAAGGAGGCTGGGAGCTCTACTTGGGAGAACGTGCTACAAGGAGCATCAAAGGGGATATTCATGTTCCATTCTCTCCTCCTATTAGACAACACTGGTCTTTATCTCAGCTAGTCACTGAGATTCTCCTTATGGGTTTAGATTGCTTCACTTTATCAGAGGGCCCTTATACTCAGGATGCCTTTCATCTTTGGTGGACTCCTCGCACTAATGGAGCTCAGACCCGTGCCACTCAGTTCATGAGGGATATGGTTCCTGGGTCTATTAGGATGACAGACTGAATAACCTATGTCTAAGAGCCCACTCATTTGGCGCATATTGACAGCTTAACCTAGAGGTTGGACCAGGCACAGTTTTTCATCCGACATTTGGGCAAGGATCCTTCAGAGATAGATTATTTGGATTAGTCTAGCTCTGGTGTTGGCCTCTCCTGTGGTCCATATTTAGATAGCTTTACTGGCATAGATCCCCCTCTCTATCTACTTGACATCCCTTTTGGTATAGATGCAGTAACTTAGGAGGAGTTACAATAGATGGATCGATTGGATGATGTGGAAATCATTGCTTTCTTCTTATAGATTTCTCGTTATCTCTTCTGATACGCCTCTGCTAAATATTGGGCGAATGTGCTCCACTTCTCGTTATACCTTTTAATAGGCCTCTGTTAGAGATGATGTATTAGATGATGATGTATTTAGGAATGTATGTATAATGCTTTTTATTCTTTTCATCATATTTTCATTTATCATTGTTATTTATCATGATGCATGCATTATGTCATGGATATGCATTCACATAGGTGAGTTTAGCATTGACCCCTAAATGGTCTTATGATACGGTTCTACAGATGTCTTCATCTACCGTTAGTCGAATTGAGCATACCCCACCTATACTAATAGCCTCTTCTCTGAGATCATGGTGTGACTGCTTGTCTCCCCCAAATTGGGTGGCAGTCGATCAGCTATTGAGACATTCTATGACCCTTCTAACGTTTCACGTACCCTTGGGCTTTGTAGAGGGCATGATATCTTTTTGGATACCAGAGAGAGAAGATTTTAGATTTGATATCCATGAGCTGACTCCTACATTGTAGGAGTATAAGCGCCTCACTGATTTGCCCTTGGATCGACCTTGTGCTTTGACGACCGTTAATGATATGAGCCGGTAGTTTATGACCCTGACGGGCTTATAACGTAGAGTTATCATGGACGATATTACCTCTGGGCATGTGGTGTCCTTGTATTTCTTGATTGACCGATTTAGGTTTCTAGACAGTTATCTACGACATTCAGGGGACTTCAGCATTACTGAGGGTGAGTGGAAGTTTTCCCGCATAGATATTCTATTGATGTGCGTCGTGGCCTATTTGCATATGCCACTATATATGGACCATCTGGACATTGGCGTGATTATTGTAGTCCGTGCTCTGAGGGAGGGTTGTAGCATCTTGCGTATGATATTGGTGGAGACCTTGAGGTCGAACACATTTTGCCATACCCATCCTGTGGGATTTTTCAAAGGCACTGCCGTCTAGTTGTACATATGGTTTATGACCCATTTTAGACCGATCGACACTTTTAGACATCATGGGTATTATTTCACTTATAAGATAACCATGTTTTTTCTTTTTGGTAGACTAAGTGTACATATGCAGATCCCTAGTTGGCTTTTGTAACAGTGATTTAGGATCCATTTGCGATCTTGCCTTATTTAGGACTCGACTCCTCTTATAGCTTTATTACTCATGCAGTTGGCATAAACTATTTACCCCTAGCGGGTTTGAGAGGGGTGACCACATACCATCCATTGGCTGTCATGGGACTGTTTGATCAGTTTTAGGATATTCACCCCTTTGAAGGGGCATTGGGTCGGTGACTATCAGCTCAGTTTTTGCCAGTAGACGACTTGACCAGGATATATGATTGTTAAACTCGTTGAGAGAGGGCTAATTTTTTGACTAGTCATCTGGGTCGCTCTTCAGAGTATTTTGCATGGCTGGAGGTAGATATTCCATCAGCTATGGTTGTTCACTCAAAGCCGAGTATGGATTCCGATGATGAGGAGCCTATGGAGGACCCTGATTCTTCCACCGAGGATAAGTTATTTGCTGGTTTGATAGCAGCCTTAGTCAATGATTCCCCTAGCGTTTCTACTGCACCTTCTATAGAGTATTTAGAGTAGAGGCTACATCTTATGACATTTGAGAGGGATCAGGCTAGGGCACTAATGTTGACAACCCTTACTAGCCGAGATGCTACTTTTACTAAGAGGGATGATGCTCGAGCTACTCGGGACGTAGCTTTTATTGAGAGAGATGAATCGTGAGCTACTCGGGATGCAGCTTTGGTTAAGAGGGATGATGCTCGAGCATCTCAGGATGCTTCCATTGTTGATAGTACTGCACTTAGATCCCACACGGCTAGCATTATTGCAGATATGAGTGCATTCATGGAGGATCATTGTAGCACTATGCAGATGGTTGTCGATCTTCTGTCTCGCATGGAGACCTTAGGGTAGGAGCTTATAGATTTGCCTCCATCTTCTGAGAGGGATACCATGTTGGACTTGTTGGCCTGTTTATCTACGGGTTTATAGACTAACTTTCATCTTCCTTCATAGACTAGCTAGGTTAGCCATTTTTGTCATGTATAAGATACATTGTATATATCAAACAATAATATATGAAAATGAAATATATTTTGATTCACTTCCCTTTTAGATATGCCTTGTCACTTGCTTGATAGTTGCCACTTTCTTTATGACTCGTTATCTTTATGCATCCGAACTTCTCATTGATGGAAGGATCTTGAGATGTCTTAGGATCTCTCAGAATAGGTTGTTGATCTCTAAGCTTTTCATGTACACCAACTTTTGGTGTCTTGGAACTGGTCTTTGGATATGGTTAAGGTTTTAGCAAGTTTGGCTATTTTTCAAGGGTTTGACTGGACCATAGATGGTTGCCTATGTAATCTTGGAGGGAGATCAGGTATTACGTAGTTCAGGCTTGGCTTGAATGGTTTGAAATTTGTACTTTGTGCATGGATAAAATATATTATGGGAATTTGAGAGGTGTTTATTAAGGTTTAAGCTTGGCTTGAGGGGTTTTTGGATTTTTTTTTGTTTGATTCAAAGGGTTTTCTGGCATTTTTCTAGTTTGACCGCACCATAGATGGTTACCTACGTACTCCCATTGAACAAAGGGGATCAGGTCTTTTGTAGTTCAGGCTTTGTAGTGAAAACTTTAATTGACTTGACTAATTTTTTTTCAGGACCGTGATGGTGTTTTGCATGCATTTCAGACATAGTTCCTCTTCACGGTGTCTAAGTTGTTAAGCTGAGGGAATTCTTCCCCATCCATGTCTTTCAATCTGATGGCTCCTCCTGTCAATACTTCCTTAACAATGAAATGGTCTTCCCAGTTTGAGGAAAACTTTCCTTTGGCTTCATCTTGATTAGAGATGACTTTCATTAGTACCAAGTCATTCTCTTTGAATTGCCAGAGCCAGACTTTCTTGTTGTATGACCGAGCAATCCTTTGCTGATACAACTAACTATGAAAGATGGCTGCAACCCTCATCTCATCTATCAAATATAGCTGGTGGTATTAGTCTTGCAACCAATAATCTTCATCTATCTGAGAATCCATTAACACTCTTAGCGACTCCATTTCTACTTTTAGGGGGAGTACTACTTCCATGCCATAGACCAGTGAGTAGGGGATAGCCCCATTAGAAGTTTGCATTGATGTTCTGTAGGCTAACAGAGTCAGAGGCAACAAGTTAGGCCATTCCTTATGATTGACGGACATCTTTTACATTATTTTCTTGATATTCTTATTGGCTACTTTGACAACACCATTCATCTTGGGACGATAAATGACGGAATTAAGATGTTTAATGTGGAACTTGCTGCACAATTTCTTCATCATCTGGTTGTTCACCTCCAACTGTCCATATCGACAAATGATATTGTTTCTGATGGAACTAATGATTACCTCCTTAGTAACTTTGGGAAAGGAAGCAACCTCTATCCACTTTGTGAAGTAATCAATCACAGTGAAGATGAATCGATGACCATTGCTGGCTTTGGGTTCTATTGGCCCAATCACCTCAATTCCTGATATTGAGAAGGGACACGGGGAATTCATACAATGTAATTTATTTGGAGGAGCGTGGAGGGTGTTTACATGGACTTGGCATTGATAACATCTCTTGACGTGATCATCACAGTTAGCTTTGAGAGAAATCTAATAATACCATGTTCTTAATATATTCTTGGCAAGTAAAGGACCGCTCATGTGTGGACCACATACTCCACCATGGACTTCATCCATGAGTCTTTGGGCTTGATCTTTATTTAGGCATATTAGAAGGCCTATTCCCGCATCCCTTTTGTAAAGTGAATCTCTGCTAAAATAGAATTTTATAGCCATTTTATGGATCCGCTTTCTTTCAGCTTGACTTTCTCCAGCGGGCATAGAGCCATCTCAAATATATTCTTTTATGTTATGATACTAAGACTGTTTGATGCGACGTAGTTCATCTGATATTTCTCTAATGTAATTTCCATATGCTGGTGCCTTTTGGCATACAGATTTGATATTAAGAATTCCCCTCCTATCAGATATGTAGATCAAGGAAGCCAATGTTGCTAATGTATCAACAAAGTCATTCCTACTTTAAAGGATATGGATAAAGGTTATTTCTTCAAACTCTATAGCCATCTTGATAACTTGCTGATGATAGGGCAGCAAATGCAATTCTTTAATATAATACTCCTCGATGGTTTATTTGATGACCAACTCAGAATCTCCAAAGACCAACAACCGTTTGATATCCATGGATTGGGCCAGTTTCAATCCCATTATACATCCTTTATACTCAGCTGTGTTATTGGTATTGACAAACTATAACTTGATGGCCATGGGATACTGTTCTCCCAAAATATATACTAGAACTGCCCCTGCTCCGGCACCTTCCATGTTTACTGCTCCGTCAAAATATAATTTCCAAGATTAGACTGTATTTTCCTGATAGATTTGTTGAATTGTCATTATTCCTTCATCCGAGAAATATGTTTCCAAGGGTTCAAAATTCCAGGCTATTCCGCTCAATCGCGTAGCGTTTTTATTCCTAATTTGGCCTTTTTCAGCTTGTAAAAACTCCTTTGCAACTCGAACTGGACCGAGTCGGAGGGGTGGGCCCCATTCTCACTATATCTTTTGATAGGCCTCTGTTAGATGTAGGGCGTCTGTGCCCTATTTCCCTGTATTTCTAGTTGTACAGAGATGTATTGAATGATGATATACTTAGGAATGTATGTATAGTTATTCATTCCCTATAACATATTTCCATTTATTACGCCCCCAAAACAGTATACATCACCCATCTTGAGTCGCCAGATACATGGTACATACATAACTCAACTACAAACTTAATTATACAACCGTCGTAAAATACGACAAAAACATAAGTCGAGAGTTTAAACACGAATATTTTCTTCTAGACAATATCCACACTCAATGGAGTCCTCATTACAATTATTATCACACTATTTTATAAAAATAGTGAGGACTACTATAGCCACCATCTCGGACCATCACTCCATTCCCCGACTCGTCCCAGCTATATTCTCATTTCCTGAAGAGAACAATGAAAGAAAGGGTGAGCTCAACTAGCCCAGTAAGAAATATTATGACTAAGATAATGAAGAATAAATTATCCTTAGCCTTCAACAGTATAACAACTGATAGAATACAATAGACAATAAGTTTTAGATCAACAACTCGCAATGAATAAGCAATCCATTAAAGAGTCAAGTAGAGCATGATATCTACTATCTTCTATGATTTAAAAGTTTATCATCAATTTTATCCTTGTAATACTCATCAACAGCTTCTTTATTATACCCAAGACAAATAGAACTTTCATCACCGCCTTCACCGAACCACCAAAGATGTTAGTTAAATTCATAATTCATGTTTATAATAATGTGAATCAACAATTTCTCCTCGCCACAAAGGCTTAATAGAACATTTACTCAATATCCTTACCCCAAAGGCTAAAGATATTCAAATGTAATAACAATGATCATACCAATCATTGTCTATCTTTGCACTACACGCCCAAAGATATTCAACTATAAAACCAATGGTCATGATCATACCAATCAATTGTCTCGTTAAAGCACTACTACCAAAGACATTCAATCGTTAACTAATGGTCATGATCCTACCAATCACATCATCGAATTATCCATGCACTACGCACCAAGGATATTCATTCATTATCATCACATACACCCGTCTTTGATCACGGCCAAAGCTATCAATTATGATACGACCAAATCTTCAATCAACGCTCATCTTAAGACGTACAAAGATATACAATCAGAAAACAATAATCAATAAATTCATCTTTGCACGTAAGCCAAAGATATACAACTATAAAAACCAATAATCAACAATTCATCTTGCACGTAAGCGTAGATATAAAAATATACAATCTTTTCAATAATCGTAAACCTACGATCGTAAGCCAAAAGATGACTTTCATCACAATATAAGCATGAGGATGATGACAATGATATAAGCATTAATCAACGAAAATCAAGGATAAATATTAAAGACTTTAAATTTATCCAGAGTTTAAAAATATCCAAATTGTCAACACGTATATCGCTTTGTGAGTAAAATTCAAGAATAATATTCATGTACCAAAAATAATTTGGACAGAAAAGAAATATATTTTTCTGTAAATAGTACCTCGTGAATAAGAACTCGTGAATAAGTAACTCATGAATAAGAATCATGAATAAGAATCATAAATAGTATTCATATTCATATATAGTACCGTATACATAAATAATGTCATATACGCAAATAAATGTCATATATACATGAATAGTGTCGATATACGTGAATAGTGTCATATACGTGAATAAGAAACCCCACACAAAAAGATAAAGTTTCACAATAAAATCCATATCAATATTTATAACACCTTAATCCAAATGTTATAAATCACTTAATAATCTCATAATCTAATATTATTAATATTACCACAATATTTTAATCATTTCTTAAACTTATAAATAATTTATTTTAATTGTTTACACTTTACTAATTAATGCATTTAATCATCCTAAAATGCCAAACTCATAAGATTTCATCACCAATAACCAAAACTCTCATCAAAAATCAGATATATACCTTATATAGGATTCTCAAGCCATAAAATCCTATTTTCAAATTTTCTTACTTCACATAACATATTTAATTCATTTACTCATAACTAGTCCATTTTCATGAAAAATACCAAATCAAGACAAACAAATTTTCTTTTCTCGGGATTTAGCGTAATATAGTCCCATATTGAATATATATTTTTCTCGTAATTTTAAAATTCATTTACTATTTTTCATATGACTAAAACTGCCAATATTTAGACATTTATCAAAAATTGTACTTTTGTCCAAAAATTTCCAAAATTTACAGTGGTATACCGCTATTATATAGATGTACTCCCAATAAAAATTTCACCAATTTTGAGTTAACCACAAGGAGTTATAAGGGTTTACTTTTAAAATAGTCTTTTCCCATAAAATTCATAACTCCTAATCTATACATCCAAAAATCGCCATTTTTGGACACAATCTAGAAAACTCATCAAATTATCATTTCAAATTTTTCCAGAATTTTTGAGGGTCGGAAAATTATGAAATCGCCTCGCGTAAACCCTTTACTTACAACTATTGAACTAAAATAATATTCCTTACTTAATATTGAATCGAAAATAATATTCCTTATGAATATTAAACTAATATAATGAATATTGAACGATAATAATATTCATACTTAATACAAAAAATAATATCTCTTCGTAATATAAAAATAATAACCCTTACCTCGTAAGAAGACCGAATATCGGAGTAAAGAAGTAGCAGACTCACTCTTCTTCTTTCTCTCTATAGCTTCTCTCTCTATAGCTTCTATCTCTATAATTGCTTTTGTGAGACTTAGTGAATTGGTGAGAAATGAAGGAAGAATGAGCTTCTATTTATAGGAAAATATAGTTTCAATAATTGCACATTTTGGGGCTCAAAATATTACAAGATAATACCTTCCTCTTTTCTTCATTTTTAATTTAGTCCTCGCAAGTATTATCAAACTTGCACCACCTCCCCCTAATAGTAAATCATGTGAATCAATAGTAAATCATGTGACTCAATAGTTCTAAACATGTGAAAAAATTAATTATAGATAAGACCTTCATCTATACCTCCATTTTTAATTTAGTCATGCAAGTATTATCAATCTTGCACCAACTCCCTTAATAGTAAATCATGTGAATCAATAGTACACACATGTGAACACATAGTTATAAGCATGTGAATTAATAGCACTTAATTGCTCAGTTAACCAATTAATTATCCAATTGGTCAATATAACTTCCAGACATCAATTATCATCGAAATAAATGTCGATTTTCACTAACACTAATAATTCCAACACAATGGAAATATCAATTTCATCTTTAATCAACACGAAACTTATTCATCATTAATATTATAACTCACAATATTTAACAACCAAAAGTGCTCCTGTGAAAGAGGGGCTTTCCGATAAGGATTTCTCCTTATCATGCGCAATTAATTAGATGACCAAACCTCTCCTCGATGTAACTTCTAGACATTGTCAATATTGCAAATAATAATATGAATAACTTTGTCGCCTCAATTATTGATTTAATAATATAACATATTATGCGTATGATATTGTGACAATAATTGAATCAATAATATGAGAGATATGATGCAAAGAATTATCGTAGTAATAATTGAGTATAACTAGTGACTTCTCACGTAAGCATCAATAATCAATACTACGTGCTACTACGCAACCAATGCCAGACATTATACTTTTATCACCCGATTATTTTATGACAACTTGCTTACTTTGAAAAAATTTCACATATCACCCTTTAACTTTAACCTTTTATCAATTTAACCATTTACTAAATAGAATAATTATAAGAAAATTGAATACTTTCATTTCATAAAATTCGGGGTCTCACAATCTCCCTCCTTATGAAATTTCGCCTCAAAATTTACGTACCGTAGTTCAAGAGATGAGAATACCTTGCTTTTCTTTTCTGATTGTACCTTCCCATCTATTTCCTCTCTATCATGATTTTCCCATTTCTCATCTCCTCCTATATTTCATATATCATTCTAGAATATAGTTTCAAAATAAGGGTTAATTGACATATCACATATTATCCCTATATTCTCGACCGACCAATTAAATACCAAATAAACTTAGGTAGGTCATACTAGCGGAAGGAATTCCCCCTCCCCTCCTAGTTCTTGTCTCACATCTCACCAGGATCATATCCCTAAGCTTTGATACCAACCGTGACGCCCCAAAATAGTATACATCACCCATCTTGAGTCGCCAGACACATGGTACAAAAATCAACTACAAACTTAATTATACAACTGTCGTGTAAAAATACGACAAAAAACATAGCCGAGAGTTTAAACACACTAATATTGCTTCTAGACAATATCCACACTCAATGGAGTCCTCATTACAATTATTATCACACTATTTTATAAAAATAGTGAGGACTACTATAGCCACCATCTCTCGACCATCACTCCATTCCCCGACTCGTCCCAAATATATTCTCATTTCCTCAAGAGAACAAGGAAAGAAAAGGTGAGCTCAACTAGCCCAAAGAAGAAATATTATGACTAAGATAATGAAGAATAAATTATCCTTAGCCTTCAACAAAGATAACAACCGATAGAATACAATAGACAATAAGTTTTAGATCAACAACTCAAATGAATAAGCAATCCATTAAAGAGTCAAGTAGAGCATAATATCTACTATCTTCTATGATTTAAAAGTTTATCATCAATTTTATCCCTCGTAATACTCATCAACAGCTTCTTTATTATACCCAAGACAAATAGAACTTTCATCACCGCCTTCACCGAACCACCAAAGATGTTAGTTAAATTCACAATTCATGTTTATAATAATGTGAATCAACAATTTCTCCTCGCCACAAAGGCTTAATAGAATATTTACTCAATATCCTTACCCCAAAGGCTAAAGATATTCAAATGTAATAACAATGATCATACTAATCAATCAGCTTGTCTATCTTTTTGCACTATTGCCAAAAGATATTCAACTATAAAACCAATGGTCATGATCATACCAATCAATTGTCCTCGTCAAAGGCACTACTACCAAAAAGACATTCAACTGTTAACTAATGGTCATGATCCTCGCCAATCACATCATCGAATTATCCATGCACTACGCCAAGGATATTAGTATCATTATCATGATCATGTCATACACCGGTTTCTTGCACACGGGCCATAGCTATCATCAATTAATGCCTATATCTTGCACTACGTAATAAAGATATCAATCAACAATTCATCTTAAACGTAAGTCAAAGATATACTATCAGAAAACCAATAATCAATAAATCCATCTTTGCACGTAAGCCAAAGATATACAACTCAGAAACCAATAATCAATAAATTCCATCTTTGCACGTAAGCCAAAGATATACAACTATAAAAACCAATAATCAACAATTCATCTACGCACGTAAGCCAAAGATGACTTTCATCACAATATAAGCATGAGGATGATGACAATGATATAATGATTAATCAAATCAAACGAAATCAAGGATAAATATTAAAGACTTTAAATTTATCCAGAGTTTAAAAATATCCAAATTGTCAACACGATACTTCTTTGGAGTAAAATTCAAGAATAATATTCATGTACCAAAAATAATTTGGACAAAAAGAAATATATTTTTCGGTAAATAAGACCCCGTGAATAGTAACTCATGAATAAGAACTCATGAATAAGAACTCATGAATAGAACTCATGAATAGTAACTCATGAATAGTAATCAGTAAATAGTACCGTATATTCGTACATAAAAATGTCATATACATAAATAATGTCATATACATGAATAGTGTCATATACATGAATAGTGTCGATACGTGAATAAGAACTCCCAAAGACAAAAAGATAAAGTTTCACAATAAAATCCATATCAATATTTATAACACCTTAATCCAAATGTTATAAATCACTTAATAATCTCATAATCTAATATTATTAATATTACCACAATATTTTAATCATTTCTTAAACTTATAAATAATTTATTTTAATTGTTTACACTTTACTAATTAATGCATTTAATCATCCTAAAATGCCAAACTCATAAGATTTCATCACCAATAACCAAAACTCTCATCAAAAATCAGATATACCTTATATAGGATTCTCAAGCCATAAAATCCTATTTTCCAATTTTCTTACTTCACATAACATATTTAATTCATTTACTCATAACTAGTCCATTTTCATGAAAAAATACCAAATCAAGACAAACAAATTTTCTTTTTCTCGATTTAGCGTAATATAGTCCCATATTGAATATATATTTTTCTCGTAATTTTAAAATTCATTTACTATTTTCATATGACTAAAATCGCCAATATTTAGACATTTATCAAAAATTATACTTTTGTCCAAAATTTTCAAAATTTATAGGGTATATCGTTGTTATATAGATGTACTCCCAATAAAATTTCACCAATTTTGAGTTAACCACAAGGAGTTATAAGGGTTTACTTTTAAAATAGTCTTTTCCCATAAAATTCATAACTCCTATCTATACATCCAAAAATCGCCATTTTTGGACACAATCTAGAAAACTCATCAAATTATCATTTCAAATTTTTCCAGAATTTTTGAGGGTCGAAAAATTATGAAACTACCCCTCGCGTAAACCCTTTACTTACAATCTATTGAACGAAAAAAAATAATATTCCTTACTTAATATTGAATAAAAATAATATTCCTTACTTAATATTAAACTAATATAATGAATATTGAACGATAATAATATTCATACTGATATAAAAATAATATCTCTCTTCGTAATATAAAAATAATAACCCTTACCTCGTAAGAAGACCGATACTCGGAGTAAAAGAAGTAGCAGCAGACTACTCTTCTTCTTTCTCTCTATAGCTTTCTCTCTATAGCTTCTATCTCTATAATTGCTCTTGTGAGACTTAGTGAATTGGTGAGAAATGAAGGAAGAATGAGCTTCTATTTATAGAAAAATATAGTTTCAATAATTGCACATTTTGGGGCTCAAAATATTACAAGATAATACCTTCCTCTTTTTTTTTTCATTTTAATTTAGTCCCGCAAGTATTATCAAACTTGCACCACCTCCCTAATAGTAAATCATGTGAATCAATAGTAAATCATGTGACTCAATAGTTCTAAACATGTGAAAAAATTAATTACAAGATAAGACCTTCAACTATACCTCCATTTTTAATTTAGTCATGCAAGTATTATCAATCTTGCACCAACTCCCTTAATAGTAAATCATGTGAATCACTAATACACACATGTGAACACATAGTTATAATCATGTGAATTAATAACAATTAATTGCTCATTTATCCAATTAATTACCCGATTGGTCAATATAACTTCCAGACACCAATTATCATCGAAATAAATGTCGATTTTAACTAACACTAATAATCCCAACACAATAGAAATATCAATTTCATCTTTAATCAACACGAAATTATTTATCATTAATATTATAACTCACAATATTTAACAACCAGGTCGTTCCTCAAGAAAGAGGGGCTTTCCGATAAGGATTTCTCCTTATCAAGCGCCGCAATTAGGTGACCAAACCTCTCCTCGATGTAACTTCTAGACCTCGATATTGTAAATAATTATGAATAACATCAATAATTATTGATTTAATAATAAACATAATATGAATAACTTTGTCATCTCAATTATTGATTTAATAATATAATATATTATATAGATAATTGATATATCGATGACAATAATTGAATCAATAATATGAGAGATATGATGCAAGAATTATCAGAGTAATAATTGAGTATAACTTTCAAATATCACCCTTAACTTCTCACAATAACCATCAATAATCAATACCGAAAATTGAATACTAATTCATAAACCACAAGCCATGACATTATACTTTTTTATCACCGATTATATTTTGACATCTTGTCTCATTGGTTTACTTTGAAAAATTTTCACATATCACCCTTAAACTTTTAACCTTTATCAATTTAACCATTTACTAAATAGAATAATTATTATAAGAAACCCATGAATACTTTCTTTTCATAAAATTACGGCATTTTTTTTATGTACAAGGCTCAGTTCACCCTACAACTTCATTACTCATGAGCCTGGCATGGATTATCTCCCTTTGCCTAGTTTAAGGGGCATGACGACTTACCACCCACTAGATGTGATGTCACAGTTTGACCAATTTCAGGACTTCCATCCTTTTGAGGGGTCATTAGGTCAGCGCTTAGCTTCTCGCCACTTATCATCAGAGGATAGATCCAGGTTGTATGTCTGTTGGGATCAGCGTGAGCTAGCTGAGTTATTCGTTAGCCATCTAGGTTGTTCTGTAGAGTATTCCACATGGATGGAGACAGAGACGGCATTGACTATGGAAGTATCCACAATGTAGGGGATTGATTCCGATGATGGGGAGACTATGGAGGAGACTTATATTCCCATCGAGGAGGATTTATCTACTAGGTTGCCAATAGTTGTGATGGATTCTCCTACTATGAGTGCTACTGTGATTCAGCATTCAACACAGTATCTGGAGAAGAGTCTACATCTGATGACCTTTGAGAAAGATCAGGCTAAGGCCTTGATGTTGACAACTCTTGATGGGAGAGATGCAACTCTATTAGAGAGAGACGAGGCAAAATCAACTAGAGATGCCTTGATTATAGAGCGGGATGCTTCCCTATCTGCCCGAGATGTGGCCGTCACAAACAGTACTTCAGTGAGATCCCTTATGACTGGCATCCTTGCTGATATGAGTGCCTACATTGATGAGCATAATGTCACCATGCAGTTAGCCTCGGATCTGCTAGCTCGTATAGATACCATTACGCAGGAGCTTGAAACGTTACCTCCTTCTTTGGAGAGGGATGCTATGTTAGATCTGATAGTCCGTATACATACAGATCTGTAGATAGACTTGTATTTTCCTGCACAGACTAGCTTAGCCATTTTTTCATGTACAGTACATATGTATATATTAAACAACATTATATATGGCAGGGAAATATTTTTTTATTCACTTCCCTTTTAGTTGTGCCTTGATACTTGCTTGATATTTTCCTGTTTCTTCAGGGCTTGTGATCTTGATGCATTCTAAACTCATCCTTGATGTGTGGACATTGAGACATCGCAGGATCTTTCAAAATGGATCATTGATCTGTGTGTATCCCTACCATCTTTGGTGTCTTGGGACTGGTCTCTATATGGAAATGAGTAGAGGAGTATGGCTTTTCCTCTCTAAAATTGACCGCACCACAGATGGTCGCCAGTACTCCTATTTAAGACGAGCCTAGTTAATTCCGTCTCTTATGGATTGGTGTTGCTCTTTGAGGCACAACCGCAACTTAGATAATCGTCGAATCTCCTATTCGAAAGGAGAGGTCAGGTAGTTCCATCCCTTTGGTCTGAAGCCGATGAAATGTGGTGGATTGAAGTTTGATCCTAGTACCAGGTGACACGTATTTGTGTTTTTGTAGGGGGTTAGACCAAACCATAAATGGCTGCTTATGTACTCCTATTGAAGAGGAGATCAGGTCTGCGTAGTTCAAACCTGGTGTAAGAGGTTCAACGCTGAATGTAAAAGGGTGTAGGAATGTTTTTGTTGTTTTTGTTTTTGTAGAGAAAGTGCAGAAGTGTTATTGTTGTTTTTTGTTTTTGTAGAGAAGGGGCAGAAATGTTTTTGTTTGTTTTTTTTATTACGACTGGGCCATATAGAATATGGTTGCCTACGTACTCCCGGGTATCAGGGAGATCAGGTCGACGTAGTTCGCCCCTCAGGATGATTTGCAGCCAAAGAAAAGTTTGAATCCCATACGCAGGCTAAACTGCGAGGAAAGAAAGTTTGATCCCATGTTTGGGACAAACTGCAGGTGTGGAAAAAGTTTGATCCTAAGTTCAGGACAAACTTCAAGTGTGAAAAAGTTTGATCCTATGTTCAGGACAAACTGCAGGTGTGAAAGGTTCAATCCCTGGTGGGATAATCGAAATTGTATGAAAGGTTTAAAATGGGGTGAAACCAGGTTGCTGGCTTGAAGAGTATGTTTCCCTAAGGGGCAGAAGAGTATGTAAAAAGGGTTAGAAAACCAGAATGACTGTTGATCTGATGATCCAAAACCAAGAGATTTGTTTGATGGTAACCTTAGACATAGTACCATTTCACGGTGTCCGAGTTGATGAGTTGTCGAAATTCAACGCCATCCATTTCATGTAGTCTGAGAGTGCCTCCTGTCAATACCTCCTTAACAACAAATGGGCCTTCCCAATTTGGATTGAATTTTCCCTTAGATTGATCTTGGTTGTCAATGATTTTCTTCAAAACCAAGTTATGTTGTTTAAACTACCGTAGTTAGACTTTTCTGTTGTAGGATCTAGCGATCCTTTGTTGATATAACTAACCATGAAAGATAGCCGCGATTCACCTTTCGTCTATTAGAGACAATTGGTGATATTTATCTTATACACATTGGTCTTCATCCAGCTGAGCGTCCATCAACACTCTGAGGGATTCCATTTCCACCACTATGGGGAGCACTGCTTCCATCCCAAAGGCTAATGAGTAAGGTTTTTCCCCAGCAGAAGTACGCATTGAAGTTTTGTAGGCTAATAAAGTCAGAGGCAAGAAGTCACGCCATCCTTTATGATTGGCGGACATCTTCTGCATGATCTTCTTGATGTTTTTATTAGCCGCTTCAATAGCACCATTCATCTTTGGACGGTAGATGACGGGGTTAAGTTGTTTGATGTGGAATTTACTGCATAACTCCTCCATCATTTTGTTGTTAAGGTTCTTAGCATTGTTAGACACAATTACCTCTTGTTTTCTATATCGACAAATGACATTGTTTCTGATAAAAGAAATGATGACTTATTTGGTAACCCTGGGGAAGGAGGCTGCTTCTACCCACTTGGTGAAGTACTCGATCATGGTGAAGATAAATCGATGCCCATTACTGGCTTTAGGCTTGATGGTCCCGATCAGGTCTATTCCCCACATTGAGAAGGGCCATGTCGAACTCATATTGTGGAGATCCCTTGGAGGGCGTGGATAGCATTTCCATGCATTTGGTATTGATAGCACCTCTTGACATGATCATCACAGTCAGCTTTAAGCGTAAGCCAACAATGCCCTGTTATGAGGATCTTCTTAACAAGTAGGGGGAGCTCATGTGTGGGCCACATACTCCACCATGGATTTCATCCATGAGCCTCTGAGCTTGGTCTTTGTCAAGACATCTAAGGAGACCTAATCCTACATCTCTTTTGTAGAGTGCATCTTCGCTCAGGTAGAATTTCATAGCAATTCGATGGATCCGCCTTTTTTCAATCGGGCTCGCCTCAGCGGGTGTAGATCCATCTCGCAAATACTCCTTGATATGTTGATACCAAGGGTGTTGGATGGGAGGTAGCTTATCCGATACATCTCCAATGTAATTCCCATAGGTTGGATCCTTTTGTAGGGTAACTGGGATGTTTGGCATGTTTTCATTGTCATGTATATTGATCAAGGAGGCCAATGTTGCTAGCGCATCTGCAAAAGTATTCCTACTCCAAGGAATGTGGAGGAAGTTTACTTCTTCGAACTCCGAAGCCATCTGTAAAACTTGTCGATGGTAAGGCAGCAAATGTAGCTCTTTGGTTTGATAGATTCACGTGGTTTGTTTGGTTACCAACTCCGAATCGCAAAGATAATTAATCGTCTGATGCCTATTGAGTGAGAAAGTTTTAGCCCCATGATACAGCCTTCATACTCGGTTGTGTTGTTGGTGCTGACAAACTGCAATTTAACGGCGATGGGATACTGCTCCCCCGTACCGAACACTAGAACTGCTCCAGCTCCAGAACCTTCCATGTTAATAGCTCCATCAAAATATATTTTCCACGTATGGCATTCATTGTACTGATGGTGTTGCTGAATTGCCATGACCCCTTCATCGGGGAAGTATGTTTCTAATGGTTTGTAATCCCCTACGGGTGCGGCGGCCAGTTGATCCGCAATTCCTTGTCCTTTAATGGACTTTTGTGTCACGTAGACGATGTCAAATTGTTGCAGAATCAACTGCCATTTGGACAGCCGACAATTCAGTATGGGCTTACTGAACACGTATTTGAGAGGATCCACGCGGGATATGAGATGGGTTATGTGACCATGGAGGTAATGTTGTAACCTCATGAAAGCCCATGCTAAAGCACAACAAGTCTTCTCAATTAGAGTGTACTTGTGTTCACTGCTGCTGAATCTTTTGTTGAGGTAATAGATAGCTCGTTCTTGGCCTCTATCATCTTTCTGTCCCAGCATTTAGCCTATAGCATTGTCATTAATGGAGAGGTACATGAACAGGGGAACACCATCCCTAGGTGGTACCTAGATAGGAGCGTTAACCAATTACTCTTTGATTGTATGGAAGGCTTTCTGACACTAATCATTCCATTTCATGGAGGAGTTCTTCCTTAACAGCTTGAAGATGGGCTCACAGGTTGCTGTGAGTTGAGAAATAAACCTGCTAATGAAGTTGATTCTTCCCAAAAATCCCCGTATTTCCTTTTCTGTCTGAGGAACGGGAATTTCCTTGATGGCCTAGATTTTGGTGGGATCAAGCTCAATCCCTTTGTGGGTGACTAGGAAACCTAGCAACTTGCCTGAGTTAATGCAAAAAGTGCACTTAGTTGGATTCAACTTCAAGTTGTACTTACGCAACCTGTTGAAAAAGCTTTCTGAGATGGTCTAAGTGGTCTTCCTCCCTTCGGGATTTGACAATGATGTCATCCATGTAGATCTCTATCTCTTTGTGCATTAAGTCATGGAAAAGAGCCATCATAGCTCTCTGATAGGCTGCTTCGGCATTGATGAGGCCAAATGACAATCGTCTATAACAAAAGGTTCCCCAAGGCGTGATGAAAGCAGTTTTCTCACGATCCTCCTCAACAACCATAATCTGATGATACTCCGCAAAGCAATCCGTAAAGGAGTACATGCCGTATTGAGCAGTATTGTCAATGAGAATTTGGATAAATGGTACGTGAAATCTATTCTTAAGGCAAGCTTTGTTCAGATCCCAGTAATCCACGTAAACTCGCACTTTTCCTCCTGGTTTAGGCACGGGGAATATGTTTGATAACCACTCATGGAATGTAGACGCCATGATGATACATGCTTGAAATTGTTTCACAATTTCTTCTGTAACCTTTAAACTCCACTCAGGTTTCAATCGCCTGATCTACTGCCTAACTGGCTTGAATCCATCTTTAATGGGAAGGAAATGAAGGAAAATGTCAGTGGACAAACCCACCATGTCTTCGTGAGACCATGCAAACACATCATGGAATTGGGTTAGTAGCGCAACCATGTCATTTCGTTAGTTTGGAGTGAGGTCTGAACCAATCTGGATTATCTTAGGGTTTTCTAAGGTTCCAAGCTTGAAAGAAGTGGTTTGATCAAGATTAGATTTAGGTTTGTCTTCGACCCATTCCTTGATCTCCTGAGGTGTCTCCATGTCCTCTTGTATTTCCATCAAGTCTGAGTCCAACTTTTTATCAAAGTTACAGTCCTTGTGAAGAAAAGGCACCTCATCAGCAAGTACATGCACATCTAAATTTAGAGTCCTGAAACAAAATATGCTTTCACTTAATATATGAAACTGTTCAATCATACAAAGTGTTAGCATGTACTGATAAAACAAATGCTAATACTGTACATAAAAGTAAGCAGTTAAAGTTATCTACAGGGCAGATGAAATTTCTGCCCGTTTTACCCTCGTCGACCAATGCATGGAGTGGTGCTCGAATTGTCCAGGGTAAAGTCTTGATGGACTGCAGTGATGGAGGGGCTATCATCGTCCTCCTATTCCCTGATGATGACCATGATATCTAGGAAATCATCATCTGGGGTGTATCTATTGGTATGCTCATCATGGACAATGATGTGTATGCCTAACATCATCGGGGCGATGTCTTGTTTACGTTTCTGTTCCCTCTCTTCCACTTCAGGATCAGGAATCAGGACCTCTTTTGCTTTAACCGGTACTGGTTTAGGAAATAGCGTAACCATAATATGGGTTGGCACCTTTACCAGAGATTGTATCAGCTTAGGAGTAGCAGGTGGAGAAATTCGTCGTGTGGCTGAAGTTGAAGGAATCTATTTGTGCTTATGAGAATTTATGTGACTAGAGCTGGTAGAATAGCCTAATCCAGCTGTCCCTGTTTGACTGGGAACTTGAATAGGGTGCTTAATACCCTGATGCTCTTTTCCCAACCCTTGTCCAGGTTGATAACCCAATGACATCATTTCTTGAGTGACCAGCATAACCTCGGCAGAAATCTTGGGTGTGAGAGGTGGTGCCCCAATGGGATGGTAATGAGTGTTCCTCACCTCCAGGGCGTGGAAACTGACCTGCTCAACTTCTGAATTGAAGCTGATGAGTGGTATGTCATTTTGTTCCAAACATTCCAGCTCGACATTAACAGTGACTAGGCTATTATTGATAATGTACTTGAGTTTCTAATGAAGGGTGGAAGTGACAGCTCCAGCTATATGAATCCATGGTCTTCCCAATAGCAGGTTGTATCCTGTGGCTATTTTGAGCACATGAAAGGATACATTGAATGTATGTAGACCAATCTCCACTAGTAATTCAATTACTCCAACGGCGTTTCGTCGAAATCCATCAAAAGCTTTGATAATCGTATGACTTCTTTTGATCATCTTGGGGTTGATGTTCATCTTCTCCAAGGTAGCATAAGGACAGATGTTAAGAGATAAACCTCCATCTATCAAGACTCCCTCAACCATGTATCTAGAGGACAACACTGTTATATGCAATGACCAATCCCTTCAGCGGGTATGTCGTCATTAGTGAAAGATATCACATTGTTGTTGAAAATGTGATCAACCAGATGTTGGAATTTTTCCACATCCACTAATTTCGGTAAATGGGCTTCTTCCAAGACCCTTAGTAATATTTTCCTGTGATCTTTAGAAGCAAAAACCAAGTCCAATACGGAAATTTGCTGTGGAGCTTCTCTCAAGCTTAAAACCACCTTAGCTTCGTTATGGCCCATGGTACGGAGGAACTCCTCAATCTTCTCCATGAGAACTTTCCCATTTGATTTATTGTCGGGCTTCATCACCCGATGGGGAAGATACAGTGGATTCTCCTTCGACACTGCAGCAGTAGTATGTGAAGTAGATCCTTCAGCCTGCCCATAATTCCATGGGACATTATGTAGGCTGACAACAGGATATTGTGGTCTGAATGGTAAGTTAATTGGCTCTGGTGCAACCACTTTCTAAGGATTGTCAGCTCCTTTGAGTTGAATTGCTTGTATTATGAGTGGTCTGGCAGCCAAATCATCCTCAGCGGAGATAACTTCTATGTCGTCCTTCCATTTTATAGGACACGTGTGCCCACTCTCGAGTAACAAAGTGTCATCGTCTGCCATTTGCAGGACACCGCTGTCAATTAAATTTTGAATAAGGTGGCGGAGTGCCCAGCATTCTTCTGTGTTGTGACCGCGAGAGTTTGAGTGATATTGGTATACTCCCTCAGAATTAAAAAGTCTGAAACGGAGATTGATTGGAGGTAGAAGGGATGTAATTCTTCCTTCATGGATCAACATTTGAAATATCTCCTCCATAGGTTGGCCAAGATATGTAAATTCCCGTTTGTTGGCAAAATCCCGACGGGCCTTGGAACTTGCTCTTTTTGCAACTTTATCCTCCAGTGTTTCACTTTCTAAAGGAGAAGATGGAATATTCATGACAAAAAGAAGGATAATAGCATGCTCTTGACTAATTAATTGGCGTGCGACTTGGTGTTGATGAATCACCAGTTCTGCCAACTGATCTACTTGTTTACAAAGAGCTTTAATCTTTTGCTCCATCATAAATTGGAACTGCGAATAATCCCATCTGTCAGCACCGTCCTTGCTGGTCCGGGAAGATGTTAAGTTATAATATTCATGAACGCAATCAAATTGCACAAAATAAGCGAAAGCATGTCAAATCAGAGTTTTAAAGTTTTACAAACCATATACCCGGATCATCCTTTATGCACAATTATTAATTAAACGAAAATATGAAGAACAAGAATCACACCCTTGAATATTCGAGCTTCCTCAAGTACAAGTTCACCTCCAATCTTTTTCGCGCTCAACTTGAATCCACCGGGTTTGGTTCCTTCCTTTGATCAACGTTAGCCACCCAAGTGTTTGGCCTCTAGAGGTGATCCACTAAGGAAGAAGAAATATTCAAGAAGAAGGGTGTTTGGCATAACCCTAGTTTTCTATCTCTATAGAAAAAGGTGTACTCTCCAACAATTGGAATCACGTATGTTGTGAAAAAGTCAACAACCACATCACTCATAATAAGACTCCTCTTATTTATAGATGTGGGCAACCCTCCTTAACAATTAAGGAATTGAGTTTTATTTTAATTAATTAAATTCCTTTAATTAATTAGGCTCTCAATCTTATTAGGAATAATTAATTAAACTCTTTTGATTAATTAGCCTCCTAATCTTATTAGAATATATGAGAGTACTTTTATTAATTAATTCCCAAACTCCTATAGGAATTAAATAATAATAATAATAATAAGACTCTTCTTATTAATTTATATTTAATATTTCAAAAATATTAAATAATAAATATTAAATTATTTAATTTATTCTATCACCATAGATTAAATTAAATATATTTAACTTATTATTACGATTATGTCATTAACTTCTTAAATAATTATTCTTCCTTTTATGGTGTGACCCTTTATGTGACGCCCCCAAAACAGGTATACATCACCCATCTTGAGTCGCCAGATACATGGTAAATAAATTCAAATACAACTTAATTATACAACAAATGTAAAAATACGACAAAACATAATCTGAGAGTTTAAAAAGAATATTGTCATCTAGACAATATCCACACTCAATGGTGTCCTCATTACAATTATTATCACATTATTCCATAGAATAGTGAGGACTACTAAAGGCCATTTATCCTGGACCATCACACCATTCCCCACTCGTCCCAACTATATTCTCATTTCACAGAGAAAACAATGAAAGAAAGGGTGAGCTCAACTAGCCCAGTAAGAAATATTATAACTAAGATAATGTAGAATAAATTATCCTTAGCCTTCAATAGTATAAAAACTGATAGAATACAATAGACAACAAGTTTTAGATCAACAACTGCAGCGGGAAATAAGCAATCCATTAAAAGAGTAAAGTAGAGCACAAAATCTACTTTCTTCTATGATTTAAAAAGTTTTTCATCAACTTTATCACTGAGACTCAGCTTAATAAATAAAATCAAATCATCCCTGCACCACGGCCAAGGATATTCATGTAATCATCAATGGTCATGATTATACCGAATAATCCTTGGTCATAATCATACCCATAACTATCCATCAATGCATTACAGGCCAATGAGGACTTTTACCACATCATTCGTCACATTACGGTCATGATTATACCGAATAATCCCTGGTCATAATCATACCAAGTCCATCTATGCACATAAGCCAAAGATGACTTTCATCACAATATAAGCATGAGGATGATGACAATGACATAATAATTCAATAAAACAAGTTCAAGGATAAATTTTAAAGATTTATAATTTAATTTATCCAGGAATCAATAACGTCCAAATTGTCAACATGATACTGCTTTGTAGAGTAAAATTCAAGAATTATATTCTTGTACCAAAAATAATTTGGACAGAAAACAAATATATTTTTCGGGTGAATAGTACCCCGACACAAAAAGTATCCCGAATACCCGAGTGAATGATACTAGAGTGAATAGTAATCGAGTGAATAGTAACATATGAATAGTAACTCGTGAATAGTACTCTGGCACGAAAGTACCCCGAATACCCGAGTGAATAATACCAGAGTGAATAGTAACTGGGTGAATAGTAACTCGTAACAAAAAAATACCAAAGAAAATGATATTTCATGACAAGTACAAAAGAAATGATATCCTAGATGAGTATAATAGAATATACGAAACTGCAAATGGATTTTCACCCGCCATGCGGTAATCCACATAGACAGATCATTTCCATAATTTAATAAATAATGAATACGAAGGATCATTCACCATGCATGCGATAATCCACATAGACAGTTATTCCAATAGAATAATAAAGAATGGAATATCAATAGAATTCACCAGGCATGCAATAGATAAAGCCTGATGAGGTATTCCAACAGAATAATAATAAAAATGGAACCGAATTCATGCGTAATCCGCATGCATGTGATATTCCAATAGAATAATAAAGAATGGAACCAGGTCATGCGTAATCCGCACAGACAGGATATTCCAACAGAATAATAAAGAACGGAACCAGGTTATGCGTAATTCGCACATACAGGATATTCCAACAGATTAATAAAGAATGGAATAACAACAGAATTCACCAAGCATGCGATAGATCAAGATGCATCGTTATTCCAATGTAATAATAAAGAATGGAATAACAGAAGAATTTCACCATGGATGCGGTACTTCGCATAGATAGGTTATTCCAACATAATAATAAAGAATGGAATAACAACCCTTACGAGTATTGAAAGAAAATAACTCTCTTCATGAATACGAATGAATAATACCCCTTACCTTAGAAGAAAACTAGATACGGGAATAGTAAGGTAGCAGACTTCTCTTCTTCTTTCTCTCTATAATTTCTCTATAATAATTGCTCTAAAGCTTTAGTGAACTGGTGAGAAATGAAGGAAGAATGAGCTTCTATTTATAGAAAAATATAGTTTCGATAATTGCATGTTTTGGGGCTCAAAATATTACAGTACAATACCTTCAACTTTTCTTTCATTTTTAATTTAGTCCTGCAAGTATTATCAAACTTGCACCATCTCCCCTAATAGTAAATCATGTGAATCAATAGTAAATCATGTGAATCAATAGTTCTAGACATGTGAAAATACGAATTACAGTATAGTACCTCCATCTATACCTCCATTTTTAAATTAGTCATGCAAGTATTATCAATCTTGCACCAACTCCCCTAATAGTAAATGAATGTGAATCAATAGTACACACATGTGAACAAATAGTTATAATCATGTGAATCAATAGTAATTAATTGCTCATTTACCCGGTTAATTACCCGATTGGTCAATATAACCTCCAGACATCAATTATTATCGAAATAAATGCCGATTTACACTAACACTAATAATTCCCACACAATGGAACTATCAATTTCATCTTTAATCAACACGAACTTATTCATCATTAATATAATAATTCACAATATTTAACAACCAGGTCATTCCTAGGAAAGAGGGGGCTTTCCGATAAGGATTTCTCCTTATTGGCGCGCAATTAGGTGACCAAACCTCTCTTTGACAGAACTTCTAGACATTGTCAACATTGCAAATATTATTATGAATAATTTTGCCGTCTCAATTATTGATTTAATAATATAACATATTATACAGATGATACTGTGACAATAATTGAATCAATAATATGAGAGATATGATGCAACAATTCTCAGAGCAATAATTGAGTATAACCGAGTGACTTCTTACGTAAGCATCAATAATCAATACCGTATGCTACTATACAACCACGCCAGACATCGTACTTTTTACTACCGAGTAGTTCAACAGTTTTAATGGTAACACTTTCGCCGTTATTTTTATTAAAAGATAATTCTGTCATTTTTTAACTACGACAATACTTCCGTTGTGGGGTCCACCAATGATTGTGTCATCGTACAGATATTCTCCGATAAAAAGAATATTTCCCGACACAACGAATATTTTATAACAACTTGCATACTTTGCAAAATTTATAAATATTACCCACAACTATAACATTATATCAAATCCACACCATAATATTCAAAAAAAATATTTCGAGATTTTTAAATCTTTATTCATAAAATTTGGGGTCTCACACTTTAGGTTCTCCGTATTAAAGCGGTTGTGAATAAATCAATTTTAACAATTCTAATCTTATTTAAATAAATAAATTAAACTATTAATTTATTTAAATAAATAATATTTATTCTACAATAGGGATAAGCCTCCCTAGCGATTAACGACTTTCCAGATAATATAAATTTCAACATTAATCATAAAAGAACCTTTGAGTAAATAGTTACAATACAATTCAAACCTTCCACCATACAGTGTCCCAATTAAATATAAGACATGGAATTACTGTCAAGTCTTATTTTATTTAATTATATGTATTTCGACTCTTAAATGCACAACACCAAATAATGCAAATTAGAAACTCCTTTCTAATTTCATTTTGTCTTGGCCAAGGACTAATGGGTTGTCATTTATCGAATCACATAGGAAATTTCTCTTCGTTTACTAGAAGCAGTAGATTCTTTATTGATCATACATTATCTCTATGTATAACTTATTATACCCAAGCATACCGTTTGATATACCCTAAGGGTCTTAAGGAATAAGTCAAAGTATAACTCATCATATACAAGATACTATGATGATCTCAAGTCCAAGGATCACTTGTACTACTATCACTACATGAATTCCTATTGACAGGCAAGTAAAACTCCATTAGGTATTCCTTAGCGAGCCACGTTCAGTGAACTTATTCTCTAATAAGCACCTACATACTTACTTTAGTGTCTCCACACAAATGATCATGAGATCAATCATCCCCATCCAATGAGCAAGCAAGGTATGTACCAATCTATTCGGATTCACTAATCCCTAATTTAGTAATCCAACGATTGAGAACTATTTTAGTTTTAAGCTTTCTAAGAATTTAGATCTCATTAGAATGATCAGCATCATTATTCTAAAAGCATTGTTTAAAACTATGGGTTTATCACATATTATAAAATAGCATCATGTATATAATTAAAAGCCTTTAATAAATTAATACTTTTTATTAATAAATGAATAAGATTGTTACAAAGTGTATGCTTTATCTTCAAACATGATTGGCTTATGTGCATACTACTTTCAGAAGATTCAAAAACGTAATTGGAACTCTGTCCACTGCTCCAATTAAGCATATTGACCTCTCCTTCTTTGTGTTGAGAAAGAGGATTGTCTTGCAAATGAGGTTGGTCAGGTTTAGTCACGACAATCTCCCCATTGTTAATTAAGTCCTGGATCTTATGTTTCAAGGCCCATCAATCCTAAGAATCATGTCCCGGTGCCCCGACATGATAAGCACACTTCCGAGTAGCATTAAAACACTTCCCATTTGGGTTGGCTGGTGGAAGAAGATGTGTAATTTTCTTCTGAGTAGTCAGGAGAATAAGGATATTCTCGAGCGAGTCCCCTAAGGGTGTGAACACTCGGGGGCATCTGACTTCTCCACCTTTAGGCAATGGAGGGTTTGAAGATTGTGCTTGCAAAGGGGAGTAATTTCTCCCCTGGATAGGCATATTCTAACTGCCTTTTTGACCTTGTAGTATCAAGGAAACATCTTCCTCTTTCTTTTTATGGACCCTCCGGGGGTTGTTTCCATAAGTTCTAGACTGGATGTGCTCAGCAACTGCTTTAAGAGCGGCTAGGTCTTGAATCTTTCCTGACTTCAATCCCATCTCAGCCATCTCTTCGTGCTTGATCATTTTAGAAAATGGCTTGCCAATGCCAGACTCTTTTATAGAAAGGAGCTTCTTGTATGTCTATGAAAGGTCATGACCATTTCTGATTCCGTCATGGAAGGAATGACTTGAGCAGCAAGGCGCCTCCACCTTTGAACATACTCTCTAAAAGACTCAGTAGATTTTTTCTTGACCTTGGTAATCTGGTAACGGTCAGGAGCCATCTGAGATTGAAAGTTGTACTGAGTGAGGAAGGGATGAGCTAGTTCCTCCTAGCTATGGATCTTTAAGTTGTCTAATCTGGTATACCACGATCGGGCTTCTCCAGTCAGATTCTTCTGGAACAGCTGCATTCTGAGCTTCTCGTCCTCTGCATAAGATCCAAGTTCTCCTATGAATATATTCAAATGTGTGTAAGGATCTCCTATCCCATCATACTTTTCAAAGTCAGGAGTTTTGACCTTCTCTGGATAATGAACACCAGGGAATATGTAATAATTCGGGATTTCAAATAATCCAAAATTTACGAATAAATTTTATTATTATTATTATTATTATTATTATTATTATTATTATTATTATTATTATTTATTTATTTATTTAATACTGACATTGACTGTTAATATTGTACTATGTATCTATGATATGAGTCTCGAGAAGTGGTCAATTTGTGTATTGACTGAAAATAAGGAATAGAGTTGTGCTTAACAACTTTAGCAACCCTAAACCTAAGTTTGGATAGGTATTTGACAGAAATTTCAGTTAAAATAATTGTAACTGTGAGTATGTGCTTGTACTATAAAAAGTTAATGACCAATGATTGACTAGATAGGGTTTAAACTTTGTAAACCCTAATATGAGATTAGAAACCCTAATCTCAGATTGAGAAACCCTAATGTACAGTTAAAAACCCTAATTGTATATCGGGAAACCCTAATTTTAAATTCGGGATTCCTAAACCCTACTTAGGAAACCCTAATCCTAATTAGTAAGCCTTAATGTGCTTGATAAGAATTAATGTAATTAGTAATCACTAATTATATTTTTATCATCCTAATTTTCTATTTTGAAAATCCTAATTTAAATTTTTTGAAAACTAATGATTTAAAACCTAAAGGTTAGAACCTTAGAGTTAAACCCTAAGGGTTTGAATAAAAGACTAGTATGCCATTAAAATTTCAATGAGAATGTCCAAAATGCCCTTACTTGTAAGCTTAAAGTTTTTCTAAAAATTGCATGACTCATCATGTTAGGTATTGACCATGTGCTAGAAAATCAAAATACAATTTGATCTAGAGTGCCACCTTACATGATTACATACATACATCAGATCTAAATTAGAGAATTAAAAGGAGAGAAAGTTTACACTTTTGATTCATTTGCTACCAAACACTCAACAAACATCTTCTCTCTCCTAACTTTCAAAAATATCAAGTAAATCAGTCCTTAGAACATCCCTTAGATCACATAATAACAGTTTAGGAGATCAAAGATCAAGTATATTCAAGAGAAGGTATAAAGCTCTAAATCTATTTTGATCTTGTATGCTTAAGTCAAATTTGTGTTTATATAAGTGTTATAAGGTGTTTTATGATGATCTATGGTGATATACCATAGATCCATAGCATCAAAGTGGGTAAAAAGTGATGTTTTTCAAAACTGTTCTTGAATAAAATTTGTGGACTGACAAGCTAATGTCAGGAGCCACAGATTCTTGTTCGTTGGTTGTTTTTGATGCTTTAAAGTTTTAATTTGTAGCCTGATATGAGATCTTTATTCTGTAAGTGAAAGAACAATCATTAGATGTCTGGATTTGAAATTATAATCGGTCAAAACCCGTTGACCGGGCATGACCAAATGCATTCTGGGTAACCCAGAAAGCATTTTTCTATGTCTGAAAATATTTTCAAGCTCTTTGATCTGTCAAGTTGTAAGGGTTATGATGATGTTGTTGTATACTATTTGTAGCCTGTTGTCTAGACAATAGATTCATGCTTTAAGATCCTTTATATCATAAACATATGGAACGTAATGGGTGGTCAAACCTAGTCATTTGGTCACGAACACAGTTTCTATAAAAAAACCCAGAAACTTTTTGAGCAATTTTTCTGACCTTGTTTGACTAAGCTATATCTGGTTATTGTTTTGTTGTTGGACCGATGTATTGCTTCAGTAATGTTTCTTGACATATGTACTAGATCTATGAACCAAGAAACCACCTATCTAATGACCAGAACCTAACTTAAAATGGGCATGAAAGTGACCAGACAAAGTTCTAGGTTTCTAGGGAAACCCAATTAAAGTCTGACAAGATTTTTCACAGCTCAGATTTCGTTGTTGTGTTGATGTATGACCTATCTATTGGTTGATAGTTGTAGTGGTGCATACGTACTATAAGATCAACGTTTAAACATGACCTAGAAACATTTCGAGATGAGATTAAAATTCGATCAAACAGGGCACCTCGAACACTAACTTATCAGTGTTCTTGAGGCCAAGAACACATATGGCGACGGAAAGCGTCGCTATATGCTATAGCAACGGTTTAATTAGTTTTTATTTTCTAATTTTCTAAAAATTAATTAAAAATAGAAATAAATTATAAAAATTACCAAAAATGGTTTTAAAAATTATTTTAAATTATGAAAAATAATTTACGACTTATTTGGGATATTTTTATTAATATTTATAATTATTTGAATATTAATGATATTTAATTTATTTAATTACTATATTAAATAAATTAGAGAAAATGATTTAATATTACGAAAAATCATTTTAAATAAGAATAATGTATTTAAAAATATTTTGAGTTATAAAATGTAACTTTTAATATTTTTAGAGAATTTTCATTAATAATTTAATATTAATTATATTAGATTTATTTGATTATTAAATTAAATAAATAAGTTTAAAATGATTTTATTAATTTAAAAATTATTTTAAATGAGAATAAAGTTTTAGAAAATATTTTGAATTATAAAATATAATTTTTAATATTTTTGGAGAATTCTCATTAATAAATTAATATTAATCATATTAGATTTATTTAATTATTATATTAAATAAATGAATTAAAAATGGTTTTATTGATTTAAAAATGAGAAAAATGATTTTAAAATATTTGAAGTTATAATTAATGACTTTTAATATTTTGATGATAATTTCATTAATATTTAAATATTAATGGTGATGGTTTAAAAATGATTTTAATTATTTAAAAATCATTTAAGTAGAATATTGATGATTTAAAAATATTGTAAGTTATTAATAATAACTTTAATATTTTAACAAGTATAACATTAATATTTTATATTATTAAAATATTAATAATGATAAGATTATTTGATAATTGAATGTTTTAAGTGTTTGAAAAATTATTATAAATTACAATAATTATTTATATATTATTAAAAGCTTAGAAAATGTTATTAATGATAATTGACTTATCCAAAATAATATTGAAGCTTAGAGACCAAGTTTAATTGACAATAACTGTGTTAATTGTCAGATAGGGTGACCTGTACACCGAAAATTGACCCAAGTCCAACCAGACTGAACTAGTTAGACTTGATAAGTGTTTATATAGGTTATAAACACTGATGTGGCTATGTGGTAATGTGCCTAGGAACAGGTTTGACTGTAATTACAGTGATTCGTGTTGTTAAATATTGTGCTAATTGCGAGACCGACATTGTTGATTATAGGTTTTACGAAAGCAAATAATTATATTGTGTAGCAGTAATCAACGCGAAAGGCAAGTTTCCTAACTCAACTTGAGTTACTATTTTTCAAGCATGGTAGTGAATAATTATTGATAGTTATTCACATCTATAATGATTGTTGTAATTCGTACGTAGTGAAATTGAATAGTGTTCTATTACTTGAACTAATTATAAATCATATCTTAGCTAATTGTTTAGGCGAGACTAATATTTGTTAAAGCATGAAATGTTCTATTATGAACTGAATTGTTATCAGAAGATCTATATCATTGATTTTCGGCTAGATTAGTATTGTTATTAATTATTGAAATCATAGTATTTCTTTGAAAGTAATCCAAACCATATTGTTATGGTACGGACTCGTGAAGTAAAACTGAGATGAACAAATTTTAATGTCATAAATCAAACTATGAACTATTATTGAGTATTATGCATAATATAGGGTACAAAGGAGTTGGCCACTCCAGGTACTTGCAGAAGAATATAGTTTAGTTTTTATAACTGATTTATATTCTTGTGGTAATTTAGTTTTAATAACTAAATGATTCCCCTATTAGTTCATGATCCTCTGTGATCACTCAGCATGAAATATGGGTATATCCCAATTTATTAAATATTGTTGCAGTATTGTTAATTCAATTGAATATTATTGAATCTTTGAAAGAATTATACTCTTTCATCTCGAATATGTTATTCAGTATGAGATAGTAGAAAGTTTTATTATTGAGATTGAATTATTATTCCGCTACCTCGAAAGCATTTGATTGTTACTGAAGTTCTATACAAGCTAGACTCTTCTATTCATGATATAATTCATTTATTGTATATTTTAACTTGCGGGGCTAACTTGTTGCTTAACCTTGCTAAATAAAATATTTTAGCTAGGAACGATGAGGCCAGCGGGGCTAAGCAGAATAAAGGGAAAGGCATAGTGCTGGAGTAGTCTTATGTTAAGCATATTTAATATGTTGTTTTGTAAACCCTTTTTGTATATCTAAAGGGTAAGCTTGTATTGCTAAGGTTAGATGACCTGGGATAATGTTGTTAATCTATTAATTAATATTATGTAAGTTTATATTCATCAATGAATGGGTAGTTAGATGTTAATATATTGTGGATCGTGAGCACCAAACTCGGGGTCGAGTAACCCGAATTTAGAGGCGTCATGAGTTTTGTATCAAAGCTATAGGTTATAAACCTTAAGTGGGGTGGGTAAACCCTAGGATTATAACCATAAGCGTGATAGAGAATACTCATTTAGAGTACTATGTGAGAGATTGATAAAACATATTAATAGTGAGATATGAGAACTTATAGTGTGACAATTTCGTACTGGTGAAGTATTAATCAAGTTGTTTAAACCGATTGTAGGATGTCGGGAGAAGATAAGATGAGTGTGGAGATGCTCGCGGTTATTGCAGCAATGACATTAGCCGAGGTGCCAACGAAGAATGAGTCAATTAAGGAAGTTTTAAGAGACGAACCTGCGATAAATCTAGCAAGCGATCATGACGAGTACCCCGAGATGGAGCTGGATGAAGAAGAAGAATTATATTCCAAAGAAACAAAGGTGGAGCCAAAAATAAAGATCAAAGATGGGGAAGAAGGCAAAGTAGCAATCGAAGAAGGTCAAGCATCTGCAGAAGTTCAAGACTCAAGGACTAAAGTACTTCTTCTAAAGGAATTATGGAAGACAGAAAGAGCATTACGCGAGATGACAGAAGAATGAAATAATCTGAAGGCACAAGTCGATAGAATGAGGGTTAAGCATAGTGTACCATCTAAAGATGTAAGTAAGAAAAAGAACGGTAATAAAAGGAAAAAGAACTATGACAGTGACAACAACACAGAGAATTCGCATTCAAAGAATTAACTAGTATGTGGCAAGTGTGGAAAGAACCGTTTGGGAAAATGTATGTGGGGTAAGAATGTGTGTTACAATTGTGGTCAGGAAGGACATCTATCACCCAATTGTCCTAAACCAAAGAAAGGAGGATGTTTTGCATGTGGTGGAATGAGTCATAGGGTTAAGAATTGTCCTAAAAGAAGACAGGTGAAGGGAGTGGACAGTAGATAGTTTAAGTTTGAGTGATAATATCTTTTGGTAGAAGATTATGATATTAAAAGTTGTAATATCGAGAACGATGAGTGAACATATGTAAATATATGTATATGTTTGTATGAATAAAATCTTTATGTTCTATATGAATATAAGATTAAGATTACTTTGTGAGTTCTTAAAACTCATACTTATGGTAAGTTCATGACTCATAATTATGTGAAATGTTCTGAACCCCTCAGCGAATGGACACTAAAGGTCTGACTAAGATAAGTTCATACAATCATATAATTGTGGCAAGTTTCGGAAATCATAAGTGTGGTAAGTTTGACGAACTGGGAATAACTATGTGTGAATAGAGAATTTTAACTTTTTGTGTAAAGTTCGAAAATTATAACTTTTGTTTAAAGTTGTGTTGTTAATCCTGATATTTATTAAAAAGGGATAGTAATATGTGTGTAAATACTAAATGTACTATGTGCTATTTGAATAAATACGCGATTATATGAGAAATATGTGTTGAATGCTTATTGTATTAAGAATTTCTGACGAAAAGAATTAATGTAAGAATTTTTTTATTTAAATCAGATCATGCCGCCTAGAAGACAGCATTGAAATCAAAGAGAAGAGTAGTCGGTAAATAATGAAGGAGGTCAAGCATACCCAATGCAAAACTTTGCAAATATGATAGCCGAAGCTATGGAAAATAGAGCTCCAGCTGCAAGAGGAAGAGCGAGAAATCAACCAACTGATAGATTGGCAAATTTCAAGGACTTTAAAGCAGTAGGACCGCCTGAATTCAAAGGGACCACTGATCCGATTGACGCCCAAACTTGGGTGAAGGAGATGGAGAAAGCATTCATCATTGCGCGAGTGGAAGAAGAGCAGAAGACGGCCTTTGCAACATACTTAATGAAGGGAGAAGCTAATTATTGGTGGGAGACAAATTATGCGAGAGCCGGTACAGCAGTAGTAACCTGGACAAGGTTTAAGGAATTATTTTTCGAAATTTTTTTCTCAGAAAGTATGCAAGCAAGAATGGAAGTAAACTTTTTGGAGTTGAAGCACGAGAATATATCGGTTGCAGAATACGCCGCTAAATTAAACCAACTAGCGAGATTTGCTCTGCATCAGGTGGACACTAAGGTACGAAAGGCACGAAGGTTTGAGAATGGACTAAATCCAGCGATATATAGCAAGGTAGTTGTGTTGCAGATTAAGACATTTTCGGCCCTGTTGGAAAAAGAAATCATCGCCAAAAGAGAAAGTGAAGCTGTGTCAAGGTATCATCAAGAAAAGAAGAAGAAAACGAATGAAGGAGGTAACAGTGGAGGAAGTAATTCTAATAAGCGTAAATAGAAGGACAATAGTGACTCTGGGATAAGTTATGAGATAATAGAAAGAGAGTTGAGCCATGTGCCAAATGCGGTAAAAAGCATCCAGGAGTATGTTTGAAGGGAAAAGGGGTGTGTTTTAACTGTGGACAAGAGGGATACATCTCTCCAAATTGTCCAAGTCCAAAGATGATATCAAGTTGTTTTTCATGTGGATCGCTAGAACATCAAATTTGTAACTGTCCAAAGAAGAATGCAGAAAAAGGAAGCAATAATAAAGGAAACAATGAAGGAACAACAAGCGATCAAAAGGACACTCTTAGTCAGGAAGACCAACGGCCCGTACATTCAACATGATGGCGCAGGATACGGTGGTTGCCCACGAGGTGGTAGTAGGTAACGATTTCGTTTAAAAATTTAAATTACGCGAGTAATCTTAGTTAAATATTGTTGTGAATGGTTTTCTTTTATAAATCCAAGTCACACATTAGAATATAAGACACAAATTAATATTTTGTTGATAAAATTAATTGATGCTACAATTTTAAAAGATTGTAGAGAATAAGAAAGCGGTGATTCCGAGGACGGAATCCTTTTAAGGAGGGGTGAATGTAATAACCTGGGATTTCGAATAATCCAAAATTTACAAATAATTTTGTTTATATTATTATTTATTTAATATTGACATTAACTGTTAATATTGTACTATGTATCTGTGATACGAGTCTCGAGAAGTGGTCAATTTGTGTATTGACTGAAAAATAGGAGTAGAGTTGTGCTTAAGAGCTTTAGAAACCCTAACCCTAAGTTCGAATAAGGATTCGACAGAAATTTCAGTTAAAATAATTGTAACTGTGAGTATGTGCTTGTACTGTACAAAGTTAATGACCAATGATTGACTGGGTAGGGTTTAAACTTTGTAAACCCTAATATGAGATTAGAAACCCTAATCTCATATTGAGAAACCCTAATGTACAGTTAAAAACCCTAATTATATGTCAGGAAACCCTAATTTTAAATTCGGGATTCCTAAACCCTACTTAGGAAACCCTAATCCTAATTAGTAAGCCTTAATGTGCTTGATAACAATTAATGTAATTAGTAATCACTAATTATATTTCTATCATCTTAATTTTCTATTTTGAAAATCCTAATTTAAATTTTTGGGAAACTAATGATTTAAAACCTTAGGGTTAGAACCTTAGGGTTAAACCCTAAGGATTTGAATAAAAGACTAGTATGCCATTAAAATTTCAATGAGAATGTCCAAAATGCCCTTACTTGTAAGCATAAAGTTTTTCTAAAAATTGCATGACTCATCATGTTAGGTATTGACCATGTGCTAGAAAATCAAAATACAATTTGATCTAGAGTGCCACCTTACATGTATTACATACATTGTATCTAAATTAGAGAATTAAAAGGAGAGAAAGTTTACACTTTTGATTCATTTGCTACCAAACACTCAACAGACATCTTCTCTCTCCTAACTTTCAAAAATATCAAGTAAATCAGTCCTTAGAACATCCCTTAGATCACATAATATCAGTTTAGGAGATCAAAGATCAAGCATATTCAAGAGAAGGTATAAAGCTCTAGATCTATTTTGATCTTGTATGCTTAAGTTAAATTTGTGTTTTTGTGTTTATATAAGTGTTATAAGGTGTTTTATGATGATCTATTGTGATATACCATAGATCCATAGCATCAAAGTGGGTAAAAAGTAATGTTTTTCAAAACTATTCTTGAACAAAATTCGTGGTCTGACAAGCTAATGTCAGGAGCCACAAATTCTTGTTCGTTGGTTGTTTTTGATGCTTTAAGGTTTTAATTTGTAGCCTGATATGAGATCTGTATTCTGCAACTGAAAGAACAGTCATTAGATGTCTGGATTTGAAATTATAATCGATCAAAACCCGTTGACCGGGCATGACCAAATGCATTCTGGGTAACTTAGAAAGCATTTTTCAATGTCTAACAATATTTTCAAGCTCTTTGATCTATCAGGTTGTAAGGGTTATGATGATGTTGTTGTATACTATTTGTAGCCTGTTGTCTGGACAATAGATCCATGCTTTAAGTCCCTTTATATCATAAACATATGGAACGTAATGGGTGGTCAAACCTAGTCATTTGGCCACAGACACAATTTCTGGAAAAAAAACCCAAAAACTTTTTGAACAATTTTTCTGACCTTGTTTGACTAAGCTATATCTGGTTATTGTTTTGTTGTTGGACCGATGTTTTGCTTCATTAATGTTCCTTGACATATGTACTAGATCTATGAACCAAGAAACCACCTATCTAATGACCAGAACCTAACATAAAATGGGCATGAAAGTGACCAGACTAAGTTCTGGGTTTCTGGGGAAACCCAATTAATGTCTGACAAGATTTTTCACAGCTCAGATTTCGTTGTTGTGTTGATGTATGACCTATCTATTGGTTGATAGTTGTAGTTGTGCATATGTACTATAAGATCAACATTTAAACATAACCTAAAAACATTTCGAGATGAGATTAAAATTCGGTTAAACAGGGCACCTCGAACACTGACTTGTCAGTGTTCTTGAGGCCAAGAATATCTATGGCGAAGGAAAGTGTCGCTATATGCTATAGCGACGGTTTAATTAGTTTTTATTTTCTGATTTTCTGAAAATTAATTAAAAATAGAAATAAATTATAAAAATTACCAAAAAGGGTTTTAAAAATTATTTTTAAATTATGAAAAATAATTTCTGACTATTTGGGATATTTTTCATTAATATTTATAATTATTTGAATATTAATGATATTTAATTTATTTAATTAGTATATTAAATAAATTGGAAAAAATGATTTAATATTAAGAAAAATCATTTTAAATAAGAATAATGTATTTAAAAATATTTTGATTTATAAAATGTAACTTTTAATATTTTTAAAGAATTTTCATTAATAATTTAATATTAATGATATTAGATTTGTTTGATTATTAAATTAAATAAATAAGTTAAAAATGATTTTATTAATTTAAAAATCATTTTAAACGAGAATAAAGTGTTGGAAAATATTTTGAATTATAAAATATAATTTTCAATATTTTTGGAGAATTCTCATTAATAAATTAATATTAATGATATTAGATTTATTTAATTATTATATTAAATAAATGAATTAAAAATGGTTTTATTGATTTAAAAATTATTTAAAAATGAGAAAATGATTTAAAAATATTTGAAGTTATAATTAATGACTTTTAATATTTTGATGATAATTTCATTAATATTTAAATATTAATGGTGATGGTTTAAAAATGTTTTTAATTATTTAAAATTATTTAAGTAGAATATTGATGATTTAAAAATATTTTAAGTTATTAATAATAACTTTAATATTTTGACAAGTATAACATTAATATTTTTATATTATTAAATATTAATGATGATAAGATTATTTGATAATTGAATGATTTAAGTGTTTGAAAAAATATTATAAATTATAATAATTGTTTATATATTATTAAAAGCTTCCAAAAAATGTTATTAATGATAATTGACTTATCTAAAATAATATTGAAGCTTAGAGACCAAGTTTAATTGACAATAACTGTGTTAATTATCGGATAAGGTGACCTGTACACCGAAAATTGACTAAAGTCCAACCAGACTGAACTAGTTAGACTTGATAAGTGTTTATATAGGTTATAAACAGTAATGTGGCTATGTGGTAATGTGCCTAGGAACAGGTTTGACTGTAAATTACAGTGATTCGTGTTGTTAAATATTGTGCTAATTGTGAGACCGACATTGTTGATTATAGGTTTTACGAAAGCAGATAATTATATTGTGTAGCAGTAATCAACGCGAAAGGCATGTTTCAAGCATGGTAGTGAATAATTATTGATAGTTATTCACATCTATAATGATTGTTGTAATTCGTACGTAGTGAAATTGAATAATGTTCTATTACTTGAACTAATTATAAATCATGTCTCAGCTAATTGTTTAGGCAAGACTAATATTTGTTAAAGCATAAAATGTTCTATTATGAACTGAATTGTTATCAGAAGATTTATGCCATTGATTTTGGCTAGATTTGTATTGTTATTAATTATTGAAATCATAGTATTTCTTTGAAAGTAATCCAAACCATATTGTTATGGTACGGACTCGTGAAGTAAAACTGAGATGAACAAATTTTAATGTCATAAATCAACCTATGAACTATTATTGAGTATTATGCATAATATAGGGTACAAAGGAGTTGGCCACTCTAGGTACTTGCATAAGAATATAGTTTAGTTTTTATAACTGATTTATATTCTTGTGGTAATTTAGTTTTAATAACTAAATGATTCCTCTATTAGTTCATGATCCTCTGTGATCACTCAGCATGAAATCTGGGTATATCCCACTTTATTGAATATTGTTGTAGTATTGTTAATTCAATTGAATATTATTGAATCTTTGAAAGAATTATACTCTTTCTTCTCGGATATGTTATTCAGTATGAGATAGTAGAAAGTTTTATTATTGCGATTGAATTATTATTCCGCCACCTCGAAAGCATTTGATTGTTACTGAAGTTCTATACAAGCTAGACTCTTCTATTCATGATATAAATCATTTATTGTATATTTTAACTTGTGGGGCTAACTTGTTGCTTAACCTTGCTAAATAAAATATTTTAGCTAGGAACGATGAGGCCAGCGGGGCTAAGCAGAATAAAGGGAAAGGCATAGTGCTGGAGTAGTCTTATGTTAAGCATATTTAAATGTTGTTTTGTAAACCCTTTTTGTATATCTAAAGGGTAAGCTTGTATTGCTAAGGTTAGATGACCTGGGATAATGTTGTTAATCTATTAATTAATATTATGTAAGTTTATATTCATCAATGAATGGGTAGTTAGATGTTAATATATTGTGGATCGTGAGCACCAAACTCGGGGGTCAGGTAACCCAAATTTGGGGGCGTCACAGGTTTGTATCAAAGCTATAGGTTATAAACCTTAAGTGGGGGTGGATAAACCCTAGGATTATAACCATAAGCGTGATAGAGAATACTCATTTAGAGTACTATGTGAGAGATTGATAAAACATATTAATAGTGAGATATGAGAACTCATAGTGTGACAATTTCGTACTGGTGAAGTATTAATCAAGTTCTTTAAACCGATTGTAGGATGTCGGGAGAAGATAAGATGAGTGTGGAGATGCCCGCGGCTATTGCAGCAATGACATTAGCCGAGGTGCCAACGAAGAATGAGTCAATTAAGGAAGTTTTAATAGACGAACCTGCGGTTCAAGAATTGTTTTATTTGAACCTTGTGTTCCTCCTTGTGCAGAGGATTCTATATGTATGGGTATTCGTGAACCCTGAGTAGATTAGTGTAGTTCTTTAAGCAGAAAAGCCAAATCTATGATTTGTTTGCTTAATCCATCAAACTCTTCTCCTGAGAGAAGAGCATGATTAGACTGGTCAGACAAAGACATAGTTAGCTGTAGGCTCGTGGCCTTTTTGGATTTTAAGCGGGTAACAGACTCAATTATTTCCCTACAAAAACTTATATAGTTTAGTCTTAAGGAATTTATAAATATTTATATGCTATCATAATGTGTCCATTTTAGAAATATTATCCTACAAAACGGGTGTCATTTGATAGCATGTCATGCATGTGCAAATATTCTTCATATTTTCCATTACATAGAGATGAACATGGAATGAAATTACAAGTAATTATCTTTACAAGTAATTTAAAAAATGGAGAGCATGAAGATACTTTCCTCTGTGTTTGGTTTATTAGAGGCTGACCTATCTTAGGTTACTCTCGCGGTTTTTTGGCGTGAAGGTTCCTAGATCATCGCAATTTACTTGACGTGAAGTTAATCTGGTCTTTCAACTGGAGCGAATCTTGGTGGTGTCTTTCCTAAGCCTCGTTTGAATTAGTCTTCCTACGAGTCCAGTAATCAAACACCAACAGGATAGCCTCCTGGTGGAAGAACCACATAACATACATTCACATACAACGTGTCTCACCGTTTATAAAAATTATGACATGTGCGAAGCACTAATATCACAGATAGATATATTACAGTGCAATAAGTAAAATGCATTCGTACACATTCAATAAAAAATGTAAATGCAACATTCACACACAAGCATATAACAGTTTTGAAAAGCTTGTAGTAGCGGCTTAAGCCCTCTTATAAGTTCCCCAGCAGTCGCCACATGTTGACGTCGGGATTTTTATTTGTCCATTTTCTATTCTTGTTCTTTGGTGTTCTCATGTTATGTGAGATTTGTTTGAAAAAATAAGTGAAAAAGGTCCGACATGTATTTGTCGAAGATTTGTCTGTAAGAGTCGCCAGTTGGTGTTTTTAACTAGTAGCACTAATGCAACCGAGAAAAGGTTTGCACATTGACCCAATGATGTGACATTGCTAAACGGGTTTGTGAAACCAAGATTCATTTGGGTTTGGGGGCCTGATTATGTGGGGGAAGGTGTTAGGCACCCCCCCGACATTCGTGTTACTACAGTGACCGCCACTTTTCAAGAAATTGTTATATGAATGTGTGTGTGTGTGTATGTGTGTGGGTCAATGTGCTATTATTTGGAAGTAGTGTGAGGCCTCGTTCGCACCTATATACAAAGGGTTTGAATTTGTATGAAAAATTAAATTTTAAACATGATATAGCAGTGAAGTTTTGTAAAAGATGTTTTTCAAACCCTGTGCTCAATAGTAATTGAGACCTTTTCATACTTCTATTTTATTATTAAATGTTCGGCTTAATTGCTTTTATTTTCGAGATGCGAAGCATCTTCGAGAAAATAATATATAGCAGTGCCAAACTTCTCATGGGCATAAAAGCCATCTAAGGAAATTCAAACACCATGAATAATTTACAAGCTATTTACAACTGAAATGTCCATCACGAGAACCGAATCTAGATTCAGTAGACTGAATCTGTGATCACATGATTCCTAGGCTCACATGATGCCGTAGTTTATATTAAAATTACTAAGCAGTTATATATGTAAAAGCTGTAAATTTATATACAGGCATGATCAACCACCATGAAGCACCTCCATGGGGGATCAAAAATGTAAATATATAAAAGCGGTATATATATAGGGACATGATCAACCACCACGAAGCACCTCCATGGGAGATTAGAAATGAAAATAAAGCAGTAAATGAGATCAACCGCCACGAAGTAAACTCCAGGCAGGACGAAATGTAAATAAAGCAGTAAAAGGCCATGAAGTAAACTCCATGCCTGACAGAAATGTGTGTGTATATATATATAGCGACAAATCGCTGAAATGATAAAATGAGTCAAGATCGATATATATCATGTGCGTTTACCGCTTATATATATATATATATATATATATATATATACACACACACACCTAGGCTCAATCAAGGCATACCTCGATAATGTTAGTCCATATGTATATATATATAGTATATATATATAAGTATAATATGCAGACAGAAATGAAAACCACGGACCGAAGTCTGGGTATACACACACAACACGACTCTCAATGTGAAGAAGAGTGTGTGCAAAGATGAAAAGAAAGGTTTTATAATGTGTAAGGCTTACAGTGGGCTGCCAAAGAAGACTTCTATGACTTTAAGTCGATGAACACTCGGCTCCCGCCGGTAAAAATATAGCTATATGTGAGCTAACAAGTGATTAAAATGAGAAAGCACTCAATATAGGGTGTGTACAGAGCAAATTGGACAGGGCTTCCTCGCCTTTTTTCTCTTGAATATGGCCACCCCAAGCTCTATATTAATAGAGCTTGGAGCCATAGAATGTACCCTCACAGGTGGCAGATGCACTGCAGTGCTTGAAGCCCGGTGCCCCAAGCGCTCCACGGGTCATGCCGTCTCAAAGTACGTACATGCGTGCACCATGATGTCTGCTCGAACTTGCAGAACTTCAATCTGAGCATCCCGATTGAGGTCTATAAGACATGTTTTGGACTGATGTTGTTGAAAGCTGCGCAATGGCATGGGACTAGAGGTTGTACGAAGTCAGACAGATGGAACCATGTCCTATCTCTTCAAGCTTCAAATTCTATCTGGTGTGTTGCCTTGCATAGTAGTCACTCGGGATTGCAATTCCTTTGTTCTTGGGGGACATTGTTGTGTAGAATGTATGTTGATTGTTGTTTATTGAGACAGCTCCATATGAGATTGAGGTGGCAATTTGACGATTTTGCCCTTCACCGAGGTTATCTCCTGTTTTGGCTGATAAAGCAGATGTTGCTAAGGGTTATATCTGAGATTGGTCTACTGCAAGTGTTAAATGCCCTGAGGGTTGTCTCTGAGGTGTGCTTGTCCTCCCGGGGTTATCTCCGGGTTTATGAATTGAGTTCCTCGATGTGAGTCCCGAGGTTGAAACTGACTGTATGGGTTAAAAAGAGAATGTCCGAGGTTATCTCTGGAACTTCAACTACATTCCTTGGTGTTATCTCCAAGGTTAACATGATCTTTCTCGGTGTTATTTCCGGGACTGAGACTGAATATCTCGGGGTTATCTCAAAGATGAATCGGCCTTCTTCGGTGGAATTTCTAGCATTTGCACTGCTATCCTCGGGGTTATCTCCGAGGTGGGGAATGATACTCCCGGTGTGTTTTCTGGGGTTGAAACTGAACTTCTGGTGGTATTTCCGGGATTAAGATGAGTTGTCTTCCAGGGTTATCGCTGAGAAGATTTCGCGCTTCCTGCAATGTTAGTAATAGGTAGGTGTTGCCTCTTTTTCAGTTCTAACAAAAGAGCTCTAACTCATGCAAGCATACATGTGTCAACAAGTAATACAGAGAAAGTAGAGTATCGTCCCACCGAGAAAGTTGTTTAATTTAAACTACTATTCATCAACTAAATCACTATTTTTATATGCTTAAACTAGAGATTATAATTACGAATTATTCTAAATGCAAATAATAACTAAATTGAGAATAAGAATATAATAAATCAAGTATAGAAATAATGGGATCCTAACTTCATTTAATACTTCATCTAATTATTACCATCATGCAAGAATGTTCACATATCATAGGAAAGTAGCCAAGAGCACTAAAATAGACATAACCATTTTTCAATGCATTATGACCTACTTACAGAACATCCACATGCGATAGACACTATGTAATCATCAATATAACCAAAATCACTATATGTCTATGTGAAATTGCAACTATATTGAATTTAAGCACAAGCCCTTATTTTAACTCATACGGTGAATCAAGATATGTCTATCCGATTCACGAAATATAAAAAGCTATACAAAAAAAATTTTCCATATCGCATCTATCATGATTATAATCCATACTCGCATGTTATCTTTCAATTCCATACAAATAACTAAATCGAATGGTGATCAATCATTCATGCATGCAAATCAACCATGATAGAAATTCCTTATGATATGTAAAATAGACCAGCATTCAAGCACGCAATTAAACTACATATTAAAATCCGTTAGAATCCCATAATGGAGTTTAATTCATGACTGAACCAAAAGCCATCATGGGATCAAGGCTAAACATGGATAATAAACAAACAATTAAAAGTGAAAGATAGAAACGATCAAACCCAATTGCTGATTATAAACCAATACTAATATTCAAATCCTCATATAAATACAGCAAAATAACAAGAGTTATCCACAATGATTGGAAATCCCACGAAGAATTAGAAAAGATGGAGTTTAGGCTTCGTTCTATGTTGGAATCTCTCAGAGTGTAAACCCTAGTTCCCAATATGAAAACACGTAAAAAGTAATCCAAGATACGTCTGACACCAGTCAGAATAGTTTAAAACCATTACAACTCTTTAAAATTAAAAATTACAATAAATGACTCAAAGAGAAATATCGCTAGCAAGTGTAAGCGCTTGCGCCATGAAAGTGCAAGTTTTTTCGTTCATCGTGTGGTCGCAGCACGCACGCTGCGTGTCAGATAGATAGCCACGCGGCGGCCATGCTGACGTCCGTAGTCTGGATTCTGGTTCTACTACTGCTACTGCTTCTATTCTGCTGCTCATTCTTTTGTCCATCCATGCTTAGTCTCCTTGCTCCACTTGATCCTCATGTCATGCATCCATCAGGCTCATGCCCTCTAGCATCACCAAATCATGCCATATCCTGCACTTTTGCATCAAAGGAGTTTTAAGTAAATACAATGCAAAATAACATAAAATGCAACTAAAAACACACTAAAATGTACTTGAAATGGGCATAGTCCGTGTGAATTGATATCGATAAGTAGGTGTAAAACCCACTTATTAGTAGGTAGAAAATTTCAAGTGTCTACATCCATCTTGCGAAGGAATTCTTCAACTTTGTCCTCGGGCATTCTCCCCTTGGATTTAATGACTGCCTTTATTACTCGATGAGGTAGACCCAATGGGTTTCCTTTTGATATAACAGTAGTGTGGTTTGATTTTAATCCCTCATCTTTCTTATAATTCCATGGGACTCTTTTAAAGCTAATTATAGGATACCGCGGCCTAGATGGCAACATTAGAGGCTCGGACGCAGCCTTTATCATAGGATTCTTTTTATCTTGATCCCCTTTTCCTTGAATTACTAGAGGTGACGTACATAAGTCTCCTTCATAGGATATGACTGCTATAACTTCCTGCCATCTCTGTGTTCTAGGAGGGAATATCACCTCTTCTTCAGGTAAGATATTACCACTATTTGCCATTTGTAAGTTACCGCTGTCAATCATAATCTGGATTTAGATGATGAAGTACTCAGTAGCTTTCCATGTTATGACCCACCCTGAGTATTAGAATGGTATTGACAGTCCCCGGTAGCATCAAACCTCTTGGAACGTGGATTGATTGGGGGTAATAGTTCTGTGATCTTTCCTTTGAATGGGTAAGTTTTGATTACTCCTCTAATTTTATCCTTGCAGTACCAAGGATACATCCTCTTCTTTCTTTTTATGACCCCTTCGAGTATTATTCCCAAAATTTCTAGCCTGAATATGCTTAGCTACGACTTCTAAAGTAGTGAGTTCTTTAATTTTTCCAGACTTCAACCCCATTTCAGCCATTTCTTCGTGTTTAATCATTTTCAAGAATTTTTTTCCTATACCTGCTAGGACTCTCTCTCGTAAAATAGACCTTCCTGTATATCAATGAATGTCATTACCATTTCTATTTTTTTCATTAATGGAATGACTTCGGCAGCCAGGAGTTTCCACCGTTGGGCATATTCACAAGAATATTCACTTCTTTGCTTCTTAACGTTGGTGATTTGATACCTATCTGGAGTCATTTGTGATTGGAAACTATATTGACGTAGGAAGGCATGTGTTAGCTCCTCCCAGCTATGGATTTTTGATTTGTTCAGTCTGGCATACCATGCTCTGGCCTCTCCAATTATACATATTTAGAACAAATGCATCCTTAGCTTTTAATCCTCGACATATGACCCAAGTTCTCTAATAAACACCTTCACATAAGTGTAAGGATCTCCCAGTCCGTTATATTTTTGAAAATCTGGAGTTTTGAAATTTTCTGGATAACGGGCCCTTGGGAAAATGCAAAAATTCGAGTAAGTCATGCTCCCATATGCTCTAGTCCCTTTGATTGACCGGGTGGTTTCTTCCATTTGTTGCAATTTCTTTTGAATATCATCAGTTTCTTAATCCTTTTAAAGATTAGTGATTTCAGGAGTTTTGTTGGGTTTTTGGGTTTGAGGTTCAGGTATCTGCTCTTCCTTTTCATTCTTTTCACTATCCTGGCTTCCTCCTTGTGCAGAGGACTCTATTTGAGTTGGTATTTGTTAACCCTGAGTCCTTTTATTTTGTTCTTTCATAAAGACAACTAATTCTGCTATCTGGTTTCTTAGTCCCTCGAACTCCTCTCGAGAAATAGGAGTAGATTCAGGTTGGGCACTTGTAGCCATGTCTGATGGTTGGCTTAACGCCTCTTTGGACTTTGATCTAGTAACGGGACCAATTGTTTCCATACAATGAAAGTAGGTAAATTAATTTTGATGTATATATTAACAGGATGCATGCTATAAAATGTGTCAGTTTTCAAGGTTTTTTTTAATGTTTTCCAGCAAAACAATTGTTAGTTATTTTGATGACAAGATAACATAACAGGATTTAATATTTGTACAATAATAATATTGATAAGGAATGGGAATGATATTCATAGTTTTTTTCTTTTATATTTACATGGAATTGTAATTTACATTGAATTGCAATTTACATGGAATTAAAGGGGAAAGGCATGAAGAGACTTCCTTTTGGGTTTAGTTTATTAGAGACTGACCTATCTTAGGTTACTCTCGCGGCTTTTCGGCATGAAGGTCCCCAGATCATCGCAATTTATTAGGTGGGAAGTTAATCCGATCTTTCAATTGGAGGGGATCTAAGTGGTGCCTTTCGTGAGCCTCGCGAGATTATTCTCTATTGAGTCCAGTAATCAAACACCAACTGGTTTGCCTCCTTGTGGAGGAATCACACAACATACATTCACATAAGTTTTATCTCACCATATATAATGATGACATTATGCGAGGCACTAATATAAAGTTGTACAAAATTTATTACATCCTTTTAATGTAATGATAAAATCCACATATAAGTAGGTAAAAAGGAATTTTAAAAGTTTGAAAAGAGACTTCAGCTCTCTACTGTCCTAAGCAGAGTCGTCACCGACGTCGGGAAAAAATTCCTTTTTTGAAATTCCTCTTTTAGACTTTCTACCCTTTATGTTCTTTATATGTCTTGAATTTTGTTTGAAAGGACGAGTTTGACAAAAGAGTCCGACACAAAATGTAGACGATTTCGAAATTCATAGTCGCCAGTAGGTAGTAGTGAACTGGTTGTACCAACTTAACCGAGTTTTGAAAAGTTTTGGAAAAGGGTCAAATTATTGGACTCTGTTTAGCTGGCCTTGGAAACCGAGATTCATAGAGTTTGAGGGCTTGATTATGAGGGGGGAAGGTGTTAGGCACCCCCCCAACTTCCGTGAAAACACGATTACCGCATCTTTTTAATCCCCTAATTATTTGATGTGTGTGCTGATAATTGGGCCTAAGTGCATTATTTGGAAGTAGAATTATAACTCATTTGCACTTATATACAAAGGGTTTGACTTGTATAAAAGTTCAATTTTAATACAAGGCATGTAAAATGATATTTTGAAAATATGTTTTCAAACCTTTATGCTCACATAGTAAATTGAGGCCTTTGATACTTCCATTTTACCATATTCGCATCTCCGACAAAATAATATAGATACAAGTGTCAAGCTCCATATGGGCATGAAAGCCATCAAGTGACCCTTGAACCGCAAATATGATTTACAAGCTAACTGTACAACTAAAAAGGGTCCATCATGGGAACCAGATCTAGATCTGTTAGCTGAATCTTAGATCCTGCAGCTCCTAGGCTCACATAATGTCACATGGATAGCATGCATAACAAATATAATAAAAAAAAGATACTTAATCTAAACGTCGCAAAATACAGGATTTATCAGTTAAATCCTTGCGTGCGTGTAGCCAAGTTTCCTATTTCCTCTCGATATAGATCTAGGGACACGTGGTTGCTTAATATTTATAAAAAAAAACTAGAAAGAAAAGTAGATTTAAATAAATCTTAACCATTCTAGCTTAACGGTTCCAGTTTTATAATCTTTGAACCGGTTAAAAGTAAGATATGGCTAGATTTAGATAAATCTAGTCCACAAACATTAATATCATATATTTACATTAAATAAATAGTTAAAGCATATAATTTAATCACAATCAACTATAAACATATATATATATATATAAGTGAGTAAAAGCTTTAGATCTGAAATGATCTTACAGTGTGTAGCGAGGAGAGCTTTAAACCACTTTTGAAGCTTGAAAAATCTGTTTCCACCGGTTAAAATTTGATATGTTGTAGTATATAGGTATACAAGTGTTTTCAAAGAAGAATATCGAAGTTTGGAACACTATAGGAGGGGTTAAGAGCTGAAATGGACAGAATTCCCTCTATTTTCTTCTTCTTTTTTTTCATTTTGGATGATAGGGGGTGTATCTATTGACCAAAGTTACCGCAGATCTACCTGTGGCTACCCAAGTGGGCCCGGACCCGTGGGTCTGTTGTCTCGAAGTATGTGTATTCTGGCCAACGCACAGTCTGCTCGAACCTTCATAACTTTCAATCTGGAAATCCGATGGAGGCGTGCTATACCTTTCCAAAAATCGCTTTTCGAGCACCACACAATGGCCTTTGGTTTGCCCTTTTTAGAATTTAGGAAGATGGGTGCATGACCAGATCTTTTAGTCTTCGCAGTCCATCTGTTGAACTATCTTGTGATGTTTTCACGCGGGATTGATGTTATGGTTCTGCATGACCTTTTTTGCAGTGATTTGAGCTGAATTGATGTTAAGTTGGAAAAATTACTATTTTACCCCTCTCAGATCAGTTCTGGGCTTTAAGTGGCGGCATTTATCTTCCTCGGGGTTATCTCCGAGGTTGGTCTGATGTTTATCTTAAGAGTTGTTTCTGAAGTTGATTTAATTTCCCGGGGTTGTCTTTGGGGTTCGACTTGATCTTTCAAGGTTGTCTCTGGGGCTTGAGTTGATCTCCCGGGGTTGTCTTCGGGGTTTGATTTGATCTTCATGGGTTGTTTCCGAGGCTTGAGTTGATCTCCCGGGGCTATCTTCAGGGTTGGATTTGATCTCTCAGGGTTATTTCTGGGGCTTAAGTTCATCTCCTATGGTTGTCAAATGAGTTTGATTTGATCATTTTGACTTCCAGGGTTGTCTCTAGAAGATACAAGACGATTTTGTTCTCCTGCGTGGTTAGTAACAAGAACACAAAATTTCGAGTGTCTACAATCGAAAGTCAATTTTTTGGCTAACCGAGCATGTTACGAAAACGTAACCAAAAAAGTTAAGAAATCTAACTAGAAAGAAATCAAGTAACCGATTTAGTTCGGGAAGTAAACCCTAATCAATTATACAAAAGGTGCAAAATGAATTTTTTGCTAACTAATAGAATTATGTAATTAAATAAAAAATTATGTAAAAGAATTATGCAATTACATAATTCTTTTATTAGAATTATGTAATTAACTAATAAAAGAAGAAGAAGTTAAGAAATAATCAAGCCAAATGAAGTCGAAGAATTAAAATGGATTGGCATGGAAATAAATTAACTTGGCTAAAGAATTAAAATAGGTTGGTAAGGAATTAAAATTGCTTTTTTGGAATTAAAATAGCTTGTCTAAGGAAATGAAAGAGGCTTGGCTATGAATTAAAAATGGCTAGGCTAGGAAGGCTTAAGCCTTGAAGCCATGGCTTGAAGACTGTTGGGTAAAATCTATATACACTAAACACACAAGTGTACGGGGTCAACAAGTAATATAATGATAAGAAAAGTATCGTTCCCATAGAGACTAGTATGAAATTAAATCTAACAATTACCAATTTTATATTACTTCAATTTTATTAAACTACTAAAACTAAGGATTACAATTAATAAAAACTAAGAACTAAAAATTCCAACCAATCAACACAAATTATTAACCATAATTTTAAGTAAATAATGGAGAATTAGGCTTACAATTTTCCTTTAAGTTTCAATCTGATTATCAAACCTTTTTCCAGTTTAACTTACTATCTCAGTTTATTAATCAAGAACACTTAAGTAGAATTAGCCATCCCTCGATGCACTAACACCGTATTAACTCAAATTCACAAATTTGATAGAATTAGGCCAAACACCCTAATTGTTGTAGTTATGTTATATCATTGTAATTGATAAAAAGTTTAGGCCAGATTGAGTGCTCATCATGTGGTAAAAGACATATCTCTTACAGCTTCCTCATTATATCCCTTATTGTTAGAAAGATTTGCTGGAATTATGTAACAATATATATCAGCCACTTAATTAATGGACCTTATTGTTAGATAGATTTGCTGGAATTATGTAACAATATATATCAGCCACTTAATTAATGGAAGATAATATATTGATAACTTTAAAATATCCACTGACTTATTACCATATGTGACTTACCAGAAATTGGGTCGGTGGAAATAACCAATAGATTCCTTAGATTATGGAGCATAGATTAAGGCAATTACTTTTAAGCATTTATTACATGATCTTAGTGAATCTGCTTAGCAAGTTATGGTAACGATATTGAGCACATTTTATTCCGAACTAATTAGTTTATTTGGAGAATATTTTCAAGATGCTTATATGTAAGTATGTGATGCATATGCCCTAAAGCCTTGTACTGACAAGTGATTAATGATAAGATCCTATATATATTTCCTAGGACTCAAAATGTAGTTTCATCCTTCAAACACTTCAAGTCTTTATATTTTCCTCCTCGATGTTCCTGTAATGCCATTTCTTTTCCAGAAATTTCATAGAGCATGATTAGAGGAATAATATGGTCATCATCAAACAATGGAGTATGACATAAGTCAACAAGAAGAGATATGGAGAACTTAGATGAAATCATATACTACGGGCTTAAAAAAATTATCTTCCGTACCCCGTAAGAAAATGTGCAAATAGACAGATAGCCCCCCAATTGGGATGGGGTGCCAGGCTTAAAATAGGCCCGCCGAGGTGGGAGTCTATTATGTACATGACTTTTATTTTTCTTTTTCTTCACCTCGTACGCCTGTCAAATAACATCCTAAGCACCTAAAATCCATTACAACACTAAATATGAGATAACATCATGAAGAATGAGCAAGTAATATAAAAATTACTTAAAATCATGAACTAACAAACTAGCTATTATACAGAAATAAACTAAGTGATACTAGGATTACGAATTAAACTACAAATTAAGTAACATAACACAAAAAATACTGTAATGGAAAGAAAATTGGGTTGCCTCCCAATGAGCACTTGTTTTTGAGTCTTTCAGCCTGAGTACTCCTTGTGTTATCCTGGATCAGTTCGGATATTCACGCCATGCTATTTATTTATATCACATAACCAACATCGTTGTATTGTATGCCCATTCAATTGCATGTTTGAGAGTGAAGTTGACTTACTCTCCTCAATTAGTGTTTTAAGACCACCAACCTCTCTTCAATCCTTGAGTTTGACACGTGATCACTCTCTTCCTTATCAGTTGGGATTGTGATTTCCTTAAACACTTTCACCTTCACTACCTTATCAAACACTTTCATAATTAATTTTTCGTTAGGCACGTCAATCAGTGTTCGTCCAGTAGGAAGGAATGGTCATCCCAAGAACATAAGGATGTTTTATTCTTCTTCAAAGTCTAACACCACAAAGTCAACTGGAAAGATCAATGAGTTAACCTTCACCAACACGTCTTCTACTATACCTAATGGATACATTAATGATCTATCTGCGAGCTGTAGACTAATATTTGTCGCTTTGCTTTCTTTAACCCCATCTTTTTCTATATGGATAGTGGCATGAGGTTTATACTTTCACCTAGATAACATAGAGCTCTTCCCAGATCCTGATTACCAATCGCACACAGAATTGTGAAGCTCCCTAGATTTTTTAATTTAGGAGGGAGCTTTTTCTACAGAATTACACTGCATTATTCAGTTAATGCCACTGTTTCAAATTCCTTAAGCTTGTGTTTCTTTGAAAGTATCTCTTTCATGAATTTGACATAATGTGGCATCTGCTCAAGTGTTTCAGCGAAAGGAATGTTGATGTGTAATTTTTTGAATATATCCATAAACCTTGAGAACTGATCATTTAACTTTTGACTTTCCAACCATTGAGGAAAAGGTATTGGTGGTGTAATTATCTTCTGTTTATCTTCATTCGGCTTTTCCACAACTTTTTCCTCAATTTTCCTTGTCGAATCATTCTCTTCATTTTCACAACCCTCTACTTTACTTGTTTTCCCATCACAGTCGGCAACCAAGGCTTTACCACTCCTCAGTGGGATCACATTACATTGCTCATGATTTCCTCTTAGATTCTTTTCTGTATCGCTCAGCAACGTCCCTTGAGGCCTGTTGTCCAGTGCTAACGCAAGCTGTTCCATCTGATTTTCTAAATTATTGATCGTTGTTGCCTCGTTCCTAGCTATGTACTTCAATAGAATCTCTTCCAAATCCGTCTTTTTCTCTTGATGTGGAGCTGCTTGTTGATGCTAATTTTGAAATCCAGTGGATAAGATTATCGTGGAGCTTGTTGATTTTGGTTGTTGCCCCAAGAAAAGTTAGGATGGTTCCTACTCCCTGGATTATAGGCATTCTGATATTGATTCTGAGGAACACTATTATAGCTGCCTACGATTTAAACTGCTGCAGGGTTAATGGCACATTGCTCGGTAGGATGTTCCCCAACACACAACTCACAAGCATATACAACATGTTGTGTTTGTGCACCTGTTAGAGCATCCATCTTCTTCAACAAAGCTAAAATTTGTGTCGCTAATGCTATTACCCCATCTACTTCTAACATCCCAACTGCCTTAGGCTGTGTTATTCTCGTTGTGGGCCACTTGTAAGACCCCAACTTTTATGAATAAAGATTTAATTTTTCTCTAAATGTTATTTTGAATAATAAGGTGTGGATTTGATATAATGTTAATAGTTATGGGTAATATTTACAAATTTTGCAAAGTAAGCAAGTTATCATAATATATTCATTGGGTCGGGGAATATTTGTTTTATCGAGGAATATTCATATGACGACACAATCATTGGTGGACCCCACAAAGGAATTACTGTTGGATTTAAAAAGTGACAAAAATAACCTTTTTTAAAAAATAACGACAAGACTTTTACCGTTAACTGTTGAAGTCAAGTCCAGCTGGGATGGTGACACCAAAGGTCTTCCCAGACAAGTCAAAGTCGGTAGTTCAACGGAGAGCATTTGTCGTGACCTCCCAAAAAGCGAGGACCCCGAACGAAGTTATCACGGTTAAGATAATCATAAACTCTTGCAAAGTCTATACCTTATTTGATACCGGTTCTACCCATTATTTTATTTCACCTACTTGCGCTCAACGTTTAAATTTGACTCCAGAGAAATTAGACTTTGACTTATCTATTTAAACTCCGTTGGGAGAAACCTTCATTACATCCACTGTTTATAAATCTTGTTTGATTCAAATCGTCACCCTCACGTTACCTGTCGATCCTATCTCTTTGAAAATAGTTGCATTTGATGTGATTTTAGGGATTGATTGGTTAACTACTCATCATGCTAAAATTGATTGTTTTCGTAAGGTTGTTAGCTTCCATATTCCTAACAAACATATTATGCAAATTCAAGCAACCAAACCACTAAAGTCAATCACTGTCATATCAAGCCATAAAGCCAATTGTTTATTAAAAATGGATGTCAAGATTTCATAGCCCATGTCACGGATTTAAAGAAAAATACGTTAGATTTGAATGATATTTCTATTGTTAATAAATTTCCTGACATATTCCCTAAAGAACTTCCTGGCCTATCCCTAGAGCGTGAAATCGAATTTAGTATTGACCTTGAACCCGGTACAAAACCCATTTCCAAAACTCCATATCGAATGGCTCCTATTGAACTTCAAGAGTTAAAACCCCAACTGCAGGAGTAGTTAGATATCGGTTTCATTCGTCCTAGTACATCTCCTTGGGGTGCTCCTGTTCTATTCGTATAGAAGAAAGATGGAAGTATGTGACTTTGCATTGATTATCAGGAGTTTAATCATGTCACCCTCAAAATTAAGTACTGGTTGCCTCACATTGATGACCTGTTTGACCAGTTGCAAGGTGCCAAATTCTTTTTAAAGATCGATCTTTATTCCAGATATCATCAGTTAAAGATTAAAATTGATGACATTCAAAGATCGCTTTAAACTCTATGCGGCATTACGAATTCCTAGTCATGTATTTTGGATTGACTAATGCTCCTGCTACCTTCATGGATATGACGGACCGAGTATTCAACGAATATTTGGATCATTTTGTGGTTATCCTTATTGATGACGTCCCCATATACTCCAAAAGTCGTGAAGATCATAAGCAACACTTAAGGTTGATACTCCAAAAGCTTCGTGAAAACAAGCTATATGCCAAGTTAAAGAAATGTGAGTTCTGGCTTTAGGAAGTAGCATTCCTTGGGCACGTGATATCGAATCATGGAATATTAGTTGATCCGGCAAAGATTGAAGTAATACAAATCTGGGAGCAACCCAAGTCAGTAACCGAAGTACGTAGCTTTCGAGGCTTAGCTGGTTATTATCGGAGATTCGTGGAAGGATTTTTTGTTAAACCCCAAAACCCTAATAAAACTCGATTATGTAAATTCAGTTATATTAATAAAATCTATCCATTCTGAAAGTTTTTTGTGTTATTATATACTTTGTTTAACAAATTAGGTCAAATAAATTTTCGTTCAAAAATTAACGTGTTTGACACGTCGTACTTAAAATTTTTCTTTTAAAAACGGACTTTTTGGTATATATATTTTTGACAAGCTGCTTTGTTGTGTTTACATTGACAAAACTCTTTATCGTGCTTGTTAGGATTTATGAAAAAAATCTAAGTTAAGAACTCTAGATTATAAACCCTAACTCTAGATTACAAACCCTAACCCTAATTTATAAACCCTAACCCTAATTAGCCAGACTAAACCTAATTAGGTTATCCTAACACCTAATCATGATTGTTAAACTTTAATTAGGTACTAATAAACATCATTAAGTAACCCTAATCATAAAAACCAAAATCCTAATCAAGATTGAAGAGGATTAGGGAATATTGAAGCTACTAATTTAATTAACTAGCTCACAAGTAGGTTAGGAGTCATCAACACAAGTTCCAAAACATCACATGACATGCTTTCAAACTCCCAAGCAGCATAGTTTGAAAACCCTAGTTTGAAAATTCTATAAAAGGCAGCCTTAGTTCAATGTAAACCCACAAATTTTACAAGCATATACAGTCTTATAACCTACCTAAACAAGCCTTGGTGATATCAACAACAGATTCAGTAGCCAGAAATCAAAATCAAGCAAGAAAGGTGCAAACCCTAATTTTAACCTAGATCTTTGATGTTATGTTTAATTTGTTGTTTAGATGTTTAGATATATGTAATAACATATTAGAAAGTATGTTATGTTGATAGAACATGTTTTCATAACATCTAGATGCATCAAAATAGTGTTTTAAGCAAACTAGAAATTTTGGAAAAACAGATCTGACAGTCGAATCTTAGAGCTTGTATATCCATGTATGTTAATAGTTAGGTGTGTTAATTGTATGTTAGTTGTAGTATTACATGAGGTCTTTAATCTAGAAAAGAAATCAGGTTCATTGGAACCATATATTGCAAGATATAGGTGGTCAAAAGTGGTTAACCGATCACGAAGTTCTATTTTCTTGGTTACCCAGAAAACTCAAGAACAGGTTGAACCGGCTACTTTGACCAACTGTTTAATCGCTTTCTGTTTGATGTTATAATGACTAATTGTAATGAATTAATACCCTGATATGCATACTACATATTTATGACACTCAAATGTTTAAACAACTCATAGGATTACCAGAATTAATGGTCAAAAGTCGTTGACCGAGCATGACTATGTTTTTTAGGTTACCTAGAAAACTGATGAACATGAAGAACATCTTTTGGCTGTACTTTGACCAACATAGATCGAGACCTTAGAATCATACTTTGTCAAAATCAGTATTACATATATGTACATTGGTATATAGACTACCAATTACAACAAACAAAACACAAATCTATCACACGAATTGAAAGATCTAGAAAATTACAAAACTGTTAGCAAGCCATGACCCACTGCTGCAGGTTACCTGAAACTCAAGAACGACTTTGATAAAGGACTTTGAGCCTCTATAACTTCTTGTTATATATAGTTTAAAGTATGAAATTTGTATGATGTTGTACTACTACATGAGTACTATAACACCCATACACTTCCAAACCCAGAATCATCAGCAATAGAGAATTAGATTGAGGTCAAAGTGGTCTTTAGATCATGACCAACTAATTCCCAGAAACTCAAGAACACCTATAGCAACACTTTGTTTCACTATAGGGCATTAACGATGCATGTAAAATATTTTCTAATAAATAAATTAATAAAAATTAGAAATAATTAATAAATAAATATAAATAATTATAAAAACAGTTTTAAAAATTATTTTAAGTTATAATAATTAACTTTTAATATTTTAACATAAATTTAATAAATATTTTATTTATTTGGATATTATTAACAATTAAGTTAATAATAAAGTAATTAGAATAATTATTTATAAATAATAAATAATTATTTATAAATAATAATAATGATTTAAAAAACATAATAAATGATTATAAATTATTTAAAAATAGAAAATATGGTTTTATAATATTCTATGTAAATATTAATTATTTAGAAATAGAAATAAATGATTTAAAAAACATTTAAGGGATAAATAAATACTTAAAAATTATTATAAGCTTCCAAAAATTATTATAAAAGATATATAAATTATTTAAAAGTATAATAAAGCTTATAAATAAAATTTAACCGAGTTATTAACTTATTAATTATCGGGTAAAGTCTTTGGACACTAAAACCATATCAAACTTAACCCGAACATAAATAGTTTATATATTTGAGTATTGTTATCAATACTAATGTGTTAGATTTATATGAATGAACATCTTAGGTGTTTATTAACTAATCGAGTAGCATTACTTGATTGATCTTCGCTCAGGCAAGTTACTAAACCCTATTTTAATTAATTGAGCAAATCTTCTAATCTATATTGTTATTTATACAAATTCTCGAACCCTGAGTATTCGTTAAACAAGATTCCTATCTTGAATTGATTTTGATATGTTATACCAAACCTAAACTTGAATTGCCAATTGTTGTAAAGTTATTGTTATAGCTTCAGCATAACTAAGAAATGAATTGTTTATTCATATGATATTATTTATTGAGCATAAATTGTTGTGTCAAACCAAATTACTTTGGTAAGACATCCTATACTGAGTTGTGTGTCCCAAAAGGGATAGATATTGGGTCAATTAAATATTGACACTTAGTGTATCTGGGCACGATTAGGATGAGATGCATACTCCTAGGATGTTTCGGTTTTATGTTTTTTTTGTTTATTACCTTGAGCCATGTATCCTTGTGAGACTCGGAACGAAATAAAATTTCTCCTCCACATAAAGCACCTTCTGAATCAGTATGGCCTACTAGACCATTATTGAAGCATTTATTTAAACTTTGTTTGTTTCGAATATGCTTGTGTTTATAGATGAGAATATGATATTTTAACCAGAACTGGATTAGGGGACTTTTTCTGAAACATCATAAATGTGCATATTGTTTGGCCAGTGGTTCTGTGCTTTCTAGGACCCTTTTTCTTTTTCCTGGATTGATCTATTTCTGCATCAAGACTAAGCTAAATAACAGAGACCTCTGTCAAACCCAAAACCATGATGGTTATTCTTTTAACTCATAAATAATACTCTAGAAATCAAAGCCCTCCTTTTTACTGACTTTTCTTCTGAATATTGTGCTTTGCATAGGACACATTTAGATATATTTATGTTTAATAATAATTTTTTAAATTTAAAAAGAAAAGTAGTCAAAGTCACAAAACAAGTAGGACTCTTTTCTAGATAGAAGGAGTATAACTAACTGGGACCTGGACTGAACTAATTCTTGTGATTTTCCAAAATCTACGTGTCTTGAATCAATTTGTGAACTGAACTAAGTTGTTTTCTTAATTGCCAGGGGTTTATGTCGTTTGAATAAAGGATCCGTATGCCATGTTAGTCCTGCCAAGTTGTCAATTTGTATTGCTGGGAGGGTTAGAATGAACATAAACCTTACATGTCACTTTTATAGCTGAATGTAAAGGTGGATTTATATCTTTAATTTACTGAGATATATGGTTTGACCATTATAATTATTCTGCAGATGATGAGGTTTGAGCGAAAAAGAAGAAAAAGAAGATAAAATCAATAGGGGAACAAGTGAAATTGACTCCTGGATCACATTTAGGTTATGGTTTTAAACGTGTTGATCATGTCAAAAAAACTACAGCAGTTTTTAAGCCAACTACTGGTATGCCCAACCTGAGAGATTAGATGCATCAAAAGAGAATGTTACTCTTGATCTGAAGGATGTATACACCTTGGTTTGCTTTCAGTCATTTTTAGCTTTTTTACTTTGATGTGGGTCGGGTATAAATTGAAATTGTGCCTTGGGATAGATTCAAAGAATTGTTCTTTGAAAATTATTTTTCCCAATCTTTGAAGGATCGTATGGAAGTATGATTCCTAGAATTGAAATAAGGAGACATGATGGTATCTTAATATACGGCCAAGTTTAACGAACTTTCCAGGTTTTCTCCACACCAAGTCAATACTGAACTTAGGAAGACTCAGAGGTATCAGGAAGGTTTGAAACCTCAGATACAAAGTAAATTTTCTATATTCCAATTAAAGACTCTTTCAGAAATACTCGAGAAAGCTTCCATAGCTGAGAGTGAAAATAAGAATCTTATTAAATTTCATCAGGAAAACAAGAATCAAAATAAGAAGGGGAAACCTAAGACCGAACCCAGTTCAGGTGGGTTTAATAATAAAAGGAAATGGGATACTACTTTTTCTAACAACCTAGGGAAAAAGGTAGGTAATAATAATAATAACTTTAATAATAATAAGAGAGAACCTTGTCCTATATGTGGGGGAAAACATAAATGAGTATGTTTTAAAAGTATAAATAAATGTTACAATTACGGACAAGTGGGACACTTTTCTCCACAATGTCCTGTCCCTAATAAAAATAAATGTTTTAACTGTGGTTAGTCGGAACATTTAGCAAGGAACTATACCAAACCCAGGAACTAGGGAGTAAAGGGAAATAGAGTACCAGAGAATATCAATAATCAGTCAACAATAGCTGCAGTTGGAGCTCAAAATCGACCAACCGCGAGAACATTTAATATGTTGATGAGGGATGTTGTTGCTTCACAGGACGTGGTGACAGGTATCATCCCTATCAACACTATAGGCACTCAAAATTTTCTGCACACCTGTTATTAACATTGTAGGAGGGCAGATTCATCTTTCGGAGATAACCCTGGAAGACAGCTCACATCCATTCCGGATACTACCAGAAGTTCAGTCTCAACACCGAAACACACATCGAGAGTATCATTTCCAACCTCAAAGATAACCCCGAGTTTGGTCCTTGGAGATAATCCCAAGTAATGTTGTTGCAGTTCCGGCGATAACTACAGAAATGCTTGTTTCAAATGCGATCAGCTTCAATCTCAGACCTCCTGCCGAGGCACTCATTCCTCAGACCCAGAACTAACACCAGGAAGACATGCACTCTTATAGATGACATTGCGACATTCAAACACTTGCAACAGTCCAATCTCAGATATAACCCTGAGCAACGTCTGCTTTTAACTTAAACTGGTGATAACCCCGGTGAGGAGTCAGACGTCATCTTACCACCTCAACACATGCACGTCATCTCAACACTTCATACATACATACATACAACAATGTCCTACAAGAACCAAGGAGTTCCAATCCCGAGTGACTATTACGTGTGGCAGCACACCAGATAGAATTTGAAGCTTGAAGACCATGGGCGTGGTCCCCTCTTCCTGACTTCTTACAACCTCTAATCCCATGTCATTGCGTAACTCTCGACACAAGCGGTCCGAAGAAGGTCTTATATACCTCGTTCGGATGCTCGAATTGAAGTTCTACAAGTTCGAGCAGACATTACAGTGCATGAGTGCACGTACTTCGAGACAATGGGTCCCGCGGAGCCCGGGGCACCCCTGGTAGCCGCAGGTACACCTGCGGCCACCAGCTCTATAAATATAAATCTTGGGGTGGCCATTTTAAAAAGAAAAAGCGAGGAAGCCCTGTCAAATTTGCTCTGTACACACCCCATATTGAGTGTTTCCTCATTTTAAACACACATTAGGTCACATATAGCTATATTTTTATCGATGAGAGTAGTATTTATCCATCTAGAGTTATAGAAGCTCATATTGGCGTATTTCAACGTAAGCTTTCTCATACTCTATAAAGCCTTTCTCTTCATCTTTGCACACACTATTCTACACATTGAGAGTCGTGTTGTGTGCGTATGCCCAGACTTCGATTCGTGGTTTTCATTTCTGTCTGTATCTATATACTTATATATATATATGGACTAACATTATCGAGTTATGCCTCGATTGAGCCTAGACTTATGTCTGGAGCGTTTACTTTTATATATATATATATATATATATATATATATATATATATATATATATATATTTATTTATATTTATATTTACATCAGGCCTGGAGTTTACTTCGAGGCCTTTTACTGCTTTATTTACATTTATTCCCGCATGGAGTTTACTTCGTAGCGGTTGATCACACATACTGCTTTATTTACATTTTTGATCCCCCATAGAGGTGCTTCGTAGTGGTTGATCATATCCATATATATATATATACCGCTTTTATATATTTACATTTTCAATCCCCCATGGAGTTGCTTCGTGGTGGTTGATCATGTCTGTATATATATATTTACAACTTTTATATATATAAATGCTTACTAATTTTCATATAAACTACGATATCATGTAAGCCTAGGAATCATGTGATTACAAATTCAGTCTACTGAATCTAGATTCGGTTCCCATGATGGACATTTTCAGCTGTAAGCAGCTTGTACATTATTTACAGTGTACGGATTTCCTTAGATGGCTATCATGCCCATGAGGAGTTTGGCACTGCTGTATAAAAGCAAACAAGCCGAACATTTAACAATAAAATGAAAGTATGGAAAGGTCTCAATTCCTATTGAGCACAGGGTTTGAAAAACCTCTTTTACAAAACTTCATTGCTATATTCTGTTTAAAACTGAATTTTTCTATAAATTCAAACCCTTTATATATAGGTGCGAACGAGGCCTCGCACTACTTTTAAATAATTGCACATTGATCCACACACACACACACACATATATTCATGTAACAGTTTTTTGAAAAGTGGCGGTCACCGTGGAAACGCGGATGTCGGAGGGTGCCTAACACCTTCCCTCCGCATAATCAAGCCCCCGAACCCAAATGAATCTCGGTTGCACAGACCCGTTTAGCAGTGTCACATCATTGGGTCAATGTGCAAACCTTTTTCGGCTGCGTTGGTGCAACCAGTTAAAAACACCAACTGGCGACTCTTACAGTCAAATCGTCGACATTATACATGTCGGGCTTTTTTCACTTGTTTTTTCAAACAAATCTCACATAACAATGAGAACACCAAAGAACAAGTAACGAAAAAGAGACAACTAAAAATCCTAACGTCGACAGGTGGCGACTCTGTTGGGGACTCTAGTAAAAGGGCTTAAGCCGCTATTACAAGCTTTTCAAAACTGTTATATGTTTGTGTGTGAATGTTGCATTTACATTTATGATGAATGTGTACGAATGCATTTTACTTACTGGACTATTAAATATCTATCTGTGATATTAGTGCTACGCACATGTCATCATTTTTATAAACGTATAGACACGTTGTATGTGAATGTATGTTGTGTGGTTCCTCCACCAGGAGGCTATCCTGTCGGTGTTTGATTACTAGACTCGTAGGGAGACTAATTCCAATGAGGCTCAGGAAAGGCACCATCCAGATTCGCTCCAATTGAAACACCAGATTAACTTCCCGTCAAGTAGATTGCGATGATCTGGGAACCTTTATGCCAAAAAGCCGCGAGGGTAACCCTAAGATAGGTTAACCTATGATAATCCAAATGCGGAGGAAAGTCTCTTCATGCTTTCCATTTTTTAATTACTTGTAAAAGCATTTACTTTTAATTTTATTCCATGTTCATCTATATGTAATGGAAAATATGAAGAATATTTGTGCATACATGACATGAAGAATATTTTTGCAGGATAATATTCCTAAAATGGACTCATTATGATAGCATTTACATTATCCCTAAGACTAAACTACGTAAGTCTTTTGTAGGGAAATTATTGGGCCTGTTACCCGTTCAAAATCTAAAAAGGTCACGAGCCTACAACCAATCATGTCTTCTTCTGACCAATCTAATCCTGTTTCTCGAGAAGAATTTGACGGATTTAGAAAACAAATTACAGACTTGGTTGTTCTGCTGAAAGAATTGCATCAGTCCACTCAAGGTACAAAGATGCCTACACATACATAATCCTCTACACAAGGAGGATCTCAAGGTTTTGAAAAATTAATTCCAGAACCTCAGTTTGATACGGCCAACAAAGACCCTGAAAACATCCATCTCAAAGGAGATCCAGACACTGGTGATATCGGGAAGAAAGTCCTCCAAATGGAGGAAACTATTCGTGTTCTTAAAGGGATTGGAACACATGGAAGTGTTTCATATGCTGACCTTTGTATATTTCTTGGTGTTCATTATCCAGAGAAATTTAAAACCCCTGACTTTGAAAATTATGACGGGTTAGGGGATCCTTATACACATTTGAAGGTGTTCATTGGAGAACTTGGATCTTATGCGAAAAACGAGAAGCTCGAATGCAAATTGTTCGGAAGAGTCATGATTTTGAGAAGCCTGCTTCATGGTATACCAAATTAGACAACTCAAAGATCCATAGCTGGGAAGAGCTAGCTCACGCCTTCCTCACTCAATATAGTTTTCAATCTCAGATGGCTCCTGATCGGTACTAGATTACCAAGGAAAAGAAACAATCTAATGAGTCTTTCAAAGAGTATGCTCAAAGGTGGAGGCGCATGGCTTCTCAAGTTATTCCTTACATGACAGAATCATAAATGGTCATGACTTTCATAGACATACAAGAAGCTCCTTTCTATGAGAGAGTTTTAGCTGGTATTGGCAAACCATTCTCTAAAATGATCAAACACGGAGAGATGGCTGAAATGGGATTAAAGTCTGGTAAGATTCAAGACCTAGCCGCTCTTAAACCAGTTGTTGAACACATCCAGTCCGGATCTTATGGAAACAACCCCCGGAGGGTCCATAAAAAGAAAGAGGAGGATGTTCCGTTGATACTACAAGGTCAAAACGGCAGTCAGAACATGCCTATACAGAGGAGAAATTACTCCCCTTTCAAAGCACAGACTTCAAACCCTCCATTGCCTAAAAGTGGAGAAGTAAAGCGCCCTCGAACATTCACACCCTTAGGGGACTCGCTCGAGAACATTCTTGTTCTTCTGACTACTCAAAAGAAAATCACACGTCTTCTTCCACCAGCCAACCATAATGGGAAGGGTTTTGATGCTACTCGGAAGTATGCTTATCATGTCGGGGTACCTGGACATGATACTCAAGATTGTTGGGCCTTGAAACACAAGATCCAAGATTTGATAGACAACGGTGAGATCGTGGTCACCAAACCAGATCAACCTCATGTGCAAGACAACCCTCTTCCTCAACACAAAGAAGAAGAGGTCAACATGATTAGTTGGAGCGCTGGGCAGAGTTCCAGTTTTAATGATGAATTATCCTAGACCATCAAAGACGGTGTTGACATATGTGATTTTTTGCAAAGTTCCAATTTGCTATGGAACGAAAAATGAAAGCTCTTTGCAAGCAAATTGAGCAATTGGCAGAACTGGTGACCCATCAGCATCAAGCACACGCCAATTAGTCAGCCAGGAGCATGCTTATCTCCCACCTTTTGTTATGAATGCTCCACCCTCACCTTTAGAAAGCGAAGCTATGGAGGATAAGGTTGCAAAGAGAGCAAATGCTAAAGCCCATCGGGATTTTGCCAATCAAAGGGAATTCACATACCTTGGGCAACCTATGGAGGAGATATTTCAAATGCTGATCAATGAAGGAAGAATTACCTCCCTTCTGCCTCCAATCAATCCTCGTTCAAGACGGTTCAACTCTGATGGAGTATGTCAATATCATTCACATTCTCGCGGTTACAGCACAGAAGAATGTTGGGCACTCCACCATCTTATTCAGAATCTCATTGATAGCGGTGTCCTGCAGCTGGCAGACGACAACACCGTGCAACTCGAGAGTGGGAATACATGTCCTACCAAATGAAAGGGATCAGTAGCAGTTATATCCGCTGAGGATGATGAGACAGTCAAACCATTTCCCATACAAGCAATTCAACTCAAAGGAGCTGACAATCCTTTGAAAGTGGCCGCATCAGAGCCAATTTCTTTACCTTTCAGACCACAATATCCTGTTGTAAGCTTACACAAAGTTCCATGGAATCTTGGAGAAGCTGAAGGATCCACGTCTCATACTACTGCTACAGTGTCGAAGGAAAATCCACTGTATCTTCCTCAGAGGGTGATGAAACCCGCCGTCAAAGCAAAGGGGAAGATTCCCATGGAGAACATTGAAAACTTCCTCCGCATTATGGGCCATAATGAAGCCAAGGTGGTTTTATCCTTAAGAGAAGCTCCACATCAGATATCAATACTGGACTTGGTTTTCTCTTCTGAGGATCACAAGAAGATCTTACTCAAGGTTTTGGAAGAAGCCTACTTACCGAAATCAGTGGATGTGGAAAAATTTCAACATATGGTTGATCATATTTTCAATAACAATGTGATATCCTTCACTGAAGATGACATACCGTCCGAAGGGACCAGTCATTGCAAGCCATTGCACATTGCAATTTTGTCGTCCGGATATATGTTAGCTAAAGTTTTGATAAATAGAGATTCGTCCACTACTAGAAATTCCACATATAGCAACGAACTATAACGACGGTCGGCACAGAACCGTCGGTATAGAGATTTTTTAAAAAAAAATCCTCACACTTTACCCCAAATTATTTCAGTATCTTCACTCCAATTTTTTCCCCCAAAATTATCTTTGTGCTCTCATGTCATCTCCTCCTTTCTAACACTTTCTCTGTAGAAACCCTAGGCATCGTAGGATCCGATATAATGATTGGTGTGTGTTTGTTTTTGGAGTGCTGATTCAGGAGATGAACAAACAACGCCCACCTAAGCCTCTTGATTTCTTCATTTGAACCATCGAGGTAATTCATTTCAGTTCATTTTAAATCCAGTGCTCTTGAAACTACGATTTCGTTTAAATTTAAAACAAACATACCAGATATTTTCCATAGGGCTTGGAAAATTATTTGCCAATCACTTTTATGAAAATGAGGTTGATTTTGTTCTTCTTCGTTTATCAATAGTAATGTTGGCTAATGATCTCTCAAGAGATATGGAAAAAGTATTTGTTGTATCTGAATTGGGCTTCTATATTTTCTGTTAGGAAAAAGTATTTGTTGTGTATTTGGTTCTTGAGGAACAAAGGAAGAAGGGTTTATTAGATATGAGGTGTCTTTTGTTTACTTCAACGGGACCACCAATTAAACGAAGGGCTGGTTTGCGGATTAAACAGGCTGGGCGAGGTTCGCTGTCTTATGGCTTTTTGTTGCATTCCTCTTCTTCATTATTTCCCTGGTTGAATATGTCAATTTAATTTGGTATAATTTTCAAAAATTGACACTTATTTTTATTTTTTGGCTGATTCTATCATATTGTTTTGCCAATTTTGCAGATTAATTTGTTGCTCTTAGATTCCAGTTATAGTTCAGCATATTTGCTTAGTTCTTCCCCTCCTTGAAAGTTAAACTCTATTTCAAGTTTATTTTTATAATTGTTACATAGTATCTATTTACTATTGCATTCACTAGGATGGGTCTTCTAAGCATAGCTATATGGACTACTGGAGATGGGTTTCTAAGTGCTTTCTCTCCTAATTATATATTATTGGTCATTCTTCATTTTTTGGCTGGCATTGGTCTAGGAGGTGGGCCTGTGTATACATCTTGGTTTCTGGAGTTTGTTCCTGCCCCAAATAGAGGCACGTGGATGGTTATCTTTTCGACTTTCTGGACAATTGGAACAATAATTGAGGCTGCACTTGGATGGGTATGTTCATGATTCCCTCAATACATCTAATTGTCTTCCAAGTAACCTTTGTTGTTGCAATTTTGCTTTAATTCTATGTTCACCGACTTCACCCTCTCTGCCATTTGATTGAAACTGGATCTAGAGTTGTTTGCATTTAGAAAGCAGGCAAGAAAGACTTCTTTGGTTTAATCTGGATTTTAAAATCATTTACCTCAATGGTGAATCTCCACTTACATCTGATATGGTGGAGGATGTTATCCTTCCTCATTACTCATTAGTCTTGTCTGTAGCTTCAGTTATTGCTATTCAAAAGGGCAACTTTTCTTTTCAAATATTCATTGGTAGGACTTAAAGAGATTTTACTGGGTATTTTCAACTGTCAACAATTTGGTTTTGGTAGGTACCTTTTTCCTTCCTCCGATTAAAACCAAGACCTAGTAAAAAGTACATCATTTTTGGAAATTAATGAGTTGATATGCAAATCAGAATCTGGAATGATATTTCTTATTCAAGAGGGACCATAATAGAGAATGAGGTGTAGCCTAGTTGGCAGTAAAACATCCTGACCATGCTGTGAGGTGTGGTTATGGTTTTACATGCTGTAACGACTTTATATTTTGTGTTGTCAGAGTTCTGTACTTCTGTATCTGGACTTAGAATAATCATTTTATTGTTTAAAGAATGTATATAGTGTTGTTTTTTCTGAAATTATGTGACTATTTGTTTGTTTAAGCCTATTAATTGTAACAATTTTGGTTAAATGAGTGAGTTCTTGTATTCAGTCTGAGGTAATGAATACTGTCTCACTGCTTAAGCATCAATAGTGTTGGAAGTGCTACCATTTTTATAGTTTTACTACTTTCTTATAAACAAAATTCTTAATCTTAATGGGAGGTACTTATTGCACTGATATTTTATAAAATTTGAACGTGCAGATATGGATATAAAATTTAAGAGTTTTCTCGATGAATGGGAAGTGGACCCAAAAGTTAAATGTGTTTTGGTTGAGAGCAGCTCACCTCGTGCCTTTTCAGCAGGTAACATGATGAAATATTAGCTCTCACCTCATTTAGTTACAGATTTTGGTCTCCTTTTTTTGGGATAGGTGATACAGATTTGTGACATTTATCCTCTTAACATTTACTGATTTACATATGCTTAAGTTTCTCGATATCCTGTTAATATCGTTCATCTATATTTTGTATGGAATTTTAGGGGATTATATTTGGTTTATTGAGTGTTAAGAAATATTTCAAGGTTAACCATTCATCGACAATGCAGGAATGGATATAAAGGAGGTTGTTGCCGAAATACAAAAGGACAAAAGCACTCCTCTTGTTCAGAAGGTTTTTCTTTAGTAAAGTGCATTTGTGTTACTATATATGTTGTATAACAGTATGAGTGACTACACATTTGCTTATTATCTGTGTAATTAGAATCTCAGCATACTTTCATATTGGTTGCCTCAGCTGTCATATATTTCTACTATTGCCAGTTATTTTCTGTTGAATCTTTTCTGAATAAAGATCAATGAATGCCTTGGCCAAAATAAACTAGTCTTAGTTTATCATCACTTTATCTGCAGGTGGTGACGTGAAGCAGATATCAACCAAATGAAAGAATATGGGATATCTTTTGTCTAATAATTTATTTTCAATTTAAGATTCCGTTTAAATGCTCAAAATATCAGGACAATATGGGATTTGACAGTAATTTGTTTAGGTAATCTCCACCTTTCTGGTTGGGTGATACAGTTTTTAATTATGCTTATATTACATGACTTTAAAACAATATTGGCATGAGATGGATTGAACCATAATAGTATTTTATTTTTATTTTTTTACAATAGCATCTTATTTTGCTTCTAAGTTGATGTGTTCGGTTTTCAGATGTTCATTTATATCTATTCTCCCTTACCTTGTTCAATTTCAATTTTTCTACAGGTATTTACTGCAGAATATTCACTTATATGTAAAATCTTTGAGTACAAAAAGTCATATATATCCTTTATGGATGGCATAACAACGGGCTTTGGAATTTGCATGTCTGGTCATGGACGCTACAGGCTTATTACTGAGGTATCATGCCTTTCACTCGATAAACATTTTTAGTATTACTATTTAAACTAAAATGGAAATATAATTTTATGCTATTTTTATAACAGAGGACGGTTCTTGCTATGCCTGAAAACGGGATTGGCTTGTTCCCAGATGTTGGATTTGCGTATATAGCGGCACAAAGCCCAGGGGCAGGATCAGTTGGTATGCTTTTTGTTTCATAGTGCGGTCCTTTTTTTTGGTTTACAAGTTCAGGCTTTGCAGAATATTGTAACTTCAAGATGGTTCTGAAGTTCTATTACTGTCACAACATTATTTTTTACTGTGGAAATGGTAATCAAAGCTTAAAAATTAGGCTACTTGTGTTGGAGTCTGCTAGAGGAAATTGGGAGAAGGAACTGGCTCTATCCAGGGCAGACTGCATCTTATATATTGAGTTTTTAATTTTATTTAATAACTATAATCTAACTCTGCACCTAATATTAAGATAGTGTATCATCCTTGTATTGAAGTTAAATTGTGTAGATACATCAATGAAGCATGGGCACGAAATAGTTGACGTGATAGATTTTAAAGTAAGACATGAGCATGAACACATTGGAGACACGTCAACAAATATATCTCTCTCTCTCTCTCTCTCTCTCTATATATATATATATATATATATTCTTATGGGAAGAGATCCATTTGCACCATGTTTAGAACCTTCTATTCTTACACCTCTTAATAAAGTTTTTGTGATTCATAATGTGTCAAGCTAACAATTAGAATATTGCCCTTTTTACTTAATTGTTATGCTTGTCAAATTTAACTATATAGGAGACTGGGAGATATCTACCCGTATAGTGCACGAGATTAAGATTGATTAATATTGAAAATTTTGAGCATGATATAATAGTTTAAATCTAATATCTCCTTGTGTTATTGGTCAAAATTTGGTGAACATGGGGATAATTGGATGAGCATCTGATATGGTTTAATTTTGTACAACTGCTAACATTTTACTATTAACTCCATCCTAGAGCTTCAACTATATATTTGTGTGCTTCATTAAAAGTTGTTTTAGATGTGTTTATGCTAGCTAAAAAATATGCTCATTATTATATCTAGTTTTTGATGCATTATCAATTCTGGAAGTTGCCAAGTCAAGGGTCTCTAGTCAAAGAATAATTATTACTGCTATCATTGAATGTGTTCAGACACTTGTGGCAGAATTTATGTTAGGAAGAGCTTGAAAGTCCATAGTTATATCGGAACTAGATTTAATTTAAATGCTGAAAGGTCTAGGAGTCTGACATTCTTCACCTGTAAAAGCTGAATGTATGTCATTGTCGGAGGAAGATTTTTGAATATATTATCCCTAAACCAAAACGTGTTAGCTTTCTGAATATATTTAGCTTGTATGTCATTGTTAGCTTGATGTGCGCTCATTTTCGTTGGAAGTCTAACTCTCTATTTCACCAGCTCTATAACTTTATCTTCTTCTACCTAAGAATTACAATAAGTTTCCACACCTGTTTTCTATACCAATATTATAGAATTACAATAAGTTTCCACATCAAGACATTCTTAATGCATACACACATGAATGCATATACATGTTTTCTCACTCTCTTTATATTTTGCTAGGTTAAGGCAGTTGTGGGTGCACTGTTGAATACCCGCGGATTGAATTGGCCAGCCTCATTTGATCAACAAAGAAAGAAACTCCAGCTGTGGGTGCACTGTGATAGTATGTTGCATAGGCAGAAATTGTATAAGGGAAGTTTCTCAAGGTTTAAACTCCAATTTGACTGCTGAATATGTAGTGTTGTTGTCATTTTCCTCTGGGTGTTAATGTTCTAGTGTAGTTGTTAAGCAGTAATGTGCACATCTAATAGTATTATTTTTGTTTGACACTTACAATTTTATAGTCTTACTCCAAACTTGTGATTTTTGAACAGGTGGATGATAAACTTTATATATATTTGGAATATGTTCCTGGTGGCTCCATCTATAAGCTTTTCCAAGAATATAGACTATTAAGGCTGTTCGAGTTCAGCATCTCTTCTTAGATGTAACTAAAATATTGTATTGTGAATGATTGTAAAGTTGTAATGATTGTATTGTGAATGATTGTAATGTTGTAAAATCTCTCTTTCTTATATTGTAATGTTGTAATATGAATGATTTTAAATGATGTATATAATATTTTTTATATTTTATTTTATATTGAATTTGTGTTTGTTGAATAAATGTGCATTATTAATTAATTATTTTTTTAAATATAAGAAGGCTATAGCGACGGTCATCGACTGTAGCTATAATATTCTATAAAACACAGGCTTATAGCGACGGTCGTCGAGCGTCACTATAGACATTTATAGCTACGGTCATGACCGTAGCAATAACTCTCAGCGACCATTGGTAAAGAGCAAATATACGATTTTTTCATAACCTATAGCTAAGGTCGATGACCGTCGCTATAGGCCAAAAGACCGTCGCTATAGGCTTTACCGACGAGTTCTATGGCGACGGTCGGCGACGGTCGCTAAATCCTTTAGCGACGGTCTTTTGGCCTATAGCGACGGTCGGCGACCGTCGCTATAGGCTGATTTTCTAGTAGTGGTCTCTGAGTATCTGTCCTTATGCCACCTTGGTGAAGATGAACGTCAATCTCAAATGGATCCGAAGCAGCCATACGATTATCAAAGCTTTTGATGGATCCCGACGAAATTCCGTCGGAAAGATTGAGCTGCTAATTGAGATTGGTCCAAATACATTCAATGTATCCTTTCACGTCCTCAAGATAGATTCAGGATACAACCTGCTATTGGGGAGACCATGGATTCATATGGCTGGAGTCGTTCCTTCTACACTACATCAACAACTCAAATACATTGTCAACAACAGTCTAGTCATTGTCAACGCCGAAATGGAGTGTCAGAACAAGAGATCTACCAATCATCGCCTTGAACTCGAAAGTTGAGCCGGCCCGATTTTAAACTTTTTGGAAGTGAGTAGCAGCGAATACCATCCTATTGGAGCACCACTTCCCATGCCCAAGATTTTTCTTGCCGAGGTTATGTCGGCTTTACACAAGAAATGATGTCATTGAGTCATCACCTGGACAAGGGCTTGGTAAAATTCAACAGGGTATTAAGCACCCTATTCAAGTGTCCATCAAATCGGAACGGTAGGACTAGGCTATTCGCGATTCTCGTCATAGGAATCCTCATAAGCTGGCGGGTTCCTCAAGCTTCCGCCACATGGCGATTTTTTCCATCTACACCGCATGAGCTGATACAGTCTCCAGTAAAGGTGTCAGCCCATGTTATGGCTATGCTGTTTCCCAAACCAGTACCATTCAAATCAAAAGAGGTGTTGATTCCTGATCCCGAAGTGGAAGAAAGGGAGCGAAAACGTAAACACAACATCGCCTTGATGATGTCAGGCATACGTATCATTGTCCATGATGAACATACAAATAGATATACCCCAGACAATGATTGCCCAGATGTCATAGTTATCATTCAGGATAAGGAGGACAGTGACAATCCCTCCATCATTGCAGTCCATCAGGACTTTGCCCTCGATAATTGGAGCAACACTCCATGTATTGGTCGACGAGGGAAAAACGGGTAGAAAATCCCTCTGCCCTGTAGATAACTTTAATTGCTTACTTTTCTATACAGTATTAGCAGTTATTTTATCAGTACATGCTAACACTTTTGTATGATTAAACAGTTTCATATATTAAGTGAAAGCATATTTTGTTTTAGGACTCTGAATTTAGATGTGCATGTACTTGCTGATGAGGTGCCTTCTCTCCACAAGGACTGTAACTTTGATGCAAAGTTGGACTCAGACTTGATGGAAATACAAGAGGACATTGAGACACCTCAGGAGATTAAGGAATGGGTCGTATATAATGTGACGCCCCCAAAATAGGTATACATCACCTATTTTAGGTTGTCAATAACATGGTACAGAAACAACTACAACTTTATTAATACATCATAAAAACTGTGAGTTTAAATACAAATATTATCTTCTAGACAATATCTATACCCAAATAAATCCTCATCGCAATTATTGATACATTATTATACAAAAATGGTGAGGACTACTACACAACTTCTAGAATCATCATTCCATACCCCGACTAGTACTCGCTACATTCTCGCCTCCTGAGAAGAAAAATGGAACAACAAGGAAAATGGTGAGCTCAACTAGTCCAGTAAAGAATATTATGACTAAGATAATGTAGAACAAATTATCGTTAGTCTTCAACAGGGAAAAATCTGATAAAATATAATAGACAACAAGTTTCAGATCAATATTCGCAGCGAAAATAATAATCCATAGAAGAGTTATGTAGAGAATGAAATCTATTACTATCTATGAATTTAAAAGTCCTTCATCAATATTTTATCCCTGTAACATCAATCAATATACATCTTGAATCAAATATTCATCTTTGCATTACAGGCCAAAGATATTCATCAGTCGGTCATGTTCATCTCAACACCTGTTCATCTTTGCACTACGGGCCAAAGATATTCATTATAAAATCATTTATCTTTGCACTATAGGCCAAAGATATTCAATAATATCATCATTTAGGACTGAGGATGATGAAAAATATTTTAAAGGGAACGAATCAAGTGAAACAAAAGAATAAATATTAAGGATTCGTATTTCAGCTATTTCATGTCCAAAAATACCTCATAAATAATCATAGTGGAGTAAAATTCAAGAATGATCAAAACATGGATACAATCAAAGCTAGTATCCATAATAGATATTTTGGACGAAAAACAAAATTTTGATTTTTCTGTGAATAGTGCGGTATTCGTGAATAGTGTCGTATACGTGAATAGTAACCCCGTCACAAAAAGTTCCAAATTTAATTAAAATTTCAGATCAATACTTCGGCATAATGATATTGAAAGAAATAATATCATTTGAAAAAAAAATAATATCCCTTACCTCGAAAGAATTGTACTTCTAGTTGAAACACCGGATATATGCTATGACTTGAACTTGCACCGTATAGCAACACTCAAAGTATTAAAATACTCACAAGAATATGCTCAATATATCGAGAGAGAAAGATAGAGAAATCTTTAGTTTCTGGTGTGATTTTTAATTCTAACCTAAGCACCCTATTTATAGAAAAATGCTTAGAACACCAAAGCAGAAAATTTAATAAATTATTAATATTTTCAAATTATATTCCTACGCACACCACACCAGACCAAAATCATCAGCCAAAACATGTGCCAACATCCCAAAAACGTTTTTGTTACTTAAAATATTTTAAACTTCCAAAATTAATTATTTGAACTCAAAACTTCAATAATTCACAATAAAAATACCGTGTGCTATTGTGTTTTTAACCATAAGGGTATTCCAACAAAGATATAATTGGTAATAACTACGCCTGCTATTATATAACCAACTTATTCTTGTCGCTTTCTTCATCTAATCGCTTTCAGTTATGGGGCCCACATTAAAGGTCATTGTAGTCGTCTAATATTCCCCAATAGCAAGAATATTCCACGACCAAACGAATATTTTATAACCACTTGCTTATTTGAAATATTTGCGTATTTTACCCATAACTATCCACATTAATCAAATCAACCCTTACTATTTCAAAATAATAAATGGAGGAAATTCAATTTTATTTATAATAAGTTGGGGTCTTACAGATAAACCTAAACCCAACCTTGACCAAATCAGTTCTTTCAATCTTGGAACCTTAGAAATCCCTAAGCTAATCCAGATTGGTTCAGACCTCACCCCAAACTAACGGAATGACATGGTTATACTACTAACCCAATTCCAGGATGTGTTTGTATGGTCCCATGAAGACATGGTGGGTTTGTCCACTGACATTGTTCTTCATCGCCTTCCCATTAAGGAGGGATTCAAACCAGTCAGGCGAAGCTCAGGCAATTGAAAATTGAGTGGAGTTTAAAGGTAAAAGAAGAAATTGTGAAACAATTTCAAGCCGGCGTTATCATGGTGTCTACATATCCGGAGTGGATATCCAACATTGTTCTCGTGCCTAAACCCAGAGGAAAGGTGCGAGTTTGCGTGGATTATCGGGATTTGAACAAAGCTTGCCTTAAAGATAGCTTTCCCATACCCTTTATCCACATTCTCATTGACAATACTGCTCAATACGGCATGTACTCCTTTGCGGATTGCTTCGCGGGGTACCATCAGATTATGTTCACTGAGGAAGACCGGGAGAAAACTGCTTTTATCACGCCTTGGGGAACTTTTTGCTACAGACGGTTGTCATTCGGCCTCATCAATGCCGGGGCAACCTATCAGTGAGCTATGATGGCTCTTTTCCACGATTTAATGCATAAAGAGATAGAGATCTATGTGGATGACATCATTGTCAAGTTCCGAAGGGAGGAAGACCACTTAGACCATCTCAAAAAGCTTTCCAACAGGTTGTGTAAGTAGAACTTGAAGTTGAATCCATCCAAGTGCGCCTTTGGTGTTAAATCAGGTAAGTTGCTAGGTTTCCTAGTCAGCCACAAAGGGATTGAGCTGGATCCCACCAAAATCCAAGCCATCAAGGAAATGCCCATTTCTTAGACAGAGAAGGAAATACGGGGATTTTTGGGAAGAATCAACTTCATTAGCAGGTTTATCTCTCAACTCACAGCAACCTGTGAGCCCATCTTCAAATTGTTAAGGAAGAACTCCTCCATGAAATGGAATGATGAGTGTCAGAAAGCATTCCTTACCATTAAAGAGTAGCTGGTTAACACTCCTATTTTGGTACCTCCCAGGGATGATGTTCCCCTATTCATGTACATGTCCATTAATGACAATGACATGGGCTGCAAGCTAGGGCAGAAAGACGATAGAGGCCAAGGACGAGCTATCTATTACCTCAACAAAAGATTCAGCAGCAGTGAACACAAGTACACTCTAATTGAGAAGACTTGTTGTGCTTTAGCATGGGCTTCCATGAGGTTATAACATTACCTCCATGGTCACATAACCCATCTCATATCCCGCATGGATCCTCTCAAGTATGTGTTCTATAAGCCCATACTGAATTGTCGACTGTCTAGATGGCAGTTGATCCTACAGCAATTTGACATCGTCTACGTGACGCAAAAGTCTGTCAAAGGTCAAGGAATTGCGGATCAATTGGCCTCTGCACCTGTAGGGGACTACAAACCCTTAAAAACATACTTCCCCGATGAAGGGGTAATGGAAGTTCAACAATACCATCAGTACGATGCATTCCACATATGGAAAATGTATTTTGTTGGAGCTATTAACACAGAAGCTTCTGAAGCTGGAGCAGTTCTAGTATCCAGTACGGGGTAGCAGTATCCCGTCGCAGTCAAATTACAGTTTGTCAACACCAATAACACAGCTGAGTATGAAGGCTATATCATGGGGCTAAAACTTGCCCGTTCAATAGGCATCAGGCGGTTAACTGTCTTTGGAGATTCTGAATTAGTAGTCAAACAATCCACAGGAATCTATCAAACCAAAGAATTACAATTGATTCCTTACCATCGACAAGTTTTACAGATGGCTTTGGAGTTCGAAGAAATCTCTTTTCTACACATTCGTCGTTATGGGAATGATTTTGCGGATGCACTAGCAACTTTGGTCTCCTTGATTCACATACCTGACAAAGAAAACATTCCAAGCATCACATTTTCCCTGCAAAAGGCCCCAATTTATCGGATGAGCTACCTCCCATCCACCACCCTTGGTATCAGCATATCAAGGAATATCTGCGAGATGGATCTACACCCGTTGAGGCGAGCCTGGTTGAAAAGAAGCGGATCCATCGACTTGCTATTAAATTCTACCTGAGCGGAGATGCACTCTACAAAAGAGATGCATGATTAGGTCTCCTCAGATGTCTGGACAAAGACCAAGCTCAGAAGCTCATGGATGAGATCCATGGTGGAGTATGTGGCCCACACATGAGCGACCCCTTACTTGTTAAGAAGATCCTCAGAACAAGGCATTATTGGCTTACACTCAAAGCTGACTGTGATGATCACGTCAAGAGGTGTTATCAATGCCAAATTCATGGGAATGCTATCCATGCCCCTCCAAGGGAACTCCACAATATGAGTTCGCCATGGCCCTTCTCAATGTGGGGAATGGACGTGATCAGGCCCGTCGAGCCCAAAGCCAGTAATGGACCTCAATTCATATTCACCATGATTTACTACTTCACCAAATCGGTAGAAGCAGCCTCCTTACCCAGGGTTACCAAAGAAGTCATCATTGCTTTCATCAGAAACAATATCGTCTGTCGATATGGACAACCAGAGGTCATTATGTCAGACAATGCTAAGAACCTCAACAACAAAATGATGGAGGAGTTATGTAGTAAATTCCACATCAAACACCTTAACTCCGTCATCTACCATCCAAAGATGAATGGTGCTGTTGAAGCGGCTAATAAAAACATCAAGAAGATCATACAGAAAATGTCCTCCAATCACAAAGGATGGCCTAACCTTTTGCCTCTGACTTTATTAGCCTACAGAACTTCCATGCGTACTTCCACTGGGGCAACCCCCTACTCATTAGTCTATGGGATGGAAGCAGTGCTTCCCATAGAGGTGGAAATGAAATCCCTCAGAGTGTTGATGGACGCTCAGCTAGATGAAGACCAATGGGTATAAGACATGTATCACCAATTATCTCTAATAGACGAAAGGCGAACCGCGGCTATCTTCTATGGTCAGTTATATCAGCAAAGGATTGCACGATCCTACAACAGAAAAGTCCGGCTACGACAGTTCAAACAACATGACTTGGTTTTGAAGAAGATTATTAACAACCAAGATCAATCTAAGGGAAAATTTGCTCCTCACTGGGAAGGCCCGTTTGTTGTCAAGGAGGTATTGACAAGAGGCGCTCTCAGACTACAGGAAATGGATGGCGATGAATTTCCACTGCTTATCAACTCGGATACCGTGAAACGGTACTATGTCTGAGGATATCATCAAGCAAACATCCTGGTATGGATCATCTAATCACCAGTCATTCTGGTTTTTAACCCTCTCTTTTACAAACTCTTCTGCCTCTCAAGGAAACATACATTTCAAACCAGCAGCCTGGTTTCACCTCATTTCAATTTTTTCATACAAATTCGGTTATATTGAAGATGGGATTGAACCTTTCAGACCTGTAGTTTATCCTGAAGATGGGATTAAACTTTTCTACGCTTGCTGTAATACCCGTAAATTTTATGATTTAATATTATTATTAAATAGAGCCGGTGAATTATTTATTTTACAAATGCTTACGTGGCATGAGGAGAGTAACTCAATTGAATTAAAATTGAGCTGTTGATGATCGATAAGATAGGTTCATGAAATGTCTTGTGTGACACAATGATGGACTTAGTGAAGGATGATTAAGTATTTGCATGTTTAAAGTCCAAATAATAAATTGGGAGTCTAGCCCAATAAGTTAATTGATGGATCATTAAAGTTAGCCCAATAAACTTGGGATATTTAGAATCCATTAGGAATCAACAAAATAGTTAGCGAGAGTACAAGGTATTGGTTAAATTAAAATGTGGCGTGGGCAAGGTGGGCTTTGACCAGAGCTAGCCCCTTGTCTATGTTTGAGATCTACTCTCTTGTCCCCAAATTAGGGTCACCAAGTACAAAAACAATGTAGCCTAAACTCTCTTTACGCAAATTTTTAAGTTCTAATCCTAGGCATGCATGGCTAGCTAAGTGGTCGGTATGGAGTGATTGAACAACTCCTTAAATAACCATTGTTCATTTCTATTGCACCATGAATCCCAACATTGGGTAAAGCAAGTGTCCGGTCCATGTTTTCTCTTTAAATACAAGCCACTAGGGCAGTCTATTTTAGTGATAAGAGTGTTGGAGAAATCTGAGTAAAGAATTCTTAGTTGCTAAGCATACCAAATCAGTGTGTGAGATATCAAGGTTAAAGCTCGAGAAGGTATAATTTCCACTCCGTTCTTAACTTGAGTCTTGTTGATTCTCGTTTTGAGATAATAGGTCAAGTATGATGAATTAGCATGATATAGGGTGTTTAGAAAGTTTACCTTCGTGCATGAATACGTTAAAATTATGCGGAATCAAGTTGTGACTACTCTGCAAAAGCAGGGGCATGTTCACCGCTTACGAAATCCATGGGGTGCTTGTTGCACCATGCTTAGGAACCAATCGGTGGGTTCGGTCATGTTAGACCTTGTATTAAGAAATTCCCTTAGGTTGTATGCATATAGTAAAGTCTTAAATTAGCAAGCGAACTTAAACTTTGTCGAAGTAGTGTAGGCCAAAGTCTACGAAGGAGCTGCTTGGACAAAGCGTGATATCTTGAACGAGCGTAATGTCTTGGACAAAGCGTGATGTCTTGAACAGAGCGTAATGTCTTCTTGGACAAAGCGTGATGTCTTGAACGAAGCGCGATGTCTTGGACGAAGCATGTTGTCTTGAACAAGTCATAATATCTTGGACATGGCGAGATGTCCGGAACTTCGGAGACAACATCGTAACTTGATATAAGGATGGATTAATAAATACTCCTATCTTTGTTGTAAACTATTAGTACACGAATAAGTTCTAAGTAGAAATTTTACCAACTTCGGAAAATAAATCTAATACTTGCAAACATGCGTAGAAGAAGGTCGATGGGATTAATAGGCGTTATGGTCTACTTAAAGCAATGAACCTCTTAGAACTTGAGGAAGAAAGGTTATGAATAAGCTAGCAGTGGTCAATAGTATGAGCATGTTAGTGTACCGTTATGAGTTTTGATGGGTACAACAGATAGAAAGAAAAATGTGTTATGTGTACATGTTGTTGATATATATCAAGTGTGTTTGGCTGATGAATACCTATGCTTACATGAATAGGACAGACATAGTTCGTTGAGGTGATTTTCGCTATTACTAGTAATCAACGCTAAAGGCAAGTTCTTACTCTACCTTGATTTCAAGTATGCAAGTTCCTATCCCTAAAAACTTGTTACTTATATCATGCAAGTTTTCTATCCCTAACTTATTGTTATTGTTGGGCAAGAAACAGACAAATATCAAGCAAGTATCAAGGCATAACTGAAAGGGAAGTAAATCAAAATATATTTCTCTGCCATGTATAATACTGTTTGATATATACATCTGTGTTGTACATGACAAAATGGCTAAGCTAGTTTGTGTAGGAAAATACAAAGCTATATACGGATCTGTGTGTATGCAGACTATCAAATCAAGCATAGCATCCCTCTCCGAAGAAGGAGGTAAAGCTGCAAGCTCCTGTCCAAGGGTATCTACTCGAGCTAGCAGATCCGAGGCTAACTGCATGATGTCATGATGCTCATCGATATATGCACTCATATCGGAAAGGATGCCAGTCATTTGGGATCTCACAGAAGAAATTTTTGCAATGCCCACATCCCTAGCAGATAGGGCATCATCCCTCTCCACAATCAATGCATCTTTGGCTGATCTAGCCTCATCCCTCTCCAATAGAGCGACGTCTCTCCCATCAAGAGCTGTCAACATCGAGGCCCTAGCCTGATCTCTCTTATAGGTCATCAGATGTAGGCTTTGCTCTAAATCTTTGTCTTGAATCTTGAGTAACATGGGCACTTTCGGGGTGGAGAATCCATCACATATCTTTGGCGACCAAATGAAGAAAGTCCCCATCGATGGGAATGTCACCCTCCTCCATAGGATCCTTATTGTCAGAATCAAACTCCTGCACTGTGGATACTACCATAGTCGATGCAGTCTCTGTCTCCATCCATGCGGAATACTGTAATAACCCGATGAAAACATTCTTTACTGTCCATGGTCTAGGGTTGGCGTTGCAGCGCCACCCATAACCCTTCATCTCGCGCTGCGGCGCGAGTTAGCAGTACCTGGCATCCGGATATGGCTCTGCGGCGCCACATTTTGTTCTTCATCTCGCGCTGCGGCGTGAGTTAGCATTGTACTCAGACACCACAGTGCCACTCATTTGGCCTTGGGTTTGCGCCGCGGCGCCAACTCTGTACCTTAGAAAATTTTTACAAATTTCAAATTTTGTGAACTTCCCGGACACATAACTTCTTTGTTATAAGTCCGAATTGGATCGTTCAAAAGCCTATGGTTCACAAATTACGTACTCTATGCGTTTATGCAAAAATTTTATCTATTTGACTTCGTTTGCTAAAATTTCACCTATGAGTTCATTTTTAACGAAAACGATAAACGTTCGTGAACGTTCAACACTCGTTTCTTCGTTCTAAGTCAGAATTTGGTCATTTTCGAGTTCGCAACTTTATAATGCTAAATATGACTTGTCTCCATCGAAAACCAACGTTTTCAACTTTAAACACAAAATACGACTTCCATTCCAAGAATTTTACGAATTCGACGATAATCGTCCAATCGTGTGAATTCCGGAAAAACTACATTCTTAATGATTCTAAATGGATTTTAATCAACAAAGGATCATTACAAATTACATATTAAACCAACTTATAGACAAAGTAGGTTTTGACTTATTCTCATAAGTCAATGACTTATTTAACTTATGAACTATAATTCCTCATGCTTATGACTTTCTATGAACTTAAGTCCACCAATCAATTTTCTCATACTATTATCAACATACTAACATCATATGACAAACATATGACAAGTTCTTCAAGATTCCAATAACTTATTAGAGTTCAAGTTGCTTATTCAACTTATTCGGCTTAAGTTCATTCCTTATTAACTTATTACATGTTCTTAGCATACATGTTCATTAATTACACTTCTCTTATCATCCTATTATAATAGAGATGAAAGAATATTGGACACAAGATCATTACCTTTGAATTCTAACTTCTTCTTCTTGGAAAGTCTAACAAAGGAAGCTTTAACTTAAAAGTGCTTATTCTCCCTAACCAATAAGTAGCTTTATATTGAGAGAAGAATGTTGGATGAAATAACAACCAACAAAAATTGAAATGATCTTTCTATTTATAGGCCATCCAAATCTAGGATAGAATGGTCATTATAATCTTCCACCTCCTTAACTAACCTCCTCATTCCACCTCCTTACTATTCATAACCTAGCAACTAAGTAAACTTGCTAGCCACTTCTAAAACTTGGTCACCACACTTTTTGTTTGCCCATCAAGCTTACCCATTTTACACTTGGATTGCCCCATGGATCATGGCTTCACATTGGGCTTTGATAATTAATCTAACTACTTCTTTAATGGGCTTGTGCTACCATATTTTGGACTCATGATTTATCAAACTTTTGGGTTTGATTGTCACATTCTATTGGACTTATACTATAAGGTTAATAATCCTACAAGTCCATTACCTTATATTTAACAACTTAACATAATATACCACGTATAATCTTCGTATGCTAGCTCGTATATTAATTTATAATATACGTTATTTAATTCTTCATACATAATAGTACAATATGTCGTATTATACTTACATTCATTACCTTAATATACTGAATACACAATTATACGATCACAACTTTCTTCCTTAACGCTTAATAAATCTAACGTTCCCAAATTAAGTCCACATGTGAAATATTATGTTTTCCATACTTAGATTATTATTACATAATCCATCTCACCTTGATATTATAACATTACGTATTTCTCGGAAGTTCAAAAATAATTCCCAAGCAGAAATCGATGAATATTCGAAAAATTTCTCGGAAAGCTTTTATTTTCATCTTAGAAATTCAAACACTTTAATTCATTCACGTAGTTAAAATACTATGACATTCCGACATTTCTAGGTTATAGAACGACATTCATCTTATCAACACGTAATAATAATAAATAATATTATTTTATTCATTATTAAAAGTATTTACAATTGTTCGATTTTTTTGAGGCGTTCTGAGTTGTCACATTGTCTTGTTTCTTCTTTGGTGGGGTATGTTTTGCATTGCCTCAGTTAACAGGTTAACGAAGTTCTGCATTGGATCAACATTTGCCCCTCCACCATTGTTAATGGATCCTTCCTCCCTCTAATTCCGCGGAATTCTTCTAGGCGGCATGATCTGGGGAAAGGAAGAAAACTATTAGGATTTCTATGATATGCTATCCATGTTAGCATTAAGAAGTTTAAGACGTCTATCAATCATTTTTGATTTAAATAAATAACTTCTTTATCACAAAAAAACTCGATGGATTTCCTCAACCCATCACTTACATACTCTACTTGAGTTTTCTAATAAGGTTATAACCTAGGTTTCGCATTCCTAACATTTATAACCTACAGCTCGGATACCAACATGTGACACCCCCAAATCCGGGTCCTCTGACCCCAGTTCGGTCATCACGATAAACTACAAACATCCACATCTAAACAACTTATGATAACTAAAATACAGAATATAATAAACATATGTTATTCATTCAAAAGGTGTGACTAGTCCCAAGATACGATAACCTTAATATCATCTTACAAACATATTGTTGGGTAAAATCTATATACGTACAACACGCAAGTATACGTGGTCAACAAGTAATAAAGTGATAAGTTGAGTATCGTTCCCACAGAGAATTATTTAATAAGAATTACCAATTACTAACATATGACCAATTTAATCTTATTTAAACAAATGATTTAATAATTTAATTTTAAAAAATTTAAAAAACTATTACTAACTATCCCTAGAATGAAACAAGATATTGAAGACTTGAGATTACAATTTCACTTATTGTTACATTTAAATCAACACACTTCCTGTTAAGCCAAATTATTTATACTGGATTTTTAATCAAGAACACGAAAGTGAAATATGGCCATCTCTCAATGCACCATACTCATATCAAATCAAATCAAATCCACAGATGATAGAATCAATTTGAACACCCTAATTAACTAACCAACTATATCTCTATGTGAATTACAATTAAAAAGGGTTTAAGTTCAAGTTCTTATTAGACAACATATGACGTAAAGGCATATCTCTATCCTAAACACAAATCATGAATTCCATCCATGCAGAAATCACAAACACATGCTATCATGATCATATCTAAATCTATACTACATCTCTCGAGTTCATATAGATTATCACGGTAATTGTTAGCTAGACAATTAAGCAATTCATTACAAATCATAATAGACAATCCAAATATAGCTAATAAGACTAACAAAGAAGCATATCAAAGTAAACTACACAATAAGATCCATAGTAATCTCAAAATAGAGTTTAATTCATAAATAAACTAGAATCCATCATCCACAATTGATTACGCATTAAAAAGATACAAATAAATAAGAAAAGAAATTAGAATTGAGATAAACAAATCTGCATTCTCTTGCTTCCAATTTGATTCTCCAATGATAATCAATAGCTTCAATCTTCAATTCTAATCTAATCTAGGGTTCCTAATCTAAGAAAGAAAGTAAAGAATTTTTTCCTAGAAATCTATCACAAGAGGGATTTTATAAAGTCTTAGAATTAGCCTCCCAATCCAAGTTAAACTCAAGTATTTAGAGTTATTATGGACACCCTAGCAAGTTAGGCAACTAAGAATCCTATTCTAGCTCAAATTGGATATTAAAATAACCCAATTTGACTCAATTCTCATTTGCTTAAGCGCTATCAATACCGACCCTAGGCCTTCTGGCGCCATCCCACGCTCTTCAAGCGATGGTTTCGGTGTCCTAGCGTGCTCCGCGCTAGGCGTAGCGTGGTCCGCGCTACTCTGTTTTCTGCTGCAATGTCCTTTGGTAACACAGGCATAACTTTTGATCCGCTTGGAGTTACGGGGCCTGTCACCTATCAAATAGAAGATAACGACGAGATCTACAACTTCCATTCTTTGAGAATTGAAAGATTCGGATTGGATCAATTCCTAAATCAGGCTTGAAGTAGACATTATGTAATTGGCAAGTATGACAACTCTTAGCTTTGATCTTCGTTGATAAAAAGGCCATAACTCTCACATCCGAACTCCGATTGAGATGATTCAAGATGAACGCTAAGAAGTAGAGCTACCATAAAATCCAAGTTCCAAGCCAAGAACATGCATCCAACTTGGTGTTAAAAGTCCTTCAATATTCCCTTCTTGCACTTGCTTACGTATTTTAGTCCAAAAGATGTCCAAATTGTTTTCCCTTGCTTCTTCATGCCAATGTCATGTCATAGCCTAAAACATAACATAAAATGTATGAAAAGTAACTACGAAGCATGAATATAAGCAACTAATTCAAGTAACAGATACCGGATAAGTAGGTATAAAACCTACTTATCAAATACCCCCAAACTTAAATATTTGCTTGTCCTCAAACAAAAGCACAAATTAGACAGATTCATCCTCTAGCAATGATCCACCCAAATAATGAATCAATATGAATTCGATCAATGGCCTCAAAGGTTACAACAGATAATAACCCATAGAAAATTTCAAAACAATGTCATGTCTAAAATTTCAACAATTGTCATTAGACTCACATCTACTCTTGATCCTTTAAGTGTGTGTGTGTGCATCCACATGTTCAATCCAGTCATGATTTAGATTAAATCAACCAATACTCATAAAAGATTTTCAAAAACGACTTTCAAAACTTCTTATCACATCAATCACAGCTAATATAGACATAACACAAATTTTTCTTGAGGATCGACTGGATATTTAAACTTTTAAGCACGTAAGAATCCTTCCCAAGTATTTCAAACATACATATTTTCTTTTTTCTATTTAGTGAGTGCGTTTTAGGCTCCATCTCGCTTTCCACTTTTCATTGAACGAGTGCGTTTTACTCTCCATCTCGTGCCTGTGTTTATTGGGAGTGCGTTTTACGCTCCATCTCGACCCACCACAAGATTCAATTATTCAACTCGGGAAGGTTCCAATAATTTTTTTTTTCATAAATACCCCAAGATTTTCCCCAAACTTATGTGAGTGCCTAATTTTCACTTCAAATGATGCTCAAATAAGATATCTCAAGTTGCAATGGTATCTTTCATAAGAATTTAGCCAAAAAAAAATTCAATCCCAACTGGCTAAACAAATGGATATGTGTGAAAATTTTCAAAAATTTCGCAAGTAATGTGAAACCCAACTAACTAGTTAAAATATAGACTAAGCATGGTCATCAATTCTCCAAGAGTTAACAATATTAACCACCCACTTTTCATTGGCCAAAATCAAATTCCATCAAAACATTGCCCAAGTAAGTACTAAACATGATAAATACCCCCAAACTTAAAACAGACATTGTCCTCAATGGCTAAGATAGGAAAAATTAAAAGAGAGGACTTCCCTGACATATAGCAATTTATCTCCTTGTCTGCGAAGTTTGAAGAATATGTTAAGCACATTGGAATAAATCGGGCATCACACTTGAGTTGGACTTAACTAACCTGTGAATATGATAGAAGCAAGCTTATTAAATCCTAAAAAAATGAAAAAATTATATCAACTAATATGAAACCTAAAAAAGAAAAACTAAAAAGAAAAATTAAACTTGGGTTGCCTCCCAATAAGCGCTTGATTTATAGTCTTTCAGCCCGACTTTGTCTGGTCAACGCTATCCAATTCCTCTTCAGAAATTGAGGAATCCTCCATCCATCAGTAGTAAATAATTCTTTGGGAGGTTCCCATAAGCGATGGCCATAGCATCAAAGTCACCTAGCATGCTCTGGCTCGGTATGATCTCAATCAAGAACGTCCCACAGCTAGGTGTTTTCTCCATTGTGTATGTGATCACTTTGGGGCATGGAAGCTTGTCACACACAATGGGCTCTTCGTCTATCTTCTCTTTCTCGTCCCACCATGGATTCAAAATTTTATTCGCTCTTATGTCATCAAGAGCTTTGCCAACGACATGACTACCAAGTGGGCATGATTTTGCAAATCTGGTTGACTCGTTGATCTTTTGTGGAGACCAATTTAGATCATCGTCGACCTCTATTTCAATATCCCCAATTATCTCCACACTTCCTATATCTTGTGGCTCATCCAGTCGTAGATTCGGTTCGGGTTCTCCATCAATTTCATCATCCATATCATAAAGCCAAGTGTTTGGAGGAAGGTTGCTTACGGCTTTAGTCATTTGATCTATCTTATTTTGAAGATTTTGAATTGTTATCTCTTGATTCTGAATTGACCGCTCTTGATTAATCCTCCACTCCTCATTTGATGCTACGAACTTGGACCACAATTCCTCCAACCTTGAATTATCTGTCTCAGCTCTAGAATACATGTATTGAGGACCATGAGTTGTATTGGAGATGAGTTGTTCCATATGGTGCTGAAAATTGTGGCTCGATAACTCCTGACTCATTATCATCTCTTCTTTTTCTGCTATAATCCTTAACATGAATTCCTTGAACTCTGAATTGTCTTCTTGTTGAATTGGAGGTGGATTTGAGAAATTTGATGGATATGTTGGATTTGGAGCGTAGTATTGGTCTTCATAAGTATAGCTCCATGACGAATTCGGGTGATACCCCCAAACTTGATGATAATTAGCATATGTATAATCGTTGAGGTATTCACCACCGGACTGGACCGACCCAAGATTGATGGTGCATTGATTACTCGGGTGATCGCCAGCACAATAATTGCAAGTAACTGCTATCCTTCGATTACGTTGGGATGCAACAACATCCAACTTCGTCGAAAGTATCTCAAGCTGTGCTGATATTGCGGAAAATGCATTAAGTCCATCAATCCCCGTTTCCCTTGGTTGAGTCATGTTCGTGTATGGCCATTGATACTCAAAGTCATCCATGGTACCTGAAAAGAGAGAAATATAGGAAGAGAATTAAAAATAAAAAAAATAAAAATGTTTAAATTAAGACTAATTTGATTGAGATTAATATTGGTAAATAATTATTAAATTAATTCCCCGACAACGGTGCCAAATACTTGTTGGGTAAAATCTATATACACACAACACGCAAGTATACGTGGTCAACAAGTAATAAAGTGATAAGTTGAGTATCGTTCCCACAGAGAATTATTTAATAAGAATTACCAATTACTAACATATGACCAATTTAATCTTATTTAAACAAATGATTTAATAATTTAATTTAAAATAATTAAATAAACTATTACTAACTATTCCTAGAATGAAACAAGATATTGAAGACTTGAGATTACAATTTCACTTATTGTTACATTTAAATCAACACACTTCCTGTTAAGACAAATTATTTATACTAGATTGTTAATCAAGAACACGAAAGTGAAATATGGCCATCTCTCAATGCACCATATTCATATCAAATCAAATCCACAGATGATAGAATCAATTTGAACACCCTAATTAACTAACCCACTATATCTCTATGTGAATTACAATTAAAAAGGGTTTAAGTTCAAGTTCTTATTAGACTACATATGGCGTAAAGGCATATCTCTATCCTAAACACAAATTATGAATTCCATCCATGCAGAAATCACAAACACATGCTATCATGATCATATCTAAATCTATACTTCATCTCTCGAGTTCATATAGATTATCACGGTAATTGTTAGCTCGACAATTAAGCAATTCATTACAAATCATAATAGACAATCCAAATATAGCTAATAAGACTAACAAAGAAGCATATCAAAGTAAACTACACAATAAGATCCATAGTAATCTCAAAATAGAGTTTAATTCATAAATAAACTAGAATCCATCATCCACAATTGATTAAGCATTAAAATGATACAAATAAATAAGAAAAGAAATTAGAATTGAAATAAACAAATCTGCATTCTCTTGCTTCCAATTTGATTCTCCAATGATAATCAATAGCTTAAATCTTCAATTCTAATCTAATCTAGGGTTCCTAATCTAAGAAAAAAAGTAAAGAATTTTTTTCTAGAAATCTATCCCAAGAGGGATTTTATAAAGTCTTAGAATTAGCCTCCCAATCCAAGTTAAACTCAACTATTTAGAGTTCTAATGGACACCCTAGCAAGTTAGGCAACTAAGAATCCTATTCTAGCTCAAATTGGACATCAAATAACCCAATTTGACTCAATTCTCGCCGCCTAGTGCGCTCAGCGCTGACCCTAGGACTTCCTGGCACTGTCCGCGCTACTGAAGCATTAGTTTCTAGTGTCCTAGCGCGCTCCGCGCTAGGCGTAGCGCGGTCCGCGCTACTCTGTTTTCTGCTGCGACGTCCTTTGGTAAAACAGACATAAATTTTGATCCCCTTGGAGTTACGGGTCCTTCCACCTATCAAATTGAAGATAACGATGAGATCTACAACTTCTATTCTTTGAGGATTGACAGATTCGGATTGGATAAAGGTCTAAATCGGGCTTGAAGTAGACATTATGTAATTGGCAAGTATGACAACTCTTAGCTTTGATCTTCGTTGATAAAAAGGCCATAACCCTCACATCCGAACTCCGATTGAGACGATTCAAGATGTTCCGGAAAGATAAGAAGTAGAGCTACCATAAAATCCAAGTTCCAAGCCAAGAACATGCATCCAACTTGGTGTTAAAAGTCCTTCAATATTCCCTTCTTGCACTTGCTTACGTATTTTAGTCCAAAAGATGTCCAAATTGCTTTCCCTTGCTTCTTCATGCCAATGTCATGTCATAGCCTAAAAAATAACATAAAATGTATGAAAAGTAACTACGAAGCATGAATATAAGCAACTAATTCAAGTAACAGATACCGGATAAGTAGGTATAAAACCTACTTATCACATACCCTAAAATAAATATTAGGGTTGATATTATACCATAGTAATTTAAACTAAGTGCAAGGTAAAGTCTGCTCCTTGCCACTATTCTACATCTTTCCTTTACCCTTGTCCTTCCCTAAGGTCTCGGGCTTAGCTGCAATATAGTCATGATATAGCAAGGATGAGCAACATGTTTGCTCAACAAATTTAAATACAACAATAAAGATATAGCATGATGAATGGAAAAATATCTGGCAATGTATTCAACAATATGAATATCTGAAGGATTCAACAATATGAATATCATAAGCAAAGATAATGATTGCTTTTAAAATAACTGCTAGTCGAATAGACTTTGAACTATAACACTCCAATGAAACCAATAGCTACTTGACCCTTTGGTTACTGGCTACAAAATAAGTACTTGAGGGGATCAGCCTCACGTACTCTATGTATATGCATAACATTTAAATCTGCTCTGTGTATCTTATATTAGATACCTGGTACTCCCCTATCATAGAAAGGGGTGTTCTTTCAGTCTAAGAATCCTTAACCTCAATAGGTTTGGATAGCTTTTATAAAACTTCATATGCTTGTCTCACCGAACAAAGGTTCAAACTCTATCTCACATAGTTCAAGAATTATTTGAACTTTCAATGATGTACAAGTCCAAGACTGTACGAACTCAAGTGAACTAAGTGTGAATATCAATAATATCGATGTGAACTAATTGTAAGGTAATTAAACCACTTAATAGCATGCTTGGAAATAAGATTCAAGCTTAAATGAATAACTTTCAATTCAAAAATAACTTACTCAATAAAATATGAGAAGGATAAGAAAATTTCACAACAAACAAAGTTGTGTAAGTTAGGAAACATTGCAACACAATAAAATAGTGTTCGGATACTTGCTCAATATAAATTTGAGTAAGTTTAGGGAAACTTGCATTCAACATACGAATCACATGAAATTCAAGAACCTGCACAAAATCCAAAGTTTGTGTAAGTTAGGAAACTTGCCTGTTTGCTCAGCTACAATAATTCTAGCTTTAATTACTTGCGTTGAAATGACCTAATATTAACAATTCGTTCTTTTCAATTAGTATGTGTAAAAACTAGTACGAGTCTACACTTAAAAGAATCAAGTCATCACATAGCATGCTTCTCAACACATTATATGGCATATTGGTCATATATTACAAGGTAAAGAAATCACCTAAGCATGCCTTGAAACTTCAAGCAAAAAATAGATTATATTTGTGATCGCGGATGATGCACAATTTGCTTTGGTCTAGGCTTAGGGATGGCGCAAATTGCTTATTATCCCCAACAAGATCATGTTTGAGCTTTGCTTTCCTGACATCAGTCCAACTCTAACACACTAATTACACATATATTTTAACATACATACATGCTAGAGTTTCATACATAACACATGACCATACTTGTGTTTAATACCACAAGTTTAACTTACAAGTTATATGTTATTAAAGCATAAAAAGGTCATGTAATCATCATACTTTGTAACTTATCTATACCATACTCAGTAGTCATGCTTGCATATAAACAACACATGTATACTTTACTCACGTAGTTCATATTTTAGAAATTTCCTTTATATGACTATGTGTGAAATAAGTGAAAACCATACATTAACCAAACGATGTTCATGCCAATATGTCTATAGGCATAATGAGTCCTAATATACATGCTTGCATGGTCATAACGTACTTTACTCATATCTTGATGACATTAGCTTTCTCATTCTAATTTTCTTTGAATTTTACACTAAGTCAACTTAGCATATACAAGGCATATTAGCATATAACTCTCATGTATTTATAACATATATTAAAGTCACATATGCATGCTCAAATGGTCAGAACTTACAAGATAAAAGTCTTGGTAAGGTTCACTTTGAAAGGTCTTAAGTTTCTTATCTTTGAACTAGTCTAATCTTTCAATCGTGTATGTTACTGTGTTCAATCAATTTAGTCTTGCATCTCATGTCAATATAACTCATATTATCATGTTTATAAAGTCAGAATATGCTCACATGATGTGTTCGTGACAAAGTTCATTTTTGAAATTATAATCTTATTTCAAGACCACAAGTATTGTGTCCATTGTAGGTACTAACATGGTTATACTTGTTCATACTACATGTTCATGCTTATGTGTGTGTGCTAAAATAGTTTACATGCTTGCTCTAACCAAGTGTCAACAAGTTAGCACAACTGAATCATAACAGAACACATCGGACTGGTGCAGTGCATGCACAATTCTACCGCACCCAATACAATTAATGCAAGAAATGTACCATGCCGAAATAAAAATGACTTTGGGTTATGGCGTAGTATTTGCTACTGTACTAGTACAATTAGGGTGTAGCTATAAAAAAATCCTTACAAACATTGCTTCTAACATAACCTAACACACTTATAACACTACAAGAAAATGCTTTAACAGCGACCACACTTTCGGTCGCAGATATGATTATTAGCGACCAATATTAGCGACCGCCCTTGAATTTGGTCGCTAGATTATGTTACCGACCAAACCCAGTCGCTACTCAATCGCTGGTTCAATTTTACCTCCAAAAAAATTGGCAGGAAATGTTGGCACCTTAGTTATTTGTGACTACTCACCTTCAGCGATACATGTGGTCGCTGATAATTCCACATCATTTAAAATTAGCGACCACATGCGGTCACGGATAGCGGTCGTTGATCTATTTCAATTAACCAGTTCCAGTTCCAGTTCATCACTCTCGATCGACATAAGAAAAAAAAGAGGGAGAAAAGAATAAGGAGAAGAGGGAGAAGGGGGAGAAGAGAAGAGGGAGAAGAGGCCGTCGCCACCATCACCACCACCACAGCCGTCGCCGCCGCCACCATCACCACCACCACAGCCGTCGCCCCCACCACAGCCGCCGCCAACGCCACCGCTACCTGCACAGGTAAGAAAATCATATGTGCACACCTGATTCACGACTGTGAAGTATTTGTTATTCCTTGAAAATGGATTAGAGAATTTAAATATTATCACATACACACATCTATGGAATTATATCAACATAATTTGTGCATTAAAAAGAGTTGAAAGTTTAAATTCAGACTGAAAAGTAATGCAGTCTTTTTAAATTAAGTTCTTAAGTACTGACAATCGCTGATGTTTGTTCATATCTTTTTCAAAAGGATCTTCTAACAGTTATAGATTTAAATTCTCCATTTAACTTTCATATATCCATATATATATTTTCATAGAGAAAATAGCAGGATTCCAAATGAATAGATAAATATATGTTAATTGAATGAGTAGTGGTGATTAAATTTAAAACCTCATCCAAACTTAGGGTTGTGTTAGTTAGAACTGCCACATTGCATTACGGGTATACATTAATCTACCAAATTAGGGTTGTATTTGGAGTTGATGAGGGTTCAATTTTCCAATACCCAACAAAAATACCAAAGCCTATGACAGGAAAGAAAGAAAATAGTGATAGGAAGTAAATAAAAACTTTATAGAATACAGTAAGGAGTAAAGAAGCTGAATAAAGTAGTTTAAATCGATTTTTGGAGGAAGCAAGGGCCAAAGAGAAGTCCACAAGGCCATTGAAGACTGTTTGTTAATAGTGAGTGATACTGCTTATTAGTGTTTACTTTCTTGATTAACACCACTAGTGCTCACACCCACTCCACTATCTGTTTTGTATTTGTTTACTTTTGTTTGATGTGGGTGAGGGGATTATCTTTTTGTGTATGTGCACATTGTTGTCAATCCAATCTTTTGAAAGAGGGTTGGGGTACTTCTTTTATCTTTCAACTTGAGGAATTAAGACTTTGTTTTTGCTTGATTTAATAAATCTTTTTGTTGCATTTGGGCCTTCAAAAAGTATGTAAAAGAAGAATTTAATTTATGGGGTGCTTCTTTTGTCTTCAAAATAGCTTATCAGTAGGATTTTGCTGATTAAGTTAATACTACTTTTTTAGTCTTGATAATTAAAAAGGGACCTAATTTCCAACAAAATTTTACACGTTGAAGCTGGAAAACTCTATAGGATTGATGATGAATGTAAGAGTAGATATCCTTGTCTTCCTCTACAAGTGAATAGCAAAAACTCCACAACTCAGAAGGTAAGAACCACTGTCAAAATCCACTCTCCAGATTTTGATTAAATTCCTTCACATATGATTATAATAGATTAGAGAATAGCAAATATGATTCACGGCTGGACCACTTTCTTCTATAGAGCAACATAGTTACTTCCTGCCACAATGATGCTGTGATGGTAAAACAGAAAATGACAAAACTACTTACTTTTCAGATTCAAATACAAGCAGTAGCATACATAGAAAAAACTCCCTGCACTTTGAAAGAAACACAATTCCAACTCACAGTCTAATCATAAATCGACGCCTGACTTTGAATGAAACACAAGTCCAACTCATAGTCTAATCAGAGGTTATGGAGACGACTAAGAGAGTACTAGTTTCTAACATGAATGACACACTTCTTCTTTCCCAAATGTCCTATATAGAAGAGTTTTTGTTGTGTTCAGATATGGACCAAGAGTTTTTACTGCTTTAATTTGCATTATTATATTGGGAATTTGTATATTTCTCTTGGTTTGTGTCTTGGGTGCCTAAAAATGATAATATATGCATGTCGTCGTGCATGTGGCTAGTCCATATTATAGGGGAGACTCTGGCGAAATTTTTTTGTTGGTCGGGTAGTTGCGAACATTTATAATATTAACGAGCTAATCATATGCTTAGTAGCTAGTATACTCAAGTCATAAGGTTACAAGTATGCTTAAGTCATATGCTTAATTACAAGTATGGGCGCAATATGTTAATCATATGTTGCTCAAGTCATATGCTTACAAGTATGCTTAAATGTTAATCATATGCTTACAAGAATGCTCAAGTCATATGGTTATAAGTATGCTCAAGTCATATGCTTACAAGTATGCTCAAGTCATATGTTAACATTTATAATGTTGTCTGTAGTAGGTACCGTGGAATCATAGACCTCTATTCAGACCGTAGTTGGATGGCACGACAAAAGTCAAGTGCCCAGATAGGTGCTATAGCTGAATTTAGAGCTGGTTGCCAAGTGTTTTTGGAGTATGTGTATAGTCACCCAGAATGTATGAATGGTCAGTCGCAGATACGATGACCATGTTTGAAGTGTAAGAATGTAAATTATATGGACAGAGACATGGTAAACTATCATTTACTTGTTTCCTGGTTCATGAAAAATTACAAAGAATGCTGGTTGGCACATGGGCAGAGAAGAGATGGTGGAATCACAAAAGTACACAATTCGGGCAGTAGTACTCATCGTATGAATGAAATGGTTCATGATATTGTAGGGCCAAATTTTGATTGGGAACAAGGCAGAGAGTAACCTATGAATTCTGATGCCAAAGACTTCTTTAAGTTGTTAGACGAGGGTAGCGAGCCATTGTGGCATGGTTGCACCAAACACACTACATTGTCTGCAGTGGAGACATTACTTAACATCAAGGCTGATCACAACATGAGCCATGAGTGTTTTGAGTCGCTCTTGAAGGCCATTAAGAGTACGTTACATGACGGTGAGAAAGTACCTGGTAACTATTACTTTTGTAAGAAAATGGTGAAGAAGTTGGTCTTGGATACCAAAAGATCGATGCATGTCCCAACGATTACATGCTGTTTTGTAAGGAAAATGAACAGATGACAAGGTGCACGTTTTGCAGTCATGATCGGTTTAGGCCTAATAAAGAGGGTGTGACTACAAAAAAATCAAGTATACCGTTTAAGATTCTAAGGTATTTTCCAATAACACATCGGCTAAAAAGATTGTACATGTCTTCAAGAACAGCTGAACATATGAGTTGGCATGCGAAATCTCCAGCTAAAGATGGAGAACTAAATCATCCCGCAGATGGGCAGGCTTGGAAAGATTTCAACTTAACACATCTTGGGTTTGCATTGGAGCCTAGAAATGTGAGGCTTGGATTGTCCACCGATGGTTTTAATCCGTTTGGCCACTCAACTGTTCCGTACTCATGTTGGCATGTGATTGTTACTCCGTACAACTTGCCTCCTTGGATGTGTATGAAACAGCCATACTTGTTTCTTTCACTCGTGGTTCCTGGTCCTAAGAGTCCTGGAAAGAACTTAGATGTTTACTTGAGACCTCTTATAGACGAGTTGAAGGTATTGTGGGAGGATGGAGTATAGACTTGGAATGTTGCAACAAAAACAAATTTCAACCTTAGGGCAGTGGTTATGTGGACTATAAGTGACTTCCCAGCTTATGGTATGTTAGCTGGATGGAGTACACACGGGAAGTTGGCTTGTCCGTATAGTATGGAGCATACAAAGTCTTTCAATCTATCAAAAGGTCGAAAGCCTTGCTGGTTTGATTGTCATCATCGATTCTTGCCGGTAGATCACTCATTTTGAAGAAATAGAGAACACTTCAGGAAAGGGAAAGTAGACAATAATATGCCTGCACCGTGATTATCGGGAACGGAGATGCGAGATCGTGTGATGAGATTGCCAGTTATCCCATTTGGTAAGATTGATGCCACAAACATAATCAATGGGTTTGGAGAATCTCATAACTGGGTTCGGAGAAGCATCTTTTGGGAATTGCCTTATTGGTCTACAAATTTGATTCGTCATAATTTAAATGTGATGCATATTGAGAAGAATGTGTTTGAAAATGTGTTTAACACCGTGATGAATGTTACAGGGAAGACAAAAGATAATGATAAGGCACATTTGGACATAAAAGATATTTATAAACATCTTGGATTAGAACTTTATGAATCTCCTAATGGTAAGATTATCAAACCGCATGTAAGGTACACATTGTCCAAAAAGAAAGTTGAAGATGTGTGTACATGGGTTAAGTCTCTGAAACTACCAGATGGATATGCGTCAAACATTGCAAGGTGTGGTACGGGTGGGAAATTGCAAGGGATGAAGAGTCATGACTGTCATGTGTTCATGGAGAGACTCATGCCTATAGCATTTTGGGATTAGCTTGATAAACCAATATGGGATGCTTTGACGGATCTTAGTCGTTTCTTCAAAGACTTATGTTCAAAATCATTAAATGAGAAGGACATGTCTGTACTTGAGAAGAACGTCATAGAGATCACGTGTAAACTAGAAAAAATATGCCCACCTGTTTTTTTGACTCCATGGAGCATTTGCAAATCCATCTTCCCTATGAAGCTCGTGTTGGGGGTCCAGTTCAATATAGATGGATGTACCCTTTCGAGAGGGTGATGGGAAACCTTAAGAGGAAGGTGAAGAATAGAGCTTATGTCGAGGGTTCGATATATGAGGCATACAGTTTCGATGAGATATCTACGTTTGTCTCAGACTATTTTTTGGACAAAGTCTTGACAAAGGCCAATCGAGTATCGAGACATGATGATGGGGGAAATGTTGAACTAAATGGTCGGGTCTCTGTATTTGGTCTATTGGGTCGCGCTTATGGAAAAGGGAAGCGCATATTCCTCTCTGAGCAAGAATTATATGCTACACATACTTACATTCTTCTCAATTGCGAGGAGATTGACGAATTTGTGAGGTACACATGTAAACATGATAATTTATCTTTTAAGTTGAAAATTTATTCCAATATGTTAATGTTTATAACATCGTATAGATTGTACGATGATGAGTTAAAACTGAAGCATCCCGACATAACTGATAAAGATATTCAAATCAATTGTGATAAAAAATTTGCACTTTAGCTAAAGGACAAAGTAAGCTCAATTTCTTAAGCACGACATATATATATATATACACACTCCATATTAACTATGACTTCATTTAATAAGATGGAGTTTTTGTAGGCTTTGACTAAGGGATCAACGATTCCGGCTAATGTACAAGTCCTAGCTATGGGACCAGACAGGGACCAAGTCAACCGTAATGGTTACAAAATAAATAGTTGTGAATTTCATACAAAGGCATATGGGCGCGGTAAAAGAACAACGAACTATGGAGTGTGTGTCCAAGGAGATTGTTACAATGAGCTTGGTCGTGCCTTTTATGGGGAGTTGGAGGAAATCATAGAGTTGCAGTACAAGGGCACATACGGGGGTCATATTAACTTGTTTAAGTGTCGTTGGTTTAATTCAGAAAAAGGGATACGTGTTGACAGACATGGAATCGTCGATATTGACCTCCATAGGTTGGCTTACTCCAACGAACCGTTTGTTTTACCAACTCAAACAGTACAAGTATACTACACTCCTAGTCCTATTAGGAAAAGGGATAGACCGCCTACAGATTGGCAAGTTGTAATTCATACTCCTGCGCGTAGTCGTGTCCAAGTAATAGACGGGGATTTCTACCAAGAGGAGATGCTTCATAGACCTCCTATAATAAATATAGAGGACAACCATGATGTAATCCAGTTAGAGGGTGGAGATGAACCTGATGAATTGGATCCCGAGGCGCTTATTATGCGGATGAGCGGTGATCTTTGAGGAAGAGTTATTGGTGACACTAACACGAGAATCAAGAAGAAGATGGTTATGAATCTCCGACACTTGTACAAAATGATTCTGACTCAGACAACGATTTTCATTAAAATGTATGTTTAGTTTTAATTGTATTACAATGAATTACATATAGGAATGTTCTTTATATCCTTAACATGTTTATGTACCTTTCATTTTATAGTTGTCGTAGTTAACTATTTCATACAATTAATTGTCATTATTGTCCTTTTCTATAAAATATATGTTTAGTTTTAATTATATTACATACAATTACATATGTACATGTTCTCTATATCCTTGACGCGTTTATGTAGCTTTCATTTATAACTCATACTAACATCCTAAATTTTTTATTCATAGATGTCTTCTAAACCTGCAGCACGAAAGCGCGGGTTGGGTCGGGGCCCTAATCATGTGCCGAAGGCCCCGGCTAATCCGGATGATCGTATTCTTATATAGATCTGTCCTCCTCCAGAAAGCACATAAGTTAAACATCGTGTATATATAAGGGTTTAATATTTCCATTGTTATAAATATATATGACTGTAAATTATTGTATATTGTAGTGATTTTCAAGATAGTAAAATTGTGAAGTGCATTTCACAAGTTTGTGCTGAATTTCAGGTATATTTTTTTATCACTCTGATAGATAATACATAGTTAATCAAATAATATTGTTTAGTAATATTGGATTATGGTAATATAATATAACAGTTTTAATAATATTATTATTGTTTTATTTGCAGAAGCGGTATAGACGGGACGACGCACATGCATTAGTTATTTAGACACTGTTCTGGCAGAAGTGCGGTGTTCGAACTAAAGATAATCTAAACAAGGAATGACAAAAAGCGCTGCACAATGCTGAGATTGACCATCCAGGATAGGCTGAGCAGTATATGCATGAGCATAGTCCCTGGTGGTGCGTACATCCCATATGGGTGCAGATGTGTGACCAGTGGAGAGCTGAGAGTTGGGTCAAGAGACGCAAGTTTTCCGCCTCGAACAGATCCTCAGGTGTATCTGAAGGCAAAAAGGCAAAAGGCACGTACAAGGGGCGGCGAGATATATCACACCGCAAAGACATATTCTTTGCTAAGTGCGTATGTATATCAAGCTTATTGGCTTAGTTATTTGTTTTTATGTTTACAATCATGTTTTGTAGCTAAAATATCATATGTTTACATATTAATATGAGAACATGAACTATAGGAGTCTGAGTCTCAAGGTCAACCTATCAATTGGTTGGATGTGTATGTGGCCACCCGTGATGGTACGCCTTTGATCTTTATTAGGATAAGCGGTAATAAGTTAACTTTATACTAATATGTTGTTTATAAATTGTGATGACCTTTTTAGCATTTTTTTTTTATTTTAACTATTTAATTGTTGACCTTCTGACAGGACACTTATAAGGGCTTAATGAATGAGCGCTATCCTGAAGGCACCCCACGTTCGTCGATTGATCAAGAATTGTGGGAGAGGGCGTCCGTCGTGAAGAAAAACTATGTTAAAGGCCAAGGACAAAAATGACGCCCGACCATCAGTGGCACAAGCAGCTCTGCTACCCAGTCTACCACATAAATATCCGGTGAGAGCGATCTGCGTAATCGTGATCTTCTTCTTATCTTATATCAAGCGTTAATGGCGGCAGCATAGCAAAGATGACATTAGAGTGGCGACCAGGTATATATATCGATATTGTTACTGTCACAATTTTACTTATATGCTTCACTACATTGTCTATTGTTCAGCTTTTCCTAAATCATAGCAGTATCAACACATGTAACATATATGTTTTATTCTTTTGTTAATTACAGGGTACTAATTTGGATTATCCATAAAGAGCTAGACCAGTCATGTTAGATTTGTAAAGCCTTGTTAGACTTGTTTTTTAGATTTTTTAAAGCCTTGTAATCTTTTAGATTCATTCTTTGGACTGTATTGGTTTACGATTCTATTATATGGATGTTTACGATTGTATTGTGTTGTGTTGGTTTAGATTCATTCTTTGGACTGTATAGATGGATGTTTATCATATAGTAGTTATCATGGATGAATGTTTATCATATGGTAGTTATCATGGATGGATGGATGCTTATATATACTGTTGTGTGTTAGGATAGAAAGCAGGTACACAGTAGGTTATTTTTGGGAAATCAATAAAATAGGGAAAATATTTATAAAAAAAAACAATATTAGCGACCGCATGCGGTCGCTAATACTATAACAGTGACCGTGTTACCTTTTTGGACGTCAGTTACCGATTCGGTCGCTATTACCGGTCACTGACACGTGTGCCACGTCACACCTGACAAATGACTCAACATGAGTCAGAATAGCGACGACTGCGGTCGCTGATTGCGGTTGCTACGAAATTGGTCGTTGATGTCCATCCAGCGACCAGATTATCTACGACTAGTATCAGCGACCGCATGCGATCGCTGATACTCATCTACGACCAAATGCGGTCGCTGATAGGCGATCACTGATAAGCCTTTTTGTTGTATTGTAAGTATGTATAACACTAAGAAACATAACCCAAATCAACTAACAACCAATACATGCTTAATTCAAAGAATCAACCCATTAAACAATTTATCAAAAATTAAGAATGGGAATGGAAGTTATACCTTTGTGACTCAGTTCAGCTGCAATTTATCAATCTACTCACTCTTAGCAAACTAATTCTCAGCAAATTGTAATGAGGAAGATGGAGGTCTCATTTATAGGATAATGGTTATCTAGATAATGTCATTACCTCACAAATCAAACCAAAAGATTTCAAGAATGCACAAGGGTTAAGAGATAGTTGGTGATTCCACTCATGAATCCCACTCCTCATCTAAGTTGGTTGATTTTGAGGTGAAGATAGAGTAGGTTTGCTAGCTTCCTTTTGTTTTCACATGGAAGAAAAGAATGTGACTCGAATTATGGGACAAAAATCTCAGCACTTGCAAATAATGAAATGTAATAATTGGCTTATATCCTATATACACATAATATAAATTTTGGTTATAAAATATGTATATACAATTTATTTCATATAAAATGGGGTATAATGATTTAAAGAGTATACAATGTATTTCCCAATTACAAGGTATCAAGTAGTGCACATACATATAATTCATGTACATTTTTAATTACCATGACTGTTATTATCATAATAACTTAATGAAATCATTATTAATTTAACAATTGATATTATTATATGTCAATAGAGTATACATGAATGTTTACCCACACACTTCATATCATATAACCATATTATTATGCAACTCACATGAATGCAAATAATTCTTACTATATACTCTATATATATAATATATAAACATATTAATGTGCCACCTTGTACTATATAAAATGTATAGTTAACTACCATATAATAAAGGTTTACTACATTGCATGTTTGCACAAATTAATCAAGTAAATATATAATCACATTATATTTATTAATCTCTTACTCAATAATTTATTATTTATTCATAATAATTATTAATTAATACATTATCAATTAATTACTCAAAATTATAATTAATCAATATGTTCAACTCTTGCTACTATAGTCAAATAAATTGAATATTTAATTATTAATAATCTTATCAATTCTTTGATATCACAGTCTTAGGGTTAGTCCACTAATTTAAATAACTATTAGTGACTCCCTTTAATCAATTCATAAATTCACATAACCACATAAGGTTTAAATAGACTCACAAAACTAACTCATTAAAATTAAATCACATATTTAATTAATAATGAGTTTCAAATTCGTGGACGTTATAACGAATCTCGATTTCACAAACCTGTTAAGCAGTATCACATCACTGGGTCAATGTGCAAACCTTTTCTCGGTTGAGTTGGTGCAAATATTTAAAAATACTAATTGGCGACTCTTACAGTCCAATCATCGACATATACATGTCGGACCTTTTCACAACTTGTTTTTTCAAACAAATCTCACCTAACATGAGAACACCAAAAGACAAGAACAAAAAAGGGAGAGTAAAAAATCCCAACGTCGACAAGACAAAATTGATAAAGAAAAAAGAAAAAAAAAGACTCATTTGTTCTCTCTCCTCTCCTCGTGATCTTTCCTAATCCTTCAAATTGTTTTGTTCCTTCAAATTTGGAAATTACAGCGCCTTGGATTCTGTCTAGTAGTTGTGATTGATTTAAGCAAAAAATAACTTGAAATTTTATGTTAATTCAAAGACATTTTCTGACGAAAAAAGACTATTTTTTGCCATTGAAGGAGGAGAGAGGAGATGGTGTGCAAAAAGTGAGTTTCAAATAGAGAAGGTACATAAGACGACATAGATAATGTATTTTAGATTTGGAAAGTGAGTTGTTTTTATTTAGTTAAAAGATTCTTCAAACAATCATAGCTAATTAGTTTATCCAACAACACTTTATTTCCGTTCGTTTTTCGATTTATTCTTCAAACAAACAATAGTTAATACATATATTGTATTTATAAACAAATTTAATTTTAAAATTGTATCTATAATTTAACAAATTGTATGTATAAATTTAAAACTTAAATCTTGCAAATTATAAATTATATCATAAATTTGAAGTCTTAAATTTTACAAATTATATCACAGCTTAAATTTATAAATTGTATTTATAATTTTATTTATAAATATTATAAATTTAAATTGTATTTATACTTTTATACCGTATTTCTACGGTATTAGTTACTCCCTCCATCCCATAGTTATAGGTTGATTTCTTTTGGCACATAGTTTAAGAAAATCAGTTTAAGTGGTAATTTTAACAAAAAATTTCCACATATACCCCTTAATATAGAATTAATGAATAAATTAATTACTCCTTACTTATCACACTGAAACTCTCAACTTAATTGATCAATGTGTACTGACCATTAAAATAAAACTTTAACCAAAGATGAATTTTTAATCTACATAAACTTTCAACCAATCACAAAATATTTATGTTATTCCAAATTCATTTATTGAGCCTAAAAAGTTGAATTCTTTTATTGAGAATACAACAACATTAAATGTGATGATAACAATAATGACATTGAATGTTGTTTCTTCAAAAAAACAAGTAATGGTTGAATATTTATTATAAGGGCATAAAAGTAAAATAATGAACCAACTAAATTTTATAAATAGTAAGTAGCCTATATATTGGGACATCCCAAAATAGAAAATCAACCTATAACTATGAGACGGAGGGAGTACTATTTTTTAAAGGGCTAAAAATTATTATATTTATAATTATTTTTTTTGGAGGACGAATCATGAATATGGTAGTACTTGATGTAACGAAACTGTAAATAACTCTTTTTTAAATTAAGTCAAATTGTATATTTATACAATCAACTAATATTAAACACACAAAATTCGATCGAATTCATGGACGAGTTGGGTATTCCGATTAATTTTTGCAGAATTGGAAATCGGAGAATTAAATTGTATCAAATTAAGCACGATATAGTAAATTATAAGTCCAAATTCTTTAAGCGGTCTAGATCTTAAACTCACCCCTTATCTAGCTCACCTTGCTCACTCCCTTTAGCGACGGACCTGGCGACGATTCGGTCCGTCGTTATATATAGAACCGTCGTCTATGTGTTGTCCGTCGCTATATGTTATTCGTCGTTAAAAGTTAAGACGACGGTTCTATATATAGCGACGGACCGAAATAAAGAGAGATGAACAATATGAACTAAATAAAGGGTGAGCTTAAGATCGGATTCTTTTAAGAGTCCAATTATAAATTTAATAGTACTTTATCCAGCAGAAATGTAATTAGCGCTATTATCAAGTAATTACAATAATTCTTCGAACAAACATAACCTAAAGATCTTGCCAATCAAGAACGAACACGTACGATCCGTATTTACCAAAAAGTTTCCGTGCACTCGTTTGATGTTGGCCCACAGTACAATAAAAACTCATAAGTGATAAGAATCTAACAAAAACTGCTTTTTTATGTCACTATGAAGTGACTCCTCTCATCCCTTACCGTCAAATCTCTGCACTTTCTCTCTCTAAAAATCTTTCGTTCACACCTGTATGTCTTGCATGTAGGAGAGAGAAGATAGAGGATACAAATGGTTGGATAACAAACAAAGCAAAAAGAAACCAATAGATCAGAGATAGAGGTTATCGGTTTTGTTTTTGGTGTTTCTATTTTTTTTTTCTTGATCTGAGGAGCAAACCCTAGATGATTTGAATGATATATTATATAAAAATATTTGTAATGTTTTTGTTTGATGTTTTTCTTAAATGGGTATATATTATAGGGTATGTTTGTTTTCAGATCTGGGTGAAATTTTATTTATTTTTTGAATATTCTGTTTATGGGTTGTTGCCATATTTGGGAAAGAAGAGGTGATGGGTATTGAAACTGACAGAAGAGAGTGAGCACACAAGAGGCAGATTGTATTATTAATAATACTATTGCTTTTGCGTGCTCACTGCTCTATCTGTCAGCTTCCAATGGAGGAATTTGTTTCTCCTCCTTTCCGGCCATATATCTCTCCCTCTATGCAGCAATTTTTTTTTCTGTATATATGTATATAATTATATTTGAATAATGGGTTTTTTATGGATTTAGATTTCAGGTAGTCTTAACTTGTCTATGTATGTGTATACTTATATATGAATAATAAGTTTTTGATGAATCTTGATTTTAGGCAGTTTAAATGTGTATAAATTATATACGAGTAATAATGGGTTATTTTGATAGATTTGGATTTTAGGTAGTCTAATTAGATAATCTTATAGAAATTATCATATCTATATCTATATTATAAGGCTTTTTGTATATGTTTTTTAGTATTTTTGGGTCACATATACATACATAATAATTAATAATTTTATTTATTTTTCTCTCTTTTCTTATTTTTTTTCTTAATGTTTTAATTATCTCCCTTTATTTTTATTTTTGTTCTCTTTTTTTTTCCCTCCATGATCGAACACTCCATCTTTCACCCAAACAAAGAATTTATAGATTATTTTTCTCCTCCAATCTTATTCTGACATCTTTGTGCAGGTTTATTTTTCTTTATTTTTTTTATTTTGTAATTTTATTTGTGAATTCCTTTGCCTTATTTTTTTAAACCTCTATTATGACACGCATATACATGGAGACTAGTATAATAATGTTTGTATAACAAATGAGATCCGAAATATCAAGTATTCTATGGAAGGGCGGATTTAGACCCCACTGAATTTTTAGGGATTAAAAAGGAAGGTTAAAATATTAAGGGGTTTGATAAAAAATTTAAAATTTAAATTAAAAAATAATATTTTTATTTTAAAATTATAGATATATTTGATTTTTTAAAAATTAATTTTCAAAATTTTAAAATTGATATGAAGTTATTTAATTTTAATACGATAAATATAACAATTGTAAACTTGCTATAAAATATTATTAATTATTATCTTTATTGTTTTTAAAATTTGAACCAACTTATATTAATTTAAGTTTTAAGATTTCAGATTTTAAAAAGTTAAAATATATATTTAATTTTGAAATGGAGGTAGTATTAAATTCTTTAAAGTTCATATCATATATTATATTGGTTACTACAATACTCTTTATCTCTCTGTTCTCGTCTAGCGATTTGACCTAATTCTTCCAACTAATTTTACTTTAAAAAAAATTCGTATTTTATTTATAATTTTACAAATTTAGCAATTGTTTTGAAATTTATTGTAATTATTTGTGATTTTTTTATAATTGCTTATGAATTAACTAATAAAAATGAGATTATCATGTAACAATTTTAAATAAAGAAATCTTAAAAATATTACTATAAATAATATTTGAGCATTATTTGATTCTGTAATTTATTTTATTATTATAATTTTATTTTTTACAAAAATTTATTTATTTAAAATTTGACCTCACCGACTTAAAAAGATGGAACCACCCTTGATTCTATGTTATATCAATGCAATTATATACTACTCAAAAGTAGTGAGTCAAGATCCGTTTTTTATGGTGTGGCTCTTAAAGAAAGAACTACCTGAGAGAGATGCATACAAGCATTACCTAGTCAAGAAAACGAAAAAAGAGGTACTTTTCTGAAATCTCTCTGGTAATGCTTTTTTGTATGGTTGAATTTGCTTATATATATATATAGAGAGAGAGAGTTGTGTATTACATAATCGTCGGGATATAACGATGGGGTATGACGACGATTCATCCATCCGTCAATAGTCAGTATTTCAGAATAATTATGACGGTTACCTATAAAACCGTCAAATCAGATTCCGAATATATATATATATATACGGTTAGTCCATAAAATCGTCATTATAACCAACTGTATACCTACATTTTTTTTCCATATATATATATATATATATATATATATATTTAATTAGGTTGAAAGCGTGACTTTTCATGGGTTTTGGTAGCCCTAATTAATTACTGTGCTTATTTAACGGAAAACTGCATTATTATGGGACCATTACCCTTACGGGAAAATTAAATATGTAAACAAGTAGGATGGTCCTCACACACAAAAAAATAAACCTTTCTTTTTCTCTTTAATCTTTCAGCTTTTTAATTCTTGCGCATGCGATCTTTATTCGAAAATTTTGTTAAGTTCCAGCAGGTAGTAGCTAGTCTGTTTCTTTAATTTGTAAAGTATATAAATTTTAAGAAAATCCGATGACATGATGGTAAAATTCTAGTCTTAAACTTAAAGATATTGTGTTATATTATTCTCTCTTTAAGAAGTAGAACTCTTTTTCTTTTAGGAGGATTATTTTATTTTATTTATGGCAAATAGAATTTTTCATTTCATTTTATTTTATTGGAACAGAGGGTGTATAAGTATTTCTTCCTATTGGTATAATATGTTTTTATAGTTCTCTTTTTAACTAGTTAGGTTTATATTCTGTCTCCACCCCTTTCAGGAGAACGGAGATGTCCTAGTACTAAGATTAAAAAATATTGTGGAGGTAGAATTGGCATTTTGAATATGTTTTCTGATTAAAAAAATTGTCGTGGAGGTAAAATTGTTGTATATGGATAGTTTTTGCTTATGGTGGTCTTTTTGGCATTTGGAGATTCTACTATATATTTCTATATCACCATATTATGAAATTTATATGCTTAATCATTCTGGTAAGGCTAGACTGATTTATGGATTGATGTAGACAAGTTCCATATTTAAATTTGAATTATATAAGGAAGACTCGACTGATTTTATGGATTGATGTAGACAAGTTCCATATTTAAATTTGGATTACATATGGAAATGATCATAAAAAATTAACTTGGTAGTTAAATGGGTTTTGATATGAACGTTTCAAAACACTAAATAGATATGGTCGTCCAAAACAATTCCCCCCCTATTACTTAATTTTTTATTGATGATTACTACTTTATTTATCTATTTTATGAAAGGAGAGCGGTGGAAATAATTGACACATTTGAAACTGTCATATATAATTAAATTCTATTTTTCTCCCTTTTCCCCGCTTTTATCTCTATAATCACTTTTATATTTTCTCACTTATATTTTGTAATTTTTATTTAAAATTTATTTATTATTTTAATTGCACACAATGCATACATTATAATTTTAGTTAAAATTTATCTATTTAATTTAATTGCACACAAAGTGTGACCCAAAAATATTAGTGGTTTATAAATTAGAATTATCTTCATATGCAGTCATTAATTGTGCCATATAACCAATGATTAAATCTAATAGAATGTCACTCCAAGAAAATGGTCTAATTTTCTCGGAATTATTTTTGATGAAAATTTTGAAAATAAATTAATCTTGACGGATTATTTTTTCAAAAAGTTTGTACATCTTTCTTTTGAGCATCTGACTCTCTCTTTCCGCTTCCTATTGATCAACAAAGAACTAACCTAGTAAAGATTGAATCTTTACACCTTTCGTCGAATAAAGTAAATTAAAGCTACTACTCCTTTTGGGGTCTGAAGGTTGGTCCTCGGGCCAAACTGAGATCTGTGGGCAATCATCACCTAAAAATTGAAGTGCAATGACTTCATCTGCTTACTTACCTTGGTTTCGCTTTAAGCTCATAGCAAGGGATCGAGGGGTCTGGTCTTGATAAAAATAGTATGCATACAAGTTAATCATGTATGATAATAAATTATATACTTTGTAAACATTTTTATTCATTATTAATAAAAGTATTTATTAACTAAAGACATTTAATTATCTGCACGATGATGTTTTAATAATATGCGATAAACTCATAGTTTTAAGCAATACTTTTAGAATTATGATGTGATCATGCTAATGAGATCTAAATTCTTAGATAGCTTAAAAACTAAAATGTTCCCAATCGATGGATTACTAAAAAGGGGATTAGTGCATGAATCCGGATAAATTGGTACATACGTTGCTTGCTCATTGGATGAGAATGATTGATCTCATGATCATTTGTGTGGAGACACTAAAGCAAGTATGTAGGTGCTATTTGGTGCTTATTGGAGAATAAGTTCACTGAACGTGGCTCGCTTAGGAGTACCTAATAGAGTTTTACTTGTCTGTCAATAGTAATTCCTGAATTGATAGTATTATAAGTGATCCTTAGACTTGAGATCATCATAGTATCTTGTATCATAAGTTATTGTAACAACCAAAAAATTTTACTTAGTTTAAAATTTAAGTTTTGAATATTATTTGTATTATGTGTTTAAATTTCGTTTTATGACCTAGGATGGTGATAATATTGTAGTATTTTGTTACGTGCATGAATCTTAGAATAAGAATTTTAAAGATGAAGATAAAAATTTTCTAAGAAAGTTTGCGTAAAAACATTATTCACGCGAAGAACGATATAAATTAGGTTTTGACCTTAAGCTCTTTTGAGAGATCCATATGTCGAATTAACTTTCCATTTCAAGATCTACCGGTAATATGTCGTGAAAAGTTGTATTATCTAATAAATAAATTTTTTTGAAAAAAGTCGTGCTTGACACATCGTGCTTAAATTTTTTTTTATGTATACGGACTTTTCGGTATATTTGTTTTGACAAGCTGTTTTATCGTGCTTACACTGAAAAAAATCTTTGTCCTGCTTACGCCTGACACACACTGACACACGTCTGGCACACACTAGGTACTAAAGTGTAATTAAATTAGGTATCAAAGTGTAATAAATTGGGTGTGTGAGAACCCAAAATTTAAACAATTCATTTTTTACCAATAAATTTTTTATTTATTTAATATTGATATTGATTATCAATATTGTGTTGTGTATCTGTGATACGAGTTTAGCAAGATGGTCAAACTGTGTATTGATTTGAGTAATATGAGTGAAGTTAGGTTAAAAAGATAAGAAAAACCCTAACCTTAGTTACGGATAGGGATTCGATAGTTAATACAATGATTATAATTATGTTTATGAGTGTGTGTTTGTACAATATAGGATTAATGATCAAAGGTTGATCAGATAAGGTTTAGCCTTAGTAAACCTTAATGTGGATTAGAAACCCTAATTTATAGTTACTAAACCCTAATGAACACTTAGGAACCCCAATTGCATTTCTAAAAACCTTAATTTCTGATTTGGAAACCCTAAACCCTAATTAACAAACTCTAGGGGTGATTATCAAACCCTAAGGGTTAGAATTAAAGGTAAACATGTCAATTGACTAATATACCCTTAAAATCATGAGGAAAATTACCAAAATACCCTTTTGGAGGAAAAATAACCAAAATACCCTTTACTTAAATTTTAAGTTAAGAGATTTTTACAAATCTAGTGAGTAACCACTTTGGGATATCAACATGTGTTGGAAATCAAGACCAAATCAGATCTAAGTGTCACATTGCAACATCCAAATTCATTGAATCAAAGATTAGAGAGATTAAGAGAGAAAGTGCAAAAGAAAGCTCATTTGAGAACCAAACACTTAGCCAACTTTTCTCACACCTAAGCCACAAAATTGTTAAGTGATTCAGTCCCTAATCAAGTTTATAACACCTCAAGATCAGTTAAGAAAGCTAGGATTAAAGATTCTTCAAAGATAGGTATAAACCCTAACTTGAGTTTAATCTTGTATGCTAAGATAAAAGGTTTGTTTATGTGTTTAAATTTATGTTATTAGATGCTATTTAGTGATCCATGATTTTATATCATAGATCCATAACATCAAAGTGCTCAAAAATCAAGTTTTCAAAATTGCCAAGAACCCTAGTTTTATGGCCTGACAACAGAATGTGAGAGGCCATAGATCTAGATCTGTTTATGATTTGTCTTGTTTGATGTAATTAATAGGCTTGTAGTATGATATGAGGGGAGTGATACGGAAGTGAAATCATGGTCATATCATATTCAGATTCCAAGATATTAATTGTCAAAGTGGGTTGACTGATCATGACTTTGTGTTTCTGGTAACCTAGAAAATTCCTAGGAAGGTCTGACAAGATTTTGTTGAGCTTAGATCTGTCAGATGTTATGTGATTTGATTATTTTAGTGTATCAAAGTTATACTCTGTTATATGGACTATAGATTCATGGCCTTAGATTACATAAATAACAAATAGATTTAAAGTAGTGAGTAGTCAAAGTAGGTTGACCGAACACGAATTGAGTTTTCTGGAAATTCTAGAAAACGTATGAACACAGTTTCTGACAAGGTTTGACCAACTCAGATCTTATAATTGTGATGTAGTTAGACTAACCTAATGTTGTATATTTGTACTTTGATATGAGGACTACCAGTTTGTACCATTAATTTAAACTCCAAATCATTGTCTAGAAAACCCAGAATAGGTCTGACAGTGAGTTTGAAGCCTTAGATCTTCATGGTGTGATGTTGTATGACCCTGATCATTGTTGATACATGTAGTATTATATCAATACTACATGATCAATACCTTTGCAAGCCCAGAAAACAACATGAACAGAGATTTGAAGATAGTCAAATATGGCACCAAGAATCTGACTTTGAATGTTCTTGAGGCTCAAGAACACCTATAGTGATAGTTTCTATCGCTAAAGGCTTAATCGACAGTTTTATTAAAAATTAATTATATTTAATTTCTAAAAAATAATTAAAAATAGAAATTAATTTCTAAAAATTCCAAAATGAGTTTTAAAAATTATTTTAAGCTATAAAAATTAACTTTTGATAATTTTACATATTTTTTTCATTAATTTTTTATTTATTCGAATATTAATGATATTAAATTTATTTAATAAATATATTAAATAAATTAGTTAAAAATAATTTAAATATTATAAAAATCATTTTAAATGATAATAAAGTGTTTAAAAATATTTGAAGTTATAAAAGATGACTTTTAATATTTTTGAGGTAAATTTCATTAATAATTTAATATTAATGATATTAGATTTATTTAATAATTATATCAAATAAATGGTATAAAAATGGTTTTATTGATTTAAAATCATTTAAAAATGATATAAGTGATTTAAAAGTATTTTAAGTTATAAAAAATAACTTTTAATATTTTGACAAAAAATACATTAATATTTAAATATTAATAGTAATTAGTTAAAAATAATTTTAAAAATCATTTAAGGGTAATATTAATGTTTTAAAAATATTTTGAGTTATTATAAATAACTTTAATATTTTGACAAGTATTTCATTAATATTTTAATATTATTTTAATATTAATGATAATGTGATTATTCAGTATTTAAATCATTTAAAAATGATTCTAGTGTTTAAAAAATTATTATAAAATATAATAATTATTTGAAAATTATTATAAGTTTCCGAAAAATATTATGAATGATATTTTAATTATCTAAAATAATATTGAAGCTTTGAAATATAGTTTTATTATAAATAAACTCGTTAATTGTCAAATAGGGTAATCAAGACCTAGAACTGAGACTGAAGTCCAACCAGACTGAACTAGTTAGACCTAATAAGTATTTGTATAGGTTATAAACACTTATATGACTACATGATCATATGTCTAAGTGATATAGTGAATTTAAATGATAGTGTTATGTATTGTGATATGTTATGCTAATTGCGAGACCGATATTATTGATTATAGGTCTTTCAAAAGCAGCTATATTATATCGTGTAGCAGTAGTCAACAACCAAGCAAAGTTTCCTTAACTCAATATCGAGTTATTACTTTTCAAATATAGTAGTGGTTAATTATTGCTGATTATACCACGTCTGAGATTTATTGTTAATTATTCGCAATTATTGCAAGTTCATTAATTTAAACTGAGTTTAAAATTTCAAAAGCGTGACTGGTGAATAACTAATGTTGGTTATTCGCATCTATAAGTGTTATTGTTGATTTAAATTAGTGCAATTGATTTTTATCTATTATTGAACAGTTTTTGAGCTATGTCTTAGCTAATTATTTTGGCTAGACGAATATTTATTGAAACTTGATAAGTTCTAACTCAATTGTTATTGAAAGATCAATGCCAACTATTTTGGCTAGATCAAGATAGATATTAGATGGGAAATCATAGTATTTCTTTAAATACAAGCTATATTATTGCGATACGAATTCTTGTTGTAAGACTGAGATTAACAACCTATATATAAAAGGGAACTTTGTGGTCCGATATACGACTTTTGCGCGAGCTTGAGTATTATGAATAATATTGGTTACAATGAAGCTGATCACTTTATGTACTTGTAGAGGGTTATAGTTTAGTTTTTATAGCTAATTTATAATTCTGGGGTAATTTGGTATTGAATATTGATAATGCCTCGAGACGTTCATGATCCATTTGGATCGCTCAGCATAAAATCTGAAAAATAATCCACTTTGTTAATTGTGTAGGATCATCTATTGATAATCGAATGAATATTATTGAAACTCCGAAAGCGTTTTACTCTTTCATCATTGAATTATTGTTTAGCATGAAATGCGATAAAGTTTTGTTATTGATAAATGATTTATTCAGCTAATTCAAAGTTCTTTGAACATTGTTGAAGTCCTGTCGAATCTAGACTCTAATTTTCTTGATTACTATACTTTATTATATGTTTTAACTTGCGGAGCAAACTCGTTGCTCACTCTTGCTTAAATATAACATTTCAGCTAAGAACAAAGTAGCAGGAGGGTTGGAGAAGGACAAAGGCAAGACCAAAGTGCAGGAGTAGTTATGATGAACTTTATTTATTATGTTGTTATGTATAACCCTTTTTGTATATCTAAGGGTATATTTGTTATGTCAAGCTTAGAAAACATGGGGATAATGTATAATGATATTAATTAATGACATGCATGTTTATATTAAAAAATAAATGGGTAGTTAGATGTTATTTACATGATGGATCGTGAGAACCAAACTCAGGAGTTAGGTAACCCGAATTTGGGGGCGTAACAGGGTGCAAAGTGTAATTCAAAGTGTAATAAGTCAGGTGCAAACTATAATAAGCCAAGTCCCTAACGTGCAATTAGTGAAACTGTATTTTTCTATAAATAGTAAGCTAAATTCATTCATTTCCTACCAATTCATAAGGAATTCAAGAGTAAAAAATACTCTATATTTATATTTTGAGAGATATTGTGAGATAAAATAATTACTTTCAAAGCATCGAAGCGCTACACAATTGGAAGTAAAGCTAGCAACTACAAGAGGTATTACTTTAGTGGTTATTATTTTCATTCATTCTTTATATATTTAGTAAAAATATACATTTACAAGCAGTTATAATGTCCAAATTATTTTAAGTATATAGTACAAAAGTCCTATTTTATAAGCAGTTATAATGTTAAAATTATCTCAAACATAATAGTTGAATATTCATTTTATAAGAAGTTATAATGCTCAATTTATTTTAAACATAGTAAACTAATATTCATTTTTCAAGCAGTTATAATGCTTAATTTATTTTAAATATAGTTGATGAATATTCATCTTATAAGCTATTATAAAGCTGAAATTATTTCATGTATAGGACAAGGAATCTTATTTATAAGTGGTTATAATACCAAAAATAAAGTTTAAAAGATTTAATCGTCTAACACATAATTAGTTTACATGAACTTATAATTGTATAAATGGATCGAGAGACACAAAATTAGCATAAACGATAGAGGCGAATCAGGCAAGTCTACTTATTTTTTGAAATGCACTCCGTGCCATAACATGTCTTATTTATGCAGTTTACTGTTATACAAGTATTGTTTCTTTTGCACCCCGTGCATTAATGATGGGTAAAATCTAGTTACGTAGAGCACGTAAGTATATGTGATCAACAAGTAATATAATGATAACTCAAGTATCATTCCCACATAGACAAGTATTAATTTTAATGAAATAATTACCAATTTTGTATTATTTTAATTTTATTAAACTAATTGAATTAATCATTGCAAATAATGAAAAACTAATAAATAAAAATCAAAACAAATCAACTCAACTAATTACCATAAATTTTAATCAGATAATGGAGAATTAAGCCTATAACTTTACTTTAAGCTTCACTTAGATTATCACACTTCTTTTCAATTCAATTAACTATTCTAGTTCATTAATCAAGAACACAACAATAGAATTAGTCATCTCTCAATGCACTAACACCATATCAACTTAAATCCACAATTGATAGAATTAAGCCAAACACCCTAATTAACTAATTCACTATATCTCTATGTGAATTAAAATCAAAGAAGATTTAAATTCCAAGTTCTTACACGATTACATGCAATGTTAGGTGTATCTCTATCCTAAACATACATCAAGAATTCCATCAAAACGCATAAATCAAGAAGAACACATGTTATTATGATTTAGTCCATATAAATCCACATAGAATTGGTGATCAAGCAATTCATAAGTTATGCATAAATCAAAATAGATGAACTGAAAAGATAGCTTTATTAAACTGAAATCAAAGCATGATAATCATCGTTCCACTTAAAGATCCATTGCAAGCTTAATAAAATAATTAGTTCATAACGAATGAATTAAAAAATAAGTAGATTAAATAATACATCATCCAAATTATAGAAACTGAAATAAAAGACTAAGAATAGTATAGAACCACCCTTCTCTGCACTCAGTTCTGAAATCTTCGTGATCCTAGCTTCTTCATTTTGCTCCTCCACGATCTTCTCTAAAATTAGGGTTTCAAAAGTTGCAATTGATGATTATCCCATTGATTGACTCAAGTCTCTATAAAAGCTCATAAACACAACCCAATTCCAGTCCCAATCGAAGCCAATTTCATTCAGTCTACGCCACAATAGTGTTAGAATCACAGCAAAACACTTCCCTTCTGTCCGCGCACCCCCACCCTGGCGGGATATTTATCCTTGAGAACTCTCGTCCCAGCAGGGTGCTAACTTCTTTTGCCACGTACACCCCCGCTCTGGTGGGGTAATTCCTTTATAAAATGCCCGCCGTCGCAGGTTTCAAGCTGCAGTTACTGATTTCCTTGCTTTTCCATGCTAATTTCTGCCACATTGCCACCATTGTACCGAAGCTAACACATAATGAAACCTCCAAACAAAACAAACACAAACACATAAAACGATCCCAAAATAGACAGATTAAACACTGTTTAAGTCCAAATAGGAACCCGATTCGTAGGTATAAAACCCACTCATCAATTATCGTGCTTGTTATCTGTCATTCGCAACGTGATAGTAATTGTTGAATTTCAATTGAAAATCCTGTTAGTAACTGAGTTAAATAAATCTCTTGTATGGACATGAGTTTAAGATGTGCTAGGAAATCGATTGAACAATACTGTAGGTACTAATGTGGACAATTCGGTGTGGTTGTCAAAAAGAATAATGCACATTTATTTGGACATTGGTATAAGTATTGATAAGACGGGGAACAAATTCATTAGTTTATAGTTTAGGAACCACTCAGTCTATTATATTGATAATCGTTGAAGTTTTGTGTCAACTTATTCTATATATATATATATATATATATATATATATATATATATCTTGAAAAGGTGATTCTCTTCTCATATATATATATATATATATATATATATATATAGTACACTTGTTGGGAATTCTTATGCTCATTCTTGCAATTATCTTTTAAAAATTTTAGCTACGGAAGACTTATCAGAAAATTCTAGCGATGAAGAGAAAGTTGAAGAGATATTTTATTATTGTCTTCATTCTATGTCATTGAATTAAGTCGAAACGACTTTTGTAATGGAAAAAAGGCCATATTTAGGTTAGTTTAAATTATTGCTAGTGTAATGTAAGTCTGATAAGACTTTTGTAATAAAGAATTTTTTTTGAAGAACCATGTAATCGAACCTTTAATATCATCCTTTATTTCCTCAACATCGTTTCCTTTACATAATTAGATGTAATTAGGACTGTTGATTTATTATGAGATTCTTGGGAGCTATACATCTAAGTGAGGTTATTGGCAATACAGACTGTTCATGTTATTGTTGATACTCTAGATTTCAGATAAATATGTACTATCGATACGATAGAGTAATCCGCAAGATATAGATTATACATCTGAGTGAGGGTATTAGTGATATGGATTGTTCATGTTAATGTTGATACTCTGAATTTTGGATAAATAGATACTATTCGTAGATACAGTCTATACATCCAAGTGAGGGTATCCAAACACAACAATAGTTCTATAATGAATTATTATCTGTTATGGGATATTGTGAACCTTGGATAGATAAGAATTGTATCTTGTCAGATATGTATAATATTTCGATTAGATATAAGCACAAAATCAGATACCGCGGGTGTGTAGATTTGGATGCGTTATATTTATTGATCAGTTGTGAACACCAGATCGGATACCGTGGGCATATAGATTTGGGGGCGTAACAGTTATACTTTGACATATCCCTTAAGACCCTTAAGGTATATCAAAGGGTATGCTTTGGTGTAATAAGTTATATATGAAGATAATGAATGATCAATAAAGACTACCACTTTTAGTAAAAAAAAAAGAGAAATGTCCTGTGTGTTTCGATAAATGATAACCCATGAATCCTTGGCCAATGTGGAATGAAATTAGAAAGAAGTTTGTAATTTTCATTTATTAAGAGTTGTGAATTTGTGAATCGAAATACATATAATTAAATAAAATAAGACTTCACAGTAATTCCATGTCTTATATTTAATTGGGACATTATATGGTGGAAGGATTGAATTGTACGATAACTATTTACTCAAAGGTTCTTTTATGATTAATGTTAAAATCTTTATTCTCTGGAAAGTCGTTGATCGCTAAAGAGGCTTATCCTTATTGTAGAATAAATATTATTTATTTAAATAAATTAATAGTTTTATTTATTTATTTAAATGAGATTATAATTGTTCTAATTGATTTATTCACAACCGGTTTAATATGGAGAACCTAAAGGGTCACACCATAAAAAGAATAATATTTATTTAAGAAGTAAATGAAATAATCTTAATAATAAGTTTAATGTATTTAATTTAATCTATGGTGATAGAATAAATTAAATAGCTTAATATTTATTATTTAATATTTTGGAAATATTAAATATAAATTAACACTACTATAAAACAGTAAATAGACAACGCAGAAAAAAAGTTATGGTTTCAGTCAGAAAAATGTCGTGGTTAAGGGTGTCATCTATTTGACACCCTTACACAACATTTTTAAACGTTGTAGTTAAGCACATTACACAACGTTTTTTAAGAAAAAAATGTTGTACATTTCTTTTCCATAAATTAGCAGATGCTTGATAAGTGGATTTTATATACGCGATTCAATATCCATTTCATGCTTATTTGTTGCTAAATTCTTGTGATCATGTTTCTTTTTACTTGTTTTATGTTATTTCTTGTGTAGGATGGTTGTTGGGGCATTTTATGGATATGTGGAATCAATTGGGATGATTTGAGGTCGATTAGAGAAAAATTAGAGTACAACATGAAAATCAGTTAAATCATTTGACAGAAACACAAGTCTGCGTCAAGCGCTAATTTATATTATACACCTCACCCAAGGCGGGGTCATACTCTCCGATTAGCGAAGAAGGCAGCCACGTATGCGGGCATCGTTGCCTTTTACACCTCCGCTTGTAAGGGGGGTCTTCATTATAGCTAGATTGAAAGGAGCCCAACCGGTAGGCTTAATTAGAGATATGAACCTCACCGAGGCGAAAAGGTGTGAAATTCGGAGATGTCCTGCTTTGATTAAACTTCTTATTGGGCATAGTTTCTAGCATTTTGCATGATAATGGAACTCTAATTGAAGGAAATTTTAGCTGGAGCTTGTGTGCTAGATATCTATGACTTTATCAAACACAACAAGAAGATACAACAAGGCACATAACAGAAATTAATCGGAGTTTTTCAAAGCAAGCTTTGGAGGAGTATTTTGAGGAGATCTTTGAGACGATTGCGATTCTATGCTACGTGAAGGGTGTTTTTCAATATTCTTCGTCTTAGGCTATTATTTGTAATCTAAGAATGTTTTCTATGAATTATTCAGTGTTTATTTCGTTTAGTATGAACTAATTCACTTTTTAGGCTTATGATGGATCTTTAAGTGAAACGATGATTTTGTAAACTTTAATTTCCGATTTCAATAGTCTATTTCCAGTTTATCTATATTGATTTGAGCTTGAATCTATGAATTTCCTGATCAATAATTCTTTGTGGAATTGGATGGAATCGAGAGAGGATATTCAATTCCAGATCTAGTTGATATAGCATGTGTTCATGATTTTGTGAATAGCTTAATCTTGATGAATGTTAAGGTAGAGATATGCTTGACATCACATGTAATCAGATAGAGAACTTATTCTTGAACCTTCTTCAATTGTAATTCACATAGAGATATAGTGGGTTAGTTGATTAAGGTGTTTAACGGATTTCTATCTTAATTGTGGATTGACGTTAATATGGTATTAGTGCATCGAGAGGTGGTTAATAATACATTCGTGTTCTTGATTAATAAACTGGGATAGTGCATTGAATTGGAATAAAGGTGTTAAAATCAGAGTGAAGCTTAGGGTGAAATCAAAAGTCTAATTCTCCATTGATTGTTTGAAATTCTAGATTTTGATATTTGTGATTGGTTTGTGGCAGTTTATATTATTCTTTAATTTAGATTCTTTAATTTCAATTATTGAGTTGACTTGTTTAATAAAATTAGGGTTAATAGGAAATTGGTAATTGTAAGTTAAGGTTATTGCTAGTTAGTCTATGTGGGAACGATACTCTACTTATCACTCTATTAGTTGTTGATCACGTATACTTGCATGTTGTGCGTATATAGATTTTACCCAACAACTTTTTGGCGCCGTTGCCAGGGACTATTTAGTATAGTTCTTAATACTTTTACAATATCAGTTTAATTAATCCAGTTTTACTTAGACATTTTTATTTTGTTTTGTTTCTTCTATTTCAGGTGTTGAAAGTAGTTTATGTAAACTCGGTCCAAAAATCCAGACTTGCTTCCTTTAGAGGACGACATTGAGAAAAGGTTTCAGAGATTGAGTAAGTGGATCAAGGAAACGAGACAAGAATTTGAAACACCTGAGAAAGAAGAGGAAATGACAGCCAAAGATCGGAAAACATTAAGGGACTTCGCCACACCCAAGGTGACTGAACTGCAGACAAGCATCACCAGGCCAGCAATAGCAGCGAATACATTTGAAATTAAGCCATGGATGATACAAATTATTCAAAATTTAGTTCAGTTTGGGGGATTGGCAAATGACGATCCGAACGAACATCTAGTCAGTTTTATGGAGATTTGCGACACCTTTAGGTACAATGGGGTGTCGGATGATGCGGTGAGACTTCACTTGTTCCCATTCACTCTACGGGACAAGGCGAAGAGTTGGTTGCATTCTCTACCGCCTGGATCGATCACTACATGGGAAGATTTAGCTTAGAAATTCCTAGCCAAATTCTTTCCACCGACGAAAACTGCGAAGATGAGGAATGATATAATGATGTTTGAGCAACAACATGTGGAGTCGCTATATGAGGCATGAGAGAGATATAAAGAATTGCTCAGAAAATGCCCACATCATGGATTACCCAAGTGGCTACAAATGAACACATTTTACAACGGACTACATGGGAATCTTAGGACAAGTATTGATGCAGCATCAGGTGGAGCATTCATGGCTAAGAGTTACGCGGAAGCCTACGAGTTGATTGAAACCATGGCGGCTAATAACTACCAGTGGCCCACAGCGAGAATGACACAGGCAAATGTAGCTAGGGTGTTAGAAGTAGATGGTGTGACAACTATACAAGCACAGATTTTTGCACTTTCAAAGAAGTTGGATTCAGTGACAGCTGCACAAGCACAATAAGCACATCGAGTACAATAAGTGGCAATAATATATGAGTTATGCGCGGGAGAGCACCCAATGGATCAATGTGCGATTAATCCAGCATCTGTGCAGTTCATTGGCAATTAAAACAGAATTCCGCAGAACACATACCAGAACACATACAATCAAGGAAATAGGAATCATCCGAATTTCTCATGGAGCAACAACCAGCAAAATAAAGCTCCACGACAGTCATACCCCCCAGGTTTTCAGAATCACCAACTGTAATAACCCGAGATTTTCTATATAAAATAAATAAGAAATTTTGCGTATAATTTTTTTTTTTTTTATTTATTTAATGACGAGAATAAGTGTCTAGTAATGTGAACGATAAATATGAATATATTTATTACTTGAAAAATTAGAAATAATTTTGGAATTATTAATTACTACAAATTATATTTTTATGGTAATTAATTTCAGAAGCGTAAATGTTTTTATTAATTATTTTCCATGAAAACATGATTGGAAATAATATATGAAGTGATAATTAGAATTTATATAATATATATTTTATTATATGAATTGTTCGTAATATTTAAATCAAGTATTTTAACTTGATATGCGAAAAGAGAAGTCGATATGAGATCCAAACCTCGAATTGGGATTGTGATCAAGAGATGAGAATAATAATATTATATTATTGTTATAATGATTTTACAAAGATAATAATTATGTAATCGTGTATGTGCTGTGACGAGATAATATTGAGCAATGATACCATCAATTAGGTCATAACATATTACCGTCTTTGTGAAACCCTAATTATTAAACTTAGTTATGAGAAATGACCGAGTAGTGATGTATATATGAAGTTTCATCGTGTATATGAAGGTTACTGTATAAGATGCTCATTGTAATTAGAAGAAACCCTAATTATCGTTGTTTGTCGATAATTAGACAAACCCTAATTATTACAACCCTAATTCCAGTTGAAGTTAGAGATCGTAATGACGTGTTTAGAACATACACGTATAATTAGAGAACCCTAATGGTCAATTAGAAACCCTAATTGATGGCGTTAAGAAACCCTAATTAGAAAATCCTAATTTTCTATAGAAAACCCTAATTTAAAATTATCGGGTTTAATTACGATGTTAATGTATAAATGTTTTAATTTACCAAAGGATGAAAAGTAATTGGTAAAGAATAAGAATTACCATCTAGTGATTAAATATTACATTTAATTGCCATGTACAAGAATGCCCATGAAATTATATGGGAAATTACCAAAATACCCTTTTGTCCATTTTAGTATATTATTAGTAGCATTGTTGATGGAATCTTCAATTATGCTAGCTAATCAATGGCTTCTAGAATTCCCTCATGCTACTATACCATTACACCTCAATTATACCAACCCTATTGAGCATCCAAGGCACTTGACATGGTCTATATATAGAGATTGAGGGAGAAATAATGCAAATGCACACTAATATTTTCTAAGCCACACTCTCTCAAGCTTTAGCCAACGAAATTCTCTTACCCATAAGCTCCTAATCAAAGCCCAACCATTACAAACAACAAATCGTAAGCATCAAAGCCAAAAAATCAAAAATCAAGCTAGAAAAGGTATGAAATTCTCTAATTTTGAAATCCTTCGATTCGATTTTAATTGATGCAATTGATTGTTTAAAGTAGTATAATAGGGGTCTATTAATGTTCTGGGTTGTAAAAACACAGACCCATAACATCAAAGTGCACGAATTTGAAGATTTAAACAAGTTGGAAAAACCGAATTACGCTTATTTTTCACCAAATGTCGAGGCTATAACTCTTTGGTCGATCTCGCATTTTGTTGTTTAAAAGTTGTTATAGGTAGCCTGATATGTGGTCTTTAAACTAAGTGTCCAGAAATTGTTTTTTGGAAAATGTCAGGCCTTATATCTCGGTTATCTTTAATGTGTTTTGTGTTCTAAAGGTTGATATGTGTATCTTGTTATGTGGTATTTAACCTCCAAAAAAATCAGTCCATATATATTACGGATTAAGAGTTATTTAAGGTCAAAGTGGGTCGACCAAAGATTGACCGTAAAAATTGGCAAGCGGCTGCAATTTTCTAGGTGTTAATTTTTCCGACAAGGTTTGACCATACTTTAGATGCTTTATTTCTTGTTGTTATGATGATGTTAAGTGTTAGAGTTGTAGTCCTACATGTTTTCTACACAATCGGAATTGATAGATCACATAAAAGTTACACGATCATCAAGTTATAGAGGTCCAAAGTAGGCACCTCGAATCGTTTCTTCGTGAAGAACGACTTTTGGTAGCTACTTTGAGGTTCGATTTCTCCCGGATCCGATGTTTTTTAGAGGTTATGATTGTTGGTAATTGTAGTCTTGTATTATCTCTACAAGACCCAATTTATAGATCGTCCAAATTAAGTTAAGATGAGAGAGTTATTCACGGCCAAAAAGTAGCCACCTTGCTTACGCCTTTATGAAGATCTCGTAGGTTTCAAGAACACCTATAAATGATGTTACTCACTACTATAGGGCCTTTAACGACATTTTAATTATTTTAATTTACGATTTTCCAAAAAATGATTTAAAAATTAGAAAAATTAGATTTTAATTATTAAAATACCAAATAAATTATGAAAAATTATTTTAAAGTCCTAAAAATAGTTTTTAATTATTTTGAGTATATTTCAAAAATATTTAGTATTTTTGGAATATAAAAGGTATTTATTTATTTAATTATAATATTAAATAAATTATTTAAAATAGTTTTAATTCATGAAAAATCATGAAAAATTATATTATGGTATAAGAAAATATTTTAAGTTATTTCCCATGACTTTTAATATTTTGTGATGAATTTCATTAATTAATTATATATTAATGATATTAAGATAATATTAATGATATTTAGTTTATTTAATAATTATTATTAAATAAATAGTTTAAAATGGTTTTATTTATTTAAAAATCATTTAAAGAGGATATTAAGGATTTAAAAATATTTTAAGTTATAATTAATAACTTTTAATATTTGATGAATAGTACATTAATATTTATATATTAATGGTGATTATTTAAAAATGATTTTAATTGTTTTAAAAATCATTTAAGTGTAATATAAATGTTTTAAAATAGTTTGAGTTATTATAAATAACTTTTATATTTTGGCAATGGTTTCATTAATAGTTTAATATAAATTAATGGAATTGTTTAATGCTTAAATCATGTAATTATGATTCCGACGTTTGAAAGTTATATCCTAATAAACTAAATTTGACTTGAGAACCGATTATGAAGTCCGTGATTTGATGAAGAGCACCCATAGTAACATTTATGTCACTATAGGCCGTTAGTGATGATTTGAATTATTTTAAATTTTTCAATTTCTCGAAAATTCGAAAATGATTAAAAGTAAAATGTCCGATATTTACAGATGTTGAGGTATAGGATAAGAGTCTTAGACTCAAAGATTTACCCGATAAAGTCAGCTTGACGCCGACAAATGTCGGATTCTATAATAGAAAAAAAAGGCTACTACAGAAGAGCATGGATGAGATATTTGAAAATGTATAAAAATATTTCAAGTATAGAATATGAACTAAAAGTATGATCACCGCGATTATGTGATGACGTGATTAGACTATGTCTTTGTCGTAATAGTATAGCGATTACTATGTGTTATGATATATTGTTCTAATCGAACTAATGATCCGATTATTGATAGGTTGTGATAAAGAGATAAAACCTAAGTTGAGAGTTGTAATCAATGAATCGAGTGCAAGTATCTTACCTTTGCATTTTCTTTATGCAATGAACATGAGTAAGAAGTTTCGTAATTGTTCTATTCTCGCATGCATTATGTACGCTTTGATTATCAACATGTTAGCTCGGATATATATTCATTAAGTTGATTTCTAAATGGTTATACAAGTGTCCCCACTTGGATAATCATGGCATTTATTGACATGTTGATATACCTTTGTCAATTACCCCATATATATATATGTTGAATTACATATTATTGTTGAGCAAGATTAAAACCTTCTAAGGTTTGGAACCAGGCATGTATGAACATCCCGATAATGGGAAAATTTTTATGCGCTTCGGCGGACAAAGGGTGAGCGATGAATTTCGTTCAAGTTATGTAGTATTGATCAATACAGGGTACAACGGGGCTGATCACCCTCCGTGCCCGTAAGTTATGCCGGTATGCGGATGAATTTCTGCTAAACCTTTTCGAAAATGAAAAAGAATGTTCATAGTATGTTTCTTAAACCCTATTCATGGGTGGAGCCTAATTTCAAGAAATTGAAAGAGAATTGTTATGTGAATTTTTATCAAGATGCATTACTTCACAACTTTCGATTCGTTGTAGAAGTGTTATATAAAGAGAATACTTATATTCTTTCAGCTTATATATATAATTGCTATTACTTGTTGGGCACTCAAATGCTCATCCTTGCTAAATTAAATGTTTTCAGTTACGTATGAGCAACCTGAAGGTTCAGGCACGCATAAAGGGAAAGAAAAGCTGATCGAATAAGTGTGTATTGGTATCTATTCAAGTATTGTAAGGAATGTATTTGAAGGTCACGTACCTGGGGAAGTAAACTTTGATGTATGTAAATTAAGTTCGAATGTATTATTATTTAGTATTATTCAACTTAAAGAAATGGTATCGTGGAGAACCGAGTTCGGGTTTCAAGTACCTGGATTTGGGGTCGCCACACCAACAACCAGTTCAACAGCAGGAAAGGAAATCAGATCTAGAGGAGTTGATGACAAAATACATAACTAGCAATGAGGTGGCAATGAAAAAATCAAGCAATGGCTATGAAATCACAAGAGATGGCTATGAAATCATAAGAGATGGCGATCAAGAATTTAGAGAATTAGATAGGACAAATTGCGTTAGCATTGAATAATAGACCACAAGGGACGTTACCAAGTGACACCGAGAGAAATCCTAAGGGTAATCACGAGTAGTGTCAAGCTATTATGTTGAGAAGTGGAAAACAACTTGATGGTCAAGAGACATAAATTTTGATTACAAAGGAGGTTGAAATAGACAAAGAAAATATAGTGGGTGAGGTAAAGCAAGGGAACGACAAACAAATGGAAAAGAATAAACCAGTTAGTGAGCCAGTTGTCTATCCTCCCCACCATTCCAGCAAAGAGTTCAAAAATAAAAATTAGACAAGCAATTTGTAAAATTTTTGGAAGTTTTCAAGAAACTTCAAATCAACATACCATTTGCAGAGGCTCTAGAACAAATGCCGAGCTACGCAAAATTTATGAAAGGGATTCTGTCAAGGAAGAAAAGATGGGAAGATTTTGAGACTGTGGCACTAACAGAGGAGTGGTGTGGTATTACAGCAGAAATTACCACCAAAACTCAAGGACCCGGGGAGCTTCAATATCCCATACACAATCGGAAATATGCATTTCAGCAAGTGTTTATGTGATTTGGGGGCAAGCGTAAGCCTTATGCCATTGTTAGTATACTTAGAATTGGGTTTGCCTGCAGCAAGGCCTACGAACATTACATTACAGTTGGCGGATAGGTCAGTCACATATCCGAGAGGCATAGTAGAGGACATTTTAGTAAAAGTGGAGAAGTTTATATTCCCCGCGGACTTTATCATTCTGGATTTTGAGGAGGACAAGAACATCCCAATTATCCTAGGGAGACCATTTTTGGCTACAAGGAGGACACTCATAGATGTACAAAAGGAAAACTCACTATGAGGGTCCAAGATCAAGAAGTAAAATTCAATGTGTTTAAAGCCATGAAATTCCCTACAGATGAGGAAGAATGTTTTCGAATGGATTTAAATGAGCAAATCATCAGTGAAGATATGAGAAAGAGTTTGGGCAACGATCCGTTAGAAACAACGTTATTGGGGGATGAAGAGATCGACGATCTGAAATTGGTGGATTACCTACAAATGCTAGACTCATTTCCACGAGTTTCAGATTTAGAACACCGTTTGAACCACTGCACACGGAGGAGGTAACCGCAGAAAGACTGAAACCATCATTGGAAGAGCCACAAAAGCTGGAACTTAAGCCACTCCCTAAACACCTCAGGTGTGACGCCCCCAAAATAGGTATACAACACCCATTCTGAGTCGCCAAATACATGGTACAGAAACAACTACAACTTTATTAATACAATTGTCGTGCAAAATACGACAACACCTAAACTGTGAGTTTAAATACAAATATTGTCATCTAGACAATATCAACACTCAAATAAGTCCTCATTACAATTATTAATACATTATTTTACAAAAATGGTGAGGACTACTAAAACAACTCTCTAGAACCATCATTCCATACCCCGACTAGAACTCGCTACATTCTCGCCTCCTGAGAAAAAAATGGAACAAAAAGGAAAAGGGTGAGCTCAAATAGCCCAGTAAAGAATATTAAGACTAAGATAATATAGAACAAATTATCGTTAGTCTTCAACAGAGAAAAATTTGATAGAATATAATAGACAACAAGTTTCAGATCAATATTCGCAGCGGAAATAATAATTCATAGAAGAGTTATGTAGAGAATGAAATCTACTATAATCTATGAATTTAAAAGTCCATCATCAATTTTTAATCCCTGTAACATCAATCAATATTCATCTTGAATCAAATATTCATCTTTCCACTACAGGCCAAAGATATTCATCAGTTGGTCATGTTCATCTCAACACCTGTTCATCTTTGCACTACGGACCAAAGATATTCATAAGAAAATCATTAATCTTTGCACTACAGGCCAAAGATATTCAGTAATATCATCATTTAGGACTGAGGATGATGAAATATATTTTAAAGAAAATGAATCCAGTGAAACAAAAGAACAAATATTAAGGATTTATACTTTAAACAATCCGAATTCAAAAATACTTCATAAATAATCATAGTGAAGTAAAATTCAAGAATGATCAAAACATGGATACAATCAAAGCTAGTATCCATAATAGATATCTTAGACAAAAATCAAAAATTTATTTTTTCTGTGAATAGTGTCGTATTCGTGAATAGTGTCGTATACGTGAATAGTGCCGTATATGTGAATAGTAACCCCGACACTGAAAGACAAGAATTTCACAAGAAAAATCTTTCCAATATTCCATCATAATGATATTAAAGGAAATAATATCATTTAAAAAAAATAATATCTCTTACCTCGAAAAGAATAGTTCTTTTGGCTGGAATATCAAATATAACGCTGAAGGAACTTGCACCGTATAGCAACACTTAAAGTATCAAAATACTCACAATAATATGCTCGATAATATAGAGAGAGAAAACTTCAGTTTCTGGTATGATTTTCAATTCTAATCTAAGCACCCTATTTATAGGAAATTGCTTAGAACACCAAAGCAGAAAATTTACTAAAATATTATTATTTTTTAAAAATTTCCTACGCCCACTTTTGAAGATCTGAATTCAGCATTTTTAACAACAAGTGGGGCTCACCAACCTTAACAAAAATGTTTTTATTAAAAAAAAAATTAAAACTTCAAAAATCAATTATTTTGGAACTTCGAAACTTTAATAATTCATAATAAATAGCCCCTTTATCAGAAAAATTCGAATCTTATGCCATTCCCATAGGAAATTTAATTCTCTACAACTTTGCAGAAGAAATATTTTCCAAATTCCAAACAGAAGTTGACCGAAATCTTCAAACGGGCGATTTTATAGGCTATAATCAAATTTCAATCAAGAAATGGGCCCACAAACATGTTTAACATGTTTTTAACATTTATTGCAACAAAAATACTCTTCCTCCTCATTTATTCATATATCCCACATTCATTGTAAAAATATCACCATTATTATATTATTAAAATATAATAATATATTTAAATGAATTATTTTATCAGAAAAGATAAAATATCAATTTTCAACAATTGTCACATTAAAAATTTTCTCTACTATATCCACATAAAATGAATATTTTCCTTATCATATAAATCAATAATTAATCATCCACAAATAATATTACAAAATCACAATACTGACAATCAGGCTTTTCCCAGGAAAGAGGGGGCTTTCCAATAAGGATTTCTCCTTATTGGCGCGCAATTAGGTGACCAAACCTCTCCTTAGACAGAACTTTCTAGACATTGCCAATAATGTTATCTAATAATATTATTCAAATAATATAAATTATTAACTGATAATGAAAAATACCAGTAGTGACAATTATTGAAACAACAATAATATAAAATATCAACGTAGCAATTATTGAATCAATAAAATAAAATATTGAACGAAGAATTACCGTAACAATTATTGAGTAGTGCCTTCTTACGTAAGAATCAATAATTAGTGCAATACTTGTAGCTAAGCATCGTGTTTTAACCACCGTGTATTTCAACAAGATTAATTGGTAATAACTACTGCTATTTATATAAACAACTTATACTTGTCATTTTCTTCATCCAATCGCGTTTCGTTATGGGGCCCACACAAGGCTGCGCCGTCATACGAATATTCCCCGACAATAAGAATATTTCACGATCAAACGAATATTTCCCGATAATAATGAATATTTTATAACCACTTGCTTATTTGAAATATTTACGCATTTTACCCATAACTAACCACATTAATCAAATCAACCCTTACTATTTCAAAATAATAAATAGAGGAAATTTAATTTCATTTATAATAAGTTGGGGTCTTACAACCTCCCCTCCTTATGAAATTTCATCCTCAAAATTGACGTACGTACCTGGTGTTTCGAAAAGGTGAGGATACCTCGCATTCATTTCCGTTTCCAACTCCCAAGTCATTTCCTCAATAGCATGGGTTCCTCCATAAAACTTTGACTAATGGTATGACCTTTGTACGTAAGACATGTTCCTTCCTATCCAAGATCTTGACAAGTACCTCCTCATACGTTAAGTCTTCAGCTATCTCGTCTGGTTCTAACTCAATAACGTGGTTCGGGTCTTTCACATATTTACGGAGCACAGATATGTGAAAAACATTATGAACACGAGACATGATTGGAGGTAACGCGAGTCTATAGGCCACATTTCCTACTCGGTCAAGAATATGAAATGGACCAATAAATCATGGATTGATCTTTCCTCTATTCCCAAATCTTGTAACTCCCTAACATGGAGCAACACACAACAATACATGATCCCCAATACTAAATTCCACGTCCTTTCGATGAAGATCCGTATAACTCTTTTGTCGATCCTGTGCCGTTTGTATACGTTGTCGAATCATTTGGATCTTTTCTGTAGTCATACGTACCAACTCTGGTCCCAACAATGTTGCTTCACCAACCTCATCCCAACATATTGGAGAGCGACACTTACGTTCATATAATGCTTCGAATGGTGCCACACCTATACTTGCCTGATAACTGTTGTTGTAGGAGAATTCCACCAAATGTAAATATTTATCCCAACTCCCTTTGAAATCTAGGACACAGAGTCTTAATAGATCTTCAAGAGTTTGAATAGTCCTCTCTGATTGTCCGTCCGTTTGAGGATGGTATGCCGAACTGAATCGTAAATCCGTGCCCATAGCTTTTTGCAAACTAACCCAAAATCGTGAAGTGAATCCTGGGTCACGATCCGAAACTATAGATACTGGCATGCCATAAAATCTCACAATCTCATTTACGTACATACGAACAAGACGTTCAAAGGAATAAGTCTCCCGTATCAGCAAGAAATGAGCAGACTTAGTTAATCTCTCTACAATAACCCAAATAGCATTTATGCCTTGAGAAACCGTGGGAAGACCATTAACGAAATCCATGGTAATGTGTTCCCACTTCCATTTTAGAATCTCAAGTGGTTGCAATGGACCCTTAGGCACTTGATGCTCTGCCTTTACACGTTGACAAGTTAAACACCTCGAGATAAACTTTGCAATCTCTCTCTTCATATTGTTCCACCAAAATGTATGTCGAAGATCACGATACATTTTGGTACTTCCAAGATGGATTGCAAACGGTGTATTGTGTGCCTCCATCATGATCTTGTTCTTCAAATCAGAATCGTTAGAAACACAAAGTCTGGAGTGGACTCAAAGTATTCCTTCTTCATCGATTCTTTCCTCTGGAATAACACCTTCTTGTACTGTCTTCTTCATACGCATCATCACTGGGTCTGTGGCTTGAGCAACTTTAACTTTATCGATTAAAGTTGGTTCTATGTGTATACTTGACATCATCGCACTCGTTTGTGCATATGATCTTCTACTCAACGCGTCAGCTACCACATTTGTTTTTCCATGATGGTATTGAATGGTGTGGTCATAATCTTTTAACAGCTCGAGCCAACGTCGTTGCCGCATGTTGAGTTCCTTTTTGGTGAAGAAATATTTGAGGCTTTTATGGTCTGAATATATCTCCACTTTTTCTCCATATAGATACTGTGTAAGACCCCAACTTTTATGAATAAAAATGAATTTTCTATAATTATCATTTTTGAATATTATGGAATAAATTTGGTATAATGTTATAGTTGTGGGTAATATTTATAAATTTTGCAAAGTACGCAAGTTGTTATATAATATTCGATTGGTCGGGGAATATTTGTTTTAACAGGGAATATTCGTACGAAGGAACAATCATTGGTGGACCCCACAACGGAATTATTGTCGGATTGAGAAAACGACAAAAATATTTTTTATGAAAATAATCTATGGAAGTTTTACTGTTAACTCGTTGAAACACCCAAGTGTTAAAAGTACAGAATACGCTGTGGTTTCATAGTAGTACACCAGATTGATTATTGATGCTTACATGAAAGTCACTCGCTTTTTGTTCGCTTATTGCTTGATGAATTGTTGCATAGTATCTCACGTTAATTGAGTCAATTATTATTGTTATTTTATAATTGAGATGACGAAGTTATTAATATTATTATTTGCAATATTAACGATGTCTAGAAGTTCTGCCAAGGAGAGGTTTGGTCACCTAATTGCGCACCAATAGGGAGAAATCCTTATTGGAAAGCCCCCTCTTTCCTGGGAACGATCTGGTCGATTAATAGTGTGAATAATAATAATGATGATGAACTTTTGTTTTATTAGTATTATTAATGTAATAAAACGGAAAATCTTTTATATAAAATGTAATACTTTTATAAAGTTATTCGCTTTTATTAGGCTAATAGTAAAATCTTTTTATATAAAAATGAATACTTTTATAAAGTTATCTGTTTTATTAGACAATAATTAGAATATATTATATTTTATTATGCATAGAGTTTTCATAGTGCCTGCATAGTAAAATCTTTTTATATAAAACAGAATACTTTTATAAAGTTATTCATTTTATTAGATTATAAATAGAATATATTATATTTTATTATAAACTAATCTGGACTGTCCGTTTAAAGTAAATCAATCTAGACCATTCATGGATTGGTTACTATTCAGTCCATTCTTTTATAAATAGAAGCTCATTCCTTCATTATTTCTTACGAATTCATTGAAACTCTAGAGAGAGAAAACTATAGAGAGAAAGAAGAAAAATATTCTGCTACTTCACTACTTCTATATCCAGTTTCTTCTTTATAAGGTAAGGGGTATTTTTTTTTCATATTCATAAAGAGAACTTCTGTTATTCCATTCTTTATTATTCTGTTGGAATAACCTGTATACGCGGTCTACCCTATACTTGGTGAAATTCTTATGTTATTCCATTATTTATTATTCTCATGAATAACTTCGCCATCAAGTACCGCATACATGGTGAAATTCGTTGTTATTCCATTCTTTATTATTCATTGGAATATCCTCGCATGCGGCTTTTTACCGGACCTCGGGTTCCGCCTCTTTATTATTCTCGCTGAATATCCGTGCAATGCGTTTCTGCCGGGACTGGTTCCGTTATTTATTATTCTACTGAATAACTCGCTCATCGCGAAGTACCGCATGCATGGTGATTTCTGTTGTTATTCCATTCTTTATTATTCTGTTGGAATATCCTGTCGGTGCGTGTTACGCTTGACCTGGTTCCGTTATTTATTATTCTGTTGGAATAACCTTGTCATGCAAAGTACCACATGCATGGTGATTTCTTTTGTTATTCCATTCTTTATTATACTTAGTTGGTTAAAGTTTTGACTTCTATACTCCATGAAATTAGTGGAATATCCTTGATATTTGCGCTTCATCTAGTATCTTTTCGTGGAAATATTCTTCTGAGCATTCTTTAATTGTACTCTACAAAGAAGTATCATGTTGACAATTTGGACGTTATTAGTTCCTGAATAAATTAATTTTTGATCTTGTTTTATTGAATTCTTATATCATTGTCATCATCCTCATATTTATATTTTATTGAAAGTCATCTGTGGCATGTAGTGCATAGATGGACTTGGTATGATTATGACCAAGGATTATTCGGTATAATCATGACCGTAATGTTACAAATGATGTGGTAAAAGTCCTCATTGGCCCGTAATGCATTGATGGACAGTTATTGGCATGATCATGACCATTGATGAATACACAAATATCTTTGGCCCGTAGTGCATGGATAATTTGTGGTTGTGATACTAATGAATATCCTTGGTCCGTAGTGCAGGGATGATGTGGATTATTTATTAAGCTAAGTCCCAGCGATAAAAGTGACGAAAACCTTTTAAATCATAAAAGATAGTAGATTTTATTCTCTACTTGACTCTTTTAATGGATTTCATGTTCCGTTGCAGTTAAACTTGATGTCTATTGTATTTTATCAGTTTAACACTGTTGAAGACTAATGATAATTTATTCTGCATTATCTTAATCATAATATTTCTTACTGGGCTAGTTGAGCTCACCATTTCTTTCACTATTCTCTTCAAGAAATGAGAACGTAGCCGGGACTAGTCGGGGAATGGAGTGACGGTCCAGATGATAGTATTAGTAGTCCACACCATTCTATTAAATAGTGTGACAATAAATGTAACGAGGACTTATCCTGAGAGTGGATATTGTCTAGTAGACAATATTTGTATTAAAACTCACAGCTCTCTTACTGTATATGAAGGATTGTATTTGTATTTTGTACCATGTATTTAGCGACTCAGAATAGGTGATGTATACCTATTTTGGGGGTGTCACAGTTGGTATCAAAGCTTAGGGATATGATCCCTGGCTGAGATATGAGACAAGAACTAGGAGGGGAGAGACGAGGAATTCCTTCGCTAGTATGACCTACCTAAGTTTATTTGATATTTAATTGGTCAGTTAGAGTATAGGGATAATATGTGATATGTTAATTAACCCTTGTTTTGTGGCAGTGTTTAAAAATGGCATCCGAGAATGTTGAGAACATCAATGGAGCACAGGAAACCGTTGAGTCTCCAAAGATCAATAATCAGGATAATGTGCATCAGGAAGGCGACAATCCTCAAGCAAACAACAACACTGACCAGATGATGAACGATGGAATGTTCAGAGGATTTATGCAATTCATGCAACATCGAGGCAAGAGCGGCTCTGCATACAAAATGCGGTGGAAACACTTTGAACTTCTCTCGGGGGTGATCGCATTAACCGCTTCAAGGAACCGACAACCGAGTTTTTGGAGATCCAAAACCACTTAAGGCGGAGACGTGGATAAAGCAGATCTGTAAGATATTTGATGTCTTGGGATGCTTTGAGGAGCAAAAGGTTCCCTTTTCCACCTTCATGTTGCGTGCAGAGGCAGATTACTGGTGGGAATCTGTAAAATGTACTCAACCTACCCCACTGAAGATGACTTGGGAAAAGTTCTAAGAATTGTTCAACAACAAGTATTTTCCCAAAAGTATTTGTCACATGAAAGAGGTAGAGTTCATTAAGATGGAGCAAAACAACATGACCGTGTCGCAGTACGAAGCCAAGTTTGCCGAGTTGTCCCGGTTTGCGTCCCATTTGGTTGATAATGAGGAGAGAATGACGTGAATGTTTCTAAGAGGTTTGAAACCCGAGATACGTCAATATCTTATCTCTCATAAACTGTGTTTGTATTCAGATGTTGTTAATAGGGCTCAATTATTGGAGCGCGATAATGAGTCAACCCAACCAAAAGAGAGCAGCCGTAAAATGATAATACCAGTGATAACAATCATCGAAGCGGTGACAATAAGCGTGGAGGGAATCAACATGCCAGAAATGGTAACCACTTCGGTGGTAATCATGGCCAAAATAATAAGAATGGACATTTCAAGAAGAGGAGATTCAATAATGATGGAAAGACGTCAGCACCAGCACCCGTGGTTAAGGAAGGAGAACGACCACCTATCATATGCTTCAAATGCAGAGGGGAAGGACACATCAGTCCATACTGCGCGATGCCGTCCAAAGCATGTTATAATTGTGGAAGAGAAGGTCACCTAGCCCGATTTTATCGTTCACCGAAGACAAGTTCAGCTAGGATGGAGGCACCAAAGGACGTCCCAGAAAAGTCAAAGCCAGTAGTGCAAGGGAGAGCGCTTATCGTGACCTTCCAGAAAGCAAGGAACCCGAATGAGGTCATCACGGGTAAGCTTATCATAAACTCTAGCGAAGTATATACCTTATTTGATACCGGTTCTACCCATTCTTTTATTTCTCCTACTTGCACTCAACGTTTAAATTTGACTCCGGAGAAATTAGACTTTGACTTATCTGTTGAAACTCCGTTGGGAGAAACCATCATTACATCCACTGTTTATAAGTCTTGCTTGGTTCAAATCGGTACCCTCACATTACCTGTCGATCTTATTTCATTGAAAATAATTGCATTTGACATAATTCTAGGGATTGATTGGTTAACTACTCATCATTCAAAAATTAATTGTTTTCGTAAGGTTGTTAGCTTTCATATTCCTAACCAACCTATTATGTGAATTCAAGCAACCAAACCATTAAAATCAATCACTGTCATCTCAAGCCATAAAGCTATTCATTTATTGAAAAATGGATGTCAAGCTTTCTTAGCTTATGTCACGGATCTAAACAAAAATACGTCAGTTTTGAATGATATTTCTATTGTTAATGAATTTCCTGACGTATTCCCTGAAGAACTTCCTGGCCTACCCCAAGAGCATGAAATTAAATTTTGTATCGACCTTAAACCCGGTACAAAACCCATTTCCAAAGCCCCATATCGAATGACTCCTATTGAACTTTAGGAGTTAAAAACCCAACAACAGGAATTGTTAGACATTAGCTTTATTCGTCCTAGTACTTCTCCTTGGGGTGCTCCTGTCCTATTCGTGAAGAAGAAAGATGGGAGTATGCGACTTTGTATTGATTATCGGGAGTTGAATCATGTCACAATCAAAAATAGGTACCCATTTCCACGTATTGATGACCTTTTTGACCAATTTCAAGGCGCCAAATTCTTTTCAAAGATTGATCTTCATTCCAGATATCACCAATTAAAGATTAGAACCGATGACATTCCAAAAATGACTTTCAGAACTCGATACGGGCATTATGAATTCCTAGTCATGTCTTTTGGATTGACTAATGCTCCTGCTGCCTTCATGGATATGATGAACCGAGTATTCAAGGAATATTTGGATCACTTTGTGGTCGTCTTTATTGATGACATCCTTATTTATTACAAAATCCGTGAAGATCATGAGCAACACTTGAGGCTGATACTTCAAAAGCTTCGTGAATATAAACTTTATGCCAAGTTAAAGAAATGTGAGTTCTGACTTGAGGAAGTAGCATTCCGTGGGCATGTGGTATCAAGTCATGGAATATCTGTTGACCCAGCAAAGATTGAAGCTATTCAAAGCTGGGAGCAACCTAAATCAGTGACCGAAGTACGTAGCTCTCTCGGCTTAACTGGTTATTATCGGAGATTCGTAGAAGGGTTTTCTTGAATCACTACTCCCTTAACTCAGTTGACTCAAAAAGAAAAAAAATTCGGTTGGAACGAGGAATGTGAGAAGAGTTTTCAAGAACTCAAAAGAAGACTCATTTCAGCACTTGTTCTGACAATACCATCTGGCTCGGAGGGATTTGTCATCTATAGTGATGCTTCAGGCAAAGGGTTAGGATGTGTTCTCATGCAACATGGGAAAGTCATAGCCTATGCCTCTCGACAACTCAAAAAATATGAGATGAATTATCCTACTTATGATCTAGAGTTTGCAGCTGTTATCTTCGCACTTAAAATTTGGAGGCATTACTTGTATGGGGAAAAAGTGGAGATCTTTTCGGATCATAAAAGCCTCAAATATTTCCTCACTCAAAAGGAACTCAACATGCGACAGGGACGTTGGCTTGAACTGTTGAAAGATTATGATCATACCATTCAATACCATCCTGGAAAAGCGAACGTGATAGCTGACGCATTGAGTAGAAGATCATATGCGGGTACGAGTGCAATATTGTCAACGCAAAGGCCCATTTTGTATGACTTGTAAAGGATGGAGATAGAGATAAAGACTCCAGGGACCCACGTGATGATGGAGAATATACGAGTAAAACCGACTTTAATCGATAAAGTTAAAGCTAATCAAATTACAGACCTGGAGCTGATGCGTATGAGGAAGAAAGTGCAAGAAGGTGCTATGCCGGAAGCAAGAATCGATGAAGAAGGAATACTTCGAGTCAACTCCAGACTTTATGTTCCTAACGACCCTGATTTAAAGTATAAAATCATGATGGAGGCGCACAACACACCGTTTGCAATCCATCCTGGGAGCACCAAAATGTATCATGATCTTCGACATACATTTTGGTGGGGCAATATGAAGAGGGAGATAGCGCTGTTTATCTCAAGGTGTTTAACTTGTCAACGAGTCAAGGCGGAGCATCAAGTAGCAAAAGGTCCATTGCAACCACTTGAAATTCCAAAATGGAAGTGGGAGCACATTACCATGGATTTCGTTACTAATCTTCCCAAGGTTTCTCAAGGCATAGATGCAATTTGGGTCATTGTTGATAGATTGACCAAGTCTGCTCATTTCTTACCTATACGAGAAACTTATACACTTGAACGTGTTGCTCGTATGTACATAAACGAGGTTATAAGATTGCATGGTATGCCAGTATCCATAGTTTCTGATCGAGACCCAAGATTCACTTCATGATTTTGGGTTAGTTTACAAAAACTATGGGCACGGATTTACGATTTAGTTCGACATATCATCCTCAGATGGACGGACAATCAAAGAGGACTATTCAAACTCTTGAAGATTTATTAAGACTCTGTGTCCTTGACTTCAAGGGAAGTTGGGACAAGTTCTTACCATTGGTGGAGTTTTCCTACAACAACAAATTATCAAGAAAGTATTGGCATGGCTCCATTCAAGCGTTGTATGGAAGAAAGTGTCGCTTCCAAAGATGTCGGATGAGGTGGGTGAAGCAACGTTGTTGGGACCGGAGTTGGTACGTATAACTACGGAAAAGATTCAAACGATCCGACAACGTATAAAAACCTCACAAGAACGACAAAAGAGTTATGCTGATCTTCATCGAAAGGATGTGGAATTCGATATTAGAGATCATGTGTTGTTACGTGTTGCTCCATGGAAAGGAGTTATGAGATTTGGAAAGAGAGGAAAGCTCAATCCTCGATTCATTGGCCCATTTTTAATCCTCGATTGAGTAGGGACTGTAGCCTATAGACTTGCTTTACCTCCAAGTATGTCTCGTGTTCATAACATTTTTCATATATCTATGTTACGTAAATATGTGAAAGTTTCGAACCACATTATTGAGTTAGAACTAGACGAAATAGCAGAAGATTTAACGTATGAAGAGGTTCCTGTTCAAATCTTGGATAAGAAGGAACATATTCTACTCTCCAAGGTTATACCTCAAGTCAAAGTTTTATGGAAGAACCACGATGTTGAGGAAATGACCTAGGAGTTAGAATCTGAAATGAAATCAAGGTATCCTTACCTCTTCGACATACCAGGTACGTACCCTAATTTCGAGGGCGAAATTTCATAAGAAGGGGAGATTGTAAGACCCCAACTTTTATGAATAAAAATGAGTTTTCTATCATTATCATTTTTAAATATTATGGAATAAATTTGGTATAATGTTATAGTTGTGGGTAATATTTATAAATTTTGCAAAGTAGGCAAGTTGTTATATAATATTCGATTGGTCGGGGAATATTCATTTTAACAGGGAATATTCGTACGACGGCACAATCATTGGTGGACCCCACAACGGAATTATTGTCGGATTGAGAAAACGACAAAAATATTTTTTATGAAAATAACGGCGGAAGTTTTATCGTTAACTATTGAAACACCCAGTGTTAAAAGTACAGGAATACGCGTGGTTGCATAATAGCACACGGTATTTATTATTAATGCTTACATGAGAAGTCACTCAGTTTTGTTCAATTATTACTTCAGTAATTGTTGCATAGTATCTCACGTTAATTGATTCAATTATTATTGTTATTATATAATTGAGATGACGAAGTTATTAATATTATTATTTACAATATTAACGATGTCTAGAAGTTCTGCCAAGGAGAGGTTTGGTCACGTAATTGCGCGCCAATAGGGAGAAATCCTTATTGGAAAGCCCCTCTTTCCTGGGAATGACCTGGTCGATTAATAGTGTGAATAATAATAATGATGATGAACTTTTGTTTTATTAGTATTATTAATGTAATAAAACAAAAAAGCTTTTTATATAAAACAGAATACTTTTACAAAGTTATTCGTTTTATTAGGCTAATAGTAAAATCTTTTTATATAAAACAAAATACTTTTATAAAGTTATTTGTTTTATTAGACAATAATTAGAATATATTATATTTTATTATGCATAGAGTTTTCATAGTGCCTGCATAGTAAAATCTTTTTATATAAAATAGAATACTTTTATAAAGTTATTCGTTTTATTAGATTATAAATAGAATATATTATATTTTATTGTAAACCAATACTGACCGTCTGCTTAAAGTAAATCAATCTGGACCGTTCATGGATTGGTTACTATTCAGTCCATTTTTCTATAAATAAAGCTCATTCCTTCATTATTTCTTACGAATTCACTTTGAAACTCGGAGAGAGAAAACTATAGAGAAAGAAGAAAAGTATTCGCTACTTCACTACTTCTATATCCGCTTTCTTCTTTATAAGGTAAGGGTATTTTTTTTTCATATTCATGAAGAGAACTTCATTTATTCCATTCTTTATTATTTTGTTGGAATAACTCAGATACGCGGCCTACCTCATGACTTGGTGAAATTCTTTTGTTATTCCATTATTTATTATTCTCATGAATAACTCGTCTATCTGAAGCACCGCATACACGGTGAAATTTCATTTGTTATTCCATTCTTTATTATTCATTTGGAGTATCATGTTCATGCGCTTTTATGGGACTCGTTCCGCCTTTATTATTACATTTGAATATCCGCCTGCATGCGTTTTACGGCCGGACTGGTTCTGTCTTTATTATTCTCATTGGAATATCCATGCATGCGCTTTTATCTTTGGACTGGTTCTGTTATTTATTATTCTGTTGGAATAACCTATCTATGAGAAGTACCGCATGCAAGGTGATTTCTGTTGTTATTCCATTCTTTATTATTCTGTTGGAATATCCTGTCGGTGCGTGTTACGCCTGACCTGGTTCCGTTATTTATTATTCTGTTTGAATAACCTGTCTATGCAATGTACCGCATGTATGGTGATTTCTTTTGTTATTCCATTCTTTATTATACTCAGTTGGTTAAAGTTTTAAATTCTATACTCCATGAAATTAGTGGAATATCCTTGATATTTGCGCTTCATCCAGTATCTTTTCTTGGAAATATTCTTCTGAGCATTCTTGAATTTTACTCTATAAAGAAGTATCATGTTGACAATTTGGACGTTATTAGTTCCTGAATAAATTAATTCTTGAACTTGTTTTATTGAATTCTTATATCATTGTCATCATCCTCATATTTATATTTTGTTGAAAGTCATCTCGCGGCCTCAGAGTGCATGATAGACTTGGTATGATTATGACCGAGATTATTCGGTGTAATCATGCCCGTAATGTTACAAATGATGTGGTAAAAGTCCTCATTGGCCCGTAGTGCATTGATGGACGCTTGTTGGCATGATCATGACCATTGATGAATACACAAATATCTTTGGCCCGTGAAGCATGGATAATTTGTGGTTGTGATACTAATGAATATCCTTGGTCGTAGTCGTGGATGATGTGGATTATTTATTAAGTCGAGTCCTGTGGATAAAAGTGATGAAAACCTTTTAAATCATAAAAGATAGTAGATTTTATTCTCTACTTGACTCTTTTAATGAATTACATGTTCATATATGCAGCTAAACTTGATGTCTATTATATTTTATCAGTTTAACACTGTTGAAGACTAATGATAATTTATTCTGCATTATCTTAGTCATAATATTTCTTACTGGGCTAGTTGAGCTCACCCTTTCTTTCACTATTCTCTTTAGAAAATGAGAACGTAGTCGGGACTAGTCGGGGAACGTAGTGACGGTCCAGATGATAGTATTAGTAGTCCTCACTATTCTGTTAAATAGTGTGACAATAAATGTAATGAGGACTTATTCTGAGAGTGGATATTGTCTAGAAAACAATATTTGTATTAAAACTCACAGCTCTCTTGTTGTATAATAAGGATTGTATTTGTATTCTGTACCATGTATTTGGCGACTCAGAATAGGTGATGTATACCTATTTTGGGGGTGTCACATAGTGCCTCCAGATCTTTAGCGCGAAAACGAATGCTTCCAACTCTAGATCATGAGTAGGATAATTCCTCTCATATTCTTTAAGTTGTCACGAAGCATAGGCTATGACTTTCCAATATTGCATGGGAACACACCCTAACCTTTTTCCTGAAGCATCGCTGTAGATAACAAATCCATCCGAACCAGATGGTATTGTCAGAACAGGTGCAGAAATGAGTCTCCTCTTAAGCTCTTAGAAACTCTTTTTGCATTCCTCGCTCCATACAAATTTTGTATCTTTCCGAGTCAGCTGAGTTAACGAAGTAGCGATTTGAGAAAATCCTTCCACAAATCTCCGATAATAACTAGCTAAGCCCAAAAAGCTACGTATTTCGGTTATCGACTTCTGTTGCTCCGAACTTTGTATTGTTTCAATCTTCACCGGGTCAACAGATACTCCATGTTTTGACACCACGTGCCCAAGGAATGCTACTTCCTCAAGCCAGAACTCGCATTTCTTCAACTTGGCATATAGCTTGTTTTCACGAAGCCTTTAGAGTACCAACTTCAAATGGTGCTCATGATCTTCACGACTTTTGGAATATATGAGGATGTCATCAATAAAGACAACAACAAACTGATCTAAATATTCCCTGAATATTCGTTTCATCATATCCATGAAAGCCGCAAGAGCATTAGTTAATCTAAAAGACATGAATAAGAATTCATAATGCCCGTACCGAGTTCTGAAGGCAATTCTTTGGAATATCCTCAGTTCTAATCTTCACCTGATGATATCCAGAATGAAGATCGATCTCTAAAAAGAATTGTGCTCCTTGCAACTGGTCAAATAGGTCATCAATGCGAGGTAGCGGATATCTATTCTTGATGGTGACATGGTTCAATTCCCGGTAGTCAATACAAAGTCGCATACTCCCGTCTTTTTTCTTTACAAATAAAACAGGAGCACCCCAAAGAGATGTACTAGGATGAATGAAACCGATGTCCAACAACTCCTGTAGTTGGACCTTTAACTCCTGAAGTTCAATAGGAGCCATTCGATATGGGGTTTTAGAAATGGGCTTTGTACCAGGTTCAAGGTCATTAAAGAATTCAACTTCATGTTCTGGGGGTAGACCGGGAAGTTCTTCAGGAAATACGTCAGGAAATTTACTAACAACGGGAATATTATTCAAATCCGACGTGTCTTTATTCAAATCCATAACATGGGCTAAGAAAGCTTGACATCCATTTTTCAATAAACGAATAGCTTTATGACTTGATATGACAGTGATTGATTTTAGTGGTTTAGTTGCTTGAATTCGTACAATAGGTTGGTTAGGAATATGAAAACTAACAACCTTACGAAAACAATCAATTTTGGCATGATGAGTAGTTAACCAATCAATCCCTAAAATCACATCAAAAGCAAGTATCTTTAAAGAGATAAGGTCAATAGGTAATGTGATGGTGCCAACTTGGATAAAACAAGATTTATAAACAGTGGATGTAATGAAAGTGTTTCCTAACGGATTCTCCACAGATAGGTCAAAGTCTAATTTCTCCGGAGTTAAGTTTAAACGTTGAGCACTAGTAAGAGAGATAAATGAATGGGTAGCACTGGTATCTAGTAAGGTATAAACTTCACAAGAATTTATGATTAACTTACCCGTGATCACCTCGTTTGGGTTCTTCGCATTTTGACCAGTCACGACAAACGCTCTTCCAGGAACCATTGACTTTGACTTTTCTGGGATAGCCTTTTGAGTCACCATCCCTGCTTGACTTGGTTTTGCTACCGTACAATCTGGAGCGATATGTCCTTCCTTTCCACAATTATAACATACCTTGAACTTGTAGACAATTTGGACTAATATGCCCCTAATTCCCGCATTTATAGCATACGACCGATTGTCGTTCTCCTCCCTTAGAACTAGTTGCTGCTGTTGTTGACGTCTTCACATGGTCATTGTTGAATCTTCTCTTTTTAAAATCTCCTCCCAACTCGCTTCTTCTATTCTCATGGCCATGATTACCACCAGAGTGGTTACCGCTTTTGTCCGTATTTTTCTTTCTCCGCTGGTTATCGTTGTTCGATGATCCTACCATCACCAGATGATCCTCGTTTGTGGTCCCTCGGTTGAACGTACTCGTTATCTCGCTCTAATAATTGAGCCCTGTTGACGACATCTGAATAGAGAGAAAATTTATGAGAAATGAGATATTGACGTATGTCGGGTTTCTAACGTCACAAAAACATCCGCGTTATACGTTCCTCATTCTCCACCAAATGAGGTGCAAACCTAGATAACTCTGCAAACTTCACCTCGTACTGGGACTCCATCATGTTGTTTTGTTCCAATATAATAAACTCCACTTCCTTCATATGACGAATGCTTTCAAGACAGTACTTGCCATTGAACAGTTTCTGAAATGTCTCCCAAGACATGTTGAGTGCGGCTGGATGGGTACGCTTCACAGATTCCCACCAGTAATTTGCCTCATTACGGAACATAAAGGTGGAAAATGGAACCTTATGTTCCTCCGTGCATCCCAAGACATCTAATATCTTGGTAATTTGCTTAACCCACATTTCTACCTTAATCAGATCTGGCTTTCCCCAGAATTCTTGGTGTCCAAACTCTTTGAACTGCTTGGCTGTGACAAACCGTGAGTTGTTATCATTTCCACCTGCATTTTGTACACGAGTCTCCCTCGTCTGATTTTGCATGAACTTCAAAAAGCTTCTAAACATCCCGTCGTTCATCGTCTGCTCATTGGTGTTGTTTACAGGAGGAACATTGCCAGCCTACTGCACGTTCTCTTCACTGGTTAGTAAAGGTGTCTCCACAGTCTCATTTACTCCACTGTTAACATTTTCAGTCGTCATTCTCAAATACTGCCATAAAATAAGGGTTAATTAAAGAAATCAACATATCACATAATATCCCTATATACTGACCAACCAACAAATAAGCTTAGGTAGGACACACCAAATCCGTCTCTCCCATCCTAGTTCTATTCCCCGATCTTCGCCAGATCATATCCCGAAGCACTGATACCAACTGTGATGCCCCCAAAATAGGTATATAACACCCATTCTGAGTCGCCAAATACATGGTACAGAAACAACTACAACTTTATTAATACAATTCTCGTGCAAAATATGACAATACCTAAACTGTGAGTTTAAATACAAATATTGTCATCTAGACAATATCAACACTCAAATAATTCCTCATTACAATTATTGATTCATTATTTTACAAAAAATGGTTAGCACTACTAAAACAACTCTCTAGAACAATCATTCCATACCCCGACTAGAACTTGCTACATTCTTGCCTCCTGAGAAGAAAAATAGAACAAAAAGGAAAAAGGTGAGCTCAACTAGCCCAGTAAAGAATATTATGACTAAGATAATATAGAATAAATTATCGTTAGTCTTCAACAGGAAAAAATCTAATAGAATATAATAGACAACAAGTTTTAGATCAATATTCGCAGCGGAAATAATAATTCATAGAAGAGTTATGTAGAAAATGAAATCTACTATAATCTATGAATTTAAAAGTCCATCATCAATATTTTATCCCTGTAACATCAATCAATATTCGTCTTGAATCAAATATTCAACTTTGCACTACAGGCCAAAGATATTCATCAGTTGGTCATGTTCATCTCAACACCTGTTCATCTTTGCACTACGGGACAAAGATATTCATAAGAAAATCATTAATCTTTGCACTACAGGCCAAAGATATTCAGTACTATCATCATTTAGGACTGAGGATGATGAAAAATAATTTAAAGAAAACGAATTCAGTGAAACAAAAGAACAAATATTAAGGATTCATACTTTAAACAATCCAAATTCAAAAATACTTCATAAATAATCATAGTGAAGTAAAATTCAAGAATGATCAAAACATGGATACAATCAAAGCTAGTATCCATAATAGATATCTTGGACAAAAACTAAAATTTATTTTTTTGTGAATAGTGCCGTATTCGTGAATAGTGTCGTATACGTGAATAGTGCCATATACATGAATAGTAACCTCGACACTGAAAGACACAAATTTCACAAGAAAAATCTTTCCAATATTCCATCATAATGATATTGAAGGAAATAATATCATTTAAAAAAAATAATATCCCTTATCTCGAAAAGAATAGTACTTCTGGATGGAATATCAGATATAACGCTGAAGGAACTTGCACCGTATAGCAACACTTAAAGGATCAAAATACTCACAATAATACGCTCAATAATATAGAGAGAGAAAACTTCAGTTTCTGGTGTGATTTTTAATTCTAACCTAAGCACCCTATTTATAGAAAATTGCTTAGAACACCAAAGCAGAAAATTTAATAAAATATTATTATTTTTTTAAAATTTCCTACGCCCACTTTTGAAGATCTGAATTCAGTATGTTTAACAACAAGTGGGGCCCACCAACCTTAACAAAAACGTTTTTATAAAAAAAATAATTAAAACTTCAAAAATCAATTATTATAGAACTTCGGAACTTTAATAATTCATAATAAATAGCCCTTTTATAAGAAAAATTCAAATATTATGCCCATTCCATAGGAAATTTAATTCTCTACAACTTTGCAGAAGAAAGTTTTTCCAAATTCTAAACAGAAGTTGACCGAAATCCACAAACGGGTGATTTTACAGTCTATAATCAAATTTCAGTCAAGAAATGGGCGCACAAACATGTTTAACATGTTTTTAACATTTATTGCAACAAAAAACTCTTTCCTCCTCATTTATTCATATATCCCACATTCATTGTAAAAATATTACCATTATTATATTATTAAAATATAATAATATATTTAAATGAATTATTTTATCGTAAAAGATAAAATATCAATTTTCAACAATTGTCACATTAAAAATTTCTCCATCTATATCCATATAAAATGAATATTTTACTTATCATATAAATCAATAATTAATTATCCACAAATAATATTACAAAATCACAATAGTGACAACCAGGTAGTTCAGAGAAAGAGGGGCTTTCAATAAGAATTTCTTCTTCTTCATGGCATGAATTAGGTGACCAAACCTCTCCTTAGACAGAACTTTCTAGACATTGCCAATAATGTTATCTAATAATATTATTCAAATAATATGAATTATTAATCTGATAATGAAAAATACTGTGTAGTGACAATTATTGAAACAACAATAATATAAAATATCAACGTAGCAATTATTGAATCAATAAAATAAAATATTGAACAATAATTACTTTAACAATTATTGAGTAGTGCCTTCTTACGTAAGAATCAATAATTGGTGCAATACTGCAATGCTACCGTGTGTTTTAACCACCAGGTATTTCAATAGTATTAACGGTAACAACTACGCCGTTATTTATAAACAACTTATACTTGTCGTTTTCTTCATCCAATTGCTTTCCGTTATGGGGCCCACACAAATTCGCTACTACCGTGCATTTAATAATCCCCGATAATAAGAATATTTCACGACCAAACGAATATTCCCCGACAACAATGAATATTTTATAACCACTTGCTTATTTGAAATATTTACATATTTTACCCATAACTAACCACATTAATCAAATCAACCCTTACTATTTCAAAATAATAAATAGAGGAAATTTAATTTCATTTATAATAAGTTGGGGTCTTACAACTTCCCCTCCTTATGAAATTTTGTCCTCAAAATTGACGTACGTACCCGTTGTTTCGAAAAGGTTAGGATACCTCGCTTTCATTTCCGTTTCCAACTCCCAGGTCATTTCCTCAATAGCATGGTTCCTCCACAAAACTTTGACTTATGGTATGACCTTTGTACCTAAGACATGTTCCTTCCTATCCAAGATCTTGACAGGTACCTCCTCATACGTTAAGTCTTCGGCTATCTCATCTAGTTCTAACTCAATAACGTGGTTCGGGTCTTTCACATATTTACGGAGCACAAATATGTGAAAAACAATATGAACACGAGACATGCTTGGAGGTAACACGAGTCTATAGGCCACATTTCCTACTCGGTCAAGAATCTGAAATGGACCAATAAATCGTGGATTGAGCTTTCCTCTCTTCCCAAATCTTGTAACTCCCTTCCATAGAGCAACACGCAACAATACATGATCCCCAATACTAAATTCCACGTCCTTTCGATGAAGATCCGCATAACTCTTTTGTCGATCATGTGCCGTTTGTATACGTTGTCGAATCATTTGGATCTTTTCTGTAGTCATACGTACCAACTCTGGTCCCAACAATGTTATTTCACCAACCTCATCCCAACATACTGGAGAGCGACACTTACGTCCATATAATGCTTCGAATGGAGCCACACCTATACTTTCCTGATAACTGTTGTTGTAGGAGAATTCCACCAAAGGTAAATATTTATCCCAACTCCCTTTGAAATCTAGGACACATAGTCTGAATAGATCTTCAAGAGTTTGAATAGTCCTCTCTAATTGTCCGTCTGTTTGAGGATGGTATGCCAAACTGAATTGTAAATTCGTGCCCATAGCTTTTTGCAAGCTTACCCAAAATCGTGACGTGAATCTTAGGTCACGATCCGAAACTATGGATACTGGCATGCCATGAATCTCACAATCTCATTTACGTATATACAAGCAAGACGTTCAAGGGAATAAGTCTCCCGTATCGACAAGAAATGAGCAGACTTAGTTAATCTATCAACAATAACCCAAATAACACTTATTCCTTGAGAAACCATGGGAAGACCCGTAACAAAATCCATGGTAATGTATTCCCACTTCAATTTTGGAATCTCAAGTGGTTGCAATGCACCCTTAGGCACTTGATGCTCTGCCTTTACACGTTGACAAGTTAAATACCTCGAGATAAACTTTGCAATCTTTCTCTTCACATTGTTCCACCAAAATGTTTGTTGAAGATCACGATACATTTTGGTACTTCCAGGATGGATTGCAAATGGTGTATTGTGTGCCTCCATCATGATCTTGTTCTTTAAATCAGAATCGTTAGGAACACAAAGTCTGTAGTGGACTCGAAGTATTCCTTCTTCATCGATTCTTGCCTTTGGAATAACACCTTCTTGTATTTTCTTCTTCATACGCATCAGCTCCGGGTATGTGGCTTGAGAAACTTTAACTTTATCGATTAAAGTTTGTTCTATGCGTATACTTCAAATCATTGCACTCGTTCATCCATATGATCTTCTACTCAACGCTTCAGCTACCACGTTTGTTTTTCCAAGATGGTATTGAATGGTGTGGTCATAATCTTTTAAAAGCTCGAGCCAACATCGTTGCCGCATGTTGAGTTCCTTTTGGGTGAAGAAATATTTGAGGCTTTTATGGTCTGAATATATCTCCACTTTCTCTCCATATAGATAGTGCCTCCAGATCTTTAGCACGAAAACGACTGCTGCCAACTCTAGATCATGAGTAGGACAATTCCTCTCATATTCTTTAAGTTGTCACGAGGCATAAGCTATGACTTTCCCATGTTGCATGAGAACACACCCTAACCCTTTGCTCGAAGCATCGCTATAGATAACAAATCCATCCGAACCAGATGGTATTGTCAGAACAGGTGCCGAAATGAGTCTCCTCTTAAGCTCTTAGAAACTCTTTTCGCATTCCTCGCTCCATACAAATTTTGTATCTTTCCGAGTCAGCTGAGTTAACGAAGTAGCAATTCGAGAAAATCCTTCCACAAATCTCCGATAATAACCAGCTAAGCCCAAAAATCTACGTATTTTGGTTACCGACTTCGGTTGCTCCCAACTTTGTATTGCTTCAATCTTCACCGGGTCAACAGATACTCTATGTTTTGACACCACGTGCCCAAGGAATGCTACTTCCTCAAGCCAGAACTCGCATTTCTTCAACTTGGCATATAACTTTTTTTCACGAAGCCTTTGGAGTACCAGCTTCAAATGGTGCTCATGATCTTCACGAATTTTGGAATATATGAGGATGTCATCAATAAAGACAACAACGAACTGATCCAAATATTCCTTGAATATTCAGTTCATTATATCCATGAAAGCCATAGGAGCATTAGTCAATCCAAAAGACATGACTAAGAATTCATAATGCCCGTCTCGAGTTCCAAGGCGTCTTTGAATATCCTCGCCTCTAATCTTCACCGATGATATGCGAAATCGAAGATCGATCTTTGAAAAGAATTGTGCTCCTTGCAATTGGTCAAACAGGTCATCAATGCGAGGTAGCGGATACCTATTCTTGATGGTGACATGGTTCAATTCTCGGTAGTCAATACAAAGTCGCATACTCTCGTCTTTCTTCTTTACAAATAAAACAGGAGAACCCCAAGGAGATGTACTAGGACAAATGAAACCGATGTCCAACAACTCCTGTGTATAGTTGGATCTTTAACTCCTGAAGTTCAATAGGGGCCATTCGATATGGGGTTTTAGAAATGGGCTTTGTACCAAGTTCAAGGTCAATAAAGAATTCAACTTCAAGTTCTGGGGGTAGACCGGGAAGTTCTTCAGGAAATACGTCAGGAAATTTACTAACAACAGAAATATTATTCAAATCCGACGTGTCTTTATTCAAATCTTTAACATGGGCTAAGAAAGCTTGACATCCGTTTTTCAATAAACGAATAGCTTTATGACTTGATATGAGAATGATTGATTTTAGTGGTTTAGTTGTTTGAATTTGTATAACAGGTTGGTTAGGAATATGAAAACTAACAACCTTACGAAAACAATCAATTTTGGCATGATGAGTAGTTAACCAATCAATACCTAAAATCACATCAAAAGCAAGTATCTTTAAAGAGATAAGGTCAATAGGTAATGTGATGGTGCCAACTTGGATCAAACAAGATTTATAAACAGTGGATGTAATGAAAGTGTCTCCTAACGGAGTCTCCACAGATAGGTCAAAGTCTAATTTCTCCGGAGTTAAGTTTAAAAGTTGAGCACAAGCAGGAGAGATAAATGAATGGGTAGCACCAGTATCTAGTAAGGTATAAACTTCACAAGAATTTATGATTAACTTACCCGTGATCACCTCGTTTGGGTTTCTCGCATTTTGACCAGTCACGACAAACGCTTTTCTAGGAACCGTTGACTTTGACTTTTCTGGGACAGCCTTTTGAGTCACCATCCCATTGGACTTGGTTTCGCTACCGTACAATCTGGAGCGATATGTCCTTCCTTTCAACAATTATAACATACCTTGAACTTGTGGACAATTTGGACTGATATGCCCCTCTTTCCCGCATTTATAGCATACGACCGGTTGTCGTTCTCCTCCCTTAGAACCAGTTGCTGCTGGTGTTGACGTCTTCACATAGTCATTGTTGACTCTTCTCTTTTTTAAAATCACCTCCCGACTCGCTTCTTCTATTCTCATGGCCATGATTACCACCAGAGTGGTTACCACTTTTGTCCGTATTTTTCTTTCTCCGTCCGGGTTATCGTTGTTCGATGATCACACCCAAGTATGATCCTGGTTGTGGTCCCTCGGTTTAACGTACTCGTTATCTCGCTCTAACAATTAAGCCCTATTGACGACAGCTAAATAAAGAGAAAATTTTTTAGAAATGAGATATTGACGTATCTTAGGGTTTCAAACCTCTCAAAAACATCCGCGTCATCGCTCCTCATTCTCCACCAAATGAGGTGCAAACTCGATAACTCGCAAACTTCGCCTCGATCGGGACACCGCTCATGTTGTTTTGTTCCAATCTAATAAACTCCACTTCCTTCATATGATGAATACTTTCAGGAAAGTACTTGTTATTGAACAGTTTCTAAAACTTGTCCCAAGACATGCTGAGTGCGGCTGGATGAGTATGCTTCACAGATTCCCACCAGTAATCTGCCTCATTATGGAACATAAAGGTGGCGAATGGAACCTTCTGTTCCTCCGTGCATCCCAAGACATCGAATATCTTGGTAATTTGCTTAACCCACATTTCTGCCTTAATCGGATCTGGCTTTCCCCAAAATTCTGGTGGTCCCAACTCTTTGAACTACTTGGCTGTGACAAACCGTGCGTTTTTATCATTTCCACCTGCATTTTGTACATGAGTCTCCCTCGTTTGATTTTGCATGAACTGCAAAAAGCTTCTAAACATCCCGTCGTTCATCGTCCGCTTTCGGTGGTGTTGTTTACGAGGAACATTGTCGCCCTACTTGACGCTCGCCTCCACCGGTTAAGTAAAGGTGTCTCCACGCCTCATTTACTCCAATTGTTAACATTCTCACCGCCATTCTCAAATACTGCCATAAAACAAGGGTTAATTAAAGAAATCAACATATCACATAATATCCCTATATACTGACCAACCAACAAACAAGCTTAGGTAGGACACACTAGTGAAGGATTTATTCGTCTCTCCCCTCCTAGTTCTATTCCCCGATCTTCGCCAGAGATCATATCCCTAAGCTCTGATACCAACTGTGAAGCCCCCAAAATAGGTATATAACACCCATTTTGAGTCGCCAAATACATGGTACAGAAACAACTACAACTTTATTAATACAATTGTCGTGCAAAATACGACAATACCTAAACTATGAGTTTAAATACAAATATTGTCATCTAGACAATATCAACACTCAAATAAGTCCTCATTACAATTATTGATACATTATTTTACAAAAATGGTTAGGACTACTAAAACAACTCTCTAGAACAATCATTCCATACTCCGACTAAAACTCGCTACATTCTCGCTTCCTGAGAAGAAAAATGGAACAAAAAGGAAAAGGGTGAGCTCAACTAGCGCAGTAAAGAATATTATGACTAAGATAATATAGAACAAATTATCGTTAGTCTTCAACAGGAAAAAATCTAATAGAATATAATAGACAACAAGTTTTAGATCAATATTCGCAGCGGAAATAATAATTCATAAAGAGTTATGTAGAGAATGAAATCTACTATAATCTATGAATTTAAAAGTCCATCATCAATATTTTATCCCCTGTAACATCAATCAATATTCATCTTGAATCAAATATTCAACTTTGCACTACAGGCCAAAGATATTCATCAGTTGGTCATATTCATCTCAACACCTGTTCATCTTTGCACTACGGGACAAAGATATTCATAAGAAAATCATTAATCTTTGCACTATAGGCCAAAGATATTCAGTAATATCATCATTTAGGACTGAGGATGATGAAAAATATTTTAAAGAAAACGAATCCAGTGAAACAAAAGAACAAATATTAAGGATTCATACTTTAAACAATCCGAATTTAAAAAAACTTCATAAATAATCATAGTGAAGTAAAATTCAAGAATGATCAAAACATGGATACAATCAAAGCGAGTATCCATAATAGATATCTTGGACAAAAATCGAAAATTTATTTTTTCTGTGAATAGTGTCGTATTCGTGAATAGTGTCGTATACGTGAATAGTAACTCCGACACTGAAAGACAAGAATTTCACAAGAAAAATCTTTCCAATATTCCATCATAATGATATTGAAGGAAATAATATCATTTAAAAAAAATAATATCCCTTACCTCGAAAAGAATAGTACTTCTAACTGGAATATCATATACAACGGTGAAGGAACTTTCACCGTATAGCAACACTTAAAGTATCAAAATACTCACAAGAATACGCTCGATAATATAGAGAGAGAAAACTTCAGTTTCTGGTGTGATTTTCAATTCTAACCTAAGCACTCTATTTATAGAAAATTGCTTAGAACACCAAAGCAGAAAATTTAATAAAATATTATTATTTTTTTAAATTTTCCTACGCCCATTTTTGAAGATCTGAATTCAGCATGTTTAACAACAAGTGGGGCCCACTAACCTTAACAAAAACGTTTTTATTAAAAAAAAATAATTAAAACTTCAAAAATCAATTATTCTAGAACTTCGGAACTTTAATAATTCATAATAAATAGCCCTTTTATTAAAAAAATTTGAATCATATACGTATTCCATAGGAAATTTAATTCTCTACAACTTTGCAGAAGAAAGTTTTTCCAAATTCTAAACAGAAGTTGACCGAAATCCACAAACGGGTGATTTTACAGTCTATAATCAAATTTCAGTCAAGAAATGGGCGCACAAACATGTTTAACATGTTTTTAACATTTATTGCAACAAAAATACTCTTCCTCCTCATTTATTCATATATCCCACATTCATTGTAAAAATATTACCATTATTATATTATTAAAATATAATAATATATTTAAATGAATTATTTTATCAGAAAAGATAAATATCAATTTTCAACAATTGTCACATTAAAAATTTTCTCCATCTATATCCGCATAAAATGAATATTTTACTTATCATATAAATCAATAATTAATTATCCACAAATAATATTACAAAATCACAATAGTGACAATCGTGTAGCTCCTGGAAAAGAGGGGCTTTCCAATAAGAATTTCTCTCATCTTGGCGCAAGCAATTAGGTGACCAAACCTCTCCTTAGATGCGTAACTTTCTAGACATTGCCAATAATGTTATCTAATAATATTATTCAAATAATATAAATTATTAATCTGATAATGAAAAATACTGTGTAGTGACAATTATTGAAACAACAATAATATAAAATATCAACGTAGCAATTATTGAATCAATAAAATAAAATATTGAACAATAATTACTTTAACAATTATTGAGTAGTGCCTTCTTACATAAGAATCAATAATTGGTGCAATACCGTGTGCTACTGTGTTTTAACCACCAGGTATTTCAATAGTATTAACGGTAACAACTACGCCGTTATTTATAAACAACTTATACTTGTCGTTTTCTTCATCCAATTGCTTTCCGTTATGGGGCCCACACAAGGCTGCGTCGTCGTACGAATATTCCCCGATAGTAAGAATATTTCACGACCAAACGAATATTCCCCGACAACAATGAATATTTTATAACCACTTGCTTATTTGAAATATTTACGTATTTTACCCATAACTAACCACATTAATCAAATCAACCCTTACTATTTCAAAATAATAAATAGAGGAAATTTAATTTCATTTATAATAAGTTGGGGTCTTACATCAGGTATGCGTATTTAGGCAATTCAAATTCTTTACCTGTTATTATTTTAGCTGCAATTAACGAAATGCAGGAAGAAAAGTTGCTGAGAGTGCTTCGGGAACATAAATCAGCTATTGGGTGGACAATCGCAGACATAAAGGGAATCAGCCCTTCATTTAGCATGCACAAGATCTTAATGGAAGATGAGGCAAAACCAACGGTGGAACAACATCGACGACTTAACCTGATTATAAAGGAGGTTATGAAGAAGGAAATTTTGAAGTGGTTAGATGCCGACATCATCTACCCGATTTCTGACAGTAAATGGGTTAGTCTAGTTCAGTGCGTACCAAAAAAAGGAGGAATGACGGTGGGGTGCAGAATGATGACAGCGAGTTAATACCAACTAGAACAATGACAGGTTGGAGGGTTTGCATGGATTACAGAAAATTGAACAAGGCAACCCGAAATACCATTTTCCGCTGCCTTTTATTGATCAAATGTTAGATAGATTGGCGGGACACCAATATTACTGTTTATTGGATGGGTACTCGGGCTACAACCAAATAGTCATCGCTCCGGAGGATCAAGAGAAGACCACATTCACGTGCCCATACGGCACATTTGCATTCAGGAGGATGTCATTTGGGCTATGCAATGCACCTACAACTTTCCAACGGTGTATGATGACCATTTTTTCAGCTATGGTGGAGAAAAACATTGAGGTCTTCATGGATGACTTTTCGGTCTATGGGGACAGCTTCGATATTTGCTTAAAGAATCTGGTCGTGGTGTTTCAAAGATGTAAGGACACGAATCTCGTACTAAATTGGGAAAAGTGCCACTTTATGGTTGAAGAGGGCATAATTTTGGGCCATAAGGTATCGGCTCAAGGATTGGAAGTTGACAAAGCAAAGCTGGAAACTATTGAAAAACTGCCTCCACCGAGCTTGGTAAAGGGTATTACGAGTTTCTTGGGACATGCTGGGTTCTACAGGAGGTTTATAAAAGACTTCTCTAAAATTTCGAAACCTCTATTCAGTCTTTTAGAGAAGGATGCGACGTTTAGCTTTGATGAAGAATGCATGACATCTTTTGACTTATTAAAGAGAAAATTAACTATAGCCCCCGTTATAGTCGCACTGGATTGGAGCATGCCATTCGAGCTTTTGTGTGATGCAAGCGACTTCGCGGTTGGGGCTGTTTTGGGCCAACGTCGAGACAAGGTGTTTCACGCCATATACTACGCAAGCAAAACACTTACAGAAACTCAAATGAACTACACAACCACAGAAAAGGAATTTCTTACATTGGTGTATGAATTTGACAAATTTTGGGCTTACTTGATCGGGACTAAGGTGATAGTCTGTACAGACCATGCAGCAATTCGGTACTTGATAGCGAAAAAGGATGCTAAGCCATGCCTTATCTAGTGGATTCTCCTACTTCAAGAGTTTGACTTAGAAATGAAGGATAGAAAGGGGACGTAGAACCAAGTAGTCGATCACTTTTCTAGGTTGGAAAACCACGGGAAAGCAAAAGACGACAGATGTGAGATTAATGAGTCATTCCCAGATGAACAACTATTTGGGATTTCAGCAGAGATTTCGTGGTATGGTGATTATGCAAATTTCATTATGAGAAACATTCTACCACCTGACCTCACAAGACAACAGAAAAGGAAATTTCTTCACGACGTGAAATGGTACCTGTGGGATGAACCATATTTGTTCAAGCAATGCGCTGAAAAAATGATTCGACGGTGCGTCCCATATAGTGAAGTGAAGAATATTCTACATGAGTGTCACTCATCGGCGTATGGCGGACACTATGGTAGCGAGAGAACAGCAGCGAAGGTGTTACAAGCAGGTTTTTATTGGCCTACATTATTCAAGGATGCCAACAAGTTTGTCAAACAATACGATAGGTGTCAAAGGGTGGGCAACATTTCAAAACGGAATGAGATGCCCTTACAAATAATTCTAGAAGTGGAAATTTTTGACGTATGGGGTATTGATTTCATGGGGCCATTCCCCTCGTCTTTGAACAATCAATACATTCTACTCGTAGTGAACTACGTGTCAAAGTGGGTTGAAGCTGCAGCACTACCAACAAACGATACCAAGGTGGTCCTCAAATTCCTTCAAAAGAACATCTTCACGAGGTTTGGCACGCCAAAAGCAATTATCAGTAATGAAGGTAGTCACTTCTGCAATAAGTCCTTTACTGCTCATTTGTCCGAGTATGGGGTCAACCACAAGGTAGCTATGACAGATCACCCTCAAACCAAAGGGCGGTGCCGAGGTATCAAACAGAGAAGTCAAAAAGATATTGGAGAAAGTGGTGGATCTGAGTCGGAAAGATTGGTCGCTTAGATTGGACGATGCATTATGGGCCTACCGGACTGTATACAAGACACCAATCGGGATGTCACCATATCAACTACTGTACGGGAAGGCATGCCACTTACCAGTCAAGCTACAACATAAGGCATATTGGGTTGTGCAAAAACTCAATTTTGATAAACAACTGTAGGTGAGAAGAGACTACTTCAATTGAATGAACTCGACGAATTTTGCCTTCACGCCTATGAGAATGCCAAACTATACAAAGAAAAGGTCAAAAGATGGCACGACCAGAAAATTATGTATCAAACATTCGAGCCGAGCCAATCAGTACTCTTGTTCAACTCACGGCTGCGATTGTTCCCCGAAAAGCTTAAATCGAGATGGTCGGGACCATTCACGGTCAAGCGGGTATTCTCTCATGGTGCAGTCGAAATCTACAGTCACAATCCACTCGAAACATTCAAAGTCAACGGACACCGTCTAAAGCATTATTGGGGTGGAGAAGCCAACACCAATGTGATCGCCATCACATTGACCAACACAACATAAGCAGGAAGTAGTCAGGCTGAAAGACTTAAAATCAAGCGCTAATTGGGAGGCAACCCAATCTTTAGTTTATTTTTCATATTTTTAATTCATAATTGTTTAATCATAGTTTTCATTAAATTACTAGGTAGAAGAATAATAAAAGTCTCGTTAATATCTCCACATTATATTATGTTTTCAATAACTCACTAATTCTCATGTGTTAAATCTTGCAGGATGGAAAATGGAGAATTAAGTAAACTACATGAAGCAGAACAAAGATCCTGACAGTAGCATAGCCCGCCGGGGCGGGCCTTTTCAGTACTACAACCCCCATCGGGGCGGGGGTCCACAAATCCAGATAACAAAATTGAAGCTTTGCTGTATGGGCCTTCCTAGTCTGTAATACCCACGAGGGGGGGGTCTGGCAACAATGAGATCTTGGCAGTTACATAGACTTCTCTTCTTCCCCATAACACACCACTAACCTACTTTCTCCACTTCCCCATTACAACTATTAAGTCCCATAACCACCACCCACTATCACCACTTTTACATCCCATTCATTCCTTAACTCCATCACTCCTCTCCACCTCTTCACTCTACCAATAATAGCCATACTTCAACCTCTATATATATCACTACCTCTCATATCAAATCTCTCACACCAATTAACATAGCAAATTTATAAGAGTACTTAAGAGTTAAAGAGGAGCAAATTGAAAAGTTTGGGGGAAAGTTAAAGCAAGTCACGCACTAGAGCGAGATCATGGCTTCACCATCATCTTCTAAATGACAAAGGGGAGAAAGCTCACGGTCATCTCAACCAACACGCACCTTCGATCGCCAGAAATTTGCAAGTGTCGCCGCCGCCGACCGGTATGACTATATGCTCCCCAAAGCCCTTACACCGGAGCGGGGGTTGGCACCGGATCCTAATGATGGGGAGATGATGCCTCAAATTTACCAAAAGGGATGGACCGAATTCACCGAGGAGCCGGAACCAGCCGTTGTTAACATTGTCAAAGAGTTTTATGAAAATGCCGAGGACAAAGAACCATTCCGCGCATTTGTTCGAGGACGGTTGGTTCCATTCAGTGCCGATGCAATCAACACCTATTACCAACTGCGGGCACCTCGCCACTGCCAGTATGCTCACCTACGAAATTCTGATCCGAATTTTGATGCTATAATCATGGAGATGACAAAGCCGGGAACGTCATGGATGAAAGGTCGGAAGGGAGGCACCGTGTTCCACAACAAGGACCTTAGCCGGTATGGCAAAATCTGGTATGCCTTCCTATGCGCTAAATTGCTTCCGTCCCAACACACTTCGGACGTCACCAAAGAGAAGGCGTTACTTTTATACGCCATTGTCCAAGATTTCATTATTGACGTCGGGAAGTCCTCACGTACTTATTTTGACTATTCATCCAATGAGGACATTGTATTCCTTAAGTTTGGGGGATTTAAATACATGTTTGCATGCATTTAGCTCATTTAGGTTGCATTTTGAATTTTTGTCATTTAAATTTCTGTATTGCATCTTAATTTCAGTATTGCATGATAGCTTAGGTACATTCATAGTAGCTTAGGTTAATGTTTGTCATTGCATAGTAGATAATCTTGTAATGCATTTTGTTATCTATAAAAAAAAATTAGCTAGTTAAATATTGTGTTTGCGTAAGTCCATCAATGTTGTAGTTTATATTATTTGTGGGCCAATGATGTGGTTGACAATAAGTTAACAAATACAGTATTGAGTATTAGAACTGTGAAACAATTTTTGTTTATGAATCGAATCTTGAGCTTGTTTGAAACTGGTATAAAAAGATAGCACGATTAACAAACATCTATGTTGATTGGTCAGTTCAAATTGATACCTAAATGGTCTCTAAGGGATAATGCTAGAGTAAATGATAAAACGACAAGGATGGACAGTAAAGGCTAAAGTTAGGCAAGAACCTAAGTTTGGGGGATGATATGTGGGGTATATAAGCTTTATTTCATTAAAAAAAAAGTATGAATAAACACCGTGGCGTGCTTGTCTAGTTTTGTGGCCTTTGTTACTTGAGTAAGTAAGCCTGTGGGGATTATCTTTACACCTCGCGCCCTAAGGTCTTAGTGGTCTAGGAGTCGTTGGTCGAAAGCTCGTTAAGGTAGCATTGAAAAGCCTAAGGGAATCAGACATTGCATAGCTATGTGTATAAAAAGAATAAAATAGGAAATAAGAGCAAAAAGCCCCCGTATCTATAAAAAAAAAAGGAAGTATATGAATAAAGTATAAGTACATTGCTTGAACCCCTGAGATTAGTGATTGCTTAATTTTAGTTGGAACTATCTATTTTTGATATTTTTTAAGTTTACACTGTATGATTCTTTCTAAGAAATTGATTATGTATTGAATTTGAGTCTGTATCGGTTATCATCAATGTTGCACACACACTATACCAGTGATGATGGCTTGAGATTCGTGGATTAAAATAGAATTATAGATTGGTTTTTGGTAATTGGTATTGTATAGTTGCCTGTTTTCGCTGAGGCCATTAAGATAATCTTGATTCTGCGATATGGTTGGATTTGAAAGCATATAAGTCAGGTCGTATTCGTTTCATCTCATTGCATATAGTGTTTTGTGCTCGAGGACTAGCACGGTTTAAGTTTGGGGGATTTTGATAAGTGAATTTTATATACGCGATTCAATATCCATTTCATGCTTATTTGTTGCTAAATTCTTGTGATCATGTTCCTATTTACTTGTTTTATGTTATTTCTTATGTAGGATGGTTGTTGGGGAATTTTACGGATATGTGGAATCAATTGGGATGATTTGAGGTCGATTAGAGCAAAATTTGAGTACAACATGAAAATTAGTTAAGTGATCTGACATAACACAAGTTTGCACGTGGGGGGGTCATACTCTCCAGTTAGCGATGGTAGCCAGCCAGAGCTGCATCATTTGCTTTTTACACCCCCACGGGCTGGGTCTTCATTCGAGCTAGACAGAAAGGGAGCCCCCCGAGGAGGGCTTAATTAGTACATGAACCCCCGGCGGGGCAGGGGCTGAAAATTCTGGAGATGTCCTACTTTGATTAAACTTCTTATTGGGCATAGTTTCTAGCATTTTGCATGATAATGGAACTCTAATTGAAGGAAATTTTAGTTGGAGCTTGTGTGCTACATATCTATGACTATTAAATACAACAAGAAGATACAAAAAGGCACATAACAGAAATTAATCGGAGTTTTTCAAAAAAAGCTTTGGAGGAGTATTTTGAGATCTTCAAGACGAATGCGATTCTAGGCTACGTGAATGGTGTTTTTCAATATTCTTCGTCTTAGGCTATTATTTGTAATCTAAGAATGTTTTCTATGAATTATTCATTGTTTATTTCGTTTAGTATGAACTAATTCACGTTTTAGGCTTATGATGGATCTTTAAGTGAAACGATGATTTTGTAAACTTTAATTTCCGATTTCAATAGTCTATTTTCAGTTTATCTATATTGATTTGAGCTTGAATGTATTAATTGCCTGATCAACAATTCTTTGTGGAATTGGATAGAATCGAGAGAGGATATTCAATTCAATGCACCTGTAATATACTAATGCCATGATATATAGCTTAAAAGTCTAAATTCTCATTTAAATTTAAAGCCAAAATGTATCAACCATTCAAAATACATCCCAATAATACCATACATTTACAGTTTCAAATTAATATATCCACAAAATATATACTAAACTATCTATATATACATCTCAAATTCACTTTTTAATATAAATTACTACTATGTTCACCAAGAAAATGTTCTTCGGGACACCATCCGTCTCACTTGAATACGTTACAATTGGAGCAGAAACAGAAGCATGAGCAATTTGATTGCCTGCAAGGACGAGGAGCATGCACAACTCAAAAGACAATACAGAGAATTCTGTTTGGAATATGAAAGGCACACATTGATCAGATTTTAAAGGATCATGGATATGTTAAAAACCTTTACTGGGGATTTTGAAGGATCCATTGTTTGTCTTACAATAAATATATATCCCTAATATTTGAGACACATATAAGCCCAGTATTGTTTGAGAGATAATCCAATCAAGAACAGGTAAACATTTAAATAGGGCATGGTCCAATTCCTTGTCTGAAATTATCAATGGTGGTACAAGCCTCACAATATTCCCATTTCCTGCAGCTAATATTAAAAGACCATAACTTAGGCATGCATTTACAAGTAGAAAGGCAGGCAGGCAGGTGTGGATGGTTGAAATGGTTATGACTGTGATTTCATTACTTGTTGAAAAACATGTTAACATGTTCTCTCCAAAAGAATTCTGAAGAAAAAGATGCAAATTTCAATGACTATAAAACAAGATGTGAAGTGAGAAAGAAAAAACACATCAAAACTGGTTGAGATGTAAAAAAATTATGTAACTAAACCAGGAAATCATATTATTATGTGCATTCAGAAGATCACAATCATATACAAACATCAATATGACAATATTTGTTTCCCGGGTAAGTTGTACCTCATCAAATTGTTATAAAAATATGAGAGCAAGCAAAGGCATATATGAATACCAGGCATGGAATGTGAAATGTTAAAAAAACCAAGCACATCACCTTACTATAATGCACAGCATGGCCAGCAATTGTTGCACACTGCAGCTCCCACTTCTTGCTAATCGTCACTTTGCCATTAAAAGACTCACACCTCACCTTGCTTGAAAATGATGCTCCTTGTGGGTGATGATTCTTTGTTAATGGGTAGCAGTTCATTTTTTTTTTTTGATATGTTAGCTTTTCATTTCTCGCGGCTTTGATTTACTTATGTTTAATTTCAGATTCTAAATAGGTGATATACCCATCCATTACATTAGAACATTAGCCGTGTATCATGGGCAATTTAAATCAGAACCAAGGCCCAAGGGAAGCCTCGACTTTTTGCCCATCGCCAATACTACTCATCATCAATGTTGACGCTTCTTTCACGCTATAGGCGTAGAGATGTGCTCCTCCTTTCAAGCCATAATTTTCATTTATAATGACTCTTTTTAGCAAAACAAAGATGACACATTCATTAGATAAAGCATCAACAACCAGGTGATATTTAGCTACACAAATACAATGATTATTAGCCCCAAAAAGAACTCTAACCATGGCCCAATAGGCATACTGCTGTTGCCGAGGCAACATCCATACACACTGCCAACCAAAAATTATAACCCGTGTTAACTGGTAATAATTGTGCTCATTTAATATAAGAAAAGAATTAGGAAAAATCAAGAAACACAAATTTTGATAGAGAGAAGAGTAGCTGTAACAAACAACAGGTACATAATATTTTTTTTGAAGACTGTATTCGCCAAAGTATTATCTATCACACTAAACCCAGAAGAATGATTACCAAGGAGTTTAATTAATTAAATCAAAATCCTATTCTAAATGGTTTAGGAGAGTTCCCTACATCTAAAAATAAGAAAATCTTTTTATGGAGAGAGGGTGACATAAGTTACACACTTTTATTCCAAGAGTTGGGAGAGTACACCTTTTCTATTTGAGATAGGAAAAATTAGGGTTTAGCCAAACACCTTTTTTCTTAAGTTTTTATTCTTCCATGGTGGATCACCTCTAGAGGCCAAACGTTTTGGTGGCTAACGTTGATCAAATGAAGGAATCAATCCTGCGTATTCAAGGAGAACACGAAGGACAAGGAGTTGAACTTGTACTTGAGAAAGATCGAATGTTCAAGGGTATGAATTTGATTCTTTATCTCTTTTATTTGATTAATAATTTCACATAAAGGATGATCTGGGTATATGGTTTGTAAAATTTTAAAATCTATTTTTACCATACTTTCGCTACTTTGATTCTGTATACGAATATTAAAAACTTAACAATGGCATCAGAGCCCAACCTTTATGTGAGTTATTAAATGTTTAGATTTGAAATGTATGTTGATATGCGTTTAGAACAATTTTTTGTCATAATTATTGGTTTAGAATCATGTTCTTGGAGAAAAACTGTATAATTCGCAAACTGAAAAATTGATTCTGCAGACAAGCACTGCAGTCTCTTTGGATTACAATGTAATTTGGTATTTATGATAAATTCTGCTCGGGTTCAAAATGGGTGACCCAAAGATTGCAACGCTTCGATTAATATATTCTGGCGACTAATGATCGTTATTCCCAATTTATTGAAAAAGCAGGCGATCCGAGTCGCAGCTACCGGAAGTTAGATATCGATTCGGTATTTATGTTTATACCCAAATTTAAATAAATTTATTATTATTATTATTATTATTTATTTGATTTCGATAAAAGGTTTATTTTAATTAAAAATTGGATTCCATGTTTTTTAGTAATTCTAATTACAAATAAAAAAGTTTCTTTTAATTTAGAATTGGATTAAAATAAAGATGTTTATTTTAATTTGAATTAGATTTTATATGCTAATTAATATTGCCCATTAAATTGATATCAATATATATATTGAATGTTTTATTTATGGATGCATATGATGATATGAATGATAATAAATGGGATTGATTAAGGACTATTAACCAATGTGAATGAATTTTTATTTTCGTTGGATGCATGAATGTATGAGTTTTATTAAATAGGGTTTGTGTTCATCATCTTCTCTAATTTTTTCTTGATGTAATTTCTATCTCCCTCCTATGTATTTTTCCTTGACTACTGATCAAGATTTCCCTTTAAATTAAATAGTTTATGTAATAAGTTGAAGAATTGGAGACCAATGAGCAAGGAGCGCATGAAGACCCGTTTGTAATGGAGCATGGGTTTAAATGTAATAGTTATGTTTAAATTTAATTCTTGCAACCCTAGGTTTAACCCTTTGGTTCACTTGGTGGCTGTAGTGAACCAGACTAGAATAAAGTTCATAATCAATCAGGGTAGAATATAGTATTCTATACATATGCTTATACTATATATATGCTTATATATATATATATATATATATATATATATATATATATATATATATATATATATATATATGTATGGATCAGTCCTGGACTCCGGACTTTGATCAAATCCGAGACCTAATTTTTTTTACTTTTTTAAGATAACTAAAAAATAATAATATTTTATGGAATCTGAATTTTTCCATAATCTGATGTTTTAGGCGTGATTTGGATACCTATACCAAAAATGTATATACAGATCTGCATGCATTTATACTGGACTGCTTTGTTATACGTATCCAAATCACATCCAAAACATCAGATATATAAAATTTCAGCCCATAAAATATTAATTTTTTTAGTTGTTTTTTTAAAAAAGCAAAAAAAGCAACAAAAAAAAGTCCGTATTTTAAGAAAATCAGAGAGTCCTGGATAGGAACCAAACTCTCTCTCTCTCTCTCTCTCTTTATATATATATATATATATATATATATATATATATATATATCTGAAGTCACCCAACATACTGTAGTCCACCTTGTTCATGTCTAACCTTTGTAAGTCTCTTGTGTGAGCAGTTTCTGGTTATAGAACATAGGTATTAGTCTGCCTAAGGTAAGAGGGTATGCATGAATAAACAATGAGTAAAATTTAGTTTTGAAACTGGTAAAAGATGAATAGATTGTTTAGATCTAACTCCTCAGCTAGTAACCGGTCAACTTTTCCTCATGTTCCTAACATAGTTAACCAAGAAAAACATAGTTATGAAAACATTAGTCAAGTTTTACATGATTGGAATATACCCAGAGTCTCTCCTAAAGAAATTTATCAGCCAACCTTTTTGGATATCTTTAAAACGGATTACAATGTAAAAACAGTTGAAAAGGTTTACGCCATTAACAAATAATATGAAAATTGTAGTCTTTTATCTCCTGATGTTATTAAAAAACACAAGAAGAAGGGTTATAATTTTATCCATATTGGTCTTGTTCAAGTTGCAGTTAAACCATTAAATATTAAAGGAATCAATTTAAGTATCTACCTCTGCCTTAGAGATGCTAGATTTCTTAATTATCATCCAAGTATTATAGGCATTATGGAATCAAGTCTGTATAATGGACCTATCCATTTCAACTTGCTTTCCTGATTTCACATTAAGCCTAAGTGATCACAACTTATTAAAAGCTTTAACTTTAAACATTAAACTGCTGGAGAAATTACTCAAATGATTGAGGGTTCTCAGCCTCTAGCTTTGATTTATAAGATTTATTATAACACCATGAAGATGAACTTAAACGTTCATGCTTTTAATAAAAGTCCTAAAGATTAAACTGTTTTGATTCAAAGTTCAACTAGTGATGTTAATGTTCAAATCCCGAGAACCATCCTCTAGAAAGACATTACGTTACCTAGTCAATGGACTTTACCTAGTGAAATCCTTCAACAACCCGTTGTTAACAACTTGTTAAGTGTTAAAAATGTTAGACAATTTTATGATGGAACAATCAAAATAAGTTTTGAACATACTAAAAGGCCAGTTATTATAGAAGATTTTACTAGCTCTTCAGCACCTTCAGTTCACACTCGAAGAGATACTGAAGTTCTAAGTAACCCTTCTATTAGGGATATAAAAATGAAAGGTATCCTTAATCAAGGTCAAGCTAGTCATCCTTGTTATACTCATAATGATCCAATTGAAGAAGAAGGTTCTTCTTCTCCTGCTTTTTCCGAGTTTCCTACTCAATCTGATTTTGAAGCTCCCATTAATAATCAATTATGAGTTATTAAAAAAGAATTAAAATTTGATTGGGATAATCTTGTTAAAGATTTTAATTCCAAATCTAATAGAGAAAAAAGACATTTATTTCGTTCTAATCATCCAACTGATAAAGAACGAGATAAGATAGTTAATAGATGGAAACAATTTATTAACAATGAACATATAAACATTACTTTTTACAATTGGTATGATCAATATCAGGGTAAATGTAATGTTATAACTAAAACACAGTGGGTTAAAGAAGACAAATCAAAAGTTTCTTCTCGTCATTGTCCTCTAGAAACTGTTCCTTTATAAGTTAAAAATACATCTGTCATTGCCAGCCCGTTAAAGATTTCAGATGGTAATAAAGATGAAAAGAAAATTATTAAACAAAATAATTTCACAAATCAGTATCTAGCAACCTTAAGTAAGTAGATAGATAAAATTGAAGAAAAATTTAATGAGTCAAATATTAAAAAACATGATTCAAAAATTGAACAACCTTTATTAAAATTACCAGAAAATAGAAGTAAATTAAGTTTACCCAATAAAGATGGTGAACTTACCCGTACAATTGATAAGTTATTTAGAAAATTAAAAACTAAACCTGGAACAAGTGGCGCTATAGCTATTATTGATCAAGTTGAAACTGTCAATTAGAGCAATAGCCAATCAGATCATTTTGATACTGTTTCAGTCCCAGATTTTAATGACCAGCTAAATAAATTAACAGTTAAAAACACTAGTATAACCAGAAATTGGTATTCTAGACCTACTCCTCTGGATCTATAATTCGATGAGAGAAATCTAGATAAACAATTCTCTGTTTCTTCTAACAAAATTTATGACTGGAACATAGATGGTTTGAGTGAACAAGAAATTTTAAACAAGTTAAATCATATGTCCATGGTAGCTAATAGCTACATCACTAAATTCAATAATCTAACTCAACCAGATATTGTTGAGTTAATAGCTAGTGGATTTACTGGTATTCTTAGATCTTGGTGGGAGAAACATCTCACAGAAGATACTAGGTTATCAATAATCCATGCTATCCAATTGGATGATGATGAAATCCCTATCTTTGATAAAGATGTTGGTGTTGGTCCGTCTGATGGAGTTAATACTTTAATTTTTACCATAATTAAACATTTTGTTGGAACTCCTAGTAATATCACTGAGAGAATTCACGATCAGTTAAGCAATCTCAGTTGTCCCACTCTAAGTGATTTTAGGTGGTACAAAGATGTGTTTACTTCTCGAGTTATGATGCGTAATGATAGCAATAAACCATTCTGGAAAGAAAAATTTAATAATGGTTTACCTTCATTATTTACTCATAAAGTTCGTGAGGAATTAAGTAAAAATTTAGGTTATATTGATTATGATAATCTAACTTATGGTGATATTATCAGTTATATTCAAAAAATTGGGTTAAAAATGTGCATTGATTTTAAATTAGCTAAGCAAGCCAGTAAAGATAAAAATAAGGCTAAGTATGAGTTAGGAACTCTTTGTGAACAATATGGTTTAACCCTTGTTGCTCCCTCTGGAAGAAAGCACATACATAAACATATTGATTCCCATAGAAGTCACAAACGTCATACAAAGAGACAAAGTCATAACAAAGATAAAAATCAAGATAGTTATTACACTAAGCCTAAAACCTCAGTTAGAAAATACAATAAAAACCCAAAAATTTAGGTAAAAGTAAAATTGTTTGCCACAATTGTGGGCAGAAGAGGCACAACAAAAATGAGTACAAAATAAAACAAAAATTGTCTCAGTTAAATGTTTCAAGTGAAGATACTGAAAAACTATTGGAATTGATAAGGATTGAGAAGAACATCAGTAATGATGAAGGTTCTGATATTCCTTACTCCTCTAATAGCAGTATTAGTAACAATGAAACATATAGTGACAATGAAGAAGTTACTATTTGTGCTGATAATTGCAACGAAAATTGTTGCAATAAAAGATTAAATGTAATTACCAAAGAAGATGAAGAAAACTCTTTGTTAATTGATTTAATTAGCAAAATCTCTTATCCTAAGTTAAAGGTTCAATACACAAAATAGTTAAAAGATTTGTTAACTAAAGATAATAGGGTTAAAGAAAAGATTATTAAAGCTAAAGAAAAACCAATATTTAGCCTTAATAAAACCCTTGAGAGATTTAAAGCCCCGGTTAAAGAAGTTACCCTTCCAGAATTAAATCAAGAAGTTAATAAACTTAAGAAAGAAATTTCTAGCTTAAAGTTAGATATTTCTAATTTAAGAAAAGAGATTGAAGACAAAAAATCTGACCTTCAAGTTCGTGATTCCTCTTCTAGTGATGAAGATCACGATGAACCAGAATCCTCAGGTACTAAAAAAGAGTGAGATCTTTTTGTTCAAGGTCTTTCTCTTAAAAGAATTAAAGATATTACCATTCAGAAATGGTATATCTCTATTAACTTGGTTATTGATAAAACCTTCTCAATAGAACTTCCTGCCTTAATTAATACAGGCGCGGATTTGAATTGTATTCAGGAAGGATTAATCTCAACCAAGTACTATAAGAAAACTAGTAAAAAATGGAATTCAACTAATGGTAGTCAAATGAAAATAAAATATAAACTACCTAGAGTTCATATTTGTCAAGATAGTATGTGTTTTAAAACATCATGTGTTTTAATCCACAATCTTACAAATAAGATCATCTTGGGGTTACCGTTTATATATTTATTATATCCATTTACAACCAATAATGAAGGATTAAGTTGTAAACATTTAGGAAAAAAGAATAACATTTAAATTTCTTATTAAACCCGAAGAAAGAGATTTGAAATTTATCCAAGATGAATCTATTTCTAAATCTTTGAATTTGTTAAATTGTAAATCCATCCATTTGAATTTCTTAAAAGAAGAAATTAAGTATAAACATATTAAAGAACAACTTAAGAATAAAGGGGTTCAAGAAAAGATTGAAGAGTTAAAAACTTATTTGAAATAAAACCTTTGTTCTGACTCTCTTAATGCCTTTTGGCACCAGAAGAAGCATATTGTAAGTCTTCTTTACGCTAAGGAATTCAAAGAACATTTTATTCCTACTAAGTCTAGGCCAATACAAATGAATCACGAACAAATAGAGTTATGTAAAAAGGAAATTAATGATCTCCTTAGCAAATGGTTAATTAAACCTAGTAAATCTCCCCGGTCTTGCCCTGCCTTTTATGTTAACAATGAAGCAGAAAAGGAGAGATGTGTTCCTCGTCTAGTTATCAATTACAAGACATTAAACAAAGTTCTAGAATGGATTAGGTATCCTTTTCCTAATAAGGAAGACCTCATAAATAGATTAAGCAATGTCACTATCTTTAGTATGTTTGACCTTAAATCTGGATTCTGGCAAGTTGCCATTCATCCCGATGATAGGTATAAAATAACCACCCCATATGGTCATTACGAATGGAATGTTCAGGCATTCAGCTTAAAAAATGCCCCAAGTGAATTTTAGAATATTCTCAATGACATTTTGAATCCTTTCAATCATTTTGTCGTCGTTTACATTGATGATATTCTCATCTTCTCCAAATCTATTGAAGAACACATTAAACATTTGAAATCGTTCTTCAAAACAGTTGAAGATAATGGACTCGTTCTGTCTCCCTCAAAATGCAGTTTATTTAAACTAAAGTTCAGTTTCTTGGTCTCAATATTTATCAAGGACTTATTCAGCCTATTGATAGAGATATTTAATTTGCTGACATATTTCCTGATAAGATCACTAATAAAACCCAACTTCAGAGATTTTTAGGCTCGCTCAATTATATTTGCAAGTTCTATAAAAATCTCAGAAAAATTTGCAAACCTCTCTTTCAGCGTTTGCAAGACAATCCTCCTCCTTGGACTGACATTCACACTTCTGTCATCCAGTAAGTTAAAAAATATGTTAAGGCCTTGCCCTGCCTTGGCATTTCCAACGATTCAGCCTTCAAAATTATTTAAATTGATGCCTCAAATATTAGGTTCGGGGGTATTCTGAAGAAAAAGCTAACCCTCAATTCTTCTGAACAAATTGTTCAATTTCATTCAGGTGCATGGAATCCTACACAGTTAAATTACAGTACTATTAAAAAAGAAATATTTTCTTTAGTTCTATGTATTAATAAATTTCAAAGTGACTTAATAAATCAAAATTTTTTGGTTCGAATTGATTGTAAATCTGCAAAATATATTTTAGAGAAAGATGTTGAAAATATCGCCTCTAAACATTCTTTTGCAAGATGGCAAGCCCTATTAAGCATTTTTGATTCTGAAATTGAATATATCAAAGGCAGTAACAATTCCATTCCTGACTTTCTCACTCGGGAATTCATTAATACAGGTACTATACAGTCAAAATGAGTGTCCGAGGATGATCATCTTCTTGAGGGCCGGGTCGCCCTTCAGGCCCAAGTAATCAGACAAAAGGAACTTTGGTTCCTCATCCAGTTAGCCCAGTTCCTAAGCCCAACCTAGTTAATAAATATCAGGTCCTTGGTACTGTTCCCAAGCCCTATAGTTCTGTCTTAGCCAGTAACCCTAAACTAGTTGATCCTTTCTGCGATCAATCTAGGGCCTCCTCCTCAAATCCCAGTCACCCTTCTTCTCAGTACATGTGTAATAGCCCCAAATCCGGGTCCTAAATCACTATGGATCTGGTATATTAATTTTATAATTATTGCAGAAGATATAAACATAAATTATTTATACATTAAACTTTACACACTAACCCCAAGGTCGAGTAACCTTAACTTATACACAATTCATTATCCTATCTAACATACAAGGATATTGTCATACATTACTGTTATAATTATAGCTGCACATATAATCCCAAGCTGAACTTGTCTTTGACTTTTCCTATATCTGATGTATTCATCTTCATCTACAATGTTTATCATGATATAGCAAGGGTGGGCAATAAGTTTGCCCAGAAAGTATAAGTTTATTTGAGGATATATCATGATTGAAAGAATTTGAATAATAGTTGGCTAACATTCAACAATATAGTTGTGAACTAGCATGAACAAATTTTTATAACTGAACGACCAAGTCAATAGGAATTGAATGGTCAAGAAAGAACATGAACAATTATAACTGGACTAGATGGTAATGAAGGTGATCAGCCTTTCACACCTGATGAACACATGCATTATTTGCATAGAAAGCTATTTAACAATTAATGGACATGATAATCAACAATGATTAGCCATAAGAATAATTAAAAGAACAAGTCGAGGTCGAGTTAGAGAAAACTTGCACAATAATTAGAAGTTCAAGGTTAGGAACTTGTCTGCTCAGTTGATTACTGCTAAGTATTCAATATCGCTTTATCTGAAGACCTATTATTGATAATATAGATCTCTAATATTAGAATAATATCATCAAAGTATAATACTGTTAGATATTGTGACACCCCCAAATCCGGTACTTCCATTTTCACTTTACAAGCATCATCTATCTATCTATCCATAAATAAATTTCAAACTATGCAATAGATAGAATAAATAATAAATCTCTCCCCTTATGGAGTTACATCAACTGAATAATAAATAAATCCCAGGTTACTCTAACCTTAAAACATCTGCGCGGAAAACATAAACAAATAAGTCTTAGTAACATCAACTCTAATTACATCGCATAACTACATTAATAAAACAGTCTTCATTACTTGCTAAGCTTGCCCTTGCCCTTACTAGTGGAAGGTTCGTCTGCTCTTTCGTTCTTAACTGCAATGTTATTATTACGCAAGAGTGAGCACGATTGCCCACAAGTATAACAATATAACAATGAATAATAACATGCGAGAGAAATAATAACTTCTGATATAAAGTTCAACTTTTGAATCAAGAATGAATAACAAGAATCAAAAGAAATTCTTAGGGTCATAAGACCTTGAACTATATCCTAGGTTGTCAAGTGTTTTTACTTGAAACCTTTAACAGTCATAAGACTATGGACTCTTCTTCTCGTATTAGGGGATCGACCCTTAGTACCATCATCATGCACAATATCTTAACGCTAAAGCATAAATAATCCCCTATACAGGGTTGTTCATCTCAGTTTTGACATTCGAGTCCGAACCAAAGGAAGTTTAGTTTGGATAATTCATCAAGGGGTTCTAAAATTTAGAACGCTCATCAACTATGGACTAGTCGAATCAATAAGGGTTAGCTAGTCTAACAAGGTTTAACAGTGAATGAATATTTAACTTGAATAACATCTAAAAAGGTATACAATAGAATAATTATTGTATAACAACATCATGCTTGAAGATTAATAAGCTTTAATATATAAGACATGCTTGATCAATAATAATGAGAACTTGCTTAATATCGAAAGATGAATTAATCAACTTATATAACAATAACAAGTAGGATTAGGAAAGTTGCTCAATGAAAGTTTAGGGTAAGAAACTTGCTCAACGTAAATGTAGAGTTGAAAAACTTGCTCAATGTAACAAGATAAGGTTTAGAAACTTGTCTCGTGCGTAGATTACACTTAAACAAACTCGTTCTTTGAATTAAATCCTACATATCAATTACGTTCACAATACCAGTCAATAATAACATACTAAACATCATAAGTTATTCTTTGTCTAATCTCGACTTCATGACCATACTTAGTCAAATTACCATACTTATTTTCACATAATATAATACTACACACGAACAACAAGTTAGAATTTTATGAAATAAAAGTATTCAATTTTTCTTATAATTACAATTCGGTAAATGGTTAAATTGATAAAAAGTTAAAGTTAAGGGTGATATATGAAATTTTTTTTCAAAAATACATGATGGTTATAAAATATTCATTGTTGTGGGAGAATATTAGTTTGGTGCCGTGGAATATTAAATCTTTGTCGGGGAATATTAAATGCAATGGTATGATCTTTTATGGGCCCCATAATTTGAAAGCGATTGGAGGAAGAAAAAACAAATTAATAAGTTGTTTATAAATAATGGCGTAGTTGTTATCGTCAATCGATCTTAAGTTGGAATACCGGTGGGTAAAGTAAAATGTCTGGCGTTGTTGCCGCGTGGGACCGCGGTATTGCACCAATTATTGATTCTTACGTGAAGGCACTTTACTCGATAATTATTACGATAATTCTTTATTCGATATTTTATTTTGATTCAATAATTCTTTGCGTTGATATTTTATAATTGTCACTTACTGCGATTATTTTTCATTAATTATCGGATCAATAATTTATATTATTTGAATAATATTATTAGATAGCATTATTGGCAATGTCTAGAAAGTTACATCTAAGGAGAGTTTGGTCACCTAATTGCGGCGCCCGATGAGGAGAAATTCTTATTGGAAAGCCCCTCTTTCACAGGAGCTACGGTTGTCGATAATGTGTTTTACTGTAATATTATTTGTGAATAATTAATTATTGATTTATATGATGAGGAAAATATTGATTTTATGAGGATATAGATGGAAAAAATTTTTAATGTGACAATTGTTGAAAATTAATATTTTATCTTTTTACGATAAAATAATTGATTAAATATATTATTTTAATAATATATTAATGATGATATTTTTACGATGAATGTGGGATATATGAGTATATGTGGAGGAGTATTTTGTTACCAAAATATTTAAAGCATGTTTTATGTGTCGGTGGACCCCATTTCTTGGTTGAAATTTGATTATAGCACATAAAATCGTCTCGTTTGTGGATTTGGTCAATTTTTGTTTGGAATTTGGAAAAACTTTCTTACGCAAAGTTGTAGAAAATTGAATTTCCTATAAAAACACATGATTTGAATTTTACGGCAAAAGGACTATTTATTATGAATTATTGAAGTTAGAAAGCTCTCAAAATAATTGATTTTTGGAAGTTTAAAATAATTTAAATAACAAAAACGTTTTTTACACATTTTGTTTCCCTCATTTAACATGTGTTAGAAATTGAGTTCGATGTTGAGAGCATCGTATGAAGTCTTGGAAAAAAAAATATAATATTATTATTTTAATAAATTTTACTGCTTTGGTGTTACTAGCGATTTCTATAAATAGGGTGCTTGGGTTATAATTGAAAATCACACGAAGCTGAAGTTTTCTCTCTCTATATTATCGAGCGTATTCTTGTGAGTATTTTGAGTATACTTTGAGTATTGTTATCTGGTTGCAAGTTAGTTCAACGTTATTCGATCGAAATCTTTTTGCTTTCTTTTGGTAAGGGATAATAAGGGATTTTAGGGGTTATTATTTTGAAAATTCTTACGAACCTTCAAAATTCTGAAAAAATTTGAAATGATAATTTGATGAGTTTTGTTGATTGTGTCCAAAAATGGCGATTTTTGGATGTATAGATTAAGAGTTATGAATTTTATGAGGAAAAACTATTTTAAAAGAAAACCCTTATAACTCCTTGTGGTTAATTCCAAAATTGATGAAATTTTTATTGGGAGTACATCTATATAATATCAGTATATCGTGTAAATTTCAAAATTTTTGGATAAAAAGTACAATTTATGATAAATGTTTAAATATTAAATGGGTTTTGGCCATGTGAAAAATAGTAAATGACTTTTAAAAATTACGAGAAAATATATATGTTCAATATAGGACTATATTACTGCTAAATTCGAGAAAAAAAATATTTTTGGAACTGATTTGTTATTTTTCATGAAAATGGACTAGTTATGAGTAAATGAATTAAATATGTTATGTGAAGTAAGAAAATTAGAAAATAGGATTTTATGGCTTGAGAATCCTACATGAGGTATATCTGATTTTTGATGAGGATTTTGGTTATTGGTGATGAAATCTTATGAGTTTGGCATTTTAGAATGATTAAATGCATTATTTAGTAAAGTGTAAACAATTAAAATAAATTGTTTATAAGCTTAAAAAATATTATTCTTTCAATATCATTATACCAAAATATTGGTATGGATTTTATTGTGGAATTTCTACCTTTTTGAGTCGGGTTTACTATTCATGAGATCTTATTCACGAGTTACTTATTCATGAGTTCTTATTCATTCAAGATTCTTATTAATGAGTTCTTATTAATGACAAAATTGTTTTTTTTCTAACCAAATTATAGTTGATTTATGAATATTACTCTTGGAGATTAAAACTATATATTGATTATATTGATTTTATTATCATATATAACATTTTATAACCACGATGTTGAAATTCTCTTTCAACTTGGAGTGTAAAGATGGGTAGATTATTGGTATGATCATGACTAGGGTTCTCTTTGGCGATGGTGAAAAGTTGAATTGTGGTTGGTATGATCATGACCATTGAATTTATAATTGAATATCTTTAGCTTAAGTCTGAAGGTGAATTGATCGACATGGTTATAATTATTGTTTATATAAATTACGAAATGATTATATATTTCTTTGAGATATTAATATATTTGGCTTTTAATGCAAATATGAGCTGTTGAGGAATATCTTTGGCTTTTGTAGTGCAAAGATGAATTGTGGATGAATATCTTTGGGTGCGTGGTGCAAAGATGACTGTTGTTGAATGAATCTCTTTGGCTGTGGTGCAAAGATGAGCTGTTGATGAATATCTTTGGCCGTAGTGCAAAGATAAATTTATTAGTATGATTATGAGCAGGGAGGCGTGATTTGGTATAACCATGATCTTTGATGTTTGAGGTAAAGACAAGTGATGAAAATTATCTTAAATCTGAATGAGAAAAGGAATTTAGAACAACAATTACGATTATGAGTTATACATGTGATTGTGGATGAAATTGTTGATTGATGTTACGAGGATAAAACATTGTTGGTGGACTTTTAACATGGAAAGATAATAGACTTTATGGTCTATTTGACTCTTAATGGAGTGCTTTCGTTCATTGCAACTATGGTTGAAATTTTTTTATCATCTACCGTATGTTCTAAATCTACGATTTATTATTGATGAAGGCTATTGATAATTTAATTATCTTTAGTCATGATATTTTTTTCTTGAGCTAGTTGTGCTCACCCTTTTTTTGCTTCACAATTCCTTTCGGGGTAATAAAAGTGTAGGCTTGGAGTCGGCGGGGAATAACAAGGGAATAGAGCGGTGAATACATAGATGTTGAGGGTGAGGTGAATTTAACTTGGAAGGGTGTTTTGCCACTATCATACAAGATGTCTAATGACATACAACCTCGTGTCATCATAAAACGGGGTTGTGCTCATCCACTTCTTTGAGTATATCTACCGGCCTACTACTATGATCTTGGAGTCTATTTGAAATTTAACTCTCGATTAGAGGCAGTAGAGATAATGATATGTCGAGAAAACTCACCATTGGGAAGAATATGATAGTAATCTTCTCATTTTTCTTTAGGGTCTATTAGATTGACCAAGGATAATTACGTGGCCATATGATATCTATCATAACCTAGAAGCATGGCCTCCCATATACGAAGGTTTCATTGAGCACTTCCCAAAGATTCTAATTTCTAAAAGCAGTTTTTTATACCTTTATGTAAGGTGTCATTATGAGGTCTTTGTCCACGGGTTGGGACATGAGTCATGATTGATATATATTTGTATCCAAATTCACGACATATGTGTTGTTGTATTTTGCCGACAATTGTTGTAATAAAGTTGTAGTTGTTTTACGTACCATGTATTTGGCGACTCGAATGGGTTGGATGGAATGGACCTATTTTGGGGTCGTTACATTTGGTATCGAGCTTAGGGATATGATCTCTGGCGGAGATCGGGATTAGAACTAAGAGGGAGAGATGAGTAAATCCTTGTTTAGTGTGTCTACCTAAAGCTTAATTGTTGGTCGATATTCATAATATCTGGATATTATGTGATATATTAATTTGTTAATTAACCCTTGTTTTATAAGCGATGTTTGAGAATGGCGGTGAGAATGCTAACAATGGAGTGAATGAGGCGTGGGGATACCTCTAATCATGACGGGGATAATGTGATGTCGGTGAAGAAGGAATTAGAGATATCCATGTGGTGAGTGAAGAATTGATAGTTGCACTTTAGAGATAGTCGCGAGGTAACAATGTGAGAGTGAGGAAGAAGAGAAGAAGAGGTACACGAGGAGAATTTATTAGAGGTATTTTATGATCAAAATGTAGAATTGCAAAATCGTATTCATGAGTTAGAAAAAGCAATTTGAAGAATTGCGGCGATGATCGTGGAGCAAAAGGATCTCAACAATTCAAGCTTGTGTTACCCGATATGTGATGCTTGAGCAGAAGCATTCTTTGGCGAGTATAAGATGATAAAGATGGAATCTGAAATGAAAGAAGAAAAAAAGCGAGCAGTGAGAATAAGTGATGCATGGGTAAAAAGCCACGACGACACGTGGATATTGTGGAAAGAGATGTCCGTCTAAGAAGGCTAAAATAGATGATATGAATTTCTCTTTTTGGAAAGCAATTGGGAGAACTCAACATCGAGTTTTGAATTACCTGTCTGAGCGGTCGACTGAATTTGATATGGATCGAAGATTGATGATTGGATCATGAATCGAGAATCTGAAGAAGGCGATTGAGGGAGAATATGCCTATAGAAAAGTATGTTCAACGGTAGTGATGGCGCCAAATCTTTGCCCAGACAAGTCAAAAGCGGGTAGTTCGAGGGATAGCGGTTGTCATGACTTCCCAACAAGTGAGGAACCCAAATGAAGTTATCACGGGAGATGAGCGATGGAGAAATCATGATGACAGGAGATAAAATCTGAAATGAAAGCAAGGTATTCTCAACTTTTGAAATACCGAGTGCGTAAATTTTGGGGACGAAATTTCATAAGGAGGGAGATTGTAAGACCGAATTTTATGAAATAAAAGTATTCAATTTTTCTTATAATTACAATTGGTAAATGGTTAAATTGATAAAAAGTTAAAGTTAAGGGTGATATATGAAATTTTTTTTTCAAAAATACATGAAGTGGTTATAAAATATTCATTGTTGTGGAGAATATTAGTTTGGTGGTGGAATATTAAATGCTTTGTCGGGGAATATTAAATGCAATGGTATGATCTTTTTTTGGGCCCATAGAGAAAAGCGATTGGAGGAAAGAAAAAGACAATAATAAGTTGTTTATAAATAACGGCGTAGTTGTTATCGTCAATCTTTGTTGGAATACGGTGGGTAAAGTAAAAAAATGTCTGGCGTTGTTGCCGCGATGGGACCGCGGTATTGCACCATTATTGATTCTTACGTGAAGAAGGCCTACTTTCGATAATTATTCTGATAATTCTTTATTCGATATTTTATTTTGATTCAATAATTCTTTGCGTTGATATTTTATAATTGTCATTACTGCGATATTTTTCATTAATTATCGGATCAATAATTTATATTATTTGAATAATATTATTAGATAGCATTATTGGCAATGTCTAGAAAGTTACATCTAAGGAGAGGTTTGGTCACTAATTGCTTGCGCGATGAGGAGAAAATTCTTATTGGAAAGCCCCTGCTCACAGGAGCGCTGCAGTTGTCGATAATGTGTTTACTAATATTATTTGTGAATAATTAATTATTGATTTATATGATGAGAAAAATATTGATTTTATGAGGATATAGATGGAAAAAATTTTTAATGTGACAATTGTTGAAAATTAATATTTTATCTTTTTACGATAAAATAATTGATTAAATATATTATTTTAATAATATATTAATGATGATATTTTTTACGATGAATGTGGGATATATGAGTATATGTGGAGGAGGAGTATTTTGTTACAAAAATATTTAAAGCATGTTTTATGTGTCGGTGGACCCCATTTCTTGGTTGAAATTTGATTATAGCTTGTAAAATCGTCTCAGTTTGTGGATTTGATTCAATTTTTGTTTGGAATTTGGAAAAACTTTCTTACGCAAAGTTGTAGAAAATTGAATTTCCTATAAAAACATGCAAGATTCAATTTTTACGGCAAAAGGGCTATTTATTATGAATTATTGAAGTTAGAAGCTCAAAATAATTGATTTTTGGAAGTTTAAAATAATTTAAATAACAAAAACGTTTTTTACATTTTGTTTCCCTCATTTAACATGTGTTAGGGGCTGAGTTCGATGTTGAGAGCATCGTATGAAGTCTTGGAAAAAAAATATAATATTATTATTTTAATAAATTTTACTGCTTTGGTGTTACAGCGATTTCTATAAATAGGGTCTTTAGGTTATAATTGAAAATCACACGAAAGCTGAAGTTTTCTCTCTCTATATTATCGGCGTATTCTTGTGAGTATTTTGAGTATACTTTGAGTATTGCTATCTGGTGCAAGTTAGTTTCAACGTTATTCGATCGAAATCTTTTCTTTCTTTTGAGGTAAGGGATAATAAAGGGATTTTAAGGGTTATTATTTCAAAATTCTTACTGAACCTTCAAAAATTCTGAAAAAAATTTGAAATGATAATTTGATGAGTTTTGTTGATTGTGTCCAAAAATGGCGATTTTGGATGTATAGATTAAAGAGTTATGAATTTTATGAGGAAAGACTATTTTAAAAGAAAACCCTTATAACTCCTTGTGGTTAATTCCAAAATTGATGAAATTTTTATTGGGAGTACATCTATATAATATCGAGTATATCGTGTAAATTTCAAATTTTTGGATAAAAGTACAATTTATGATAAATGTTTAAATATTAAATTGGTTTTGGCCATGTGAAAAATAGTAAATGACTTTTAAAAATTACGAGAAAAATATATATTCAATATAGGACTATATTACTGCTAAATTCGAAAAAGAATATTTTTGGAACTGATTTGTTATTTTTCATGAAAATGGACTAGTTATGAGTAAATGAATTAAATATGTTATGTGAAGTAAGAAAATTAGAAAATAGGATTTTATGGCTTGAGAATCCTACATGAGGTATATCTGATTTTTTGATGAGGATTTTGGTTATTGGTGATGAAATCTTATGAGTTTGGCATTTTAGAATGATTAAATGCATTATTTAGTAAAGTGTAAACAATTAAAATAAATTGTTTATAAGCTTAAAAAATATTATTCTTTCAATATCATTATCTAAGAAATATTGGTATGGATTTTATTGTGGAATTTCTACCTTTTTGAGTCGGGTTTACTATTCATGAGATCTTATTCACGAGTTCTTATTCATGAGTTCTTATTCATGAGTTCTTATTAATGAGATTCTTATTCATGACAAAATTGTTTTTTTTAACAAAAATATAGTTGATTTATGAATATTACTCTGGAGATTAAAACTATATATTGATTATATTGATTTTATTATCATATATAACATTTTATAACCACGATGTTGAAATTCTCTTTCCTTTGGAGTGTAAAGATGGGTAGATTATTGGTATGATCATGACTAGGGTTCTCTTTGGCGATGGTGAAAAGTTGAATTGTGGTTGGTATGATCATGACCATTGAATTTATAATTGAATATCTTTAGCTTAAGTGCAAGGTGAATTGATCAACATGGTTATAATTATTGTTTATATAAATTACGAAATGATTATATATTTCTTTGAGATATTAATATATTTGGCACATGTAATGCAAATATGAGCTGTTGAGGAATATCTTTGGCACATAGTGCAAAGATGAATTGTGGATGAATATCTTTGGGTGCGTAGTGCAAAGATGACTGTTGTTGAATATCTTTGGCACATAGTGCAAAGATGAGCTGTTGATGAATATCTTTGGCGTAGTGCAAAGATAAATTTATTAATATGATTATGAGCAGGCTGTGATTTGGTATAACCATGATCTTTTGATGTTTCGGTAAAGACAAGTGATGAAAATTATCTTAAATCTGAATGAGAAAAGAATTTAGAACAACAATTACGATTATGAGTTATACATGTGATTGTGGGCGAGGAATTGTTGATTGATGTTACGAGGATAAAACATTGTTGGTGGACTTTTAACATGGAAGATAATAGACTTTATGGTCTATTTGACTCTTCTAATGGAGTGCTTTCGTTCATTTGCTGACTATGGTTGAAATTTTTTTATCATCTACCATATATTACAAATCTACGATTTATTATTGATGAAGCTATTGATAATTTAATTATCTTTAGTCATGATATTTTTTTCTTGAGCTAGTTGTGCTCACCCTTTTTTTCTGAATTCCTTTCGGGTAATAAAAGTGTAAATTTGGGTCGGCGGGGGAATAACAAGGAATAGAGCGGTGAATACATAGATGTTGAGGTGAGGTGAATTTAACTTGGAAGGGTGTTTTGCCACTATCATACAAGATGTCTAATGACATACAACCTCGTGTCATCATAAAAGGCGAGGTTGTGCTCATCCACTTCTTTGAGTATATCTACCGGCCTACTATATGATCTTGGAGTCTATTTGAAATTTAACTCTCGATTAGAGGCAGTAGAGATAATGATATGTCGAGAAAACTCACCATTGGGAAGAATATGATAGTAATCTTCTCATTTTTCTTTAGGGTCTATTAGATTGACCAGGATAATTACGTGGCCATATGATATCTATCATAACCTAGAAGCATGGCCTCCCATATCTGAAGGTTTCCTTGAGCACTTCCAAAGATTCTAAAAAAAGCAGTTTTATTGGGACTATACCTTTATAAGGTGTGTCATTATTGTTGAGGTCTTGTCTTTGTCCACGGTTTGGACATGAGTCATGATTGATATATATTTGTATCCAAATTCAACTCTCACATATGTGTTGTTGTATTTTGCCGCGACAATTGTTGTAATAAAGTTGTAGTTGTTTTTACACCATGTATTTGGCGGCGACTCGAGAATGGGTGGGATGGAATGGACCTATTTTCACATATAATTAAATTAATCTATCATAACTTCATCAATTAATTAATTAATCTAATAATTAATTCATCGAAAAATATTTATTCAATCCAATAAATATTTAAATTAAATTACAAAATTATGGTTGTCACATCTTTCCCCTCTTAAAAGGATTCTGTCCCCAGAATCATAACTCAAACAAGTCGTCCCGTTACATTCTCCCCCCCCTACAAAGATTCTGTCCCCAGAATCGCATATAACAATCTAAGTAAATAAATGAGGATAATTCTTCATCATATTCTCTTCGAGTTCCCACGTAGCTTCTTCAACGTTGTGGTTCCTCCAAATTACCTTAACAGAAGGTATTACTTTATTTCTCAGAACTTGTTCTTTTTGGTCAACAATTTGAACAGAAATTTCTTCGTAAGACAAGTCTTTGTCAAAATGTAGGGGTCATATTCAATCACGTGCTTGTAATCGGGTTTGTAGGGTCGTAGGACTGAGACATGGAAAACATTGTGGACATTCTCTAGAGATGGAGGTAAGGCTACCTCATAAGCAACTTCTCCGACCCTTCTCAAAACTTCAAAGGGTCCAATGAATCTTGGGCTCAATTTCCTTTTCTTTCCGAATCTGATCTTTCCCTTCCAAAGAGAGACCTTTAAGAACACATAACTATATCGGCGTATTTCTTCTGTCTGTCTTGGGCTGCTATCAATCTCGCACGAATCACTTTGACTATCTCTGCTGTTTGTTGTACCAATTCTGGTCCTAGTAATTGTCTTTCGCCAACTTCATCCCAATATAGTGGAGTTCTGCACTTTCTGTCGTATAACGCTTCATAAGGTGGCATTCCAATACTAGCGTGGTAACTGTTGTTGTAACTGAACTCTACAAGCGGTAAATGATCATCCAATTTCCTTTAAAATCCATTATATAAGCTCTTAACATATCTTCCAATGTCTGAATTGTTCTTTCACTCTGTCCATCTGTCTGAGGGTGATATGCTATGCTCATTAGCAACTGTGTACCCATGTATTCCTGTAGACGTTTCCAGAACTTCGACGTAAAATGCGGATCTCTATTAGAAACAATTGACACCGGAACTCCGTGCCTTGAAACAATCTCTTTCACATATAACCTTGCCAACTGATCTAGGTTGAATCTGATTCTGATCGGAAGGAAGTGTGTGGATTTCATCAATCGGTTAACAATAACCCATACTGCGTCGTAGCCTTTCTGAGTTGTCGGTAGGCCAACCATGAAATCCATCATAAGATGTTCCCATTTCCACTCTGGGATTTCTAAAGGTTGTAGTAACCCACTCGGTCTCTGATGTTCTGCTTTCACTTTCTGACATGTCAGACACTTGGCAACATATTCTGCAACCTCTCGTTTCAAATTTGGCCACCAAAAGTGTTGTCAAAGATCTTGGTACATCTTGGTGCTACCAGGGTGAATCGAATACCTTGAGTTGTGAGCCTCGCTCAAAATTTCTTCCTTAATCTATGGTACTGGCGGTACCCAAATTCTACTCTCAAATCTTAGTAGTCCTTCACTGTCTATTTTGAATCTCAGTTCAGTCCCTTCAGATATCTTCTTCTTCACTTTCTCACATTTTTCGTCCTGAAGTTGAACCTCCTTAACTTATCCAGTAAAGTTGTACCAGCTTGCATCTGGAACAGTTTCTTGTCGATTTCCATAGGATACTTCACTTCCAATTCCAGCTTTTCCATTGCTAAAATTAGCTCATCCTGAGCGGTCAATGTCATCAATTTCTTCTGACCTTTTCTACTTAGGGCGTCGGCCACCACATTTGCCTTACCCGGATGGTATAGAATCTCACAATCGTAGTCCTTAATTAACTCCAACCACCTTCTTTGATGCATGTTCAAGTCTTTTTGTGTGAAAATATATTTCAGACTCTTGTGGTCTGTATATATTTCACACTTCTCCCTCTAGAGATAGTGCCTCCAAATTTTCAAAGCAAAAACTACTGCAGCTAACTCCAAGTCATGGGTCGGATACCCCTTCTCATAATCTTTCAGTTGTCGCGACTTATACGCAATGACTCTGCCATTCTACATAAGCATACAGCCAAGTCCTTTATGCGATGCATCACTATAAACCAAAAAATTTCCTGTGTCATCTGGAAGAGATAACACAGGTGCTGAACTCAACCTCCTCTTTAATTCTTGAAAGCTTTTCTCACACTTCTCTGTCCAAACAAATTTCACCGATTTCCTAGTCAAATTCGTCAGTATCTTGGAAAAATCCTGAATAAATCTTCTGTAATAACCCGCCAATCCAAGAAAACTTCTTATTTCCGACGGCGTCTTCGGCTGATCCCAGTTAATCACAGCTTCGACTTTGGAGGGATCCACTGAAATTCCGTCTTTATCAATCACATGTCCAAGAAATTGTACTCTTTCAATCCAGAATTCACATTTCAAAAACTTAGCATACAACTTCTCTCTTCTCAATGTCTCTAACGTCAACTTCAAATGCTCTTCGTGTTCTTCCTTGGTTTTTGAATATACCAAAATGTCATCTATAAATACCACCACGAATTTGTCCAAAAACGGCTTGAACACTCCATTCATTAAGCCCATAAATGCTGCAGGAGCATTCGTTAGGCCAAATGACATTACCAAAAATTTGTAGTGACCATATCGTGTTGTAAACACTTTGCCTTGATACATCCTCCTCCGTCTCACCTTCAGTTGATGATAACCACTTCTCAAATCTATCTTCGAAAAGTATTTTGCCCCCTTTAACTGATCGAACAAGTCGTCGATTCATGGTAATGGATACCTATTCTTAATCGTGACCTTATTCAGTTCTCTATAGTCTATGCAGAGTCGCATTGTACCATCCTTCTTCTTCACAAATAAAACCGGCGCTCCCCACGGTGATACACTTGGTTGAATATACTTCTTGTCCAGTAATTCTTGTAGTTGGACCATCAATTCTTTCATCTCTACCAGTGCCATTCGGTACGGTGCCTTCGATATTGGAGCCATTCCTGGAGCCAAATCGATCACAAATTCAACTGCTCTGTCTGGAGGAAGTCCCGGCAAATCGTCGAAAAATACGTCTGTGAAATCTCTCACTACCGGAATCTCATCTATTTTCGAATTCTCTTTCCGACTATCGACTATGTAAGCTAGATATCCTACACAGCCTTGCCTTAACAATCTTCTGGCCTGCATCATCGTCAGACAACTTGCTTGTCTAGGTGACTTGCTACCATAAAACACAACTTTTGATGGAGTCATAAGGTTAATACGCTTCTTCTGGCAGTCAATTACCGCCCCATAATTGGATAACCAATCCATACCCAAAATAACATCAAATTCTCCAAGTCGAATAGGGATAAGATCTACGTTCATGATATTACCCTTAATATCTACTCTACAGTTCTTGTGCACATACTTAACAGGGATAATTTCTCTATTCGTAATTTCTATGTTCATGGGGTATTCTAACTCGTCCTTAAACAATTCTAAGTTCTTAGCGAAGTCATCGAATATAAATGAGCAAGTAGCACCCGAATCAAATAACACATAAGCATTAACTTTATTGATCGGAATGATACCTGACACCACATCGCGAGACTGTACCACGTCCTACACTGTCATGTTGAACGTTCTGGCTATTGGTCTATTGGTTATGGTTGGTGCTGCGATTGTCAGAGTGCTTCCACCAGTATTTCCTATGTTTCCTCCTGAACTCGTCCCTCCCGATTCCTTCTTAGGACAATCTCTTGCAAGATGGTCCTTTGATCCACATGTGAAGCATGTACCCTTCTTTGGGTTCGGACAGTTTGGTGCTATGTGGCCTTCCTGACCACAATTGTAGCACACTCGCTTCCCCTTCATACAAACTCCTAAATGTGTTTTTCCGCAGGTTAGGCACGGTTCAATCTTCTTCTTCTGCCCTCCCTGTTGACTTTTGGTCGACGAATTATCAGACCACTTCCTCTTCTGACTATGATTACCTCTAGTGCTACTCCCACCCGTCTTGTTATTACCTTCCTTCTCACTCTTCTTCTTCTTCTTCTGCTCCTAATTATACTTCGTTACTGCATCGCTTCCACCCTCAGCGAGTATGGCCTTCTCTAACACTCTAGCAAAAGTGTTTAATTGAAACATTGACACTTTGCTATACAACTAGGGCTTCAGTCCCTCCTCAAATCGTCTCGCCTTCCTCTCATCGGTATGTACTTGGTACGTGACGAACCTAGCCAACTCGTTAAACCTTGCTACATAATCAGCTACTGACATATTTCCCTGCTTCAACTCTAGAAACTGGACTTCCATCTGATTTTGTGAACTGGTTGGGAAATACATCTCGAAGAACATCTCTTTAAATCTTTCCTGAGATATTACACCTTCACCTCCTCTCACTTTGTTTGCACGCCACCAATAGGCGGCTTCGGACTTCAAAGATAAACGTTGCATCACGATCTTCCGATCTTCCCTTACCCTAGCAACATCGAACACCTTCTCCATCTCCATTACCCACGTCTCGAGCTTCAACTGGGTTTATGGAACCCTTAAACTCAGGCGGTGCATACCTTGCAGAAGTCCTTAAATGATGTATTTGGTGGAGCTTGGGGTTGATTATTAAGTGCTCCAACTAAAAGGTTTACCAATTCTTTGAACGGAGTTAGCATTGTGTGTCGTTATTATTGTTTGTTGACCCTTCACAGGCTTCATTGATGATTTTGTCTTCTAGGTAGTATATTTCTGTTAAGAATATATTCTTATTAGATCTTTACTCAATCTCTAAAACATTTAAGACTTAACTAAACATTTAATCATAACTCACTTAACACGTTACTTCAAATAAACTTTGACTTTTAATTTAATTCAAAAGTCTTTACATCATAAGATAGCATCACTGCTATTTACATCAACTATCCCAAGATAAAGAATCTACAGGATTTAAAACATCAACATATTCCTTTGTTTATAATCACATCAGAATTTACATCATTAACTATCAAATAGTTTTCACATATTTAAACTAATACTATCACTGTCTGTTAAGGAGCTGGATGGCCTTGCTACGTTCCTCCTTCATGATGCGGCACATTGTTCTGCGATCTAGCATATATGATGGTAGATCTTCAAACTGGATTGGATACTTCCTAACTCGATCTTGGACCGCATCCATTGCATTTTGTAGTGTAGAGTACGTCTCTTCAAGTTTAGCCTTCTTTGTACGACGATCATCTTTTGCAAGATCAGCACGACGTGACTCTCGTACCCAGCCCTCCTCTGCTATGGCAAGCCTCTTTGAGCTCTCCTTCAGATCCTTATTTAACTTCTCTATTTCTATGGACTTATCCTCGGTCTGACCCTTCTCGTGAACCAGATCCCACTCTACGTTTCCCAAACGTGTGTGAAGAGTCACAATCTCTCATCCTTACGCTTTCAATAGTAATCAACGACTAACTTACTTTGCTCGGTCGGATCCTGAACAGTATCTTGCAACTCTACGTTACGATCATAGAGTGCATCATACATCTCTGCATCAATGGAGTTCGGTGGGAAATCCTCTTCTTCCTCTTCCTCAGGATCCTCCTCTGGATCTGTCTCCTACCATGCTCTCTGACCAAAGAATGATGATCAACGGAGATGGCTCTCTCTGTACAAAGCTGTTCCTCGACGACATGAATGTCTCGGGGCTCCTCCTCTATAGGTAATCGGGGTTCCTCCTCCCCAGTTCGACTAGCTCCTCCAACATCCGACATCCTGACAACAAAATTTTAAGTTTTAGTTACTAATCCGTGCTAGCGAACACATAGATTAACACATAAGCACATAAAGTCTTTTATTATCTTCAATGAATTCAGAAATTCATTTCTTAGAACTCGGTAAGTGTTTACCACCACTATGTTCTCGATCTCCTACAAGGCTACTACCTAAGGTTGTTCCCCCCACCTAAGGTTCATAACCTTACGGCTCTGATACTAACCTGTGACACCCCAAATCTGATACTTCCATTTCCACAGGATTTGATGTTCACGTACAAGCATCATCTATGTATCTATCCATAAATAAATTTCAAACTATGCAATAGATAGAATAAATAATAAATCTCTCCCCTTATGGGGTTACATCAACTGAATAATAAATAAATCCCAGGTTACTCTAACTTTAAAACATCTGCGTGGAAAACATAAACAAATAAGTCTTAGTAACATCAACTCTAATTACATCGCATAACTACATTAATAAAATAGTCTTCATTACTTGCTAAGCTTGCCCTTGCCCTTGCCCTTACTAGTGGAAGGTTCGTCTCCTCTTTCGTTCTTAACTGCAATATTATTATTACGCAAGAGTGAGCACGATTGCCCACAAGTATAACAATATAACAATGAATAATAACATGCGAGAGAAATAATAACTTCTAATATAAAGTTCAACTTTTGAATCAAGAATGAATAACAAGAATCAAAAGAAATTCTGAGGGTCATAAGTCCTTAAACTATGTCCTAGGTTGTCAAGTGTTTTTACTTGAAACCTTTAACAGTCGTAAGACTATGGACTCTTCTTCTCGTACTTAGGGAGATCAGCCCTTAGTACCATACTGTGCACAATATCTTAACGCTAAAGCATAAATAATCCCCTATACATGGTTGTTCGTCTCAGTTTTGACATTCGAGTCCGCACCAAAGGAAGTTTGGTTTGGATAATTCATCAAGGGGTTCTGAAATTTAGAACGCTCATCAACTATGGACTAGTCGAATCAATAAGGGTTCGCTAGTCTAACAAGGTTTAACAATGAATGAATATTTAACTTGAATAACATCTAAAAAGGTATACAATAAAATAATTATTGTATAACAACATCATGCTTAAAGATTAATAAGCTTTAATATATAAGACATGCTTGATCAATAATAATGAGAACTTGTTCAATATCGAAAGATGAATTAATCAACTTATATAACAATAACAAGTAGGATTAGGAAACTTGCTCAACGAAAGTTTAGGGTAAGAAACTTGCTCAACGTAAATGTAGAGTTGGAAAACTTGCTCAATGTAACAAGATAAGGTTTAGAAACTTGCCTCGTGCGTGGATTACACTAAAACAAACTCGTTCTTTGAATTAAATCCTACATATCAATTACGTTCACAATACCAGTCAATAATAACGTACTAAACATCATAAGTTATTCTTTGTCTAATCTCGACTTCATGACCATACTTAGTCAAATTACCATACTTGTTTTCACGTAATATAATACTACACGAACAACAAGTTAATTACATATTCAACGATTCAAATAACATGTAATTGTCTTCTTGACTTGGTAAAAACTCATTTTAATATTTCATTATATGTCTAACAAGTTTTTATGTTCATTAGACTAGGTCACTAACTCATTTCTATACTTGAACATTAAAAATTTGCATTTTCTGGACAATCTGCTAAGTGGTATTTGCTACACTTTTGTATCTTTTCTTGACGCAATGATGCTGAATTCTTGGGACACTTAATGACTGCGGTATGGTGTGTATTGATATGGATAAGAACTAGGAGTTGGCGCCACGGCGCGAGACTCCAGTTCCAGTTTCTTCAATTCGCAAAAATTGCAGAACACGACTAAAAATTTCCAATCAACTTATTTTTACACGAATTTAGATATACCCACATGCTAGAATTCATAAATAATCAATACTTAACATATATGGAGTGATTTTCACCCATTAAAACACATAATCACATAATTAAAGCATGCAAATTGGACTGTTCTTGATGTTCTTGAAGTTCTTGAACAAAAATATGGATTTTAATGCTACGGATTCGTTATAAAGCCAAATCTAACCATTCAAGTTTCATTTTGTTCATTTTAACATGCATAATCATATCAATGCGTTGATTTTGAAAAATAATTTATATTTGACATATAAAAATCACGTATAAGGCCATATGGCCATATCACGTACTCTGTAAATTTTTAAAATAACAAGCCATAATCATGCGTTGTAATCTTGTGAAATTGATGATATGGAAACACACTATATATATAAAACATGCCATACAACTCGAATTATTACATATATTCTTATAACAACTTTCCAATTTGCAGAGATTTACAAAAGACTTTAAGCCATATTCATGAAACTTAAAAGACGTAAAATAAGAATTTGGGTTGAAGAGAATTACCCAAGCATAGATTAGTAGGATTGAAACCTTTCCCAATTTCTTCTTAACTCTCACAATCTCTGAACTTTCAAACTCTCTCTCTCTCTCTTTCTCCTCTCTGTTTTTGCCAGACTTAGAAAAATAATAAGAAAAGAGAAGACGTCTGATAATAAAGGAGAACAATCGACGCAAAGAAAGGTCAATTACCCCCATCATGGGTAACTTCCTCAACTCCCACCAATGCCATGTTTGGCTAGTTAGAATAGGTTTTAAAAATCATTTAATTTAATAAAACTTTATCATATAGTTTAAATAATGTCACACTCCTTTATAAAATAAATCAATATCTTATTTAATTTACTTTAAATAAAATATAATGATTTCTCAATAATGCACATAGTCACATAATTAAATTTTCTCATTTAATAATAATATCAAGTATTAAATCTCTAATTAATAATTAAATTAATTAAAATAACAAAGGCTTATTAAATATTTCTTTTAATTCAATAAGCTCACATAAATACGTACATCGAATAATAAAATTCTCCACATCAATTTAATAAATATAACACATATAATTAAATTAATCTATCACAACTTCATCAATTAATTAATTAATCTAATAATTAATTCATCGAAAAATATTTATTCAATCCAATAAATATTTAAATTAAATTACAAAATTACGGTTGTCACAGATATAATTATAAAATAATCCTAAAAACATAACACATAACATTATCAGTTCACAAACTACCTAAAACTCGGTATCAAGTCAAACTATTTTAGTCTGAGTTGAATCTGACACAATTTTGACATCCCGACAGTTTAGTCGGACTATTATTGAGTTTAAGTTCAATTAAAATCTGTCTAAACACTTAACCATTATCTTAGATAATTTTATTATCAGTCAAAATATTTTTTATAGGCTCGTAATAATTTTTAAATAATTATTACCATTTATCATAATTTTTCAATCACTTATATCGTATTTATATAAATTAAATACCACACTATTCCCTTTATCTTTAATATTTATTTAATATTAAATATTAATAAAAATCATAACATAATATTATAATATATCAAAGTATTTTATTACCTTAAAATCATATTTAAAATCATATTTATATGATTTTTAAGCCTTTAAATCCATTATACACTAATTGACATTAATATTAAAATATTAATATTTTCATGAAAAAATATCAAAAGTTATATTTTATAACTTAAAATATTTTTCTAACCCTTAAATCATTTTTATATAATTTTTAAAACATTATTTCTATTTTTCCATAATTTATTTAATATTTTCATTAAATAAATCAATTACCATTAATATGAATTTATTAATGAAATTCATCACAAAATATCCAAAGTTATTAAAAATAACTTTATGAAATACTAAAAATACTAAATATTTATGAAATATATTCAAAATTATTAAAAACCCATTTTTAGGCTTTAAAATAATTTTTAGGAATTTATTTTGTATTTTTCATAATTAAAAACTATTTAATACTAATTATTTAATAAAAATAATAATTTTGTAATTAATCTGTCGCTAAAGGGCCGTATAGCGACAAAACCGTCGGTATAGGTGTTCTTCATCAAACCCTGATCTTCAAACTCAGTTTCCAAGGGCCTAGTTTGACTGGTTTAAAAGTTCATGTTCTTGATGTTATCTGGGCAGTCTAGTGCATCAATGTTATAGTACTTATGTAATACTACAACTACATACTAAGTTCGTGGCCATATAACATCAGATCAGTGAGATATAAGGCATCAAAGTCTTGTCAGAGATTGTTCTTCATTTTTCGGGTTACCCAGAAATGAAGAACAACTCAAGGTGTCACTTTTGGAGCTTTGTAATTTGTATTTTGTGTCTAATCTGTTTGATATAAAGGTTCAATCTTGTAATATTGATGTCAAGGAACAACAATAAAACATTAGTGCAGTATAAAAACATCACAGGTGATAGATCAAGGCCGGGCAAACGCTTTTCAAAAACGTGTTCTTAAGAAATCTGGGTTTTCTAGATTTCGTCCTAGGCAGTTGGTCAACACTGGTTTGACCACTCACAACTTTGATTATATGTAAGATCAGGGTGATCTGTTAGCATGACTGTGTAGTACTTATACTAGTCTACAAGATCAAAACAACAATTTGGCGAAACTATCCAAACACAACAAGATTTATGGCCTTACAAATCACTATCAGACCATTTTGGAAATCTGGGTTGCCCAGAAATCCAGTTGGTCATGGTCGGTCAACCATGTTTGACTGCATATAATTTGAGATCTAGACCTGGTATTGAGGTGATTCCACTTCCAGTCTACTCTCCTCATGGCAAAGTACAAGTCTATAGCATCTAACACACTTAACACTTAACACAGACAAATCTAGATGCCTTGACATATGGCTGTCAGGCCTTAAAATTAGGTTTCTTGGTCAGTTTGAAAAACTTAGTTTCTTGCTTCTAAATGTTATGGATCATTGATATAACATCTTGGATCACTAAATAACATCCCTTAACACAACTTTAAACAACAACTAACAACATTTAACAATAAATCACATGATCTAGCAAGTTTTAGGGTTTTATACCTTTATACTCTGATTCTTGAACTTTTGATCCTTGATCTGTTCTTGGAAAGCTATGAACTGATCATGGCTTTGTTTCTCACTCTTTCTTACTCTAGATTTCGAAATTTGAAGAGAGAGAGAAGGTCTTGGTTGGTTTGTTTAGGAAAGTAAATAACTTTACTTACTTTTGATCTTTTATTTTGATTCTTGCATCTAATGTTTGCAAGGTGGCAATATAATCTGATCTTGGAAGATATAAGACACATGGGATAAGTCTTGGAGTGATGACTCACAAGATTTAAAAAATCTTTTACTTACAGTTTAAGAAAAGGGTGTTTTGGTCATTTCGCACCCATTAAGGGTATTTTGGTCTTTTCCCTTATAATTTGAAGGGTAATTTGGAAATTTCAAATATATCTCATAACTTATTACACTTAAGCTTTTATACTTAACATTTGAGTTCCCGAATTAGGGTTTTAAATATCCGAATTAGGGTTTTGAATTCCCGAAACTAAAATTAGGGTTTTTGAACGTATCGTTAAGGTTTCTAACATTTTGTTAGAGTTTTCTAACTTAACCTTGATGTTCTTAACCCAATTTTAGGGTTTGCTAAAGTTATAACTTATCAAATCAATTCCTTGATCTTAAATCACAACTGTACTCATAAAATCACTGATTAAGGTTTAATAACTTAACCTTAACGCTCTCAATATAATTTTAGGGTTTGTCATTAATGTAACTCATCATATCAAAATTTGATCCTTATCCCCAAACTATACACTCATATGAACACATATACCGACTTGTATACACTGATATACTTAACCTTGCACATCTTCACCAAAAGATTTTAAATCCACCAAAATCCTTCACAAAGTTTTGAAATTCTTAAAATTCCTTCATAGAAACGTATCTACACACTTATTTTCTGTATAGGTCCTAATATTGAATCTTAAATCAATCAATTATGATTTTCATAAATATCCAAATTCTCGGGTTGTCACAACATGCTTAAGTAGGATAATCACTTGTTTCATATTGAGCGTCATATTAAACCAAAAGATGACCCGATTAAGCTTGCTTCCTAGTATTCTCCTACTGGATGGCACTTTGTTCCTCTTGCTCCTTATAAATCTCTTATGTATTATAAGGATATTCTTTTAGAAACCGAGTAAATCTTCATCAAACCTATTTATTCTAGGGATGATGAATCTAAAGTCCTCTATCATTCATTCTATATTAAACAAATCATTCAGATCACTGACTGGGGAAATCATCCCTCTGATCTTAGACAACTCTCCAATCAAAATAACTTGTTCTGTTATTTCGATTATATGGAGGCCTGGAATAAGATTTTCCTCTACCAGAATGAGTCACATAGTCACTCGTGGTTCTTACAATTTGACCACAAATTTAAAAGTCAGATTCCTTTTTGGTTTACTCTTTGGTGGTCAAGATTTGGTTCTTCTTTTGACCTTCTTCCCGACCCTCTACAGGCTCAACTACGTCATTTTTGTAATCACAGTAAACATCAACCAAAATATGATGGTATCCCCGTTCTTCTTTAATTCCTTAGTAAATATAAAGTTCCTTGGATTCTTAAATGGCAGTACGACATTCAAACCCCGACTAAGATAACAGGTTTTCAGTCTCTAGAGTATAGTTATTTGGCATCTCAAACCACCATTTCACCAAATACTCATGTTTCCCGCCAATTCTTTGTCAAATGGTGGGATAAATTCGATGTTAATAGAATTGTAGGTCAAGTCCAAAAAGAGTTTCCTTCTGTTCTTCTCCCTATTATTCTAGTTAAATCGATCCCTGCCAAAGGATCTTCTAGTAAAACAAAAGAATCAAAAACTAGTCCAACCAATTCATCCAGCTTCATTGATATTTCTAATATCAAGAATTGTTCCAGTAAAGATCTGAAGTTAATCGCCCAGGCCATTCATGTGACGCCCCCAAATCCAGGTTACCTGACTCCCGAGTTTGGTGCTCATGATCCACAATATAAATAACATCTAACTACCCATTTAATTATGAATAGACATATAAACCACATTAACTGATATAGTTAATACATTCGTCTCAGGTTATTTAACCTTTATATTACAAACATACCCTTTAGATATACAAAAAGGGTTTACAAATACAACATAATATATATGTTAAACACAACTATCACAGCATAACACCTTTTCCTTTTATCTTCACAGCTCCTCTGGCTTCTTCGTCCCTAGCTGAAATGTTTTATTTAGCAAGGGTGAGAAACAAATTTGCCCCGTAAGTTAAGATATACAATAAATGTATAAGGATCAAGACAACAAACTATCTAATTCAATAGAATACTCCAAAGTTCGGGGAACTTTGAAATAGCTGAACAATTTGTTCATCTTTAACTAATCTTCTCGCAACCTATGCAACAAATTAACGAAAGTATACAATGCTTTCAAAGTTTCTACGATATTCTAATGAATAATCATGAATCAATTCAACGCAACAGCAAAGTGGAATGTTTTCCAGATTTATGCTGAGTGATCACACAAGATCTAGAACTTCTCTTCTCGCGTAGTTATCAAAGATTTACTTTGATATATACTCAGGTGTATCAGATAACCATAAAGATTAAATCATACCCTTCTACAAGTATAACAAGTGGTTAGCTTTATTTTACCCTTATATTATGCTTAGCACTTAAGTCCCGCGCAGAGACGGAATTTACGACCAATAAAATGTTCCCTTTATATAAAAGGTTGTTCTTCTCAGTCTTTGAATCAAAATTTGATTTAACAACGAAATATAATGATTTCAGTTTCTAATTACTTCTCTTCTCTTCTCTTCTCAAACCTATCAAGTTTTATTTTTACGATCTAGCTGAAACAATTGGCATCGATTTATCAATAATAATTGAATTCTCTTCTCTTGTCTTCTCAAACCTATCAAGTATTATTTTTTGATCTAGCCAAAACAATTAACATCGATCTATCAATAATAATTGAATTATCTTCTCTTCTCTTCTCAAGCCTATTAAGTTTTATTTTTTGATCTAGCCGAAACAATTGGCATCGATCTATCAATAATAATTGATTTTTCTTCTCTTCTCTTCTCGAACCTATCAAGTTCTAACAAATGTTCGTCTAGCCAAAACAATTAACTAAGACATGTTTCAATACGATTAAACAATAGACAAAATCTAATTGTACTATTTGAAATCAATAATAGCTTCTTCGGATGTGAATATCCAACAACAGTTATTCTACAAGTATATTCTCCAAATCAATAATTCAATTTGAATTAATAAGCTTGCACTAACTGCGAATAATCAATAATAAATTATTGGACGTGGTCTAATTAACAATAATTAACCACCATAATAATTAAAAAATATTAATTCAAGGTTGAGTTAAGGAAACTTGCCTTCTCCGTTGATCACTACTACAAATTATACTTATATGCGTTCGAAAGACCTATAATCATAATATCGGTCTCACAATTAGCACGTTAATTCAGAACACATAATACTGTAATTTACAGTCAAGCTTTCTCCTAAGCACATTTGCACATAGTCACATTAGTGTTTATAATCTATATAAATACTTAACAAGTCTAACTAGTTCGGTCTGGTTGGACTTCTGTCTATTCTCGATGTTCTGGTCACCCTATCCGACAATTAACACATTGATTGTCAACTAAACTCGGTCTCTAAGCTTCAATATTATTTTAGATAAGTCAAATATCGTTTATAATATTTTTCGGAAGCTTTTAATAATTTTCTAACAATTATTATATTTTATAATAATTTTTCAAACACTAAAATCATTTTTAAATTATTTAAATATCAAATAAATCCATCATCATTAATAATTAATAATATTAAAATATTAATGACATACACATCAAAATATTAAAGTTATTTATAACTTAAAATATTTTTAAATCACCAATATTCTACTTAAATGATTTTTAAAGTAATTAAAATCATTTTAAACTATCACCATTAATATTTAAATATTAATGAAATTATCATTAAAATATTAAAAGTCATTAATTATAACTTAAAATATTTTTATATCACTTTTCTCATTTTTAAATGATTTTTAAATCAACAAAATCATTTTAATTCATTTATTTAATATAATAATTAAATAAATCCATTATCATTAATATTAATTTATTAATGAGAATTCTCCAAAAATATTAAAAATTATATTTTATAATTCAAAATATTTTCTAACACTTTATTCTCATTAAAATGATTTTTAAAATATTTTAATCATTTTAAACTCATTTATTTAATAAAATAATTAAATAAATCTAATATCATTAATATTTAATTATTAATGAAAATTCTTCAAAATATTAAAAGTTATATTTTATAACTCAAAATATTTTTAAATACATTATTCTTATTTAAAATGATTTTTATAATATTAAATCATTTTTCTCTAATTTATTTAATACACTAATTAAATAAATTAAATACACTAATTAAATAAATTAAATACCTTTAATATTTAAATAATTATAAATATTAAAGAAAAATATTCCAATTGGTTAAAAAAAAAAATTCATACTTTAAAATAGTTTTTAAAGCCATTTTTAATAATTTTTATAATTTATTTTCTATTTTTAAGTATTTTTTGGAAAATCAGAAAATAAAATAAATAGAAACTACCGCTAAAGCCTATAGCGAAACTTATCTGTCGTTTTAGGTGTTCTTGATCCTCAAGAACATTGTCAGACAGTTTCAAGGGTGCACGTTTGACAGTTCATAAATCTTTGTTCCAACATAATATGTCCAATCTAAAACTTAGATCTCATAGTGTTTATGTAACACAACAGTTACAACCAACAATATCGGACATACAACAAAACAACAAGGAGGTTTTATCTCCCAAAGTCATTGTCAGAGTACTGCTGGATTTTCTAGGTAACCCAGAAACCCAAGCAGTCACAACATGCCATATTAACGCTCAATTATTATAGTGTTCTGGTCATACTTCATATTACTTCTTGGTTCATACTCGTAGTATACATGACAAGGAACATATATAAATCAACAGATCAGATAAACAACAATACAACAGCCAGATTTAATCCGGTCAAATGTTGTCAGAAAACAAGTTCATTAAGTTTCTGGAAATTCCCAGAAATGCTAAGTTAGGCTCGGATGGCTACTTTGACCTTCTATTACATTCAATCTGTTGATTATTAACACGATATAAAGCCATAAACATAAAGTACATATGTCAGGCTATACATTGGTTACAAAAACACCATCAAACAAAATCAAATCATCGATCTCATGCTGCTTCAAAAGGTCATCGCGATTAATCGAAATCTATTTACAGGTTACCTGAAATTTCACTCGGTCATGGTCGGCCAACCGACTTTGACCGAGTATAAGTTGAAATCTAGACATTAAACAACTGTGATTTCACCTCCAGATCAAAGACAACATGACAGAGTATAGATTAAAGCTTTAAAACAACAAAAAGCATAAACGAACAAGAATATGTGGCTCCTAACATTAGCTTGTCAGACCACTAATTTTGTTCTTGGACAGTTTTGGAAAAACTCAATTTTAAAGCACTTTGATGCTATAGATCCATGATTGTGACAACCCGAGAAATTAGATAATTTATTAAAATCTTAAATGATGGATTTAAGGTCAAATAATAGACCTAGACAGAAAATAAGTGTATGCGTTTGACGTTTTTCGGAAGGAATCTTGAGGATTTCAAAATTATGTGTAAGATTGTGATGAATTATTTAGCATTAAGGGTATATGTGAAAATGTTCTGTGAATATGATATTAAATGTGTACAGTATGTGGTTAAGGGTCAATGGTTGACCAGATAAATTTTATTAGTGTCAAACCCTAATATTATTGTCGAATGTCGACGTTCTGTTAGAAAACCCTAACGACTATTAAGAAACCCTAGAAACCGGTTCTGAAACCCTAATTTCAGTTTCGGGAATCTGAAACCCTAATTCAGAAATTTAAAACCCTAATTTGGGAATTTAAAGGAGAATTATAATGCTTAAGTGCTATTAATTATAATATTAATTAGGGTAAAGCTTAATTAATTAGAAAACCCTAATTTCACATTTTTAAACCCTAATTATTCCGTCAAAAACCCTAATGTACAGTTATGAATTTAATTGCTAAATTAGCAATTTTAATTAGGAAGTAATAATCCTAATTAGCAAGACTGAGTGTATGATTAGGAAATCTAAATATATTTATAGAAATAATAATTTTGAAATATTAATTTTATATTTCGAAAACCTTAATCCGGAAATCCTAGAAAATTGATTTATGGAACCTTAGGTTTTAACCCGAAGGGTTAAACCCTAAGGGTTTGTATCAAATGACATTTCTAGAATAAAAATGGTTTGGAAATGACTAAAATGCCCTTTTTATTTCTTTAATAAGGTAACTTGCTGTTCACCAACCCTAGCCCTAAACCTAGCTTAGCATGTGACTTTTATATCTAGCAAATACATTGTATCATGCCAATTATATAGATTGAGAGAGAGAAAATGTATACTTTCATTTTCATTTTTCTCCAAGCCCATTCTCTCTCTTCAACTTCAAAATTTAGAGTGAGAAAGTGAGAAATGATAAGCCTTTATCAGTCTCTAACTTGGAAAGATCAGATCATCAAAGTCAGAAATCAAAAATCAAGGGTCAAAGGTATAAAAACCCTAAATCTTGCAATCCTTAGATCTGATGTTAGATGTGGTTGTTTGTTGTTTAATGTTGTGTATTAAGGTGTTAATTAGTGATCTGGGTTATTAAATCCCAGATCCATAACATCAATGTGCACGAAGTAGCATTTTTTTGAAATCTGGAAAATTTTGTAAAAGTCGTGTGACAGCCTTATGTCAGAGGCTTTAGATCCTTCAATGTTATTTGTTTTAGTGTTTTAAATGTTTTAACATGTAGTATGTTATGTGGTCTTTTCTCTCTAACTTGAATCAGAGTTGGATCGTGTCCAGATTTCATGTTATGATCGGTCAAAAGGCATTGACCAAGCACAAAACTACTTTCTGGACAGCCTAGAAATTTCCAGAATTTCTGACAGTGATATTCATGACCCTAGATCTTGTTATATTTAAAGCGTTTGGTCAAGTTATTGTTTTGTTGTTATAACTTGACATGAGAACTGCACATCCATGATTTTATATTACTTAGATCATGACCAGAATGACAATTAATCACGGTCAAACCTACGTTGACCAATCTGCCTGAAGAACAAATCTGGGTAACCCAGATTTTTCCCAGATCTCTCTGACAGTGATATTCATGAACCTAGATCTGAATTGTGTTTGATGATTTGATGGTGTTAATATATCTATGTTATAATATGGTCTAGGAACTACAGATTTGTTCCTTTATTTCACTTAAATAACAAACAGGGTTCATTTAATGAACGGTCAAACTAGACTGCTCAGTCACGAAATCCTTTTCTGGAAAACCCAGATCTTCATCAGCCAAACTTCCTGAAAAGGTTGGACCAGCCTTGATACATCACATATGATGTTTTAATGTTAATCTAGTGTTATATTATTATACCATGTCATCTATACTACCTTTGTGAACCACTAGATCACACCAACCGAGCCCAGAACTCAAGATTCAAGGCTTGCAATATAGGTACCTTGACTGTTCTTCATTTCTGGGAAACCCAAAAATGGAAGAACAGTCCTGACATGATTTGTTATGGTCAATAAATCTCTGATCTGTTGTAACTTGGTCATGATCTTAGTTTATAGTTGTAGTATTACAATTATACTACAACCCTAATCCATCAGTCTGACCAGAAACCCTGTGATCAATGATTTAGACTTGGTCAAACCTCCTACCATGAACACTGCCTATGCATTTCTGGGTTTGATGAAGAACAACCCATGAACACCATTAGCGACGATTTTGTCGCCTATGGTACCTATAGCGACGCTTAATTTGAAAATAATTACTTTAATTAAATAATTAGAGAAAATGGTTATTAATTATTAAAAATACAAAATAAATTTCTAAAAATTATTTTAAAGCACGAAAATTAGTTTTAATTATTTTGAGTATATTTCAAAAATATTTAATATTTTTGGAATATAAAAAGGTATTTATTTATTTAATTATAATATTAAATAAATTATTTAAAAATAGTTTTAATTCATGAAAATCATGAAAAATTATATTATGATATTAGAAAATATTTGAAGTTATTTTTGATAACTTTTAATATTTTGTGATGAATTTCATTAATAATTTATTATTAATGGTAATTAATTTATTTAATAAATATATTAAATAAAATATGGGAAAATAGAATTAATGTTTTAAAATCATATAAAAATGATTTAAGTGTTATAAAAAGATTTGAAGTTATAAAATATAACTTTTGATATTTTGTCATGAAAATATTAATATTTTAATATTAATATCAATTATCTGATAATGGATTTAAGTGTTTAAAAATCATATGGTATTAAAAATACTTTGTGATGTTATAAATATATTATAATATTATGTTATGATCTTCATTAATATTTAATTTTAAATAAATATTAATGATAAAGGAATATTATGTGGTATTTAATTCATATAAATACGATATAAATGATTCAAAAATCATGATAAATGGTAATAATTATCTGAAAATTATTACAAGCCTGTGAAAATTATTTTTGACTAATAATATAATTATCTAAGATATTGTGAAGTGTTCAGATAGATTTTAATTAAACTTAAATTTGTCAATTGTCCGACTAGACCGTCGGGATGATAGAATTGTGTCGGTTTCAACTCGGACTGAAATAGTTTGACTTGATGTTATGTCTTATGTGTGTTATAGACTGATAGGGTTATATGTTATGTGTTTAGGTTATTATGTGTGTATATATATATATATATACATAATAGTATTATATTGTGATGATATTATTCTAATATTGGAGATCTATATTACTAATATTAGGTCTTCGGATAAAGCGATATAAATTGCGTAGCGGTAATCAACAATTCAGGCAAGTTTTTCTTAACTCTACTAAAAGTTGTTTCATTCGAATATGCTTATGGTTAATCATTGCTGATTGTCATGTAGAATTGTACTGTGTACATATTGCATGTATAAATCAGGTATGAAAGGCTGATCACCTTCATTACCATTTGGTTCAGATATATTTGTTCATGTTTAATACTTATTCAGTCAAAAGTTTGTTCGTGCTAGTTCTCAATTATATTGATGAATTATAGCCAACTTATTATTCAGACTCTTTCAATCATGATATATCCTTAAATAATATTTAAACTTGTTGGGCAACTTTCATGCTCACCCTTGTTATATCATGATAAACATTGCAGATAAGGCGAATGCATTCAGATACAGGAAAAGGTTAAAGCCAAGTTCAACTGGGGATAAAATGTGCATCTAATTTGTAATAGTATAGTTTGATAATAATGTTATGTGTTAGATAGTTTATGAATTATGTATAAGTTAAGGTTACTCGATTTTGGGAAAATAGTGTGTAAAGTGTATTGTATAAATAATTTATGTTTATATCTTCCGCAATAGTTATAGAATGATTGTACCAGATCCGTGGTGATTCGGGACCTGGATTTGAGGCTGTCAGAATGATGGATCACCATAGATCATCATAAAACAACTTTTAACACAAATATAAACACATAAACACAAAATCTTTCTTTGCATACAAGATCAAAGTTGAGTTAGGGTTTATACCTCTCTTGTCCAATCCTTGAGCCTTGATCTCCTTAACTGGTTTTGGTGATCTAAAGGCTTGGTTAGTGACTGAATCACTTGCTAAATTTGGAGGTTGGGTGAGAGAGAGAGAGAGAGTTTGTTGAGAGTAAGATAACAAATAAGCAAACTTTAGTAACTTTCTGTGACGCTCCCAAAATAGGTATACATCATCCATCTTGAGTAGCCAATACATGGTACAAAATTCAAATACAACTTAATTATACAACAGTCGTGTAAAGTACGACAAAATACATGCTGTGAGTTTTAATACAAATATTGCCTTCTAGACAATATCCACTCTTAGAATAAGTCCTCAATACATTTATTGTCACACTATTTAACAGAATAGTGAGGACTACTAGCTAACACTATCATCCATAACATCACTCTGCTTCTCACTCGTCCCAACTACGCTCTCATTTCACGAAGAGAACAAAGTGAAAGAAAGGGTGAGCTCAACTAGCCCAAAGAAGAAATATTATGACTAAGATAATGCGTAATAAATTATCATTAGTCCTCAACAATGTTAAACTAATAAAATACAATAGACATCAAGTTTAACTATACCGGAACAAGCAATCCATTAAAAGAGTCAAGTAGAGAATAAAATCTACTATCTTTTATGTTTTAAAAGGTTTTTATCACTTTTATCACGAGACTCGACAATAAATAATCCACATCATCCCCGCACTCTACTACCAAGGATATTTATTAGGGTCAATGACCACAAATTCCATGCAATACGGGCCAAGGATATTTGTGTATTCATCAATGGTCATGATCATGCCAACAACCGGCCATCAATGCACTACACGGCCAATGATGACTTTTATCACATCATTTGTAACATTACGGTTATGATTACAATCAATAATCCTCGGTCATAATCATACCAAATCCATCTATGCACTACAAATACAGATGACTTTAAAAAATATAAACATGAGGATGATGACAATGATATAAGAATTCAATAAAACAAGTTCAAGAATTAAGTTATTCAGGAACTAATAACGTCCAAATTGTCAACAGGATACTGCTTTGTAGAGTAAAATTCAAAAATGCTCAGAAGAATATTTCCATGAAAAATACTGGATGAAGCGCAAATATCAAGGATATTCCACTAATTTCAAGGAGTATAGAAGTCAAAATTTTAACCAACTGAGAATAATAAGGAATGGAATAACAATAGAAATCACCATGCATGCGGTATCAGATAGACAAAGGTTATTCTACAAGAATAATAATAATCTAAACGGTTCGTGAAAATCACACCGACAAGATGTTCCAAATGTAATAATAAAGAATGGAATAACAACAAAATCACCATGCATGCGGTATTTCGATGTAGGCGAGTTATTCCAATAGAATAATAAATACGAGAATAATAAAGATTTTAACCAGTCCTGGTGAAAACACACAGACATGGATATTCTAACGTAATAATAAAGACATAATAATAAAGACGGAACCAGGTCCGACGTAAAGCACAGACAGGATGTTCTAACGGAATAATAAAGATAAAATAATAGAAGAATGTCATCAAGTATAGGGTATTCTGCGTATACAGGTTATTCCAACAGAATAATAAGGAATGGAATAACAGAAGTTCTCTTCATGAATACAAAAGAATAATATCCCTTACCGTAAAAGAAATTGGATAAAGGAAAAAAAAGTTAGCAGACTTCTCTTCTTATTTCTCTCTATAACTTTCTCTCTCTAGAGTTCAGTGAATTCGTAAGAAAATAATGAAGGAATGAGCTTTTATTTATAGAAGAATGAATGAATAGTAACCAACCCATGATCGGTCCAGATTGATTTACTTTAATCGGACGGTCCATATTTAAAACAAAATCTTTTATATAAAATATAATATATTATATATATATATATATATATATATATATATATATTACATCAGTTCACTGGTGCATCGAATGATAATTTTACTGGACGAAATTATAGCCACGGATGGATGTTATACAGTAAGAAATTATATATATATATATATATATATATATATATAAAAAAAAAGTGCTTTCATCCATCAAAATCCACTAGCATATAAATCTATATACAAAATAAAGATACTTCCTCTCACCAACGCTACTTCCCTCTCCCCATAATTCAAACATATATATATATATATATATATATATATATATATATATAAAATCAAGTACTTTCTCCTAACTATTTTAATAATGGGTAAGTGGGGATCCAAATAATACACAAAATTCCAACAACAACTCCATAAAAATTCTTTCAATATTTTTAACAACATATATCATCAATATTATAATTCACAATATTAATCGACCAGGTCGTTCCCAGGAAAGAGGGGGCTTTCCAATAAGAATTTTTCCCTATTGGCGCGCAATTAGGTGACCAAACCTCTCCTTGGCATAACTTCTAGACATCGTTAACATTGTAAATTATAATATTAATAACTCCGTCATTTCAATTATTGATTTAATAATATAAAAATATCGACAATAATTGAATCAAATAACGTGAGATACTATGCAACAATTACTATAGCAATAATTGAACAAAACTAAGTGACTTCTCACGTAAGCATCAATAATCAATACCGGTAATGCTACTATGCAACCACGCCAGACATCTTTATTTCTTTACTACCGAGTAGTTCAACAAGATCAACCAGAAAACTTCCGCCGTTATTTCAATAAAATATTTTTGTCGTTTTCTCAATCCGACAATAATTCTGTTGTGGGGTCCACCAATGATTGTGCCGTCATACGAATATTTCCTGTTTAAAACGAATATTCCCCGACCAATCCAATATTATATAACAACTTGCATACTTTGTAAAAAATTATAATTATTACCCACAACTATAATATTATATCATAATATTCAAAAATGATAATTATAGAAAAATTCATCTTTATTCAAAAAGTTGGGGTCTTACAACCTCCCCTTCTTAAGAAATTTTGCCCTCGAAATTAGGGTACGTACCTGGTATATCAAAGAGGTAAGGATACCTTGACTTCATTTCAGATTCTAACTCCCAGGTCATTTCCTCAACATCGTGGTTTCTCCACAAAACTTTGACTTGAGGTATAACCTTGGAGCGTAGAATATGTTCCTTCTTATCCAATATTTGAATAGGAACCTCTTCATATGTTAAATCTTTCGCTATTTCATCCGGTTCTAACTCAATAATGTGGTTCAGGTCTTTCACATATTTACGTAACATGGATATGTGAAAAACGTTATGAACACGAGACATACTTAAGCGGAAAAGCGAGTCTATATAGCCACGCCTCCTACTCGATCGATGATTAAAAATGGGCCAATGGATCGAGGATTGAGCTTTCCTCTCTTTCCAAATCTTGTAATTCCTTTCCATGGAGCAACACGTAACAACACATGATCTCTTATATCGAATTCCACGTCCTTTCGATGAAGATCAGCATAACTCTTTTGTCGATCTTGTGAGATTTTTATACGTTGTCGGATCGTTTGAATCTTTTCCGTAGTCATACGTACGAACTCCGGTCCCAACAACGTTGCTTCACCCACCTCATCCCAGCATACTGGAGAACGACACTTTCTTTCATACAACGCCTCGAATGGAGCCATGCCAATACTTGCTTGATAACTGTTGTTGTAGGAAAACTCCACCAATGGTAAGAACTTGTCCCAACTTCCCTTGAAGTCAAGGACACAGAGTCCTAATAAATCTTCTAGAGTTTGAATAGTCCTCTCTGATTATCCGTCCGTTTGAGGATGATATGCCGAACTAAATTGTAAATCTGTGCCCATAGCTTTTTGCAAACTAACCCAAAATCGTGAAGTGAATCTTGGGTCTCGATTAGAAACTATGGATACTAGCATACCATGCAGTCTTACAATCTCGTTTATATACATACGAGCAAGATGATCAAGTGTATAAGTTTCTCGTATTGGTAAGAAATGAGCAGACTTGGTCAATCTATCAACAATGACCCAAATTGTATCTATGCCTTGAGAAACCTTGGGAAGACCAGTAACAAAATCCATGGTAATGTGCTCCCACTTCCATTCTAGAATTTCAAGTGGTTGCAATGGACCTTTTGGTACTTGATGCTCTGCCTTGACTCGTTGACAAGTTAGACACCTTGAGATAAACAACGCTATCTCTCTCTTCATATTGCACCACCAAAATGTATGACGAAGATCATGATACATTTTAGTACTCCCAGGATGGATTGCAAACGGTGTGTTGTGAGCCTCCATCATAATTTTATACTTTAACTCAGGATCGTTAGGAACACAAAGTCTGGAGTTGACTCGAAGTATTCCTTCATCATCGATTTTTGCTTCCGGCATAGAACCTTCTTGCACTTTCTTCCTCATACGCATAAACTCCAGGTCTGTAGTTTGAGCAGCTTTAACTTTATCTATTAAAGTCGGTTCTACTCATATAGTCGCCATCATCACGTGGGTCCCTGGAGTCTTTATGTCTATCTCCATTCTTTGCAAGTCACACAAAATGGGCCTTTGCATTGACAATATCGCACTCGTACCCGCATATGATATTCTACTCAATCGTCACTACACGTTTTGCTTTTCGGGATGGTATTGGATGGTATGATCATAATCTTTCAATAGTTCAAGCCAACGTTGTTGTCGCATGTTGAGTTCCTTTTGAGTGAAGAAATATTTGAGGCTTTTATGATCCGTAAAGATCTCCACTTTCTCCCCATACAAGTAATGCCTCCAAATCTTTAGTGCGAAAACAACAGCTGCCAACTCTAGATCATGAGTAGGATAATTCATCTCATATTCTTTGAGTTGTCGAGAGGCATAGGCTATGACTTTCCCATGTTGAATGAGAACACATCCTAACCCTTTGCCTGAAGGATCACTATATATGATAAATCCCTCCGAGCCAGATGGTATTGTCAGAACAGGTGCTAAAATGAGTCTTCTCTTGAGTTCTTGGAAACTCTTCTCATATTCCTCGCTCCAACCGAACTTTGTATCTTTCCGAGTCAGTTGAGTTAGTGGAGTAGCAATTCGAGAAAATCCTTCCACGAATCTCCGATAATAACCAGCTAAACCGAGAAAGCTACGTACTTCGGTCAGTGATTTAGGTTGCTCTCAGCTTTGAATAGCTTCAATCTTTGCTGGGTCAACAGATATCCCATGACTTGCTACCACGTGCCCAAGGAATGCCACTTCCTCAAGCCAGAACTCGCATTTCTTTAACTTGGCATAAAGCTTATATTCACGAAGCTTTTGGAGTATCAGCCTCAAATGTTGCTCATGATCTTCACGGGTTTTGGAATATATGAGGATGTCATCAATAAAGACGACCACAAAGTGATCCAAATATTCCTTAAATACTCGGTTCATCATATCCATGAAGGCAGCAGGAACATTAGTCAATCCAAAGGACATGACTAGGAATTCATAGTGCCGTCTGAGGGAGTTCTGAAAGCTGTCTTTGGAATGTCATCGGTTCTAATCTTCAATTGGTGATATCCTAACGAAGATCAATCTTTGAAAAGAATTTGGCGCCTTGAAACCGGTCAAACATGTCATCAATACGTGGCAATGGGTACCTATTTTTTTGATGGTGACGTGATTCAACTCCGATATAATCAATACAAAAATCGCGATACTCCCATCTTTCTTTTTCACGAATAGAAATGAGAGCACCCCAAGGAGAAGTACTAGGGCGAATAACGCCAATGTCTAACAATTCCTACAGTTGGATCTTTAACTCCTGAAGTTCAATAGGAGCCATTCGATATGGGGATTTGGAAATGGGTTTTGTATCGGGTTCAAGATCGATACAAAATTCAATTTCACGCTCTGGAGGTAGGCCAGGAAGTTCTTCAGGGAATACATCAGGAAATTCATTAACAATAGAAATATCATTCAAAACTGACGCATTTTTGTTTAGATCTGTGACACGAGCTAAGAAAGCTTGACATCCGTTTTTCAATAAACGAATAGCTTTATGGCTTGAGATGATAGTGATTGATTTTAATGGTTTGGTTGCTTGAATTCACATAATAGGTTGGTTAGGAATATGAAAGCTAACAACCTTACGAAAACAATTAATTTTTGAATGAGGAGTAGTTAACCAATCAATCCCTAGAATTACATCAAATGCAAGTATTTTCAATGAAATAAGATCGACAGGTAACATGCGGGTTCCGATTTGAACTAAACAAGACTTATAAACCGTGGAGGTAATGAAGGTTTCTCCCAACGGAGTTTTAACAGATAAATCAAAGTCCAATCTCTCCGGAGTCAAATTTAAACATTGAGCGCAAGTAGGAGAAATGAAAGAGTGGGTAGAACCAGTATCGAATAAAGTATAAACTTCGCTAGAGTTTATGATAAGCTTACCCGTGATGACCTCGTTCGGGTTCCTTACTTTCTGAGAGGTCACAACAAACGCTCTCCCTTGCACTACCGGCTTTGACTTTTCTGAGACGGCCTTTGGTGCTTCCATCCTAGCTGAACTTATTTTCGGTGAACGACAAAATCGAGCTAGGTGACCTTCTCTTCCACAATTATAACATGCTTTGGGCTGAGATCGCTAGCTTTGGACCGATGTGTCCTCCCCCACATTTGAAGCATATAATAGGTGGTCGTTCTCCTTCCTTCACAACGGGTGCTGGTGCTGACGTCTTTCCATCATTATTGAATCTCCTCTTCTTGAAATGTCCATTCTTACTGTTTTGTCCTTGATTACCACCGAAGTGGTTACCATTTCTGGCCTATTGATTCCCTCCACGCTTGTTGTCACCGCTTCGATGACCGTTCTCACTGGTATTATCATTTTGCCTGTTGCTCTCTTTTGGTTGGGTTGACTCATTATCACGCTCCAATAACTGAGCCCTACTAACAACATCTGAATACAAACATAGTTAATGAGATATAAGATATTGACGTATCTCAGGTTTCAAACCTCTTAAAAACATTCGTGTCATTCTCTCCTCATTATCAACCAAATGGGACGCAAATCGGGACAACTCGGCAAACTTGGCTTCGTACTGCGACACGGTCATGTTATTTTGCTCCAACTTGATGAACTCTACCTCTTTCATGTGACGAATACTTTCGGTAAAGTACTTGTCGTTGAACAGTTCCTGAAACTTCTCCCAAGACATCTTCAGTGCGGCAGGTTGAGTACGTTTTACAGATTCCCACCAGTAATCTGCCTCTGCACGCAACATGAAGGTGGCAAAGGGAACCTTTTGCTCCTCTGAGCATCCCAAGACATCAAATATCTTGTTGATCTATTTAATCCACGTTTCCTCCTTAAGTGGTTTTGGCTCTCCAAAGAACTCCGGTGGTCCCAGTTCCTCAAACTGCTTGGCGGTGACCATCCGAGAGTTGCCAGTGCTTCCACCTGCATTTTGGACAGGAGCCGCTCTCGCCTGTTGTTGCATGAATTACATGAAGCCTCGGAACATTCCATTGTTCATCATTTGGTCAGTGTTATTGTTTGCCTAAGGATTGTCGCCTTCCTGATGTACATTATCCTGACTATTGATCTGTGGAGACTCAACGGTCTCCTGTGCTCCATTGATGTTCTCAACATTCTCGGATGCCATTTTCAGATACTACCACAAAACAAGGGTTAATAAATGTATCACATATTATCCCTATACTCTGACCAACCAATTAAATAACAAATAAACTTAGGTAGGTCATACTAGCGAAAGAATTCCCCGTCTCTCCCCTCCTAGTTCTTATCTCACATCTTAGCCAGGGATCATATCCCTAAGCTTTGATACCAACTGTGACGCCCCCAAAATAGGTATACATCACCCATCTTGAGTCGCCAATATATGGTATAAAATACAAATACAACTTAATTATACAACAGTCGTGTAAAGTACGACAAAATACATGCTGTGAGTTTTAATACAAATATTGCCTTCTAGACATATCCACTCTCAGAATAAGTCCTCAATACATTTATTGTCACACTATTTAACAGAATAGTGAGGACTACTATCTAACACTATCATCTAGAACATCACTCCGTTCCCCGACTTGTCCCAGCTACGTTCTCCTTTCCTGAAGAGAACAGTGAAAGAAAGGGTGAGCTCAACTAGCCCAGCAAGAAATATTATGACTAAGATAATGCAGAATAAATTATCATTAGTCCTCAACAATGTTAAACTGATAAAATACAATAAACATCAAGTTTAACTGCAGCGGAACAAGCAATCCATTAAAAGAGTCAAGTAGAGAATAAAATCTACTATCTTTTGTGTTTTAAAAGGTTTTTCATCACTTTTATCACTGAGAATTAGCTTAATAAATAATCCACATCATCCCTGCACTACGGCCAAGGATATTCATTAGGGTCACGACCACAAATTCCATGCACTACGGGCCAAGGATATTTGTGTATTCATCAATGGTCATGATCATGCCAACAACTGTCCATCAATGCACTACGGGCCAATGATGACTTTTATCACATCATTTGTAACATTACGGTTATGATTACACCGAATAATCCCTGGTCATAATCATACCAAATCCATCTATGCACTACAGGCCACAGATGACTTTAAAAAAATATAAACATGAGGATGATGACAATGATATAAGAATTCAATAAAACAAGTTCAAGAATTAAGTTATTCAGGAACTAATAACGTCCAAATTGTCAACATGATACTGCTTTGTAGAGTAAAATTCAAAAATGCTCAGAAGAATATTTCCATGAAAAATATCGGATGAAGCGCAAAATATCAAGGATATTCCACTAATTTCAAGGAGTATAGAAGTCAAAATTTTAACCAACCGAGAATAATAAGGAATGGAATAACAACAGAAATCACCATGCATGCGGTATTTCGATGACAAAGTTATTCCAATGAATAATAATAATCGGAACCAGTCGGTGAAAATCACAATCAAGCAGATGTTGCAATAGAATAATAAAGAATGGAATAAAAAACATAAATCACCATGCATGCGGTACTTCGCATAGACAGGTTATTCCAATAGAATAATAAATAAAGAATAATAAAGATTTTAACCAGTCCTGTAAAAAACACATGATACATGATATTCTAACAGAATAATAAAGACGGAACCAGGTCCGACGTAAAGCATGGACATGATGTTCCAATGGAATAATAAAGACAGAATAATAGAAGAATGTCACCAAGTATAGGGTATTCTGCGTATACAGGTTATTCCAACAGAATAATAAGGAATGGAATAACAGAAGTTCTCTTTATGAATACAAAAGAATAATATCCCTTACCGTAAAAGAAACTGGATAAATGAAAAGAAAGTTAGCAGACTTCTCTTCTTATTTCTCTCTATAACTTTCTCTCTCTAGAGTTCAGTGAATTCGTAAGAAAATAATGAAGGAATGAGCTTCTATTTATAGAAGAATGGAATGAATAGTAACCAACCTATGACCGGTCCAGATTGATTTACTTTAATCGGACGGTCCATATTTAAAGCAAAATCTTTTATATAAAATATAAAATATAATATATATATATATTATATATATATAGCATCAGTTCATTGGTGCATCGAATGATAATTTTACGGACGAAATTATAGCTGCCACGGATGTTATGCGTAAGAATTTGATTACTAACATCAAGTAAAACAAAAATAAAATAATATATATATATATATATATATATATATATATATATATATATATATATATATAAGCACATGCTTGATTGAATTCTTAGCTCCCACCCGACAACTCTTACAATTTTGATGACTTTTGATTCCACCATAATCCATTATCATATATATATATATATATATATATATATATATATATATATATATATATAAAAATAAAAGTGCTTTCATCCATCAAAATCCACTAGCATATAAATCTATATACAAAATAAAGATACTTCCCTCACCAACGCTACTTCCCTCTCCCATAATTCAAACATATATATATATATATATATATATATATATATATATATATATATATATATAAACTGAAGTACTTTCTCCTAACTATTTTAATAATGGGTAAGTGGGGATCCAAATAATACACAAAATTACAACAACTACTCCATAAAAATTCTTTCAATATTTTTAACAACATATATCATCAATATTATAATTCACAATATTAATCGACCAGGTCGTTCCCAGGAAAGAGGGGGCTTTCCAATTAGGATTTCTCCCTATTGGCGCGCAATTAGGTGACCAAACCTCTCCTTGGCAGAACTTCTAGACATCGTTAACATTGTAAATTATAATATTAATAAATCCGTCATTTCAATTATTGATTTAATAATATAAAAATATCGACAATAATTGAATCAAATAACGTGAGATACTATGCAACAATTACTATAGCAATAATTGAACAAAACTAAGTGACTTCTCACGTAAGCATCAATAATCAATACCGTAGCTACTACTATAACCACGCCAGACATTCGTACTTTTTACTACCGAGTAGTTCAACAGTATCAACGGTAAAACTTCCGCAGTTATTTCAATAAAATATTTTTGTCGTTTTCTCAATCTGACAATAATTCTGTTGTGGGGTCCACCAATGATTGTGCTGTTGTACGAATATTTCCTGTTTAAAACGAATATTCTCCGACCAATCGAATATTATATAACAACTTGCATACTTTGCAAAAAATTATAATTATTACCTACAACTATAATATTATATCATAATATTCAAAAATGATAATTATAGAAAAATTCATCTTTATTCAAAAAGTTGGGGTCTTACACTTTCTCTCTCTTAATCTTTTATAATCATTAGATGCAATGTTTACAAGTATGTTAGGTGTCCATTTGGATAAGATTGGAGCTGATTTCTAACACATGGGATAATTCTTTAGTGATGACTCACTAGATCTTGCAAATCTTTTAACTTAAAAGCTAAGTAAAGGGTATTTTGGACTTTGTACATGTAATTTTAATGGCATACATGGAATTTACCAAACCCTTAAGGTTTAACCTTGAGTTTTTAACCCTAAGATTTTACAACTTTAACTTCTAGGATTTTCTAGATTAGGTTTTTTAAAATAGAAAATTAAGATTTCTAAAATATAATTAGTGTTTCCTAATTAAATTAAAGGTTACTAAACACATTAAAGTTTACTAATCACTTTAGGGCTTATTAATTAGGATTAGGGTTTCCTAATTAGGGTTTAGGATTTTCGAATTAATAATTAGGGTTTCCCGGCTTTCGATTAGGGTTCCTAACTATGTGTTAGGGTTTCTAATCTTAAGACTTGGGTTTCCAATCCCTTATAAGGGTTTACAAATATTGTACCCTACCCGACCAATCATTGATCAACATTCTATATAGTACAATCACGTTCATATCAATATAATTATTTTAATTATATTTTCTATCAAATCCCTATCTAGAAATTAGGGTTAATATTTCTATAGCTATTAAGCACAACTCTACTCTATTTTCTCAGTCAATACACCAACTGACCAATTCTCAAGACTTTTATCACAGATACACAATACAATATTAATATTCAATGTCAATATTAAATAAAAACAAAATTTATTCATAAATTTTGGATTATTCGAAATCCCGGGTTATTACATTCACCCCTCCCTAAAAGGATTCCATCCTCGGAATCACCGCTTTCTTATTCTCTACAATATTTTAAAGTTGTATCATCAATTCATTTTTATCAACACAATATTAATTTATGTTTCAAATTCTAACCTGTGACTTGGATCTTATAAAAGAAAACAAATCACAGCAATATCTAACTCGTATTTCTCGCGTAACTTAATTTTTAAGCGAAATCATTACATGTCGCCTCCTTATGGGCAGCTGCTACATTTGGAACTGTCATACTAAAAGTGAATAATGTTGGTCTTCTCTGCTGAGCTGATTCTTTAATTGCCAGGGTTTTGTTACCGGGTCCCTTGTTAGCAATCCACTTCTTCCTATTCCTTTTTGGACAATTCCGGACCAGATGATTCGTCGATCTACACGCAAAATATCCTTGTATCTTCTTCAAATTAGGACAATCTGGAGACATGTGTCCCTCATGGCCACAATTGAAACAGACTCCTTTTTTCTTCAAACAACCTCCTTGATGACGCTTCTCACAAACTACACACAACACACCTTTCTTCGTAATCTTTTTTGGATTATTTCCTGAATTAACATTATCATCCCTCTTACGTTTATTAAAATCCCTACCTCCATTACCCCCTATAATATTATTTCCTTTATCCTCCTTTCTTTGTTCTTGACTATTCTTTAATACAGCTTCAATTTATCCCTCAACGATAATGGCTTTTTCTAATAAAGTTGAAAATGAATTAATTTGTAGCACATCTAACTTCTCGAGTACCAACGATTTCAATCCGTTCCTAAAACATTGAGCTTTAAGCTCCTCAGTGTCCACTCGATGTGGAGAAAATTTTGCTAACTCATTGAACTTGAAAAAATATTCTGCCATTGACATATTTCTTTACTTTAGATTCACAAATTGTTCTTCCATATTTCTCTTTAGACCTCCCTTCCTTGGCAGCATTATCTGATAAAAATCTTACATTAATTCTCTTTCTCTACACAGATTCTTATTAATAACACAATAAGAATGAAAAATTTCTCATATAATCATATATTTATTGAAATAGCACCCAATACATTTAGCACTTAACACATATATAACAATATCCCTTTTTAAATAATATCGGGATTAACAACACAACTTTAAATAAAAGTTGCAATTCTTCTTCCACTCCCTTCAACATTCTTCTTCTTATCGGGACACTTATTGAATCCATGACCCGTACACCCACATGAAAAACACTTCCTCATATTTGGCTTAGGACAATGTTGGAAAACATGTCCTTCCTGCTTATAATTGAAGCACACATTCTTTCACATCATGCATTCTCCCAAGTGAGTCTTTCCACACTTGCTACAGACCTTCTTCTTTTTTGAGTTTGAATTTTTAGAGTTATCACTATTATGATCCCTCTTTCTCTTATTCTTGCACTTCTGCTTGACTGTTCCGTCAGACGATCCACCACCTTCAATCTTCATCTTATCCACCTGCACCTTCAACTCATTCCTTTCTTCAGTCATCTCGCGTAATGCTCCGTCTTCCATAAGTCCTCCAAGAGAAATACTTTACTCCGGAGTTCCTGGACTTCTGCAGATACTTGATCCTTCTCTTCAACTTTAGTCTTACTCTCTTTCTCCACCTTAGCTTCTTCGGACTCATCCTCCTCATCACTACTCAGATACATCTCGGGATAATCATCATGATCACTCCCAAGATTGACCATAGGTTCTTCTTTTCCCACCTATTCAACTGTCTCGCTTTGCGCTGGCACCTCGGCTACTGGCACTGGTGCAACAACCGCTAGCACTTCTGCACTCATTTCATATTCTCCCGATATCCTACAATCAGTTTAAATAACTTTATTACTACTTCTTCAATACAAACTTCTCACACTATGTGTTCACATATCTCACTATCGATATATTTCGGTAGTCCCTGACTTAGTACTCTAAATGAGTATTTTCTATTTCGCTTATGGTTTTAATCCTAGGGTTTTCCCCAACCCACTTAAGGTTTATAACCTATAGCTCTGCTACCAACTTGTGAAACCTTGGTCATTACAGCTTTGATACCAACCTTTGACGCCCCCAAATCCGGGTTACCTGACTCCCGAGTTTGGTGCTCACGATCCACAATATAAATAACATCTAACTACCCATTTAATTATGAATAGACATATAAACCATATTAACTGATAAAGTTAATACATTAAATCCTGTGTTATCTAACCTTTGTATTACAAACATACCCTTTAGATATACAAAAAGGGTTTACAAATACAACATAATATATACGTTAAACACAACTATCACAGCATATCACCTTTGCCTTTTATCTTCACAGCTCCTCTGGCTTTTTCATCCCTAGCTGAATTGTTTTATTTAGCAAGGGTGAGCAACAAATTTGCCCCGCAAGTTAAGATATACAATAAATGTATAAGGATCAAGATAACAAACTATCTAATTCGATAGAATGACTCCAAAGTTCGGGGAACGTTGAAATAGCTGAATAATTTGTTCATCTCTAACTAATCTTCTCGCAACCTATGCAACAAATTAACGAAAGTATACAATGCTTTCGAAGTTTCTAAGATATTCTAATGAATAATCAAGAATGAATTCTACACAATAGTAAAGTGGAATGTTTTCCAGATTTATGTTGAGTGATCACACAAGATCTAGAACTTCTCTTTTCGGGTAGATATCAAAGATTTACTTTGATATATACTCAGGTGTATCAAATAACCATAAAGATTAAATCGTACCCCTCTGCAAGTATAACAAGTGATCAACTTTATTATACCCTTATATTATGCATAATACTTAAGTCACGCGCAGAGGCTGAATTTACGACCAATAAAATGTTCCCTTTGTATAAAAGGTTGTTCTTCTCAGTCTTTGAATCAAAATTTAATTTAACAACGAAATATAATGATTTCAATTTTTAATCACTTCTCTTCTCTTCTCTTCTCAAACCTATCAAGTTTTATTTTTCGATCTAGCTGAAACAATTGGCATCGATCTATCAATAATAATTGAATTCTATTCTCTTCTCTTCTCAAACCTATCAAGTTTTATTTTTCGATCTAGCCGAAACAATTAGCATCGATCTATCAATAATAATTAAATTCTTTTCTCTTCTCTTCTCAAACCTATCAAGTTTTATTTTTCGATCTAGCCGAAATAATTGGCATCGATCTATCAATAATAATTGAATTTTCTTCTCTTCTCTTCTCGAACCTATCAAGTTCTAACAAATGTTCGTCTAGCCAAAATAATTAGCTAAGACATGTTTCGATATGATTAAACAATAGACAGGATCTAACTGTACTATTTGAAATCAATAATAGCTCCTACGTATGTGAATATCCAACAACAGTTATTCTACAAGTATATTATTGCCTCTTTTTTAGTTCTAAGAAAAGAGCTCTAACTCATGCAAGCATGCATGTGTCAATAAGCAATACAGAGTAAGTCGAGTATCGATCCACGGAGAAAGATGTCTAAATTAAACTATTATGCATCAACTAAATCACTATTTTTATAAGCTTAAACTAATGCTTATAATTGTGAATTAATCTAAATGCAAAGAATAACTAAAATAAGAATAATAATGTAATAGATCAAATCTGGAAATAATGGGATCCTAACTTCATTTAATAGTTCACCTAATTACCACCATTATGCAAGATTATTCACATATCACAAGAAATTAGCCAAGAGCACTAATGTAGACATAACCATTTTTAATGTATTATGACTTACTTACATAACATCCACATGCAATAGACAGCATGTAATCATCAATAAAACCAACCTCACTATATTTCTATGTGAAATTGCAACAATATTGAATTTAAGCACAAGCCCTTATATAACTCATACGGTGAAACATTATATATCTATCTGGTTCACGAAATACAAAGCTAAGAAAAATAGCCCCATATACACATGCTATCATGATTACAACCATACTTGCATGTTATTTTTCAATTCCATACAAGCACATAAAACGAATGCTGATCAATCATTCATGCATTCAAAATAACCATAATAAAAATTCCTGATAATACGCAAACAGTCCAACAATCAAGCAATCAATTAGACTACATATTAAAATCCGTTAGAATCCCATAATGAAGTTTAGTTCATCGCTGAACCGAAAGCCATTATGGGATCAAAGCTACGCATGGGAAATAAATAAACAATTGAAAGAGAAAAGATAGAATCGATCAAACCCAATTTCTGATTACAATCCAAACGTAATGTTCAAATCCTCACTAATATCCAGCAACATAAAAGTAGTTCATCAACAATGATTGAAATCCAAAGAAGGAGAAATTAATAAGTTTATGCTTGGTTCATCAATGGAAATCTCTCATAGTGTAAACCCTAGTTCTCTTCTGAAAAACAAGTAAAAACTAATGATAATCGCGTCTGGTACCAACCAGAATTGTTTTAACCAACCAAAACTCTTACAATTTAAAAATTAAAATAAAATTAATTAGTAGCTATAGATGTCGCGCGCGGGCGCGCGAGTTCCCTTTGCAATCATCGTGCGGGCGCGCGTGTTCAAAATCTGTTCAGTCAGGGTGATTGCGCGGGCACGCGTCCTTTAGCCTTTATAGCCGCGCGTCTTCTGCACTTTGAATTCTGAGCTCTGCTGCTGCTACTGCTTCTGTAACCAGCTACTGATTCTTTGACATGCCACTCTTCCTTCATCCATCCTCAGTTGCATATCTCCAATTGTTCCTCGCGTCATGATTCCATTAGCCTCATGCCAACTACCATCACCAAGCTATGCCATTTCCTGCACTTTTACACCAAAGGAGTTCTCAATACATGCAATGCAAAATATCATGAAGTGCAACTAAAAACACACTAAAATGTACTTAAGATAGGCATAGTTCTCGTGAATTGATATCCAATAAGTAGGTATAAAACCCACTTATCAAATACCCCCAAACTTGAACTATTACTTTCCCTCAAGTAATGCATACTAATAAACACTGAAAATGCAACTACATGCTATGCAACTATACCATGATGCAACTAGTCTCACATTGCTCCAGCTATAATAGAATTTCAGTCCAAAATGCTACAACGAATTATCCAGATTCGAGAATACAAATTCAAACCAAACTATAGGCATAATATTATACACTCAAATAATTCATATATGCTATAAAAATGCTGTGTGTGTATTGTGTTCACCAAAACTTGATTGAAGCAAAGAATACACATGTTAAACTGCTCCAAATAGAAAATTATAGTCTAAATCAAATTCATGTAAACTTATGCAACAAAGACTATTCCAACATATCAAAACAAACTAAGGTTCAACAATGGGTTTAAAATGCTTTATTCTTACTCACGAGGACGATTCTCACTCTTTCCCGTGGTGTTTATTTCTTTTTTTTATACAGCGAGTGCGTTTTACGCTCCATCTCAGACCTTCCAAGAGTCATTCATTTAGCTCAAGAAGGTTTCAAGATAACTTATATATATATATATATATAGCCTACCCATGTGTTCCCACAGTTTGATTATCAATGTTTTGTACAGTCCAAGTCCAATTTCAACATATTTCTCTTTTTAAAACAACATTTCCTATTAAGCAATGCAACACATCATTCTTAAGCCTACAAGTAATTGTGAACACGGCAGTGCAAACTGAAAGCATTTAGACAGTATCATGAATTACATCATGTAAAACATTATATCTAAGCTTATGTTATCCAAAATACTCAACAATCCTTTAAAATTCACATTCATCATAGGCTAGACAAAATTTCCATAAAGCTAGAACTGTGAGACATGCAACTAAACATATACTAACACAAATAATGATGACTAAAAATAGAATAATATAACATGCAATTATTATCTAACACATAAACATGAAACTTTAAACTTTAAACTAAACATGCAACTTTAAATAAACATGCAAATACTATATGCAACTACACTACTACCCCATTACCCCCAAACTTATAATATTCATTGTCCTAATGAATGAAGGAAAAGGGTTACAGAAAACTCCCCTAGTGCTCAGCTGTACCACCCTCTTCGGGTGGTGACTCTGGTGGTGGATATGGCACGGCTGTCCCGAACTATGGCCACTCAAGCATGGTCCGTTGCTGTACAAATGCCTCCACCAATGAGCTTGTCAGACCTGTGGCAAATGCTACGAAGTTATCGTACTTCGAGTCAACCTTGCGCTCCAACCTTCAGAGTTGTCAATCCCCCATAGTAGCATTTGCTTAAGCCGACGTTCCCGCTTCAGTTTTGTGTGTGGGCTGTGGTGGAGGCACTTGGGATGTGGGTCGAATGATGAAGCCTTTTCCTCGCGGGTGTGGTGCACCTCCTGCCCAATCCTCGAATTTCGCAATGGTTGCATGAGTGATATCTTGGCTCGGGTTTTGCATTTGCTCATTATCCCAATGACATCCTTGATGAGCACACATCATAACTACAACTGACGCATGTGGAATACTCCCCGTAGTGCTTCCCCGCAGATAACACGACATATTTTGATGAATCAGATAGCCCACATTAATGTATTTGCCTGTGATTATGCCCCAAAGAATGATTTCCCTCTCCACTGTGATTTCATGCTGATGAGACGACGGAACTAGCTTGGCACATATAAATAAATTACATGCCTTCGCATACCGATTCAAGGCTGAGGCTGGGAATATGCAAGGCTGATTCGTGCCGGCCTTATAAGTCCACTTCGTTCCTAGGACGCACAACTCAGTAATAACCATTTCCAGATCCGTTTCTAAATATGCACCTTCTACCCAATTTTCAGTCCCAGTTGGTGGTGTGTCAGTTATCTTGAAAACTGCTTTGATGGCGGGAGGTTAAAAATCGACTTGAAATCCTCGAACCACGGATAACCCACTCATTGTGTCTTTAGCATTAGCATAAAATTCTCAGACTATACTCATCAGAACATGCATAGGAGTGGAAGTGAATCCAAACCATCCCCTTTCTTGAATCATATTCCATAACTGACCATCTTGCCTCTCAGGTTTGAAACCACACTCCTTTACAAACGTCTTTACCATAATTCTGTAATACTCTGTTTGGGCTGCCAGACTCAAAAATTTGGTATGATCCACAACATCTTCCCCTTGACTGCTAGAGGAAGACGATGACGAAGAAGAAGAAAAGCGAGCTCTTTTAGGACCCATTTGAAATTGATTGAGAAAGATGAACACTTGTTGATGAACTGATAACTCCCAAACTGAATTGCATGCCCAATCTGAAACCCTAGCTTAATACTACAGATATTAATCATGGGTAGAGGATGAACGTGGGTTTGAGCACCAAAGCAACAATCACGTAATGGAGAGAAAAGTTATGGCTTAGGTTGTAACTGCCTAGAAATGATGAGACGTGCGTATTGAGGAGAGCAAGAGAATACGCCTTCTGTTATTTCAATTGAAATCCAAATAAGTTACAACCTATTTTAAAACCAAATTTATTTTTCAAATCCCGGTTCCAGGCGCGGTCATGCGCGTTTCCAAGGCATATATGGCACGGGCGCGTGAATGACTTATTCTACTCAGACTCCCTTGCCGCACGGGGGCACGCTTTCTCAAGCATGTCCATGCGCGGCCGCGCGAGTCTGCATCCTACACTATTAGTTTTCATTCTTAATGCTGTAAGGCAGTACTGCATTCACTCCAAGATACCTGCATAGACATCAATAAACACTGTCAAGGCATGAATTACTGAGTAAACATGAGTGTCTAACTTAATACGATAGTTGTAATGCTATGCACACCCATACTCATATCCAAATTCAGCTACTAGAATATTTATGCAGAGCTAATCTGACTATCACAATTAAAAATACAAATGAACTACAAATATAATCTAAACTGAATAAAAAAAATAAAGATAGAAATAATGGGTTGCCTCCCATCAAGCGCTGGTTATAGTCAATTAGCTTGATTGTCTCTGAATCTTATGTCGAAGAAAGAATTGAGGTGACTTTTTGTCTGTCCACCTCGCCACCAAAGTAATGCTTTAATCGCTGCCCATTCACTTTAAAAGGCTTCCGGGAATTTATCGAACACTTCTATCGCTCCATGTGGGAAGACATTCTTTGCTGTAAATGGCCCTGACCATCTTGATTTCAACTTCCCAGGAAAAAGTTTAAGTTTAGAGTTAAAAAGAAAAACTCTTTGTCCGGATTCAAATGTTCTCTCTATGATCTTGCGATCATGCCATTTCTTCACCTTCTCCTTATACAACTTTGAATTTTCACATGCCTGTAATCGATCGGAATTCATCCAACTCATTGAGTTGGAGTAGGCGTTTCTCCCCCACATCTTTCAAATCAAAATTGAGCTTCCGAATAGCCCAATATGCCTTATGCTCTAGCTCCATAGGAAGGTGACAGGCTTTTCCATAAACATGTGAAAAGGTAACATGCCCAATGGAGTTTTGTATGCGGTCCTATATGCCCACACAGCATCATCCAGCTTTAGAGACCAGTCCTTCCTCGTGGGATTCACAACTTTTTCAAGGATTCTTTTGACTTCTCGATTTGACACTTCAGCTTGGCCATTCGTTTGTGGGTGATAAGTTGTAGTAATACGATGGGTCACCCCATACTTGGCCAACAAAGCTGTAAACTGCCTGTTGAAAAAATGACTGCCTTCATCACTAATGATGGCTCTAGGAGTCCCAAACCTCGTGAAGATACTTCTATGTAAAAACTTGAGGACTACTTTGGCATCATTTGTCGGAAGAGCTGCCACTTATACCCATTTTGACACGTAATCCACTGCGAGCAAGATGTAGAGATTTCCACAAGAAGAAAGAAAAGGTCCCATGAAATTAATCCCCCACACATCAAAAATTTCTACTTTGAGGATCTTATTCAACGATATTTCATTTCTTTTTGATATGTTTCCCACTTGCTGACATCTATCACACCTCTGGACGAAACTGTATGCATCCTTAAAAATTGTCGGCCAGTAAAATCCCGCTTGTAGTACTCTAGCCGTTGTTCGTTCTCCACCATAGTGACCCCCATACATAGAAGAATGATAATCCTGCAAAATCCTCTCGGTCTCGCTATACGAGATACACCTTCTTATCATTTGATCAGCACACTATTTAAACAAATAAGGCTCATCCCATATATACCATTTGACATCCTGCAGAATTTTTTTCTTTTGATAGCCCACCAAGTCAGAAGGTACCATCTTACTCACCAAATAGTTCGCGTAGTCTGCAAACCATGGCACTTCCCTTTTCACCAGAAACAACTGCTCATCTGGAAAGGATTCATTAATTACAACTTTATCGTTTGCTTCCCTTTCTAGATTCTCTAGTCACGATAAGTGGTCTGCCACTTGGTTTTCAGTGCCCTTTTTGTCCTTGATCTCAAAATCAAATTCCTGCAGTAATAAAATCCATCTGATCAACCGAGGTTTAGCATCCTTCTTTGCCACTAAATGTCAAATTACCGCGTGATCCGTGTATACTATCACCTTTGTGCCAATCAGATATGCTCGAAATTTATCAAAGGCATACACCACTATCAATAACTCTATCTCTGTGGTGGTGTAGTTCAACTGTGCATCTGTAAGGGTCTTGTTGGCGTAATAGATCACGTGAAACATCTTTTCCTTCCTCTGCCCCAAAACAGCCCCTACGGCATAATCACTGGCATCACATATCAGCTCAAATGGCAAATCACAATCTGGTGCAGTAATAACTGGTGCCGACGTTAATTTCCCCTTTAAGTGCTCAAATGCCGACACACAAGACTCATCAAAATTAAACTGCGCATCCTTCTCCAATAAACTGTATAGTGGTTAGTTATCTTGGAGAAGTCCTTGATGAATCTACGCTAGAAACTTGCATGTCCCAAAAAACTGCGAACACCTTTTACTGAAGTAGGTGGTGGCAAGTTCTCTATAGTGTTTAGTTTAGCCCTATCCACCTCGAGTCCCTTCTTCAAAACTTTGTGCCCCAGTATGATTCCTTCTTGTACCATGAAATGGCACTTTTCCCAGTTCAGCACTAAATTTGTCTCAACACACCTCTTCAAAACCATCACCAAATTCTCAAGGCATAAATCAAACGAGTCCCCTAAGACTAAAAAGTCATCCATAAATACCTCCACATTCTGCTCCACCATATCCAAAAATATAGCCATCATGCATCTCTGAAAGGTGGCTGGAGCATTGCATAACCCGAAAGACATCCTCCTGAAAGCAAAAGTGCCGTATGGACATGTGAAGGTTGTTTTTTCCTGATCTTCTGGAGCTATCACAATTTGATTGTAGCCCGAATATCCATCCAGAAGGCAATAATACTCATGACCTGCATGAACGGTAGTGGAAAATGATATTTCCTTGTAGATTTGTTGAGCCTGCGGTAGTCCATGTAGACTCTCCACTCCGTTACTGTTCGTGTTGGAATCAACTCATTATTATCATTAGTCATGACGGTCATACCACCCTTCTTCGGTACACACTACACTGGGCTCACCCATAAGCTGTCTAAAATTGGATAGATTATGCCTGCATCCAGCCATTTCAGTACATCTTTCTTGACCACTTCTTTTATTATCGGATTAAGCCTTCTTTGCTGCTCCACCGACGGCTTACTATCATCTTCCAACAAGATCTTATGCATGCAAAAAGAAGGGTTGATCCCTTTGATATCTGTTATGGTCCATCCGATAGCTGATTTGAACTCTCTAAGCACTCATAGCAGTTTTTCTTCATGAAAAGATGTTAGTGCAGAAGAAATAATCACAGGTAGCTTTGAATCTTTGTTTAAAAATGCATACCTGAGATGATCTGGAAGTGGTTTTAATTTATGTTCTGGAGGTGTCTCAAGAGATGGCATTAATTTTACCGATGTCTCTCCAGCTTTCGTCAATGGCTCGACAGGTGTTCTGAATTTTCTGAATTATGGAGTGGTATCAAGATATTGCACAAGTTCATTGAATTGCTCATCCTCCAATTCAGAATTTTCAGTAATGACACTCCTCAATGGTTCATAATCCACCATACTCTCAACTTCATCATTTAATACACGGTCCACCAAATCAACTCTGAAACATTCCTCTTCATCTGTTGGGAACTTCATTGCCTTGAAAATGTTAAAGGTAACCTCCTGATCATGAACACGCATAGTGAGTTCCCCTTTCTGAACGTCAATCAAGGTCCTTCCTGTAGCTAGGAATGGTCTTCCTAGTATAATTAGTATACTCTTATCTTCCTCGTAATCCAAAATGATGAAGTCAGCCGAAAAGATAAATTTGTCCACTTTCACTAACACATCTTCAACTATTCCCCGTGGATACGTGATGGATCTGTCAGTTAGCTGCAAAGAAATATTTGTCGGCCTTGGAGCCGACAATCCCAACTGGTTGAACATTGACAAGGGCATCAAATTGATACTTGCTCCAAGATCACATAGACACTTAATGAAGCTCATCTTCCCGATCGTGCATGGAATTGTGAAACTGCCCGGATCCTTCAACTTTGGAGGTAGTTTACGCTGGAGCACTGCACTGCACTGCATTCCTCAGTCAAGGCCACTGTCTCAAACTGTTCTAATATCCTCTTCCTTGACAATATACCCTTCATGAACTTTGCATAACTTGGCATTTGTTCCAATGCCTCTAAAAAAGGTATGTTAATCTATAGCTTTTTAAAAACCTCCAACAACTTGTTGAACTGCTTATCTTCCCTCTGCTTATTCAATCTCTGTAGATATGGAACCGGAGGGTGAACTAGTGGTACTATACTCTTAGGCTTCTCATCCGAACTCGCTTTCTATCTTTTTCTTTTCTTTGTAACTTTCGAAATTTTCATGATTTTCTTTACCTTTCATAATCGCTTTCTCTTGTGCATGCATGGTCATCCCTTTATAAACCCGTGCACGAAACGCGCCTAGTGAATTTTCTATATACTGCTTCCCAGACCTAAGTGTTATAGCCTAACACTGTTCCTTCCCTTTTCTTCATGGATTTTCCTCTGTATTACTTGGCAATGAACCCTGGGGCCTGTTGTTAAGCATGCTCACCATTTTCCCCATTTGAGTTTCAAGATTTTTAATAGCCACTGCTTGGGTTTTGATCATTACCTCCGTGTTTTCCATGTACTTCATCATCATCTCCTCCATTTCTGATTTCTTTTCTTGCTGAGGTGCAGATGGAGTATGATGTTGTTGTTGTTGAGAAAATCCCAGTAGAAAATGTGGTCTTGGTGTAAGCGATTCTTCTTACCGGTTTGTGATCGAAATCGATTATTCTTTAAAAATCGATTCTGTGATTCCTTGATTATTTGACCAACTGAAGTTAGGATGATTGCGGTTGTTGGAGTTGTATGTGGTCTAAAACTGTCCTTGGTCTTTCCTATAATTGCTCACATACTGTACCAACTCCGAGCTGATAGCACATTGATCTGTCGAATGTGACCCTGCATAAATCTCACATACGAAGGCAACTGTTTTCACTTTGCTCTCTACCAATGAATCTATTTTCTTCGCCATAGCTGCCATCTGTGCCGACAACTGAGTAATATCATTCACTTCCAATAAACCTACAACATTGGGTTGTGGCATCCGAGATGTAGGGTTTTGAAAATCATTCTCTGCCATTGTCTCGATAAGGTTATAGGCTTTTCATAACTCTTTGCCCATAATTCCCCTCCTGCAGTTGCATCAATAATCGGCCTCGATTGCCATCCCAATCGATTATAAAATGTGTTGATCACCATCCAATCTGACATAACATGGTGCGGACACTTCCGTAGCATCTCTTTATATCTCTCCCAGGCCTCGTATAAGGATTCACCCTGTTGTTGCTCGAACTGAGTGATTGATGTCCTCATTTTTGCGGTCTTAGCCATTGGGAAAAACTTGGCTAAAAACTTATGTGCTAGGTCCTCCCATGTAATAATTGATCCTGAAGGCAAAGAATGAAGCCAACTTCTTGCTTTATCCCTCAATGAGAACGGAAACAACCTAAGTCTGATAGCATCCTCCGACACCCCGTTGTATCTAAAAGTATCACATATCTCAATAAAGCTCAACAGGTGCTCATTCGGATCATCTGTAGCAGCACCCCTAAACTGTATCGAATTCTGCACCATCTGAATAGTGTCCGGTTTTATCTCGAATGTATTAGCTTCTATCGCTGGTCTGACTATGCTAGACTAAAGTCCATTAATATTGGGCATGGAATAATCTCTCAGAGCCCGGTGCTCCTTTCTTTGCTCTTCTCTTTGTTCTTCTGCCATGTTAGATGTGGTACCCTCTAACTGTACTTGTAAATTTCTTCGCACTCTCACTTTCCAACCTCTTCTGTTAATATTATCCTGTGCTGGTATCAATTTTGAGTTGGACGATCGTGTGTGCATAAAAATTATACAAGTACCTAAAACACAAATAAAAACAAAAAATAGAAATAAGAAACAATTAGATTTGTCTAAGTCATACAATATAGCTTAAAACTGATGATAATAATTTAAATTTAAACGCCTTTCCCCTACAACGGCGCCAAAAACTTGTTCCCTCTTTTTTAGTTCTAACAAAAGAGCTCTAACTCATGCAAGCATACATGTGTCAACAAGCAATACAGAGTAAGTCGAGTATCGATCCATGAAGAAAGATGTCTAAATTAAACTATTATGCATCAACTAAATCATTATTTTTATATGCTTAAACTAATGCTTATAATTGTGAATTACTCTAAATGCAAAGAATAACTAAAATAAGAATAATAATGTAATAAATCAAATTTGGAAATAATGGGATCCTAACTTCATTTAATAGTTCACCTAATTACCACCATCATGCAAGAATATTCACGTATCACAGGAAATTAGCCAAGAGCACTAATGTAGACATAACCATTTTTCAATGTATTATGACCTACTTACATAACATCCACATGCAATTGACACCATGTAATCATCAATAAAACCAACCTCACTATATTTCTATGTGAAATTGCAGCAATATTGCATTTAAGCACAAGCCCTTATATAACTCATACGGTGAAACAGTATATATCTATTTGGTTAACGAAATACAAAGCTAAGCAAAACAGCCCCGTATACACATGCTATCATGATTACAACCATACTTGCATGTTATTTTTCAATTCAATACAAGCACATAAAATGAATGGTGATCAATCATTCATGCATTCAAAACAACCATAATAGAAATTGATTATAATACGCAAACAGTCCAGCAATCAAGCAATCAATTAGACTACATATTAAAATTCGTTAGAATCATAATGGAAATAAATAAACAATTGAAAGAGAAAAGATAGAATCGATCAAACCCAATTGCTGATTACAATCTAAACGTAATGTTCAAATCCTCACTAATATCCAACAACATAAAAGTAGTTCATCCACAATGATTGAAATCCAAAGAAGAAGGAGAAATTAATAAGTTTATGCTTGGTTCATCAATGAAAATCTCTCAAAGTATAAACCTTAGTTCTCTTCTGAAAAACACGTAAAAGCTAATGATAATCGAGTCTGGTACCAAACAGAATTGGTTTAACTAACCCAAACTGTGAGACCCTAGATTTTATGAATAAAGATTTAAATTTCTCAAAATATTTTTTTGAATATTATGGTGTGAATTTGAGATAATGTTATAGTTGTGGGTAGTATTTATAAATTTTGCAAAGTATGCAAGTTGTTATATAATATTCGATTGGTCGTGGAATATTAGCTTTTAACAGGAATATTCGTATGATGATCTGATCGTCATTGGTGGACCCCACAACGGAATTATTGTTAGATTTAGAAAGCGATAAAATTTTTTTATGAAAATAATCATGAAAAGTTTTACCGTTATTCTTGTTGAACTACTTTCAGTAGTAAAAGTACAAGAATGTCTGGCGTGGTTGCATAGTAGTACACAGTATTGATTATTGATGCTTACGTGAGAAGTCACTCGGTTTTGTTCAATTATTGCTTGATGAATTGTTGCATAGTATCTCACGTTAATTGATTCAATTATTGTCGATATGTTATATATTATTAAATCAATAATTGAGATGATGAGTTATTAATATTATTATTTGCAATATTAACGATGTCTAGAAGTTCGCTTGATGAGAGGTTTGGTCACCTAATTGCGCGCATGATAGGGAAAATCCTTATTGAAAGCCCCTCTTTCACAGGAACGACACAGTCGATTAATATTGTGAATTATAATAATGATGATGAAGTTTTGTTTTATTAGTATTATTAATGTAATAAAATGTAAAAAGCTTTTTATATAAAATAGAATACTTTTATAAAGTTATTAGTTTTATTAGACTATAAATAGAATATATTATACTTTATTATGCATAGTGTTTTGCATAGTAAAATCTTTTTGTATAAAATAGAATACTTTTATAAAGTTATTTGTTTTATTAGACAATAATTAGAATATATTATATTTTATTATGCATAGTGCCTTCATAGTAAAATCTTTTTATATAAAATAGAATACTTTTATAAAGTTATTCGTTTTATTAGATTATAAATAGAATATATTATATTTTATTTAAAAGATTTTGTTTTATTAGAATATTTTATAGTAAACAAATGCGGACCGTCTGTTTAAAAAGTAAATCAATACGGACCGTTAGAATTAGTTACTATTCACCCCATTCTCCATTAAATAGAAGCTCATTCCTTCATTATTTCTTACGAATTCACTAAAACTCTAGAGAGAGAAACTATAGAGAGAAAGAAGAAAAGTATTCTGCTACTTCACTACTCCTATATCCAGTTTCTTCTAAGGTAAGGGATATTATTTGTTGTATTCATAAAGTGTATTATTTCTTTCGTATTCATGAAGAGAGCTATTGTTATTCCATTCCTTATTATTCTGTTGGAATAATCTGTATACGCGGACTACCGTATACATGGTGAAATTCTTCTGTTATTCCATTCTTTATTATTATGTTGGAATAACCTGTTTATGCGAAGTACCGCATACGTGGTGAAATTCTTTTATTATTCCATTCTTTATTATTCTGTTGGAATATCCTATCTGTTCGTTTACGCAAGACCTGGTTCCATTATTTATTATTCTGTTAAAATAACCTGTCTGTGTGGTCTATCGCATGCATGGTGAATTCTGTTGTTATTCTATTATTTATTATTCTGTTGGAATATCCTGTCGGAGTACTCTTCTTTATAAGGAAATGAATATTATTTGTTGTACCGTAAGAGGTATTATTTCTTTCGTATTCATGAAGAGAACTTCTGTTATTCCATTCCTTATTATTCTGTTGGAATAATCTGTATACACGAACTACCGTATACATGATGAAATTCTTCTGTTATTCCATTCTTTATTATTATGTTGGAATAACCTGTCTATGCGAAGTACCGCATACATGGTGAAATTCTTCTGTTATTCCATTCTTTATTATTATGTTGGAATAACTTTTCATGCTGCAATCTGCGCATATATGGTGAAATTCTTCATTATTCCATTCTTTATTATTCTCATTAGAACATCTTGTCGGTGCGAATTTCGTTTGACCTGGTTCCGTTATTTATTATTCTGTTGGAATATCTTGTCTGTGCGTTTACGCATGACCTAGTTCTGTTATTCATTATTCTATTGGAATAACCTGTCTGTGCGGTCTATCACATGCCTGGTGATTTCTTTTATTATTCCATTCTTTATTATACTCAGTTGGTTAAATTTTTGAATTCTATACTCCATAAAATTAGTGGAATATCCTTGATATTTGCGCTTCATCTAGTATCTTTTCATGGAAATATTCTTCTGAGCATTCTTGAATTTTACTCTACAAAGAAGTATCATGTTGACAATTTGGACGTTATTAGTTCCTTGATAAATTAATTCTTGAACTTGTTTTATTAAGTTCTTATATCATTGTCATCATCCTCATGTTTATATTATGTTGAAAGTCATCTGTGGCCTGTAGTGAATAGATGGACTTGGTATGATTATAACCAGGGATTATTTGGTATAATCATGACCGTAATGTTACAAATGATGTGGTGAAAGTCCTCATTAGCCCGTAGTGCATTGATGGAAAGTTTTTGGTATGATTATGGCTATGGATTCTCTTTGGCCAAGGGTGCAAAGATGAATTGTTTTATGGCATGATCGTGACCGTTGATGAATACACGAATATCCTTGGCCGTAGTGCAGGGATGATGTGGATTATTTATTAAGCTGAGTTTCAGTGATAAAAGTGATGAAAAACCTTTTTAAATCATAAAAGATAGTAGATTTTATTCTCTACTTGACTCTTTTAATGGATTGTTTGTTCATTGCAGCTTAAACTTGATGTCTATTGTATTTTATTAGTTTAACATTGTTGAAGACTAATGATAATTTATTCTGCATTATCTTAGTCATAATATTTCTTACTGGGCTAGTTGAGCTCAACCTTTCCTTCACTGTTCTCTTCAGGAAAAGAGAATATAGCTGGGACGAGTCGGGGAATGGATTGACATTCCAGATGATAGCATTAGTAGTCCTCACTATTCTGTTAAATAGTGTGATAATAAATGTAATGAGGACTGAATTTGAGTTTGTATACTGTCTATAAGAACTCCATTGAGAGTGGATATTTTCTAGAAGGCAATATTCTTGTTTAAACTCTCAGTTTATGTTTTGTCGTATTTTACATGATAATTGTATAATTAAGTTGAATTTGATTTATGTACCATATATTTGGCGACTCAAGATGGGTGAAGTATACCTATTTTGGGGGCGTCATAGTTGGTATAAAAGGTTAGGGATATGATCCCTGGCTGAGATGTGAGACAAGAATTAGGAGGGGAGAGACGGGGAATTCCTTCACTAGTATGACCTACCTAAGTTTATTTGGTATTTAATTGGTCGGCCAGAGTATAGGGATAATATGTGATTTGTTAATTAAACCTTGTTTTGTGGAAGTATTTGAAAATGGCATCTGAAATGTTGAGGTAAGCAATGGAGCACATGAGACCATTGAGTCACCGCTGATCAATAACCAGAATAATGTGCAATAGGAAGGTGATAATCCTCCTGTAAACAACACTGATCAAATGATGAACGACGGTACATTTAGGAGCTTTTTAGAATTCATGCAACACCAAACGAGAGAGACTCCTGTTCATAATGCAGGTGAAAAAAATGGTGACCCACGGTTGGTCATCGCTAAATAGTTCAAAGAGCTGGGACCACCAGAGTTTTTGGGAAAGCCAGACCCACTTAAGGCAGAGACGTGGATTAAGCAGATCACCAAGATATTTGATGTCTTGGAATGCTCAGAGGATCAAAAAGTTCCATTCGCCACCTTTATGTTGCGTGAAGAAGCAGATCATTGGTGGAAATATGTAAAACGTACCCAGCCTGACGCGCTCAAGATATCTTGGGAGAAATTTCAAGAATTGGTCAACGACAAGTACTTTCCTGAAAGTATTCGTCACATAAAGGAGGTGGAATTTATCAAGCTGGAGCAAAACAATATGACCGTGTCATAGTACGAGGCTAAGTTTGCGGAATTATCCCAATTTGCATCCCATTTGGTCGATAATAAGGAGCGAATGACGCGAATGTTTCTACGAGGTTTGAAACCCGATATACGTCAATACCTCATTTCTCACAAACTTTGTTTATATTCAGATGTTGTGAATAGGGGCTCAGTTATTGGAGCGCGATAATGAGTCAGCACAACCAAAAGGCAACAACCAACAACACGATAATAATTGTACCGGTGGAAACGACCATCGGAATAATGATAACCATCGTGGGGGAAATTATCATGCCAAGAATGGTAACCACTTCGGTGGTAATCATGGCTAAGATAATAGAAGTGGAAATTTTAAGAAGAGAAGGTTCAATAATGATGGAAAGACAGCAGCATCAGCACCCATTTCAAAGGAAGAAGAACGACCACCGGTCGTATATTTCAAATGCCGATAGGAGGGACACATTCGTCCAAACTATACGCAGCAATCCAAAGCGTGTTTCAATTGCGAAAGAGAAGGTCACCTAGCTCGATTTTGTCGTATAGTGAAGTCAAGTCTAGTTGGGATGGTGACACCAAAGGATGTCCCAGACAAGTCAAAGTCGGTAGTTTAAGTGAGAGTGTTTGTCTAGGAACCCGAATGAAGTTATCACGGGTAAGTTAATCATAAACACTTACGAAGTCTATACCTTATTTGATACTGGTTCTACCCACTCTTGTATTTCACCTAGTTGTGTTCAATGTTTGAACTTGGCTATTGAGAAATTAGACTTTGACTTATCTGTTAAAACTCTGTTAGGAGAAACCTTCGTTACATCCATTATTATAAATCTTGTTTGATTCAAATTGACACTTTCACGTTACCTGTCGATCTTATCTCTTTGAAAATACTTGCCTTTGATGTGATTTTTGGAATCGATTGGTTAACTACTCATCATGCTTTTCGTAAAGTTGTTAGCTTTTATATTCCTAACCAACTTGTTATGCGAATTCAAGCAACCAAACCACTAAAGTCAATCACTGTTATATCAAGCCATAAGTAAAGAGCCCTGATCCTTTCGTTGTTGACTTCCTTGTGTGGAATGCACCGAAGCCAGACTATCAGTAGGGGACGTCGTGAATGATGATGACAAGTTTATAAGTATCAATATGATGTACTATCCATGTCTTGGATGAGAGTCACAATTTTGAATGATATTTCTATTGTTAATAAATTTCTTGATGTATTCTTGAAGACTTCTTAGCCTACCCCTAGAGCATGAAATCGAATTTTGTATTGACCCCAGTACAAAACCCATTTCTTCAACCAAAATAAACATATAATACGCCAAAGAAGTTGGCTCGAGCTGTTGAAGATTACAATTATACCATTCAATATCATTGTGAAAGAGCGAACGTGGTAGTTGACGCGTTGAGTAGAAGATCGTATGCGTTTACGAGTGCGATGTTGTTAACACAAAAATCCATTTCATATAACTTACAAATGATGAAGATAGAGTTAAAGACTCTAGAGACCCACATGAAAATAGCGAATATACGAGTAAAATCGACTTTAATCGATAAAGTTAAAGCCGCTCAAGCTACACACCCGGAGCTGATGAATGTGAAGAAGAAGGTTCAAAAGGGCATTATTCTAGAAGCAAGAATCGATGAAGAGATGAAATATCAACCCTCGATTTAATTGGTCCATTTGAAATCCTCGATCGAGTAGGATCTATGGCCTATAGACTCGTTTTACCGCCAAGTATGTCGCTTGTTCATAACGTTTTTCACGTATCGTTGTTAGTAAAAACTTAGTCTTGGGAGACTTTGGAGCCAAATTTCGGAATACTTAATGAATCTAAAAAATTATGAAATCATGGGGGTTTTATAGATCATGTTATAAGCTTTCCATAGCCTCAAAAATGGACTAATTCTGATAACAGATGAAGAAGTTATGAAGATTTTAAGTATGTGTACCCAAAGTTGCAAAATTTGGAAAATTGGAGTTAAGTGCCAAGGGTCGAGCGCCTAGGCGCTAGGCTCGGCGCTTAGATTCTGCTCTTGGGTGCGCTAGGCTCGGCGCTTAGATTCTGCTCTTGGGCGCCTAGGCGCTTGCTTAAGGCCAAATCTGGGCGCCTAGGCGCTGGTCAAGTGTTTAGCCAAAATTTGTCTGGATGTCCTTTAGTAAATTGGGCATAACGTTTTCATACGAACTCCGATTGAGGTAATTCAGGATGATTCAGAAAGATAACGAGCATACCAAGTACGTACATAAATTTCAAGGGCAAAATTTCATAAGGAGGGGAGATTATGAGACCCCAGATTTTATGAATAAAGATTTAAATTTCTCAAAATATTTTTTTGAATATTATGGTGTGAATTTGAGATAATGTTATAGTTGTGGGTAGTATTTATAAATTTTGCAAAGTATACAAGTTGTTATATAATATTCGATTGGTCGAGGAATATTCATTTTAACAGGGAATATTCGTACGATGGCACAATCATTGGTGGACCCCACAACGGAATTATTATCGGATTGAGAAAACGACAAAAATATTTTTATGAAAATAACCGCGAAAGTTTTACCGTTAATACTATTGAACTACTCAGTAGTAAAAGTACAGTAATATGTGTGGTTGCATAGTAGCACACGGTATTGATTATTGATGCTTATGTGAGAAGTCACTCAGTTTTGTTCAATTATTGCTTTAGTAATTGTTGCATAGTATCTCACGTTATTTGATTCAATTATTGTCGATATTTTATATATTATTAAATCAATAATTGAGATGACAAAGTTATTAATATTATTATTTGCAATATTAACGATGTCTAGAAGTTCTGCCAAGGATAGGTTTGGTCACCTAATTGCGCGCCAATAGGGAAAAATCCTTATTGGAAAGTCCCCTCTTTCTTGGGAACGACCTGGTCAATTAAAAAACCTTTTAAATCATATAAGATAGTAGATTTTATTCTCTACTTGACTCTTTTAATGGATTTCTTGTTCCACTGCAGTTAAACTTGATGTCTATTGTATTTTAGCAGTTTAACATTGTTGAAGACTAATGATAATTTATTCTGCATTATCTTAGTCATAATATTTCTTACTGGGCTAGTTGAGCTTACCCTTTCCTTCACTTTTTCTCTTGAAAAATGAGAATATAGTTGGGATGAGTCGAGAGCGGATTGATGATCCGAGATGATAGCATTAGTAGTCCTCACTATTCTGTTAAATAGTTTGATAATAAATGTAATCAGAACTGAATTTGAGTTTGTATACTGTCTATGAGGACTCCATTGAGAGTGAATATTGTCTAGAAGGCAATATTCTTGTTTAAACTCCCAGTTTATATTTTGTCATATTTTACACGACAGTTGTATAATTAAGTTGTATTTGATTTATGTACCATGTATTTGACGACTCAAGATGGGTGATGTATACCTATTTTGGGGGTGTCACACAAACTCTTATAATTTAAAAATTAAAATAAAATTAATTAACAGCTACAGATGTCGCGCGCAGGCGCGCGAGTTCCCTTTGCAATCATCGCGCGGGCGCGCGTGTTCAAAATCTTTTCAGTCCGGGTTATCTCGCGGACGCGTGTCCTTTAGCATGTATAGCCGCGCGGCCGCGCGACTTCTGCACTTTAAATTATGAGCTCTGCTGCTGCTACTGCTTCTGTAACCAGCTACTAATTCTTTGACATGCCACTCTTTCTTCATCAATCCTTAGTTTCATATCTCCAATTGTTCCTCGCGTCATGCTTCCATTAACCTCATGCCATCTACCATCGCCAAGCTATGCCATTTCCTGCACTTTTACACCAAAGGAGTTCTCAGTACATGCAATACAAAATATCATGAAATGCAACTAAAAACACACTAAAATATACTTGAGATAGACATAGTTCTCGTGAATTGATATCCAATAAGTAGGTATAAAACCCACTTATCATATATTCTCCGAATCAATAATTCAATTTGAATTAATAAGCATGCACTAACTGCGAATAATCAACAATAAATTATTGGACATGGTCTAATTAACATTAATTAACCACCATAATAATTGAACAATATTAACTCAAGGTTGAGTTAAGAAAACTTGCCTTCTCCGTTGATTACTGCTACACAATATACTTATCTGCATTCGAAAGACCTATAATCATAATATCGGTCTCACAATTAGCACGTTAATTCACAACACACAATACTATAATTTACAGCAATCTTTCTCCTAGGCACATAAGCACATAATCACATTAGTGTTTATAACCTATATAAACACTTAACAAGTCTAACTAGTTCGGTCTGGTTGGACTTCGGTCTATTCTCGGTACCCAATCCGACAATTAACACATTGATTGTCAACTAAACTCGGTCTCTAAGCTTCAATATTATTTTAGATAAGTCAAATATCATTTATAATATTTTTTCGGAAGCTTTTAATAATTTTCTAAAAATTATTATATTTTATAATAATTTTTCAAACACTGAAATCATTTTTAAATGATTTAAATATCAAATAAATCCATCATCATTAATATTTAATAATATTAAAATATTAATGATACCATTTGATAGCAAAATAAGTTTCTTAACGAAATTTAAACAAAAAGAAGAAACTTAAAGAAGATGACCGGTGAATCGGTAAAGTAATCTCTTTCTTTTATTTATAAACAGTTGATGAAGGGATTACGTATAACCTAGATAAACTGTAAATGGAAGTGAGAAGTATGAAGAACTTCTTCTTCATCTTACTAGAAGAAGGAAGCAACAAGCTTCTTCTTCGTATCCTAGAGAGAAGGCAGAGAGAGGACCTCAGGTGAGGTTTTCTTACAAAAGAAAAGCCTGAGTAACTCTAAACACTTCGAGTTACTTAAATATAAAACGGAAAAGTAAATTACTATTGAATCACGCAGGATTCACTATTACATTTACTGAAGTAAAAGTACAAAGTAAAAGTAATTTACTAAAGTAAAAGTAAAAGTAAAAATATTTTACATTTACATTTACTAAGGTAAAAGTAAAAGCATTTTACTTAAAGTAAAAGTTGATATACTGGGGGACAACAATGATGTTGTTGTTGACAGCTTTCTGCTTTTGTGGAAAGCAAAAGCTGATGATGACTGGGGCCATCTTTGACTGACTGGTCCGTCTCTTGCCAGTGCCAGAGGGTACTGTTGATCATCTTCTCAGATGGATCACTATCCCTATACTATTCAGCCCCAAAATTTTTATCCAGGATTTTCCCTTTCACCCCGAAAAATTAGGTTTATAAAGAGAGGAGAAAATTTTTTCACCGAACAATTGGTCAACATCTTTAAAATTTCACAAATTTTGTAAAAATTTTTGTTTAAAAACAAATCAGACTGTGTCTGACACAAAGGATCACTCGATTAGCCTTGATCTGTCAGTGAACTCGATCTAAACAGTCTACTTCGTTTTAACTGAGTAATCAAAAATTTGTTCTTTTGTCATTCCGCTTAACTCAAACCCGTCTTACTTTAAGTAAACTCATACCTTTAGATCTAATGATTCCCTTTGCCTAAACTGCTCCCACGCTGGAGACTTACAGCGGCATCTCGGGACTTATGGCGATCTCAGGTGATTTACAGTAAGCTAGGTGATTTAAGGATGGAACAAAAGAAGCAAAAGATTGAATAAACATTTTGAAGCTAGGCTAACTGTTTTGGACCGGGAACCACCAACAGAACCAAGAACCAACCGTGTGGCTCTGATACCATTTGACAGCAAAATAAGTTTTTTAACGAAATTTAAACAGAAAGAAGAAACTTAAAGAAGATGACCGGTGAATCGGTAAAGTAATCTCTTTCTTATTTTTATAAACAGTTGAGGAAGGGATTACGTAAAACCTAGATAAAATGTAAATGGAAGAGAGAAGTATGAAGAACTTCTTCTTCATCTTACTAGAAGAAGGAAGCAACAAGCTTCTTCTTCGTTTCCTAGAGAGAACGCAGAGAGAGGACCTCAGGTGAGGTTTTCTTACAAAAGAAAAGCAACAAAAGGAAGAAGTAAGATCTAGAAACCATTTGACAGAGGAATAAGTTTCTTAACGAAATTTAAACAGAAAGAAGAAACTTAAAGAAGATGACCGGTGAATCGGTAAAGTAATCTCTTTCTTTTATTTATAAACAGTTGAGAAAGGGATTTTGTATAACCTAGATAAACTGTAAATGGAAGAGAGAAGTATAAAGAACTTCTTCTTCATCTTACTAGAAGAAGGAAGCAACAAGCTTCTTCTTCGTATCCTAGAGAGAAGTCAGAGAGAGGACCTTATACCAGGCTTCAATATAGTCATAATAACAGAATGAGTTATTCTGACTAGAGAGTTCCATAAGATCGGAGGGATTCTTCCCCCAATCAGAGATCTGGATGAACTGTTTAATGTACAGAGAATGATAGAGGACTTTAGTCCTATCATTATTGGCGTAAATGGGTTTAATGTTTTCGGACTCGGTTTCAATAAGAATGTCCTTATAATATACAAGAGATTTATAAGGAGCCAGGGGTTGGAAATGCCATCCCGGAGGAAAGAACTGGGCAGCAAGCTTAATGGGGTCATTTTTGGGTTTCATGTAGGGTTCAATATGGAATAAGTAATTTTCCCACCTGAACATATACTCAGATGGAGAATGACTAGAAGCTGAGGATGAAGCCTTAGCTGGATTACTAAAAGGGTCAATGGGTTCAGGCTTACTAGTTAAAGCTGAACTATAGGGTTTGGGAATTGTCCCAAGGACTGAGAATTTGTTTGACTGATAAACTGGGGTGACTGGGTGAGAAGTCAGAGCTCATCTAGATTGATTACTAGGGCTAGTATGGCGACCCGGACCCCTCGAGGACGATGCTCCTCTGATGCTCATTATTGAATAGTACCTGTATTGATTAATTCTCGAGTGAGAAAATCAGGAATTGAATTGTTACTATCTTTAATATATTCAATATCAAATTCAAAAATGCTCAATAAAGCTTGCCATCTAGTAAAGGAAGGCTTAGAGGCTAGATTTTCAACATCTTTTTCTAATATGTATTTTGCTGACTTTCAATCAATACGGACCAGAAATTTTTGATTTAATAAATCACTTTAAAACTTAGTAATACATAATACCAATAAAAGTATTTCTTTTTTAATAATACTGTAATTTAACTGTGTAGTATTCCATGCACCTGAATGAAAATGAACAATTTGTTATGGGGAATCTAGTGTTAACTTTTGTTTAAGGATACCTCCGAATCCAATATCTGAGGCGTCAGTTTCAACAATTTTATACGATGAATCATTGGAAATACCAAGACAGGGCAATGCCTTGATATATTTCTTAACTTTTTGGATGACAGAGGTATGAATATCAGTCCAAGATGGAGGATTGAATTGCAAACGCTAAAAAAGAGGTTTGCAGATCTTCCTTAGATTCTTGTAAAACTTGCCAATATAATTGAACGAGTCAAGAAATCTCTGCAATTGGGTTTTATTGGTTCTCTTATCGGGAAACTTGTCAGCGAATTGAATAGCTCGTTCAATGGGTTGAACTTGTCCTCTGATGATATTAAGACCAAGAAACCTTATTCTGACCTGAAACAGGCTGCATTTGGAAGGTGAAAGAACTAGACCATTATCTTTAACTGTCTTAAAAAATGATTTCAAGTGTTTAATGTGTTCTTCAATGGTCTTGGAAAAAATAAGAATATCATCAATATAGACAACAATAAAATGACTGAAAGGGTTTAATATGTCATTGAGAATATTCTGGAATTCACTGGGAGCATTTTTTTAGGCCAAATGCCTGGACATTCCATTCGTAGTGACCGAACGGAGTGGTGAATGCAGTTTTGTACCTATCATCTGGATGAATGGCAATTTGCCAGAAGCCGGACTTAAGGTCAAATTTACTGAATATTGTGGCATTACTCAATCTATTGATAAGGTCGTCTTTATTGGGAAGGGGATACCTAATCCACTCGAGAACCTTATTTAATGGCTTGTAATTAATGACTAGACGAGGTACTCCTCTTTCCTTTTCTACTTCATTTAACATAGAAAGCAGGACAAGACCATGGGGATTTACTGGGTTTAATTAAACCTTTACTAAGGAGATCATTAATCTCTTTCTTACATAACTCCATTTGTTCGTGATTCATCTGAATAGGCCTGGCCTTAGTAGGAATTAAAAGCTCTTTGAATTCCTTGGCATAAGAAAGCCTAACCACATGTTTTTTCCTGTGCCAGAAGGCTTTAGGAGAATCTGAACAAAGGTTATCCTTTAAGTAAGATTTTAATTCTTCAATTTTAATATGAACATTTTCATTTTGAAGTTGTTCTTCAATTCTTTTGTATTTAATTTCTTCCTTTAAGAAATTTAAATGGGAGGATTTGCTATGTAATAAGTTTAATGACTTAGACATAGACTCTTCTTGAATAAATTTTAAATCTCTTTCTTTTGGTTTAATAAGAAATTTAAATGTTATTCTCTTTCCTAAATGTCTACAACTTAGACCTTCATTACTAGTAATAAATGGATAGAGTAAATATATAAATGGTAATCCTAAAATTATCTTTTTAGTAAGATTACGGATTAAAACAAATGATGTTTTAAAACACATATCATCTTGACAAATATTAACTTTAGGTAACTTATATCTTATCTCCATTTGACTACCATTAGCTGAATTAAGTTTTTCAGTGGTTTTTTTATAGTATTTGGTTGGGATTAAATCTTCTTGTATACAATTTAAATCTGCACCTGTATCAACCAAGGAAGGAAACTGTATAGAGAAGCATTTATCAACAACTAGGTTAATAGAGGCGGACCAGTCAGTCAACAAAGATGGCCCCAGTCATCATCTGCTTTCGGCAAAAGTAGAAAGCAGTCAACAACAACATCATTGTTGTCCCCCAGTAAATCAGCTTTTACTTTAAGTAAAATGCTTTTACTTTTACCTTAGTAAATGTAAATGTAAAATCTTTTTACTTTTACTTTTACTTTATACTTTTACTTCAGTAAATATAATACTGAATCCTGCGTGATTCAATAGTAATTTACTTTTTAGTTTTCTATTTAAGTAACTCAAAGTGTTTAGAGTTACTCAGGCTTTTCTTTTGTAAGAAAACCTCAACTGAGGTCCTCTCTCTGCCTTCTCTCTAGGATACGAAGAAGAAGCTTTTTGCTTCCTTCTTCTAGTAAGATGAAGAAGAAGTTCTTTATACTTCTCTCTTCCATTTACAGTTTATCTAGGTTATACGTAATCCCTTTCTCAACTGTTTATAACTAAAAGAAAGAGATTACTTTATCGATTCACCGGTCATCTTCTTTAAGTTTCTTTTTTCTATTTAAATCTCATTAAGAAACTTATTCCACTGACAAATGGTATCAGAGCCAAGTTATTTGTTTCTAGTTGCCAGTAAGATCTAGTAGTCTGTTCATTCGTTTACTATTTTCAAAATTTTCTCTTTTATTCTTATTCCGAAGTCACCTAACTTACTTCAGTCCACCTTGTTCGTGTCTACCTTTTGTAAGTCTCTTGGGTGAGCAGTGTCGGGTATAGAACACATGTATGAGTCTATCTAAGGTAAGAGGGTATGAATGGAAGAATAACGAATAAAAATTTATTTTGAAAATCTGTGAAAGATGAGTAGATTATTCAGGTCTAACTCCTCAACTAGTAACCGGTCGACTTTGCCTCCTGTTCCAGACATAGTTAACCAAGAATCACATAGTTATGAAAAAATAGTGAAAAATTGTGATTAGTTGCATGCACTACTCCATCCTATCTAGCTGTCTTCCTACAGTGGCTAGATATTGATTACTAAAATTTAATTGTTCAATTATTTTTTTATCATCTTTGTTACCATCTGAAATCTTAAAAGGGCTGGCAACAACAGATGTATTTTTAACTGGGATTAGAACAATTTCTAATGGGGGATGACTAGAAGAAATTTTTGACTTATCTTCTCGTATCCATTGAGTTTTAGTAATAAGACTACATTTACCTTGATATTGATCATACCAATCGTAAAAGGTAATGTTTATTTTTTCACTATTAATAAAACGTTTCCATCTATTAACCATTTTATCACGTTCCTTGTTGGAAGGGTGATTGGAGCGAAACTGGTGTCTTTTTTCTTTATTAGACTTAGAATTAAAATCCTTTACAAGATTGTCCCAATCTAATACGAATTCTTTTTTAATGACTCTTAGTTGATTATTAATAGGGATTTCAAAATTTGACTGAGTTGGAAATTCAGAAGAAGTAGGAGAGGAGGATTCCTCTTCAACAGGGTTAACTTGTGCATAGCAAGGATGACTAGCTTGACCTTGATTAAGGATTCCCTTTAATTTAATATCCCTAACTGAAGGATTACTGAGTACTTCAGTATCTCTTCTAGTGTGAACTGAAGGTGCTAAAGAACTAGTAAAATCTTCAATAATAACTGGTCTTCGGGCATGCTCAAAACTTATCTTGACCGTTCCATCAAAAAATTGCTTAACATTTTCAATATTTAACAGATTATTGACTACAGGTTGTTGTGGAATTTCATTGGGTAAATTCCATTGACTAGGTAACGTAATATCCTTCCAGATGATGGTTCTCGGGATTTGAATATTAGCATCACTAGTTGAACTCTGAATTAATACAGTTTGATCCTTAGGACTTTTATTAAGAGCATGAACGTTTAAATTTGTTTTCATGGTCTTATAATAAATCCTATAAATCAAAGCTATGGGTTGAGAACCCTCAATCATATGAGTGATCTCACCAGATGTTTTAATGTTTAATGTTAAAGCTTTTAATAGATGTTGATCACTAAGGCTTAGTGTGAAATCAGGAAAGCAATTAAAATGGATAGGTCCATTGTGCAAACTTGATTCCATTGCACCTATCATACTGGGATAGTAATTCAGGAACCTAGCATCTCTAATACAAAGGTAGATGCTTGAATTAATTCCCTTAATGTTCAATGGTTTAACTGCAACTTGTACTAGACCAATGTGGATAAAATTGTAACCTTTCTTCCTATATTTTTAATGACATCGGGAGATAAAAGACTACAATTTTCATACTCTTTGTTAATTAAGTAAACTTTTTCTCTACGCTTTAACATTATAATCGGTTTTGAAGTTATCAAAAAATGTTGACTGGTAAATTTCTTTAGGAGATACTCTAGGTATGTTCAAATTATGTAAAGTTTGACTAATGTTTTCATAACTATTTGATTCTTGGTTAACTATGTTTGGAACAAAAGGCAAAGTCGACCGGTTACTAGTTGAGGGGTTAGACCTGAATAATCTACTCATCATTTACAGATTTTCAAAATAAATTTTTATTCAATATTCTTCCATTCATACCCTCTTACCTTAGACAGAATCATACCTGTGTTCTATACCCGACACTGCTCACCCAAGAGACTTACAAAAGGTAGACACGAATAAGGTGGACTGAAGTAAGTTAGATGACTTCAGAATAAGAATAAAAGAGAAAATTTTGAAAATAGTAAACGAATGAACAGACTACTAGATCTTACTGGCAACTAGAAACAAATAACTTGGCTCTGATACCATTTGGCAGCAAAATAAGTTTCTTAACGAAATTTAAACAGAAAGAAGAAACTTAAAGAAGATGACCGGTGAATCGGTAAAGTAATCTCTTTCTTTTATTTATAAACAGTTGAGGAAGGGATTACGTATAACCTAGATAAACTGTAAATGGAAGAGAGAAATATGAAGAACTTCTTCTTCATCTTATTAGAAGAAGGAAGCAACAAGCTTCTTCTTCGTTTCCTAGAGAGAAGGCAGAGAGAGGACCTCAAGTGAGGTTTTCTTACAAAAGAAAAGCACGAGTAACTCTAAACACTTCGAGTTACTTAAATAGAAAACTGAAAAGTAAATTACTATTGAATCACACAGGATTCACTATTACATTTACTGAAGTAAAAGTACAAAGTAAAAGTAATTTACTAAAGTAAAAGTAAAAGTAAAAACATTTTACATTTACATTTACTAAGGTAAAAGTAAAAGCATTTTACTTAAAGTAAAAGCTGATTTACTGGGGGACAACAATGAAACTGTTGTTGATCGCTTACTTTTTTTTAAAAGCAAAAGCTAATGATGACTGGGGCCATCTTTGATCGATCGTCCGTCTCTCTGCTTAGGTCTTGGGAGGTGCTATTGATCATCTTCTCAGATGGATCACCATCCCTATACTATTCAGCCCCAAAATTTTTATCCAGGATTTTCCCTTTCACCCCAAAAAATTAGGAATAAGTTCTTTATACTTATACCATTTAGGGACGAAAGCAAAATAGAAATAAGAAATAGAACAAATGGAGTAGTGCATGCAACTAATCACAATTTTGATTACTAAATAAAAACAAATTTATTGATAATTGAAATATTTACAAACAGCACAGAAAATAAACTGACTTACTTATTAAAGAAACATTTAAAGAAGAAGAGAAGAGGGGTTAAGTAGGCTAAACAGTGGTAGAAACCTAAGATTCGTCTGAGAAGGAACTCAGAGTCTTACTAAGTTTCGAAGTCTGAATTGCCAAATGAGTCCGGTTTCCTTTTATAGATCAAGGAAGGAGAACTATTACATTAACTGGGGTAAAGTAAGAAACAAATTACATAAGTGAAAACATTTTACTTAAGTAAAAGCAAAAGTAAAAGTATAGACATATTACTATTAATGAACAGTGACTACTTTTACTATTGATGAACAGTGCTACAGTGCTGACTTTTATACTATTCATGGACGCTTTTGGCAAGAATTTCACTTTCACCCTAAAAAATTAGGTTTATAAAGAGAGGAGAAAATTTTTTCACCGAACAATTGGTTAACATCTTCAAAATTTCATAAATTTTGTTTAAAAATAAATCAGACTGCGTCTGACACAAAGGATCACTCGATTGGCCTTGATCTATCAGTGAACTCGATCTAAACAGTTTACTTCGTTTTAACTGAGTAATCAAAATTTTGTTCTTTTGGCATTCCGCTTAACTCAAACCCTCTTACCTTATGTAAACATATACCTTTAGATCTAAGGATTCCCTTTGCCTAAACTACTCCCACGCTGGAGACTTACAACGGCATAACGGGACTTATGGCGATCTCAGGTGTTTTACAGTAAGCTAGGTGATTTAAGGATGGAGCAAAAGAAGCAAAGGTTTAAATAAACATTTAGAAGCTAGGTTAACGTTTTGGACCGGGAACCACCAACAGAACCTAGAACCAACCGCGTGGCTCTGATACCATTTGACAGCGGAAGAATTTTGACTCAGCAGCTTCTTTCGGTGGAAAAGAAAGAGCATCTTTTGACATTGAAGGTTGTTGGGGTAGGTGTGCATGACTGGAGCTGCTTTTAGTGAAAAACAGATTTTTGGTGATTGGTCACTTTGGAGCAGTCTTTGTTCTTGGAAAGCAGTCTTGATTCTTCGTGGATTTTAGGCGAATGGATCCTGAGCATCCTGTAGATTGATGGTGCCATATGAATCAAATTGGCCATCATCATCTGCAAATTGGCTGACTGAATCACCCTGAGAAGAATGATTAGAAGCCTCCTCATGTAAGGCTTGGTCAATTCTTTTGTTAAGTGCCTGGGAAATCTTTATTAATTCTTTACTGGAGCAATCTTTGAAGTTTGAAATGCTACGGGAACACGTTGAACTAGTAGGACTGACTCTAGACTCTTTTGACTTAGATTTTGACTCTATTGGAATAGACTCTTTTTCTTTACTAGCCGGAGGAATGGCTTTGACTGGAAGAGCTGGAATTAGGGCAACAGGGAATTCCTGCTGAACCTGACTGACTATCCTGTTAATGTCGAACTTATCCCACCACTTAAAATAGAAGAGGCGAGTAAGCCGAGGAAGTGGATCAGAGGGAATAAAATTAATTGGAGTGGATGGAGGAGGAATTCCATACTCCCATTTAAGAATCCAAGGGATCTTATATTTACTAATGAATAAAAGAGTGAGTGGAACACCCTCATTCTTTGGGTCAGTTTTACTATGATTTCTAAAGTGATTCAATTGGACTTTTAAAGGATCTGGAAGAAGGTCATAGCAAGAACCTAACCTATACCACCAGAGAACGAACCAATAAGGGATTGGACTCTTGAATTTATGGTCAAATTGTATGAACCATGAATGACTATGTGACTCGTTCTGGTGAAGGAGGACCTTATACCAGGCTTCAATATAGTCATAATAACATAATGAGTTATTCTGACTAGAGAGTTCCATAAGATCAGAGGGATTCTTCCCCCAATTAGAGATCTGAATGAACTGTTTAATGTATAGAGAATGATAGAGGACTTTAGTCTTATCATTATTGGCGTAAATGGGTTTAATGTTTACTGACTCGGTTTCAATAAGAATGTCTTTATTATATACAAGAGACTTATAAGGAGCCAGGGGTTGGAAATGCCATCCTGGAGGAAATAACTGGGCAACAAGCTTAATGGGGTCATTTTTGGGTTTCATGTAGGGTTCAATATGGAATAAGTAATTTTCCCACCTGAACATATACTCAGAAGGAGGATGACTAGAAGCTGAGGATGAAGCCTTAGCTGGATTACTAAAAGGGTCAATGGGTTTAGGCTTAATGGTTAAAGCTGAACTATAGGGTTTGGGAATTGTCCCAAGGACTAAGAATTTGTTTGACTGATAAACTGGGGTGACTGGGTGAGAAGTCAGAGCTCCTCTGGGTTGATTATTAGGGCCAGTAGGGTGACCCGGACCTCTCGAGGATGATGTTCCTCTGATGCTCATTATTGAATAGTACTTGTTTTGATGAATTCCCGAGTGAGAAAATCAGGAATTGAATTGTTACTACCTTTAATATTCAATATCAAATTCAAAAATGCTCAATAAAGCTTGCCATCTAGCGAAGGAATGCTTAGAGGCTAGATTTTCAACATCTTTTTCTAATATGTATTTTGCTGACTTGCAATCAATACGGACCAGAAATTTTTGATTTAATAAATCACTTTGAAACTTAGTAATACATAATACCAATGAGAGTATTTCTTTTTTAATAGTACTGTAATTTAACTGTGTAGTATTCCATGCACCTGAATGAAAATGAACAATTTGTTCTGGGGAATCTGGTGTTAACTTTTGTTTAAGGATGCCTCCGAATCCAATATCTGAGGCGTCAGTTTCAACAATTTTATACGCTGAATCATTGGAAATACCAAGACAGGGCAATGCCTTGACGTATTTTTTAACTTGTTGGACGACAGAGGTATGAATGTCAGTCCAAGGTGGAAGATTGATTTGCAAACGCTGAAAAAGAGGTTTGTAGATCTTCCTGAGATTCTTGTAAAACTTGCCAATATAATTGAGCGAGCCAAGAAATCTCTGCAATTGGGTTTTATTGGTTATCTTATCGGGAAACTTTTCAGCGAATTGAATAGCTCGTTCAATGGGCTGAACTTGTCCTCTGAAGATATTAAGACCAAGAAACCTTATTCTGACCTGAAACAGGCTGCATTTGGAAGGTGAAAGAACTAGACCATTACCAAAAACCTCACCTGAGCCAAGTTATTTTAATATTTAATAATATTAAAATATTAATGACATACCTGTCAAAATATTAAAGTTATTTATAATAACTTAAAATATTTCTAAATCACCAATATTCTACTTAAATGATTTTTTAAAGTAATTAAAATCATTTTTAAACTATCACCATTAATATTTAAATATTAATGAAATTATCGTCAAAATATTAAAAGTCATTAATTATAACTTAAAATATTTTTATATCACTTTTCTCATTTTAAATCAATAAAATCATTTTTAATTTATTTATTTAATATAATAATTAAATAAATCCATTATCATTAATATTAATTTATTAATGAGAATTCTCCAAAAATATTGAAAATTATATTTTATAATTCCAAAATCTTTCTAACACTTTACTCTCATCTAAAATGATTTTTAAAATATTAAAATCATTTTAACTCATTTATTTAATAAAATAATTAAATAAATCTAATATCATTAATATTAAATTATTAATGAAAATTCTCCGAAAATATTAAAAGTTATATTTTATAATTCAAAATATTTTTAAATACATTATCCTTATTTAAAATGATTTTTTATAATATTAAATCATTTTTCTCTAATTTATTTAATACACTAATTAAATAAATAAAATACCTTTAATATTTAAATAATTATAAATATTAAAGAAAAATATTCAATTAATCAAACATTATTTTTCATACTTTAAAATAATTTTTAAAACCATTTTTAATATTTTTTATAATTTATTTTCTATTTTTAAGTATTTTTCGGAAAATCAAAAAATAAAATAAATAGAAACAATTTTTAATAATTTTTATAATTTAGATTTATGACCATTTTTAAAAGCCTATAGCGACACTTATCTGTAGTCTTAAGTGTTATTAATTCTCAACAACACTGTCAGACAGTTTCAAGGGTGCACGTTTGACCGTTCATAAATCTTTGTGTCCAATATGATATGTCCAATCTAAAACTTAGATCTCATAGTGTTTATGTAACACTACAATTACAACCAACAATATCGGACATACAACAAAACAACAAGGATATCTGATCTCCCAACGTCATTGTCGAGAGTCTCTTTGGGTTTTACGGGTAACCTGAAAACCAGCGATCATACAACACGCCATATATAAAGGCTCGATTATTATAGTGTTCTGGTCATGCTTCTTATTATTTATTGGTTCATACTCATAGTATACATGACAAGGAACATATATAAATCAAAAGATCAGATAAACAACACCACAACAGCCAAATTTAATCCGTTCAAATGTTGTCAGAAAACAAGTTCATCAAGTTTCTGGAAATTCCCAAAAATGCTAATTTAGGCTCGGATGGCTACTTTGACCTTCTATTACTTTCAATCTGTTGATTATTAACACGATATAAAGCCATAAACATAAAGTACATATGCCAGGCTATACATTGGTTACGAAAACACCATCAAACAAAATCAAATCTGTCAGATCTGGGTTGTTCAAAAGGCTGTCAGACACTGAAATATATTTCTGGGTTACCCAGAATTTCACTCGATCATGGTCGGTCAACCGACTTTGACCGAGTATAACTTGAAATCTAGACATTAAACAACCGTGATTTCACCTCCAGATCAAAGACAACATGACAGAGTATAGATTAAAGCTTTGAAACAATAAAAAACATAAACGAACAAGAATCTGTGGCTCCTGACATTAGCTTGTCAGACCACAAATTTTGTTCTTGGAAATTTTTGGAAAAACTCAATTTTAAAGCACTTTGATGCTATGGATCCATGATGGATCACCATAGATCATCATAAAACAACTTTTAACACAAATATAAACACATAAACACAAAATCTTTCTTTGCATACAAGATCAAAGTTGAGTTAGGGTTTACACCTCTCTTGTCCAATCTTTGATCCTTGACATCCTTAACTGATTTTGGTGATCTAAAGGCTTGGTTAGTGACTGAATCACTTGCTAAATTCGAAGGTTGGGTGAGAGAGAGAGTTTGTTGAGAGTAAGATAGGAAATAAGCAAACTTTAGTAACTTTCTCTCTCTTAATCTTTTATAATCATTAGATGCAATATATACAAGCATGCTAGGTGTCCATTTGGATAAGATTGGAGCTGATTTCTAACACATGGGATAATTCTTTAGTGACGACTCACTAGATCTTGCAAATCTTTTAACTTAAAAGCTAAGTAAATGGTATTTTGGACTTTGTACATGTAATTTTAATGGCATACATTGAATTTACCAAACCCTTAGGGTTTAACCTTGAGTTTTTAACCCTAAGATTTTATAACTTTAACTTCTAGGATTTTCTAGATTAGGTTTTTTAAATTAGAAAATTAAGATTGCTAAAATATAATTAGTGTTTCCTAATTATATTAAAGGTTACTAAACACATTAAAATTTACTAATCACTTTAGGGCTTACTAATTAGGATTAGGATTTCCTAATTAGGGTTTAGGATTCTCGAATTAAAAATTAGGGTTTCCCAGCTTTCGATTAGGGTTCCTAACTATGTGTTAGGGTTTCTAATCTTAAGATTTGGGTTTCCAATCCCTTATTAGGGTTTACAAATATTGTACCCTACTCGACCAATCATTGATCAACATTCTATATAGTACAACCACGTTCTTATCAATATAATTATTTTAATTATATTTTATATCAAATCCCTATCTATAAATTAGGGTTAGGGTTTCTAAAGCTGTTAAACATAACTTTACTATATTTTCTCAGTCAATACACCAACTGACCAATTCTCGAGACTTGTATCACAGATACACAGTACAATATTATCAGTCAATGTCAATATTAAATAAAAAAATTATTCGTAAATTTTGGATTATTCAAAATCCCGGGTTATTACAATTCATGAAAGGATTGATGAGTTACACGAAGAGGCATCTGTATCCTCTTCGTCCTCTTCCAGAAACACTTCAACCAGTAAATTTGAAGATAATGATGACCCTTATGGCACCATCAATCTTTAAGATGCTCAGGATCCATTTGCCTGAAGCACCTACTCCTGCAGCCACTTAGTCAAAAGATGCTCCCGCTTTTCACCGAAAGCAGCTCTCAGTCACATGCACCTGCCTCTGCAGCCATTTAGTCAAAAGATTCTCCTGCTTTTCCACCGAAAGTAGTCTCCTTACCACGTGATTCGGCCACTTTTAATCAAAAGTTTCCAAAAGTGTCCATGCATAGTAAAAAAGTCAGCACTGTTTTACTGTTCATCAATAGTAAAAATTGTCTGTAATCATTTACTTTTTGTAATAGTAAAGTTGTAATAGTTCTTTCCTTATTCTATAAAAGGAACTTAAACTTAGTTAGTGAGGCAGACTTAGAAAGGCTCAGAGTTCCTTCTCTGGAAAATCTTTAGCCTCTATTCTCTATTCTCTTCATCTATCATTCTGATTTTCTGAGTAAACTTGTAAGTCACTTTTATTTTTCAGTCTTGTAAATATTTTCAGTTATCAATAAAATTATTAAGCTTTAGTAATTAAATTGTGTTGTTTTATACGCCACTATGTTCTTCTTTCAACTCCGCCCTTATATATATATTATTATTAAAAAATATGACACATATTATATATATATGTATATATATATATATATATATATATATATATATATATGTGTGTGTGTGTGTGTGTGTGTGTGTGTGTGTGTGCATTCACGCTAAACAAGATGAGACAATTAATAACAAACCCCTTAAAGAAATTATATTAAGTTGAAACGTTCAAATATATTTGGAATTTCAAACGTCGCCTTCTAACATGATAAAAATAATAGAGTATTGAGTATTTAATATGAGTTTGTTGTTCACACACAAGGCAAATATTAAATATTTGATATGTTGTTTTTATTGCATATGATGCTTATAAGGAAATGAACATTACCATTTTGTTGTGCACACACAAGGGCTGTAGTTTTCTCTTCACTTATATGGAAATGCTAGGTCAGACTTAACTTAAATCATTTTAGTTCGGATGTGCACACACTTAACCATTATGATTAAAGAGGCAAAATGCAAGGAGTTACATGATGATATAATTGATAAGAGTTGCTACCTATTTATTTATATATAGTTTGTTGTACACACATAAGTCTATATACATTTGAAATGAGATCCTTATTCTCACTAACATATCTTTAATTAGATATTTTTGAACTATATATTGAGGGTAATATAGTTTGTAGAAAATAGTGGGAGATATCATTTTAAAATAAGACCTAATTTATTTTGATAATTAATTAAATGAATATTTGCTAAAATATTGTCCTTTTACTTGTAAAATTTTAAAAATGTCAAACTCACTAATTTCACTTTGTTGCATATTGGATGCTAATAAACTGACCGGACTGAATTACACAGACTTATTAAGGAATTTGAGATTTGTTCTCACTGCTAAAAAAATTTCTTATGTGCTAAATTTTTTTGTCCCTATAAATGTTATAGAAACACCCTCTGAGGAAGGGATTGTAACTTTTAAAAAGTGGCAAGATGATGCATTTGTGGCTCAATGCATCATGCTCGCATCCATGAGTAATGAGCTTCAGCGTCAACATGAAACTATGGATGCTCCTAGTATACTGCTGCACCTCCAAGAGTTGTTTAGTGAGCAAAGTAAGACTGCTAGATATTAGATATCTAAGGAGTTCTCCCAATCTCGGATGACCGATGGCACTGCTGTTGAGACTCATGTCCTAAAAATGATCAATCTGATTGAACGACTTGGGCAACTTGGGTTCATCAAGGTTCGTCATGGATAGGCAGTCACTCCTTTACACCTTCTCGCAATTTGTTGTGAATTTACACATGAATAAGTTGGATGTCAGCTTACTTGAGTTACTTAACATGTTGAAAACTGCTGAAGGTCAATTCCCATCCAAGAAGGACAATGTCTTAATGGTGAATGATTCTTCCAAGAAAAGGAAGATGCCTAAGGTATCTTCTAAAAAGAAGAAAATCAAGAAGGCTAAGGGAAAGGCAAAAGTGAAGGATCAAAAGAAACTTGATCCAGCTGGCAAAGAAATGTGCTTCCATTGAACCAAGATGGATCACTGGAAGAGGAAATGCAAGGTGTTTCTTACGAAAAAAAAGCAGAAGAAGCATGGAGAAGCTTTGAGTTCCGATAAAGGTTTGTTCATGATTGAAATTAATTTTTCTGAAAGACAGTCTTCTACTTGGGTATTGGAGCAAAGGTTGTTGCATTAGCTGTAGGGACTTATTGTTTAGCACTGCCTATGGGCAAGTCCATTCGTTTAAATAATTGTTATTTTATTCCATAACTTATTATAAACATTATTTCAATTTCTGTATTGGATATGGATGGTTTTGAAATTATAATAAAGAATAAAAATTGTTCTATTTATAATAATAATTTCTTATATGGTGTTGGTAATTTATGAAATGGACTTTACATACTTGACTTACATGAAAATATACTTCAAATTGAACAAACTAATAAAAGGAAAAGAGATGATGTTAATTATACCTTTATGTGGCACTGTAGACTCGGTCATATCAATGAAACAAGATTATCCAAGTTGTATAAAGATGGGCTCTTAGAGCTATCGGATTATGAATCATATCCAACTTGTGAATCTTGTCTCATGGCTAAGATGACTAAATCTCCTTTTAATGGAAAAGGAGAAAGAGTTACGGAGTTGTTAGCGTTGGTACACATAGACATATGTTGACCTATGATAACGAATGCATGAGGAGGGTATTCTTATTTTAATACTTTCACTGATGATCATTAAAGATTTGGATATGTGTCTTTAATGAAATACAAATCTAAATCGTTTGAAAAGTTTAAAGAATTCAGAAGTGAAGTAGAGAAACAAACTGGCTATTAAAGTTCTTCGATTAGATCGAGGTGGTGAATATTTGAGCAGTGATTTTCTCAATTGTCTCAAAGAAAATTGTATAATCTCACAATGAACTCCACTAGGAACACCACAGATGAATGGTGTATCTAAAAAGAGAAATCGAACACTGTTAGACACGGTTCATTCCATGATGAGTTTTACCGATCTTTTGGTGTCATTCTGGGGGTATACGTCCTATAAGCGGCTGCATATCTACTAAATAAGGTCCCCTCAAAACCCATCCCTAAAACTCCATATGAGATGTGGACATGGAGGAAACCTAGTCTTAAGCATATTAAGATTTGGGGATGTCCAGCTTATGTGAAAAAGTTTTAGAATTATAAACTTGGGAAAAGATTTGATAAGTGCACATTTGTGGGATACCCTAAAGAAAGTTTAGGATACTATTTCTACAATCCTACTGAGTAAAAGGTGTTTGTTGCCAAACACACTGATGTCTTCGAAAAGGAGTTTATCTTTGAAAGGGCCAGTGGGAGGAAAATAGATATTGAAGAAATTCAAGAACCACAAACCACTACAGGTCAAATGGATGAACCTGTCAAAGTAGAGATACCTTCTGTACAACACCCTATTCATAAATCTGGAAGAGTACCAAAGATACCTGATAGGTTTGGATTCATCATAGAGGAGGACGATCAGGTACGCATTATGAATGATGATGATCCATTAAATTACGAACATGCTATGAGTAGTAAAGACTCAGAGAAATGGCTAGAAGCCATGAAATCTGAGATGGACTCTATGTATGAGAACCAAGTATAGAATTTGGTTTCATCACCTAAAGGCATTAAGCCTATTTAGTGCAAATGGGTCTTTAAAAGAAGGACTGAAGCGGATGACAAGGTAGAGACCTATAAGGCTCGACTGGTTGTAAAAGGTTTTAAACAAAGGTAAGGAGTTGAATATGATGAAAAATTCTCACTAGTAGCAATGCTCAAGTCCATTCGGATTTTGCTTGCAATTGCAGCTTACCATGACTACGAAATCTGACAAATGGATGTGAAAACGGCCTTCCTTAATAGGAAATTTAAGGAGAATGTGTATATGACACAGCCAGAGGGATTTATCACAACAGTTGGAATAAATCAAGTCTGTAAGCTACAATGATCCATTTATGGGTTGAAGCAAGCTTCTCATAGGTGAAACTTCCATTTTGATGAGACAATCAAAGAGTTTGATTTTATGAAAAATGAGAATGAACAATGTGTATACAAGAAGGTTAGTGGGAGCGTTGTTTCATTCCTTGTACTATATGATGATGATATATTACTGATAGGGAATGATATTCCTATGCTACAATCAAATAAAATTTGGTTATCTAAACACTTCTCCATGAATGACTTTGGAGAAGCATCCTATATTTTGGGGATAAAGATCTATAGAGATAGATCTAAAAGGATGCTTGGTTTGTCCCAAGTAATGTACATTGACTCGATGCTAAAGAAGTTTAGCATGGAAGATTCCAAGAGGGGTCTCATACTGATGAGCCATGAAAAACATCTCTCCAAGAAACAGAACCCAAAGACACATGAGGAGAGAGACCGTATGAGTAAGATTCCTTATGTTTCAACAATAGGATCTATCATGTATGGTATAATATGTACTAGAATGGATGTCGCTCATGCACTTAGTGTAACAATCAGATATCAATCGAATCTTGGAGAAGAGCACTGAAAGGTAGTGAAAAATATCCTAAAGTACTTGAGAAGAACTAAGGATGTATTTCTTTTCTACGGTGGGTCTGAATTGAAACTAGAGGGCTATATAGACTCTAGCTTTCAAATGGACCAAGAGGAAGGTAAATCTATTTTGGGGTATGTGTTTACCTTGAACGGTGGTGCAGTGAATTGGAAGAGTTCCAAACAACAAATAGTTGTTAATTCAGTGACAGAGGTAGAGTACATAGCTGCAAGTAAAGCTGCAAAGGAGGTTGTTTGGATGAAGAAATTTATAAGCAAACTTGGTATGGTTCCTAGCAATAGAGGAGCAGTACCTTTATACGCTGACAACACCGGAGCTGTTGTGCAGGCTAAGGAACCCAAGTCTCATCAAAAATCTAAACATGTGTTGCGGTGGTTTCATTTGATCAAAGAAATCATTGGAAGATGAGATGTCACCCTAGAGAATGTGGACTCTCAAGACAACATTGCATATCGATTTACTGAAGCTTTAACACAATAGTAAGTCGATCATCACTTAGAGAAGATGAGTATGAGATACTATGTCGATTGGCTTTAGTGCAAGTGGAAGATTTCATCTGCTTATTTAAACATTGGTTTCACTTTAGGCTCATAATAAGGGAGGGGTCTGGTCTTGATGAAAGCAGTGTACATATAAGTCAATCATGTATGATAATAAAGCATATACTTTATAAATATTTTTATTTACTAAAGGTATTTATTTATCTATATGATGCTATTTTAATAATATTTGATAAACCCATAGTTTAAACTGATTTTAGAATTATAATGAGATCATGCTAATGAGATATAAATTCTTAGATAACTTAAAAACTAATATGTTCCCAATCGATGGATTACTAAAATGAGGATTAGTGAATCCGGATAGATTGGTACATATGTTGCTTGCTCATTAGATGAGGATGATTGATCTCATGATCATTTGTGTGGAGACACTAAAGCAAGTATGTAGGTGCTTATTAGAGAATAAGTTCACTGAATATGGTTCACTAAGGAGTACCTAATGGAGTTTTACTTGTTTGTCAATAGAAATTCTTAAAGTGATAGTAATACAAGTGATCTTTAGAGTTAAGATCATCATAGTATCTTATTTATGATAAATTATACTTTGACATGTCCCTTAAGACCCTTAGGGTATATCAAATAGTATGCTTGGGTGTAATAAGTTATATATGAAGATAATGAATGATCAATAAAGAATCTACCGCTTCTAGTAAAAGAAGAGAAATGTCCTATGTGATTTGATAAATGACAACCCATGAATCCTTGCCCAAGGTGGAATGAAATTAGAAAGGAGTTTCTAATTTGCATTTATTAGGAGTTGTGCATTTGTGAATCGAAATATATATAATTAAATAAAATAAGATTTGACAGTAATTACATGTCTTATAATTAATTGGGACATTATATGGTTAAATGATTGAATTGTACGATAACTATTTACTCAAAGGTTCTTTTATGATTAATAATGAAATCTATATTATCTGGAAAGTCGTTGATCGCTAAGGAGACTTATCCTTATTGTAGAATAAATATTAATTATTTAAATAAATTAATAGTTTTATTTATTTATTTAAATTAGATTAGAATTGTTCTAATTGATTTATTTTCAACTGATTTAATATGGAGAATCTAAAGGGTCACACCATAAAAGGAATAATATTTATTTAAAAATTAATGACATAATCGTAATAATAAGTTAAGTGTATTTATTTTAATTTATAGTGATAAAATAAATTAAATAGCTTAAAATTTATTATTTTGGAAATATTAAACATAAGTTAATAAGAGGAGTCTTATTATTATTTAGTTAATTCTTAAAGGGGTTTGGGAATTAATTAATAAAAGGTACTCTCATATATTCCTAATAAGATTAGAAGACTAATTAATTAAAAGAATTTAGTTAATTATTCCTAATAAGATTAGGAAGCCTAATTAATTAAAGGAGTTTAATTAATTAAAATAGAACTCCATTCCTAAATTGTTTAGGAGGGTTGCCTACATCTATAAATAAGAGGAGTCTTATTTTGATTTAGGGTTAATGACAATTCCCAGAGTTGGGAGAGTACACATAATTTTATAGAGATAGAATCTAGGATTTTACTAAACACCCATCTTCTTGAATATTTGTTATTCCTTGGTGGATCACCTCTAGAGGCCAAACACTTAGATGGCTAACGATGATCAAAGGAAGGAATCAATCCCGATGGATTCAAGTTGAAAATGAAAAGGAATTGGAGGTGAACTCGTACCCGAGGAAGATAGTTTCTACAAGAGTATGAATCTGAATTTCTTATTCTTTCGTTTAATTAATAATTGCGCATAAAGGATGATATGAGTATATGGTTTGTAAAATTTTAAACTTTGATTATTCACGCTTTCGCTCTTTGTATGTAATTTGTTATATGTTCAGGAAAATTACAAACCTAACAGTGGCATCAGAGCCAAACCTTTATGTGAGTTTTTAATTTTTTAGATTCAATATGTATGTTGATATGTGTTCAGAACAAATTTTTTTTGGCGTACTTATTGGAAAAGAATCATGGTTTTGGAGAAAAACTACATAATTCGCGAAGTGGAAAAATTGATTATATAGATTGGCGCCATGACAATCAATTAAAGTGTAATCGGTGGTATTTGCGCATGGGGTCGGGTTTCAAAATAGACACCCGTGCTACTGCGATAACGAATCCTCACAATGTAAAAGTGATGACTGCGGTAGCCGGTTCAATTTTTGAAAAATGGGTTGACTCGACACGACAGCGCAGATACCCAAAATATTAAATAAATATTATTTTTTATTTATTTGATTTCTAATTAAAATAAAAGGTTTATTTTAAATTATAAATTAGATTCAATGTTTTTCCAGTAATTCTAAATTTAAATAAAGTAGTTTATTTTTATTTGGAATTGGATTAAAATAAAGGTGTTTATTTTAATTAGAATTTAATTTCTTGCTAACTAATTGGAGTTGAAATTAAATTCTAAATTTTCTGAAAAATAAAAGATTTTATTTATGATTAGAAAAAAGAATTCCATATTTTCTTAAATAAAGAAGTTTATTTAGAAATGAAATAGGATTTCATAATAATCAAAATAAAGGAATTCATTTTGATAAGGAATTGGATTCCACATATGTTGTTTGCCAATTTTTTTTTATTAAAATAAAGAAGTTTATTTTGATTTAAATTTGAATTAAAATAAAGGAGTTTATTTTTGTGACACCCCCAAATCCGGGTACTTTATTCCCCGCAGGATTTGGTGCTCACTTTCCATAATATTTACATCTAACTACCCATAAACAAGAATAAAGACATAACTTAAATAACTTAAATAAATATCTTTCCCATTAAAGGGTTACATCAACTTAAAACATTCCCAGGTAATCCAACCTTAAACTATTACATAAGTTTGCGGAATACATCACAAAATAACATAAGTCTTTTAACATAATTCATTTAAATAAATTTACATAAATCTTAATCACTTGGACATCTTGCCCTTTCCTTTGCTGGAAGATGGCTCATCGACTTTCTCGACTTTAGCTGTAGTGTTAATTGCAAGAGTGAGCAAATAATTACCCACTATTATAAAGAATAATAAAGATAACAACATGAGTTTGGATAACGAATGTTGAATAATGGTGAACTTGTTCTACAAATCAAAAATAGAAAAAAAGTTTAAGATTTATATTTGAGGGTCTTATGACCATGAACTATGTCTCCAATAATTAGGTATTATTACCTCAACCGTAACAGTCATTTTAGACTATACAAACCCTTTCTTACGTACTTAGGGGGATCAACCTTTTGTACCATGTATTGTGCACAAACATCTAAATGTTAACACGTACATAATCCCCTATATTAGGGTTGTTCGTTTCAGTTTGAATTTAGAATTTCCGCACTATAGAAAGTTTAGTTTGGAACTCGCTTTTCAGTGGTTCTAGAATTTTAGAACACTATTCAATTATAGATTAGTCTAATCAATAAGAATTTTCTTACTATTTGAAGGTTCAACACGATAATATAGAAGTGAACAATGTTATTTAAGTCAAAGATGGAATATCCACAATATACAATTGAATATGCATGGTATATATGCAAAGTAATACATTCAAAAGAGTTAGAACAATCTCATTTGAATCAATGAATTTAAACAGTATATGCTTTGAATAACAAGAACAAGAGTCTGGTATGTGGAACTCGCTCGATGTAAAGAATTAGATTACAAGAGCTTGCATGATCATAACAAGATGGAATTAATAAGCTTGCTCAACTTAAATATAGGATTTGAGAACTTCTTTCATTGGGCTTCTACATTTAAAAGCATACAAATGAAATTAAAATTTTAAAGCAATTTCCTAAACCTAAAACAGGATCCATGCGAAAATCAATTAATTCGAGGTTTAGAGATTATACCAGATATAAACAAAAACGAGAATCAAACCGATCAGCCTCGAATCTCCAACGCAATACAAACCGATTGCGCCTCTACGGTATCCACACGAACGCCGCACGAACCGTCGAACAATTCTGCAATAAGAAGGACTTGTGGTACTAACCACCAAAAGGAATGGATTTTGAAACTGTTTTCTCTCTAGTCTCTCTCTAAGAGCGGCTAGGGTTTTTCAATTATGATATCTTTCCCTAAGTAGCTGCTATATATCATATATATAGTAGTTAAAAGGAATTAATCAAATCAAAACCTAATTTTATAAAATCCGAATTTATATATATATATATATCTCTTAATTAAGTCTTACTTAATTAATATACATATATACAATTATCCTTTTAATTTAAATTCATGATTTAAATACTATTAATCATATTAATATATTTAAATCCTTAAAATTTAAATTAATTCCTTTAAATAACGTTACATGTGTGACCTATAGGTTATTATTACGTTGGCAATAATTTTAAAATCATATTATAAAATTATAAGCGGTGAGCTGCATCTAGTAATGCATCACTGCTACCCAAGTAATAATAAGATCGATGATTCGATGCAACCTTTTTGTGACCAATGTTTCAATGTAATTTAATCCTTTTAACCTTAATATCCTAGATTAAACTCGAGTCATGGATTGTGTCATACTTTTCATAATTTAATCTGAGTTTTCTTGATCAAAGAGTAGACTATATGAAACAAATCACTATTTGAGCATGGCCATGCATTTCATAGTCCTACTCAATCAAGAGGCCTATGGATATCACCCATAATATATAGGATGGTTAAATTCCATCTAGATCACTCATATTTCTCACACGATTAATGATGAACCCAATAATCACCTTTATAGTCCACCCTATTAAAGGTGACATTTGATGATATCAAAGTACATAAATTCTCGTGTAGTAATATAGCGATTTCAGGTCGGAGGACCATTACATCATTGTCACTATGAGAATTGCTAATGACACTTCGCATAATGCTCCATATAGAATTCTCATGGTGGGTCTGTCCAGTACATCGTTCTCTAACATGTACCTATGCATTGACTTAATATCTCATATATTTATGACCAATGAGATTTGGTCATCAGTCAATCCACATACTAGTCTCAATGCATCATTGTTGTCCCATCAACAATGATACTCGACTAGGGACATTTAAGAACACTGATACTAATGGTAATATATAATCTCATGTTCAAGTCACATACTTGAAACTATATAATTTGTATCACTATTCTAAGGAATTTTATTATGTTAACAATTATATTACGCAGTAAATAAAACCATAATAAAATCATATATTTATTCAATCAAATATAATATCAAAACGTTAAGCAATTATATCAAATAATTGGCCTCTAGGGCATAAACTCTAACACTTGCATAATGATAAAATAGGAATAGAAAGACCCGTGCCCAGAGGCAGCGCGCCTGCGCTAGACACCAGAATCAGTTTTGCAAAACACGAACATAGACTCTATTCTAAGACAAAATCCCAATTTCTCAGTAACATAGATAAACCCACACACTAAAAATCCTACCAAGGTTACATATCATATACGCTTAATCCAATTAACACCTAAAACTCATAAACAACCACATTCTAAAGGATTAAATCATGTTTTTGCCAGTTTCTTTAATTTCAACACATTTAGTAATTTCAATCAGCAAACCTTCAATTCTTAACCAAATTAAGCCATTTCAATTTCATAGTTTTCGTTTCTTGATATGCTAACATAATTCACAACCCATTTCAGATTATAACAAGGATTAAACATAACTTTTGGACTAAATTAAGCCATTTTCTCATATAAATAACATTATCAATTCTTAATTTTCTTCCTACAACCCAATTTCATGTATTTGATTACCAATAATTGTGTATATATTGACAATAGCATATTATAAAATCATGCATACATGTTTATACCTCAATCTAACATGACTATCAATTCACAAAGAATAATCACTGAAAACCAAAAACATGGAAATTAGTAGTAAAGTATACCTTTAATTCTTGATTCTATGTTAGCAAAAGATGGTAACAAAACCCAAGAGGTTGCGTCAGTTCAAATAAGCCAATGGTATTTGGCTATACTTAATTTAGTTTTCTAATTTATTTTAATAATATTTATATTATATGATTCCATATGTCACACTTTAATTTAGTTAATTTAAATAACTTACAATAATAATTATAATAATTATAATTTTGAATAAAATTATACTTTATACTTAATAAATCATTACGTATCTAATTTAATTATTAAATTAAACTAGAACATTATTTTATTTAATTTAATTATTTTCTTAAATATTAAACAAATCATTTAATTTAATTATTTCATTAAATCAAAATTTCAAATAAAATTATGACTCATTAATTTAAATCTTCACATAATAAAATTACCATTAATTAATTTAGTTAACTTACACATTTAACTAAATTATTGCACCATAATTTCATCAATTATTTATTTTTTTCAATAAATAAATTATTTAAATTATTTACTTAATTCAATAAATATTTAAATTAATTATAAAATTTCTCGATCGTTACAACCTTCCCTCCTTAAAAGGATTATGTCCCTAGAATCACAACTTAATAAATACATTTGTTATATTCTTTCATCCTTAAAAGGATTCTGTCCCTAGAATCATGACTCAATAAATACATTCGTTACATTCTTCCCTCCTTAACAGGATTATGTCCCCAGAACCGCTATACAAAATCAAGCAAATAACTGAGGATAATTTCTCATCATAACATCTTCAAGTTCCCACATAGCTTCTTCAACATTGTGGTTTCTCCGGATTACCTTAAAAGAAGGTATCACTTTATTCATTAGTACTTGCTCTTTCCTGTTGATAATTTGAACAGGGACTTCTTCACATGACAAGTCTTTCTAAAACTGTAATGGCTCGTATTATATAACATGCTTATAATCAGGCTTATATGGCCTTAACACTGAAACATGGAAAATGTTGTGAATATGTTCTAATTCCAAAGGTAAAGCTACCTTGTACGCCACTTCACCAACTCGTCGCAGCACTTAAAAAGGTCCTATAAATCTAGGGATTAATTTTCCCTTTTTACCAAATTGAATTTTCCCCTTCCAAGGAGACACTTTCAAGAAAACAAAATTGCCGACATCGAATTCCCGATTTTGTCAGTGTTAATCAACATATTTCTTCTGTCTATATTGTGTAGCTATAAATATTGTCCGAATCACCTTGATGATCTCGACAGTTTGTTAAACCAATTCTGTACCCAATAGCTGACGTTCACCTACCTCGTCCCAGCATAACGGAATTCTGCATTTCCTGCCGTATAACGCTTCATAAGGCGGCATGCCAACACTCGTGTGATAACTATTATTATAGGAAAATTCAACCAATGGTAGATGGTCATCCCAATTTCCTTTGAAATCCATAATACATGCTCGGAGCATATCCTCTAGCATTTGGATGGTCCTCTCACTTTGTCCGTTGGTTTGAGGATGATACGCTGTTCTCATTCTCAACTGCGTTCCCTAGCTTTCTTGTAGTCATTTCTAGAAATTTGACGTGAAACGTGGATCTTTGTCTTATACAATAGACACCGGGACACCGTGTCTTGAAATAATTTCCTTCACGTACAATTTTGCCAACCGATCTAGATTAAATCTAATCTTTATTGGCAAAAAGTGTGCTGATTTCATCAATCGATCGACAATCACCCAGATAGTGTCGCAACCTTGCTTAGTCATTGGAATATCTACCACAAAATCTATTGTGATATGCTCCCATTTCCATTCCGGTATCTCCAATGGTTGCAACAATCCACTTGGCCTTTGATGTTTAGCTTTAACTTTCTGACACGTTAAGCATTTTGCCACACACTCAGCCGCATCCTTTTCCATATTCGGCCACCAAAAATGATGTCTAAGATCCTGGTACATTTTTATACTTCCAAGGTGAATCGAATATCTTGAGTTGTGAGCTTCACTCAAAATTTCCTCTTTAACTTCCGATACTGGCGGAACCCAAATTCTCCTTTCGAATCGAAGTAACCCTTCTGAATCGATTTTAAATTTGTTTTCCTCACCTTTAGATATTTTTCTTCTCATCTCTTCGCAGTTCTCATCCTGGAGTTGTGCATTCTTCACCTTATCTACTAACGTTGAACTGTTTCCCATTTAGAACAATTTTTCGTCTGATTTTGTCGGATATTTAATTTCCAACTCAATATTTTCCATTTTCGATACTAGCTTCTCCTGAGCAGTCAACATCATTAACTTCTTCCGTCCATTTCTACTTAAGGCATCAACAACAACATTCGCCTTCCCGGGATGATAGAACATCTCGCAGTCATAGTCTTTAATCAACTCCAACAATCTTCTCTGTCTTATATTCAAATCTTTCTGTGTAAAGATATACTTTAGACTTTTATGGTCTGTATATATCTCTCACCTTTCTCCATAAAGACAATGTCTCCAAATTTTTAGAGCAAACACTACCGTAGCCAACTCTAAGTCATGAGTCGGATACGCTTCCTCGTAATCTTTCAATTGACGTGATGCATATGAAATAACTTTGCTGTTTTGCATAAGCACACAGCCTAGTCCTTTATGCGATGCGTCACTATACACCATAAAATTCCATTTATCATCAGGCAATGATAACACAGGTGTTGAACTCATTCTCTTCTTTAACTCTCAAAAACTCTCCTCACACTTCTCCGTCCAAACAAACTTAACCGCCTTCCTAGTTAAATTCGTCAATGGAGTTGCGATCTTGGAAAAGTCTTAAATAAAACGCCTATAGTAACCTGCCAATCCTAAGAAACTTCTTACTTCTGACGGTGTTTTCGGCTGATCCCAGTTTATTATAGCTTTAACCTTTGATGGATCTACCGAAATTCTGTTCTTATCAATAACGTGCCCAAGAAACTATACATGTTCTAACCAAAACTCATATTTTGAGAAATTAGCATACAACTTCTCTTTTCTCAATGTCTCCAATGTCAGTCTTAAGTGTTTAACATGTTCCTCTTTGGTCTTGAAATACACAAATATATCATCAATAAACACCACCACAAATTTATCTAAGAATGGTTAAAACACCATGTTCATCAATTCAATCAACATTGTAGGTGTATTGGTTAAACCAAATGACATAACCAGAAACTCGTAATGACCATACCGAGATCTGAACGCTGTCTTGTAATAACCTGATATTTTCTATATAAATAAATCAGAAATTTTGCGTATAAATTTTTTATTTTTTTTATTAAAATAAATGTGGGGAATATGTATAAGTTAATGCGTATGTATTTATGTGATAAATAAAAATATATTTATTACATGAGTGATTACAAATAATTTTATTTTACAATTATTGATCATTATAAATTATATTCTTATAATAATTAATTTTATAGTAGAAATGTTTTTATTAATTATTTTCCATGAAAATATCATTATATTTTATTTAAATAATATATGAAATGATTATAGAATTATTATAATAATTATTTTGTTATATGAATTTATTTCAGATTAGTTAAGATAATTATTTAACTTAATTAATAATGGTATGTATGTTTAAGATAAATCAGATATGGGATCCAAACCCTAATTATGGTTTTGGAATAAGGAAAGAGAATAATAATATAATATTATTTTATTTCAGTGCTGTAAATATGTATGTTATGTGTGTAAGGTTAATCTGGGGAGCAGTTTTATTATAACCTGATAAAACCCTAATATTTCTGGTAAACCCTAGTTTCGAAGTCAAACGAAACTTCAAAATCTGTTAAGTCACTGTGTTATGTGGTATATGATTTGTATTGTAAGTGTTAAAGCTAATTATGGAAAACCCTAATTAGTGATTTAAAATCCTAATTTCTTAAATTAGAAACCTTAAACAGTAATTAGCTAATTGCTAAGTGGAAACTCTAATTTAAAACTCAATTATGAGTTTGAGACTATTATGTAACTGTGTTATTATGATTAAGGTTAAGTATTATAGAATTTTATATTGATTAGGTAAACCCTAATTAATATTTAGAAATATTAATTTCTAGAAACCATATTATTTAAATTATAAACCTTCAATTGTAAATTGTAAACCCTAATCACTAAATTGAAAAGTTTAATGCTAATTATTAGATCTTAAACCTAATTAGCAAAGTAATAAGTAATTAAAAACCTAAATTAATTAAGAAACCTTAATTTGTATTTTTAAGAAACTATTTTTTTTATTTTAAACCCTAAATTGAAATCCTACAAATCTATGTGTTAAACCTTAAGGGTTAAACCCTAAGGGTTAAACCCTAATACTACAAAAAATTTGGGGCTTCAGCAACAACCGATTTTCGTTGCAAAAGGGTTTTGGCAACTACTTTATTGTCGTTGCGTCTTTCCTTGCGCAATGAGCATTGCTAATTGTTCCGCAACGAACGTATTTTTTTCGTTACCAAAAGTAATATATTTTGCAACGAAATTTGGCTTCCGTACAGAAACATCGATCCTTTAGCAACAAAATGTATTATTGCAGAATAATTAAAATTTTGTTGCTAAAAAACCCATTTCAATGCAGAAGCCTTCTAATTGGAAACGAAATGAACTCTTTTTTTTTGCAACGGCCATGCATTTTCGTTGCAATTGACACCATTTTGCAACGACATTTTTCGTTGCAGTAAATTATGAAAATTGTTGCCTAAGCTTGTTTTCGTTGCGAAATGTAAACTTTTTAGCAACAATTTTTCGTTCTTGATTATATTATTTGGCAACGACATTATCTTTGAATCAAGAATCTAAAATGTTTGTTGTTGGTTATTTTTCAATAGCAACGAAAGTCATCGATTAGCAACGACATTATATGTTGTCGTTTCTTTATATGTTCAACGAAAGTTGCTATGATTTGCAACAACAAAAAATGCTGCCTTTTATTTTAGTATTAGCAATAATATCCTCTCCGTTGTTATTAGGTTAATTTTTCATTGCCAAATATTATATTTTTAATACCATTAGCAACAAAAATTTATTGCTAAATGTATAAAAAAATTGTTGCTATATTAAAACTTGTTCAATTCTTTGGAAACGAATTATATTTTTGCCAAATCAAAATTTGACATTCTTTTTGTGTACCTGGCTGGCTCAATGTCCCCATAGCAAATAATGGAAAAAATACAAAAAACTAAAATATTATTAACTTAATAAAATCATCCACTACATAATCATTCATTATATTTATAATTAACCATCTAAAGCTACCACAGTTCTTCAATCAAAGTATATATCTACATATATAGAGAGAATACATTAATGAATACATTAATGTTGGTAGCTTAAAGTTAATTTGCGATACTTAAGCCATGGTGCATCTCAAGTCGACATACCACCGTAGTTAGTGACCGAGTTGATACAATAATGTGATTTTAATAACTTAACACAAAAAGAGTAGGTGGATGTCCTAAAGGATTCAGAATGAATATAATGTCATTCTAATAACATGTTGCATCCCACCACCACCAAATGAATGCCCACAAGGTAATATCATCGCATCATCCATAAGTGATCCTCTGTATAACCGAGAGAAATAACATAAATGTAGAGTGGAAGTACCAAAGACATGCAATAATGAATCGAAGAACTCAATTACAAAAAAGCAAAGCGATGATGCAGGAGTATCAAACCACCAATCAAGCTACGTAAGGAACTTCTAATCCATCATAAAGAACAAGCAAAGTTGTGGTGTACTTACTAGAAAAAAGTATTAGAGGGCTATACCTTATCAAAGTGGCAAAGATAAAAACTTCATTATAGATTATACAAAAAGTGGATAATTGCTAAATCTTTTTTCATTAGGTTGCACTACTAAAACCTTTATGCTAGAGAATGGAAATAGTCATATCTGTGATACAAATAATAGCAAAGAATTATGTAACTAAATAGCTCAAGTGGTTCCACTTACAAATACTAAATGAGGGGAGTAATTGAATCCCCATACATAGATCTAGTGTAAAATTTCCAAGAACAAAACATTTATTTTACCCCCAAAAGAATTCCAAAAACAAGTACAAAGGGGTCCATGACCCATTACAAAACACCAAAAAATAAGTGTACCTTTTTTAGATACTTTTTGTGTAGTTTCAATGCTCCAGTGCAAGCTTTTTTGGCATCTAGATTTCCTGTCATGTCGTTTAATATCTGAAATCAACAAAATAAATTTGTTTTAAAAAAATGAGCTGATAGGAAACAGTCAGGTAGCTACTGGATACATTGTATATATTCTCTTAGACCTAAAAATCACGCACCTCAATAAACTAATTTTTCAACTAACAAACATGCACCTCAAGAAACTAACTCACTGTGACGATGGTGCATTGTATCTCTCAGAACCAACAAGCATGCAAGTAAAACAAACTGTAAAGTTTAAACTGTCTTGTTGAACATGTGTCTACCTAACTAAAAATAACTTTTGAAGTGGACGTTTCTACATAATTAAATTTTCTGAACTTATCAAGCTGACCTTGACAACATCATCCAATCCATGAGGTCCTGCTAGTAATTTTGAGCTCTTGTCCTTCAGGACACTAGCTACTAAGAAAACAAAAATGGGGAGTGCAGCTTCAGCACCTTTGCCTCCAATTTTCATGTTTTCCCTTTCATATTTGCCACATTGGCGTGTTGATTTTGCCTTTGCTTTAGATCCATCAGATTTTTCAATGAGGGTGCGTCGAGTCCTCCTCATACACACAGCACAAATCAAAGGTCATATTCCGTGAGCCCACATCATCATCTGTTGAAAGTTTAACAAGCACGGAAAGATCATTTCAAAGAATAAAACCTTGTAACCTTTGAAAAAGAGTAAATAAACAAGGAAAACTAGTATTATTAACAAAACGTAAAAGCAAGGATATACAAGAATGCAAGGCATGGGGAGTTGTAATTTATTAGATTCAAAATGCCATACAGAAAACCATGGAAATAAAAAAAGCAATCAACTGGTTCGATCTAAAATCGTCGTCATATGCTATGCTGACGGTACCCCACTGTAGCTGATAGTGTCGCAGTCATATATGTGTTAGTGATTTACATTTTTAGTGAATATATGTGTTAGTAATTTCACTACAAGAATGTGTTAGTGATTAAATGTGTCAGAGATGTCAAACTGAGTTTATAAAGCATTTTAGTTTAGTAGTTTACCTGCTGATGCTTTGGACTTTTCTCCTTTCAAGCAATAATAATCTCACACCCTGTCCTCTCAGTCCAAATTTCCAATTGTTCACTAGCAGCTGCTCTAAACGTATCACCAGCTGCCATCAATATCTGGTAGAATTTCACACCATAAATAATTAGATAAGAATAGTCTCCTGCTATCAAAGGCTCGTCCTCATCAATACAGAATACACAAATGAAAGCATTGAAATAGCAACCGCTTTAGAAAGACTGAGAAATTAAAGTGAGAACATCAAACTTAATAGTTAAAAACCACTTTAGTCAATGAAATGGGTATGAGTATCACATGAAAGTTTTAGTCAATGAAATGGGTATCAGTATAAGTATCACATTGTGTTACATCTATTTGCTGCTTCCAAGTAATAACGTAGATTCATTAGTTTGCAAAAAATTATCACACTACCTAAAGATAGGTTATAAGTAACCAACATATTATATGAGACTTATTCAATTTTTTAACTAATAAAATATATACAAAAACTAGGAGACTAAAATGTGGTGCCAATCAAGTATATGCGGCATCAAAAAGGCAGGAGGATACAAAAAAGACAATCTGCAGCAAGAGAACCCTATAAAGCCTTATGAGAGTTCTTCATAAGCAAGTAAGAAGTTTCTTTTTATAACATCTAGATAAAACCTATTAAAAATCAAGACACTGATGTCCTTCAGTTTGAACATAGTACATTGCAAAATAAGATTTTTAAATATTTTTTCAAACAGTGTCAATTATTAATGTTTATCCTTTTTACATTCCCCTTTTCCAAATTATACAAATATAGAAAAATTGTAATTAGAAAGTATAAACATATATATATCATGAATGCCAAATAAATAATGCCACCTTAACTTTAATTTATAAAACACTTGGTCCTATATAAGCACAAATTTATGATATGAAATACCTTCTGTAGCTAAAAGAAGGAGGCTTCCCAACAAACTATAAACTGATAATCTAGATCAGCAGGTGGGCAGGAAAGTAAATGATATGGAGTTGAGGTTAAGGTTCAAAACAAAAACCATTTTCATAGCAGGACATTCTATGGTAGGCAAGTTTGGTCTTACTGTTCTACATCCTTCAGTGAAACATTTGAGATTCACATGGCCCGAATAAAAGAAGGTAGCAACCAAGTATATTAGTCATCGTGCAATGGTGATCATAGGTTATCCTCGTCTCAGTAGCTAATTTGATGCTGTTATTGCTCAATTACCTGTACCAAGACAAAGAAGGCACACCACAACATCACCTTTCAAGTTGTGGAAGCAAGATGTACCTCTTACTAGGCCTTTGTAAATGTAGGGCAAGAATCAATAGTATCCTTTGTAGAAAATGCTTATACGGGCAAATAGTTTGAAGGTAATCATATTGTTTTAAGAACATCAAAGGATACTCGCATCAAAACATAGAGCATATAATAGATTTTGGCGAACTCAAGTAGCTTTACCATATAAAAATATCTAAACTCCATAAAAAGTTAACAATAACAATAGTAAAAGAAGAGAGAGAGACTAACACGCACAGATAGAGAGGAAAAGCTACATCTGCTGCAAATAATGAAGGATATTGCTAGTAAAAGGCACGCATTGAGCCAAATAATGTCATCCTTAACGACAAAGGGTTTGCCAAGTTACATGTTTGCCATTAAAATTATAATGCCAATGACCAAATTGCCCCTCATTCATAATTGAAGCTTGCTTGCAAATCTAGATAAAATATGGAGTGGGTGACTAACTTTAACCTACCATGTGACTAAAAATATCAGCTGATCAGCCAAATCTTGCCAGCCAAGTTCATTTTACCATCATATATATAGATTGAGAGAGAGAAAAAGTTCATTTTATTGCCCATTTGTTCAACCAATGCTCAACCAACCCTCTCTCTCTCTCCTCACCCACGAAACTTATAAGAAATTCAGTCCCAGATCATGCCTCTATTACACTTATATCAGATCAGAAGCTAAGAATCAAGATTTTGTAAAGAGAGGTACAAAACCCTAATTCATAATCTGATCTTGCTAGCTGTGATAAAAGTGTGTTTAGTTGTTTAAATATGTTGTTTATAGTGGTAATCAATGATCTGGGTTGATAGATGTTAGATCCAAAACATCTTTACGCTCAGATTTGAAGATTTCAAGAATCTGGAAAACTGGAATTTAGTGTCTGACAACCGAATGTCAGACCATGTAAATCTTTGCCTGTTTATGGTTTTTCTTGTTTGAAGGTTTAAGGTTATAGTATGTCATGAGGTCTTTGTTCTGAAGCTTGAAACAGGACCAAATAATTCATGGATTGGAAGTTATTCTTTGTCAAAGTCGGTTGACCGACCATGACCAAGTGATTTCTGGGTAACCTAGAAATCCTTTAAACGCGTCTGACAAGATTTTCGAAGACACATAACTGTCAGGTTTTATGTGTATTGATGATGTTTTTGTATCTATGTTATAGCCTGCTATGTGGACTTTAGATCCGTGCCTTTATATCACTCAAATCATCAATTGATTGAATGTAGTGGATGGTCAAAGTAGACCATCTGGTCACGATTTATGATTTCTGGAATTTCCAGAAAATGTATGAACGAGTTTTCTGCCAATGTTTGACTTGCTTAAATTTTGTGCTTTTGTTGTTATTAGTATGATCTGATGATAAAAAGTTGTTCTTTGACATCTCTACTGCTAGTATGAACCATTAAATCTCACATAGTAGAACAAGGATGCAAGTTATAAGGATCGAAAAGGGGGTACCTTGACTGTTCTTCATTTCTGGGAAGCCCAAAAATTGAAGAATACTCCTGACAAGGTTTTTGATGGGCTAGAACTCACTGTTATGATGATGTTTGGACATATAAATTGTTGTTGATTGTAGTATTACATTAATACTACAATCATAAACCATTAACAAACCCAGAAACTTGATAACTAATGATCTAGAACCGGTCAAACGTGGCACCTAAATAGCTGACAATGATATTCTAGGTTTGATAAAGAACACGAAGAACACCTATAAATACGGCAGTTACGCCTCAGCTATAAAGCGATCTTTAATGACACTTTATTACAAAATTAATTATTTTTATTAAATAATCAAGATAAATAGTTTTTAATTATGAAAAATACAAAATAAATTCCTAAAAATTATTTTAAAGTCCTAAAATTAGTTTTTAATAATTTTTAATATATTTCATAAATATTTAATATTTTGAAATATTAAAGGTATTTAATTTATTTAATTTTAAATTAAACAAATTATTTAAAAATGATTTTAATACTTGAAAATTCATTTAAAATTATATTATGATATAATAAAATATTTTAAGTTATTTTTAATGACTTTTAATATTTTTGATGAATATCATTAATAAATTAATATTAATGATAATGTAGTTATTTAATAAATATATTAAATAAATTATGAAAAATAGGATTAATGATTTAAAAATAATATAAAAATGATTTAAAGGTTATAAAAATATTTAAAGTTATAAAATATAACTTTTGATATTTTGTCATGAAAAATATTAATATTTTAATATTAATGATATTAAATTTATTTAATATTTATATTAAATAAATTAGTTTAAAATAATTTTAATATTATAAAAATCATTTAAAAAAGATATAAATGAATTTAAAATATTTTAAGTTATAATTAATGACTTTTAATATTTTGGTAAATAGTGCATTAATATTTAAGTATTAATGATAATTATTTAAAAATAATTTTAAATGTTTTAAAAATCATTTAAGGGTAATAGTAATACTTTAAAAATATTTTAAGTTATTATAAATAAATTTAATATTTTGGCAATGGTTTCATTAATAGTTTAATATTTATTAAATATTAATGATAATAGAATTATTTGATATTTAAATTATTTTATAATGATTATGGCGTTTGAAAAGTCATGATAATTTATAATAATTGTTTAAAAATTATTATAAGGTTATATAAAAATAATATGACTCATATTTAAATTATTTAAATGGATATTGAACTACAGGATTGAGTCTTAGACTCAATAATTAACCGATTAAGCCGTCGGTACACCGACATGTTTTAGAAATTGATCTGGACTTATATAATTTGTCTGTATATGTGTTTGTTTGTGATCCAATGACTGTGAAACATATTTGACAATGTGATTAGGTTATGTGCTGACTGCAATAAGCAGTATTATGTGTTATGATATGTTATTTTAATCGATAGAATCATCTTAGTAATGATAGGTCATGATATAAAAGATAAAACTAAGTTGCGTAATTGTAAGCAGTAGACCAGGCAAGTATCCTACCTTTGCATTTACTTTATGCAATGGATATAAGTAAGAAAGTTTTAGAATTATATTACTATTATTGTGCCAGAATAATAACCCTATTGTTATCGAGATGTATCCGATCATTATTTATTAGTACAATATTATTGTATAATATTATGTTCGTTAATTTCTAAATATGGTTATACAAGTGTCCCCACTTGGATAATCATTATATTTAATCACATGTTGATATATATACATATATATATATATATATATATATTGATCTCCAGTATGTATACATTAATTAAAAGCGGTCTAAGCTATTTGACCCAGCTAGACACAGATTCAGAAATATCGTTGAATATGATAAAAACTCTATTGTATACAATCAAATTGCTTTGGTTTGGATTCATGACTAAGTATGAACATCCCGAATATTGGAAAACCTTTATGCGCCCAATGTGGAAAAGATGAACGATAATATCATTCTTGCATGTAGTATTGATCAATACATGGCCCATGAGATGTACACCCTAGCGCCCGTAAGTTATGACGGTTTACAGATGAAGTTCTGTTTAACCTTTTTGAAAATAGAAAATAATATTCATAGTCTGTCGAGTAATCTATATATATAGTCAATACGTAGTTTCAAAAATTTGATATAGAATTGTTATGTTATTATTATTGGTTCAATTTACTTCACAACTGTTGATTCATTGTAGAAGTGTCGTATAAAGAAAACATTCAACCCTTTCAACTAATATTTATAATAGTTATTACTTGCTAGGCACTCAAATGCTCATCCTTTCTTAATTTAAATGTTTTCAGTTAAGTGTGAACAACCAGAAGGTTCAGCTAAGAACAATGGAAAAAGAAAAGTAAACAGAATAAGTTTATTGGTATCTTTTGTAATAGTTAGACAGTATTAAGACAATGATATTTATTATTATCATGTATTGTAATGAATGTAGTAAAGGTTGCGTACTTGGTATTAGACTCTGATAAATGTAAGTTAAGTTTGATATTTATATTATTGTTATTATTAGTATTATTCTGCTCAAAGAAATGTTATCGTAAAACACCGAGTTCGGGTTTCAAGTACCTAAATTTGGGGGCGTTACATGTCTTTGGTAAATCTTCTGGCCTCACCTTCAGCTAATGATAACCACTCCTCAAGTCTATCTTTGAGAAATACCTCGCTGCTTTTAGTTAATCGAACAGGTCATCGATTTTCGATAATGGATACTTATTTTTAATTGTGACCTTATTCAATTCTCGATAATCAATGCAGAGCTGCATTGATCCATCTTTCTTCTTAACAAACAACACCGACGCTCCACATGACGATACGCTCGGCTGAATATACTTCTTGTCGAGTAATTCTTCTAATTGCACCATCAACTCTTTCATTTCTACTAAGGCCATTCTGTATGGGGCTTTAGATATCGGGGTTGTTCCTGGCACTAAATGAATCACGAACTCAATTTCTCGATATGGCGGTAGTCCGGGAAAATCGTCAGGAAATATGTCTGCAAAATCTCTAATGATCGGTATCTCTTCGCACTCTTTTTTTGTGTATCGACTATGTAGGCTAAGTATCCTACACATCCTTGTATCAACAACTTCTTGGCTTGCATCATCATCAGACAACTTGCTTGTCGAGGTGACTTGCATCCATAGAACACAACCTTTGATGGAGTCATAAGGTTAACCCATTTCTTTTGGAAATCAATTATTGCCCCATAATTGAATAACCAATCCATTCCCAATATGACATCGAATTCCCCAAGTTTAATTGGTATTAAATCTACCATCATCTCATGACCCTTTATAACCACTCTACAATTCTTATATATGAATCTAAAATGAATCACCTCCTTATTCGCAATTTTTATGCTTAAAGGGAAATCTAATTCTTCATGAGGCAAATCTAAGTTTTGAGCAAAATCATCAGATATAAATTAACAAGTAGCACCCAAATCAAATAGCACATAAGCATTAATACCATTAATCGAAATGACACATGACACCACATCCTTTGATTGCACAACATCTTGCACGATCATATTGAAAGTCCTTGCGGTAAGTCAGCTTGATTGTGCTGGTCCAGTGATAGTTAAAGTTCCTCTACTATTGTTTCTTTTTCCTCCACTTGCACTCCCCACTACCTTTTTAGCGTAATCACGAGCCATGTGATCTTTTGAACCGCAGGTGAAACATGCTCCCTTCTTTGGACTAAAATAGTTTGGTGCTATGTGACCCTCCTGGCCGCAATTGAAACACACCCTTTTACCCTTCAAATATACCCAATGTGGTTCTTTCCGCAAGTAGCACAAGCTTCAAATTTCTTCTTTTGATGACTTCCTTGTTTTCCTCCCGTATTCGAATTCTCACTCCACTTCCTCTTCTGACTATTACCTCCATTATTGCTCCCACCAGCCTTGTTCTCATTCTCATCTTCATTCTTTCTCTTCTTTTGTTTCTTGGTTATACTTGGTTAAGGCATCGCTTCCACCTTAAGCGATAATTGCCTTTTCTAGTACAACCGCAAATGTATTTAACTGAAACATTGAAACCTTGCTATAAAGTCAGGGCTACGACCCTTGTTCAAATCTTCTTGCCTTGCGATCATCGGTATTAACTTGATAAGTGGCAAACCTTGCCACCTCATTAAACTTCACAACATATTCTGGCACTGTTATGGTTCCTTATTTTAGCTACAGAAATTGGACCTCCAACTAATTCTGAGAACTCGCTGGAAAGTACATCTCAAAAAATATCTCTTTAAACCTATCCTATGCTATTATTCCTTTTCCCCCACGAACCTTATTCTCCGACCACCAATAACTAGCTTCTGATTTCAACATGAACGTTACGAAAGCGGTCTTCTGATCCTCGTTGACTCTGGCAACGTCGAACACCTTCTCCATTTCCATGATCCAGGTTTGGGCTTCAATTGGATTTATAGACCCTTGAAAACTCTGGCAGTCCAACTGCTTTGAAGTCCTTAAAGGTCATGACTTGGGCTTACAGTTGATTCGCAAGTGCTCCAGTCAATAAAGTCACAAACTGTTGAACCGGGATAGCGTTGGCCTCGTTATTATTGTTAGTAGACCCCTCAGGAGGTGGTTGTTGCCGTGGTTGTATTCTTCTAGGAGACATTTTTCTATTAAAATATATGATTATTAGTTCATTACTCAACTTCTTGAGTATTTGAAGTTTAACTTAAACATTCTAAGATTAAAGCTACAACACATAACATTTCAATAAACATTGAGATTTTATTAATTCATAATCATAATAAGTATAGCATATCTGCTATCAACATCCATTTTGCGAAATACATCAAAAAATAATATTAGTCTTATAACATAATTCATTTAAATAAATTCAAATAAATCTTCATCACTTGGACATCTTTCCCTTTCCTTTGCTGGAAGATGGCTCATCAACTTTCTCGACATTAGCTGCAGTGTTAATTGCAAGAGTGAGCAAATAATTACCCACTATTATAAAGAATAATAATGATAACAACTTGAGTTTGGATAACGAATGCTGAATAATGATGAACTATGTCCCCGGTAATTAGGTATTATTACCTCAACCTTAACAGTCATTTTAGACTATACAAACCCTTTCTTACATACTTAGGGGAATCATCCCTTTGTACCATTTATTATGCACAAATATCTAAACGTTAACATGTACATACTCCCCTATATTAGGGTTGTTCGTCTCAGTTTGAATTTATAATTTCCACACTAAAGAAAGTTTAGTTTGGAACTCGCTTATCAGTGGTTCTAGAATTTTAAAACACTATTCAAGTATAGATTAGTCCAATCAATAAGAGTTTGCTTACTATTTGAAGGTTCAACACGATAATATAGAATTGAACAATGTTATTTAAGTCTAAGATGGAATATCCACAATATATAATTGAATAAGCATGGTATAAATGCAAAGTACTACATTTAAAAGAGTTAGAACAATCTCATTTGAATCAATGAATTTAAATAGTATATGCTTTGAATAACAAGAACAAGAGTCTGGTATGTGGAACTTGCTCGATGTAAAGAATTAGATTACAAGAGCTTGCATGATCATAACAAGATGGAATTAATAAGCTTGCTCAACTTAAATACAAGATTTGAGAACTTTCATAACGATAAATTAGGAATAGAAAGCTTGATTGACGTCAAAAGATAACGTAGTTATGAAACATGCATTCATTATAAAGAGAATGAAGTTAGTGAACTTGCCTCGTGTGTAAGCTACACAAGTATAATAAACGTTTGCCAATTACCCTACACATACCATTAAAATCGTAATACCAATTAGTTATATTAACACTAACTTCATTAGTTTTTCATTTTAGTCAAGTCTATAGTCTTTAGCTTAGGATCTAATTATCCTAGTTATTCACGTACCATAAATCTGAATTCCTAATTATATAACAGTACCCAACATGGTGATTGCATAACAATAAAAATTCTTATGACATCACATTACGAACTTTCATAACTTTATAATTTATAATCCAAAGTATCAACTTTGTGATTACAATATGTTATTACATCTTATAACACGTTTTAGGTTCCTTTACAATCATTAAAATAGGTTAAGTTAGCATTCCCAAAGCTATGTTGTTAATAGCTTCAATTACGGATCTCATAGAGATCCTTTGGCGAGGCACGCCATGTCTCCCTTTGAATCCAAGTCTTACCAAGACTTAAGCGCTACGATGCCTAGAGGTAGCATGCCCGCGCTAGACACCAGAATTAGTTTTGCAGAACACGAACATAGACTCTATTTTAAGCCAAAAATCCCAATTTCTCAGTAACATGGATAAACCCACACACTGAAAATCCTACCAAAGTTACATATCATATACGCTTAATCCAATTAACACCTAAAACTCACAAACAACCACATTCTAAAGGATTAAATCATGTTTTTGCCATTTTCCTCAATTTCAACACATTTAGTAATTTCAATCACCAAACCTTCAATTCTTAACCAAAATTAAGCCATTTCAATTTCATTGTTTTCGTTTCTTGATATGCTAACCGAATTCACAACCCATCTCAAATTATAACAAGGATTAATCATAATTTTTGGACTCAATTAAGCCATTTTCTCATATAAATAACATTGTTAATTCTTAGTTTTCTTCCTACAACCCAATTTCATGTATTTGATTACCAACAATTGTGTATATATTGACAATAGCAGATTATAAAATCATGCATACATGTTTATACCTCAATCTAACGTGACTATCAATTCACAGAGAATAATCACTGAAAACCCAAAACATGGAAATTCTTGATTGTATATTAGCAAAAGATGGTGAGAAGGTTTAGCAATCCCTCTCCTTCTTCTTGACAATCTCAGAGAATTCTCTCTTGCTCTCACTCTCGACTTTCTCTGTGTTTCGTTCTCACGCTCTGTTCTCTAGCCTTAGGAAAAACATGCGCATAATATAACTGGCCTCCTACGTACGTCAGGTAACAAAACCCAACAGGCTGTGTTAGTTCAAATATGCCAAAGGCCATAAGGCCTTGTTTGGCTATACTTAATTTAGTTTTCTAATTTATTTTAATAATATTTATATTATATGATTCCACGTGTCACACTTTAATTTAGTTAATTTAAATAACTTACAATAATAATTATAATAATTATAATTTTCATTATAATTATACTTTATACTCAATAAATCATTACATATCCAATTTAATTATTAAATTAGACTAGACCATTATTTTATTTTATTTAATTATTTTCTTAAATATTAAATAATTCATTTAATTTAATTATTTCATTAAATCAAATTTTCAAATAGAATTATCACTCATTACTTTAAATCTTCACATAATAAAATTAACATTAATCAATTTACTTAACGTGCACTTAACTAAATTATTGCACCACAATTTCATCAATTATTTATTTTCTTAATAAATAAATTATTTAAAATATTTATTTAATTCAATAAATATTTAAATTAAATACAAAATTTCTCGATCGTTACAATTTTGATTCAAAATTGGATTTTATGCTAACTAATAAAGTAGTATGCAGATAAGCCAATCATGTTTGATGATAAAGCATATACTTTATAACAATATTATTCATATATTAATAAAAAGTATTAATTTATTAAAGGCTTTTAATTATCTACATGATGTTGTTTTATAATATGTGATAAACCCATAGTTTTAAGCAATGCTTTTAGAATAATGATGATGATCATTCTAATGAGATCTAAATTCTTAGAAAGCTTAAAACTAAAATAGTTCCCAATCGTTGGATTACTAAATTGGGGATTAGTGAATCCGGATAGATTGGTACATACGTTGCTTGCTCATTGGATGAGGATGATTGATCTCATGATCATTTATGTGGATACACTAAAGCAAGTATGTAGGTGCTTATTAGAGAATAAGTTCACTGAACGTGGCTCGCTAAGGAATACCTAATGGAGTTTTACTTGCCTGTCAATAGGAATTCCTGTAGTGATAGTAGTACAAGTGATCCTTGGACTTGAGATCATCATAGTATCTTGTGTATGATGAGTTATACTTTGACTTATTCCTTAAGACCCTTAGGGTATAACAAAGGGTATGCTTGGGTATAATAAGTTGTACATGGAGATAATGTATGATTAATAAAGAATCTACCACTTCTAGTAAAAGAAGAGAAATATCCTATGTGATTCGATAAATGACAACCCAGTAATCCTTGGCCAAGGCAGAATGAAATTAGAAAGGAGTTTCTAATTTGCATTATTTGGTGTTGTGCATTTAAGGATCGAAATACATATAATTAAATAAAATAAGACTTGATAGTAATTTCATGTCTTATATTTAATTAAGACATTTTATGGTTGAAGGATTGAATTGTACGATAACTATTTACTCAAAGGTTCTTTTATGATTAAGGTTGAAATCTATATTATCTGGAAAGTCGTTGATCGCTAGGGAGGCTTATCCCTATTGTAAAATAAATATTATTTATTTAAATAAATTAATAATTTAATTTATTTATTTAAATAAGATTAGAATTGTTCTAATTTATTTATTCACAACCGGTTTAATATGGAGAACCTAAAGAGTCACACCATAAAAGGAAGAATAATTATTTAAGAAGTTAATGACATAATCATAATAATATGTTAAGTGTATTTAATTTAATCTATGGTGATTGAATAAATTAAATAGCTTAATATTTATTATTTAATATTTTGGAAATATTAAATATATAAATTATTAAGAGGAGTCTTATTAATATTATTACAATTATTATTATTTTAATTTCTTAAGAGTTGGAAATTAATTTAATATAAGTACTCTCAAATATCCTAATAAAATTAGGAGGTTAAATTAATTAAAGAGTTTAATTAATTATCCCTAATAAGATTAGGGAGCTTAATTAATTAAAAGAATTTAATTAATTAAATAATACCCGATTTTCTAATTAGATTAGAAGGGTTAACTGATATCTTTATAAGAGGAGTCTTATATCAGATATCAATATACGTGATTCCAATTATGGGAGAGTACGTTCTTTTTCTATAGAGATAGAAAACTAGGGTTTAGCCAACCACCCTTATTCTTGAATATTTCTTTTTCCTTGGTGGATCACCACTAGAGGCCAAACACTTGGGTGGCTAATGTTGATCAAAGGAAGGAACCAAACCCAATAGATTCAAGTTGAACGCGAATAAGATTGGAGGTGAACTTGTACCTGAGGAAGCTCAAATCTTCAAGGGTATGATTCTTGTTCTTCATATTTTTGTTTAATTAATAATTGTGCATAAAGGGTCATCCAGGTATATGGTCTGTAAAATTTTAAAACTCTGATTTTCCATGCTTCCGCTTGTTTTGTGCAATTTGATTGCGTTCATGAATATTACAAACCTAACAGTGGCATCAGAGCCAAACCTTTATGCGAATTATTAATTGTTTTAACTTGATATATATATATATATATATATATATATATATATATATATATATTGATATGTGTTTAGAACAATTTAATTGAGCATAATTTGTTGTATAAAAGTTTATATAAAAAAAATGTGAATCCTGTTATTTTTTCCGTTGAATTCGTGGTTAATAATGGATATCATGTATCATATATATTGGTTACAGGAGATCATGTAAAATCAACCTATCATATATATTGGTTATAGGAGATCATGTTATCTAATAATCATTTTAACGTTATTCTCCTGTAAAAGGGATATCATGTGGATTCGCGAATTATATATATATATATATATATATATATATATATAAAATAAACTTTATATTTTAATATTAAAATATAAAGTTTATTTTAATTTTAAAATTAAATTTCATGCTAACTAATTAGAGTTGGAATTGGATTCCATGTTTCCTTAAATAATGGAGTTTATTTAGATATGAAATAAGATTTCATGTTATTCAAAATAAAAGGAGTTTATTTGTGAATTGGAAAGAGAATCCGCATTTCCTTAAATAAAGGAGTTTATTTAGATATGAAATAAGATTTCATATTATTCAAAATAAAGGAGTTTATTTGTGAATAGGAAAGAGAATCTGTGTTTCCTTTAATAAAGGAGTTTTTTTTATACATTGAATTGGATTCCATAATTAATTAAAATAAATGAGTTTATTTTGATTAAAGATTTTGATTAAAATAAAATAGTTTATTTTATTCAAAATTGGATAAATTTAAATAAAAGAGGTTTATTTTGATTTAAATTTGGATTAAAATTGTAATAAGACGAATTGTTTGAATCGTGATTTTGAGGACAAAATTCTTTTAAGGGGGAAAAGATGTAACAACTGAGATTTTATAAATTAATTTTTATATTTATTGAATTAAATAAATATTTTTCAAATATTTAATTATTAGATTAAATAAGTAATTGATGAAGTTGTGGTAGATTAATTTAATTATATGTGTTATATTTATTAAATTAATGTGGAGAATTTTATTATTCAAAGTATGTATTTATGTGAGCTTATTGAATTAAATTAAATATTTAATAAGCATAATGTTATTTTAATTAATTTAATAATTAATTAGAGAATTAATAATTTGAGATAATTGATAAATGAGAAAATTAATTATATGACTATGTGAATTAATGATAAATTATTAAATTTTATTTAAATTAAATTAAATGAGATATTTGATTTATTGTGTAAGTGGGTGTGACATTATTAAACTATAGTATAAAGGATTAATGGAATTAAATGGGAATGAGTTTATTAGGATTAGCCAAACAAGGCCTTAGCGGAGGTTGAGGGCAGTTAACCCATGATTGGGTTAACTGACCACAACTGCGTCAGTTTATAATTATATGCGTCTTCTTCTTCTTTCATTTTTCTAAGTCTAGCAAAGGAAATCATAGAGAGAAATTGAGAATTGTTGGGAGAAATTGTGATACTGAAGAAGAATCTAAAAAGGGACTTCACTCTTATTCATCTGTAATATGGTAATCTCTTCTTCCCCAAAACTCTAATTTACGTTGTTTATACTTTCTATGAAAATATACTACAAGTCTCTGTAATTTAGAAATTAATGACTTATGTGTTTATATATGATATATATATATATATATATATATAATCATAATAGGTTTCATTATCATATATGTATGTTTTCATGACATTAATTGCATACAAACATGTTATAAAGTGATTTATGAAGTTACTGAGTATAAGTTTCATATGTATGGCCCTTATGGGAATTTGTATGCTACAAATTGTTGTTTAACTTGAAATTTAACGGTATATTATGTTATCACATGTCAAAACGAAGGAAATAAACTTCGAATGGACTGATTTAGTGTTATAACGAACCCGTAGTGCCAATCTCCATGTTTTGTTTTCAAAACATTCAAAAACATCAAGAACAATGAAATTACATGTTTTGATTCTGTAATTATGTGTTTTAACTTGTTAAAATCATGCTAGAAGGGTTGAGTAGTAATTATTTGTGTATTACAATGTTTGGGTATGTCTAAATTCTTGTAAGAACAAATTAATTGGAGGTTTTGGCCATGTTCTGCAATTTTTGCGTAATTACGAATCGATTACAGTTAGCCAGCAGCCAGGCCCTAACTCCATGCCTTAAGTCCCATGCCGCACCACCAAAAACCCAAGTCAGCCAAGTGCGAGAACAAGATTAATAAAGTGGCCCCAATTTTTACTCTGCAGATTGTCCAAAAATGAAAATTTTTATTTTTCAAGTCTAGGAATGTGATAGTAACCTAATCTAATGTACATTCAAATAGGTTAGACGTATAATGAGACGTTAAAATAGATGCTTAACATGTCAATAGCACATTTACGTGTGGATTAAATTATTGAACGCATAGTTAACTTATTGGTCGTGAAGTGTAAATTATGTGTCAATAAGTGTGGTAATTTGACTAAATATTGTCATAATCTGAGTGAAACAAAAAGAATGAACTTGTAATAACTAATTATGTTATAATTAACTAGTATTGTGAATGTAAATGGTATGTAGGATTAAATCAAGGAACATGTATAAATTAACGTGTAATATACACATGAGGCAAGTTTCCTAACCCTACTTGTTATCATTATATAAGTTTATAAATTTACCTCTCTACATCGAGCAAATTCTCATTATTATTGATCAAGTCTGTTCTGCTATATTAAAGTTTATTAATCTTTCAAAGGATGATGCTGTTATATAATACTTATTCTATTGTATACCTCTTGAGATTTTATTTCAATTTAAATATTAGTTACGGTTGAACCTTGTTAGACTAGCGAACCCTTAACAATTCGACCAGTCCATAGTTGATGAACGTTCTAAATTTTAGAACCCTTGTTAAATTATCAAAACCAAACTTCCTTTGGTGCAGACTCTAATGTCAAACTGAGATGAACAACCCTGTATAGGGGATTACTTATACGTTATCGTTAAGATATTGTGCACAGTATGGTACTACGGGCTGATCCCCCTAAGTATGAGAAGAAGAGTCCATAGTCTTATGATTGTTAAAGGTTTCAAGTATAAACACTTGGCAACCTAGGACATAGTTCAAGGTCTTATGACCCTCAGAAGTTCTTTTGATTCTTGTTATTCATTCTTGATTCAAAAGCTAAGTTTTCCTATTTCAGAAGTCTTTGATTAATTCCCATGTTATTATTTCATTGTTATATTGTTATACTTGTGGGCAATCGTGCTCACTCTTACGTAACAATATCATTGCAGTTAAGAACGAAAGATCTGACGAACCTTCCACTAGTAAAGGCAAAGGCAAGATTAACAAGTGATGAAGACTTGTTGTTTATGTGATTATGTATTTATGTTTCAGACTTGTTATTTGTTTATAATTCCGCACAGATGTTTAAGGTTAGTTTAACCTGGGATTGTATTTATTATTATTCAGATGTTGTAATCCCATAAGGGGAAGTTTTATTTCTATCTATTGCATGGTTTGCATTTATTATGGGTAGATAGATAGATGATATTTGTACAGTGAACACCAAATCCTGCGAAAATGGAAGTTCCCGGATTTGGGGGTGTCACAGGTTGGTATCAAAGCTGTAGGTTATGAACCGTAGGTGGGGGAACAACCTTAGGTAGTAGCCTTGTAGGAGATCGAGAACATAGTGATGGAAAACTCTTATTGAGTTATAAAAAATGAATTCCTTAATTCATTAATGATAATAAAAGACTTTATGTGCTTATGTGATAAACTTATGTGCTCGTGAGTATCGATTAGTAATCTAAAACTTAAAATTGTGTTGTCAGGATGTCAGATGTTGGAGGAGCTAGTCGAGCTTGGGAGGAGGAACCCCGAGTACCTACGGAGGAGGAGCCCCGAGAAATTCATGTCGTCAAGGAGCAGTTGGTATAGAGAGAGCCATTTCTGTTGATCACTATTGTTGGTAAAGAGCATGAGCCTGAGACTGATCCAGAGGAGGATTCTAAGGAAAAAGAGGAGTTCCCACCGAACTCCATCGATGCTAAGATGTATGATGCGCTTTATGATCGTAACATAGAGTTACGAGACACTGTTCAAGAGCTGAGGGAGAGGAATGTTATTCAGCAGATTACCATCAAGCAGAAGGATAGGGAAATTGTAACTCTTCACACACATTTAGGAAATGTGGAGTGGTATTTAGTTCACGAGAAGGGTCAAACTGAGGAGAAGTCTGAAGAAATTGAGAAGTTGAAGAAAGATCTGAAAGAAAGCTCAGAAAGGCTGACCATACCAGCGGAGGGCTGGGTAGAGAGTCACGCTGTGCTGATCTTGCAGAAGAGGATTGTCATGCAAAGAAGGCTAAGCTTAGGGAGACGTACTCTACACTTCAAAATGCAATGGATGAGGCCCATGATCGATTTATGAGATACCCAATCCAGTTTGAAGGACTACCATCGTATATGCTAGATCGCAGGATGATGTCTAGCATCATGGAAGAGGAACGTGGCAAGGCTATTCAGTGCCTTAACAAGTAGTGATAAGATTAGGTTAATTATGTGAAAACCTATTCGGTAGTTAAAGATGTAAATTTTGATGTGTTTATAAACAAAGGAATATTTTAATGTTTTAAATCATGTTGATTCTTTATCTCGGGATAGTTGATGTAAATAGTAGTGATGCTATAGTATGATGTTAAAACTTTTGATTTGAATAAAATGTCAGAGCTTATTCGAAATAATGTGTTAAGTGAATTATGATTAAATATTTTAGTTAAGCCTTAAATGTTTAAGGGACTGAATAAAGACTTAATAAGCGTATATTCTTAGCAGAAATATGCCGCCCAAAAGAAGATAAAACTGTCAACAAGCTCAAGGAGAACCAATGAATAACATCAATGACGCCAATGCTAACCCTGGTCAGTAATTGGTGAACCTATTAGCTGGAGAAATTCATAATCAACCACAAGCTCCATCGAATACATCGTTCAAGGATTTCAAGGCGGTGGGACTGCCAGAGTTTAAGGGCTCCATAAACCCGATCGAAGCTCAAACATGGGTTATGGAGATGGAGAAGGTGTTTGATGTCGCCAGAGTTAGAGAAGACCAGAAAACTGCATACGCAACATTCATGCTCAAATCCAAAGCCAATTATTGGTGGCAGGCAAACAAAGTACGGGGAGGAGAAGGTGTGATAACCTGGGAGATATTCAAGGAGATGTTCTTCGAGATGTATTTTCCGACCACCTTGCAGAACCAAATAGAGGTTCAGTTTCTGGAGTTGAAACAGGGGAATATGTCCATAGTAGATTATGTGGCAAGATTCAATGAGTTGGCTAGGTTCGCCACATACCAAGTGCATACTGACGAGAGAAAGACAAAATGTTTGACGAAAGGTGGATCAAGCTCTCGTTGTATAGCAAGGTGTCAATGTTCCAATTGAACACTTTTGCTGGAGTGTTAGAGAAGGACATACTCGCTGAAGGTGGAAGCGATGCGGTAACTAAATATAATCAGGATCAAAAGAAGAAAAAGAGTGAAAATGAAGAAATTAACAAGACTGGTGGAAGTAGCACGAGAGGTAGTAATAATCAGAAGAGAAAGTGGTCTGATAACTCGTCAACAGGAAATCAATAAGGAGGGAAGAAGAAGAAGATCGAAGTGTGCCCAACCTGCGGAAAAGCTCTAGGAGTTTGCATGAAGGGAAAATGAGTATGCTACAATTGTGGTCAAGAAGGCCACATAGCACCTAACTTTCCTAACCCAAAGAAGGGTGCCTGCTTCACTTGTGGCTCAAAGGATCATCTTGCAAGGGATTGTCCTAAGAAGGGATCTGGAGAGACAGGATCAGGAGGGAATAGAGGAAACATCGGTGGAAGCACTCTAACTATCACAAGACCAATCAACAACCAACCGAATCAATCAGCCGTAACATTCAACATGATAATCTGATGATGCGTCTGCGATCTCGTGATGTGGTGTCAGGTATCATTCTGATCAATACAGTTAATGCTTATGTATTATTTGATTCGGGTGCTACTTGTTCATTTACATCTGATGACTTCGCTAAGAACTTAGAATTGCTTAAGGACGAGTTAGAATACCTCATGAACATAGAAATTGTGAATAGAGAAATAATCCCTGTTAAGTACGTATATAAGAACTATAGAGTGGATATTAAGGGCAATATCATTAACGTAGATCTTATCCTTATTCGACTTGGAGAATTTGACATTATCTTGGGTATGGATTGGTTATCCAATTATGGGGCGATAATTGACTGCTAGAAGAAACGTATTAACCTTATGACTCCATCAAAGGATGTGTTTTATGGTAGCAAGTCGCCTAGACAAGCGAGCTAAGTGACGATGATGCAGGCCAGGAAGTTGTTAAGACAAGGTTGTGTAGGATATCTAGCTTACATAGTCGATAGTCGTAAAAAGAATCCAAAAATAAAGGAGATACCAGTAGCGAGGGATTTCGCAGACGTATTTCCAGATGATTTGCTAGGACTTCCTCCAGATAGAGTGTGACGCCCCCAAATTCGGGTATCTTCCAACCCGACATATGGTGCTACACTGTACTTATAACCATACAACCATTCCATTGAAATACAACAAAATGAATGTAATTACTATCTTCTTATTACAATCAAAGTATAATCCTTCCCAGGTTCTTAAACTGATTACATCATTTGTTGTTCATAATGTTTAACACATACAAATATACTAATCTATTACACGATGGCTAAGCATCCATCTTAGCTTTGCCCTTATCTCTCTTAGCATGCTCGGTACGTTCATCCTTAACTGCAATTATATAATTCAGACAAGAAGTGAGCATAACAGCGCAACAAGTTTAATAAAGGATACAATAATACCACATTCGTGAATTATATAACAATTTATACATAACTGAACAAATAGTTATGAAGTATTATCAAACAATAATACTCTAATAGTTCATAACATCGATTCCCAAGGTATAGAGTAGATTAGGAATATTTGAACCGGTCAATAGACCATGAACAATAGCTTTCTATTTTTATACTTGAAAAGGATATCACAGCACTAAGGCTGTACATCCGCATTACTTACGAGCACTTCTAGGTGATCAACCTATAGTACTCTATGTTGATCAACACTCATTTATTAAACGTATTTACGTTTAACATTTGGCAAACTTGCGTGCCCATCGAATAATCGATGAAAAATACTTTTGTTTGTTCATAGACAAACCTTACCTTCACATCTGTACCAATCACTTGACATAGGATAATAAGTAACATTTCTATATTGAAAGATATGAATATCAATCAATCTATATACTACGAGTAGTCTAGCCGAGTTAAATCTGGCATTGACCCTTTCTTTAAAACCAGTCATGCAACTCAGTTCAACGAATCACATAAAACTTGGCCAACTTGAAAGTTAGACAAGTGTTAAGAAAACTTTCCTTTTAGCGTCTTCAAATAACTTATTCGACTGACCACAGCCTTTACAGAATCTACATGATATATTCACATAGCACACTGTAATTAGCTATCAAACAATTATTCACATTGTTCCTACCAACTTCTTTCTCTTGTATGTCTTAGTTAACTTAATATTATTATTAAAGTCAACTTAACTTATTACCCTTCGTCCCGGCTTATTAATCAACTTACGTTATTAACCGGCCTCTAACATTGTTAGCGAAGTACCAACGTTGTTTACCAATTAGGGTTCATTGATAACACTTCTTGTTCGCCATTCATAACATACTAATCATGCAATCAATTCCTAAGTTCAATACCATATACCTTAGTATAGGTAATATAGGAATAGTTTTAATACACTCATGAAGTGCACAAACATTACTCCTATAGGTCCCTAAACAATTAAAGTTCAAAACCTAGGTTATCTATCAAAAGCTCAAAGACTCACCGGCCATGCAAGTGACCTTCTTAGTACAAGACCAGGCGTTGCATATACCATTAGCGATGGCAGTGTCCAGGTCTCAACTGCAAGACGCGAGACTTCCCTCTATAAGTGGCGCTGCGGTGCCATTTAGAAGTAGCCAGCTACATTTGTCTGCGGTCTTTGCAGATGTGACATTTAACACTATGTCCGAAAGTCGCAAACCGACCTCAGCATCGTAAAAATTTACATGATAAAATTTTTGTGAAATTCTCTGAGCCATAACTTCTTCGTTATAAGTCCGATTTGGTCCGTTCAAAAGCCTACACGTCATAAATGACATATTCTACGCGTTCATATAAGAATTCAACACTTTTGAATCCGGTAACTAAAAATTCACTATTGAGTTCTTTTTCTAAGCATTCGTAAACGTTAATGAGCGTTCAATGCTCGTTTTCTTCATTTTAAGTCAGAATCCGACGATTCTCGAACCCGCAACTCTTAAATACCCAATCTTACGTGTTGACATTGAAAAGCAATGTTTTTAAGTCTCACGACAAATTTCGACTACCTAATCAGAATATCAACATTTTCGACGTTTAACGTCTATTTACGCAAAATTTTCCATAACTTCGTTACAAATGTTCTCTAAGCCAAATTACATAGAATACTCCATTGACTTCATATCTACATCCTAACCAAGCAAGATGCATATATTAAAGTATTAATGGAGTTCAATTGTTTATCAACCATCGATCTCAATAATCAATATTTCCATGGATTAAACTATATCAAACCTTATGATTTCTATGATTTCATGACTTATAGAGATTGAATCTATGGTAAGTCATTCTTATTCCCCCATACAAGCCATACACCACCCATTTATGATTTTCCATACTAAAAGAAAACTAAAAGAGATGGAATGAGAAATAAGAAATATTACCTTAAGAACTCTTAGTGTTCTTGATAAACTTCTAATGAAAAAGCTTCAAAGTAGAAGAATGATTTAAGTCTAGCTCTTTTTCTCTCTCAAATATATTGGTTGAGCCTTGGAAAAACATCAAATGGCCAACATAGGCTTCTTATTTATAGGAAAACAAGAGGAAGGGCTTTTTGGTCAAATGTCCCACCTGCTTACTATTCAACACTTTGTCACCAAGTAAAATACTTGGTGACCAAGTTATTTGCTTGGCTTGAACACCAGGTGGCCAGCCCACCATCCCATGGGTCATCCCCATGGGTTGCCCCATGGGTTTTACCCATTCGATGACCCACCGGTTCGATCCACAGTTCGGTTTTCTTGTATTGGGCTTAACCAATCTAATATTGGGCCTTAAATTGGGCGTAACCAACTAATCCATTGGGCTGGCTCATTCAATTAATTGGACTAAATATAATCCAACCGAAATGAATTAACATTAAGTCTTAATTAATTCCATAATACTAATCATATTTCCTACGTATAAATCATGTATTCTCTCCGTATAATACTCGTACGATAATCGTATTGTACTCCGTATGAACTCATCGTATTATACATAGATACTAAATAGTATCATCCTAGTATAACACACACATTAACAATAACGAAATTCCTTCTACGCATTTAATTTCCTTCTCAGAAATCAATATACCCAACCCTTAGGTTTTAAGTCCGTAGGTGAAAACTTCGTTTGCCATAAATGAAATATTATCAGATATTTCATCTCATCTCAATATTCTATCATTACGCGTTTCTCGGAATTTCAAAATAATTCCCCGAATAGAAACGAATGAATAGTATTTTTACAGAAATTTCTCGAAAAACATTTATTTTTGTCTTGGAAATTCTAAACAATTAATTCTAGCACGTAGCCAAATTACTAACCACATTTGCACATTCTACATCATAGAACGACCTTCACATAGCTTACACACAAAATAAATCAATTAAATTCATTTAATTCACATAATCAAATAAAAAATTTAATTGTCATAAAAATCCAATTTTCTCGGGCGTTACATTCTCTCCCCCTTATAAGGATTCTGTACCCAGAATCTAGCTTATAATTACATGAACAAATGAGGAAAATCTTTCTTCATTTTACTATCGAGTTCCCACGTTACTTCATCAGCATGGTGGTTTCTCATAACACTTTTACTGCAGGTATTGCCTCATTTCTTAATACTTGTTCCTTCCTATCAATAATTTGAATTGGAAGTTCCTCATAGGATAAATCTTTCTCTATCTGGATAGATTCATACTCTATTACGTGTTTATAGTCCGGTTTATAAGGACGCAACACATACACATGAAACACATTATTAATGCGTTCCATTTCTGGAGGTAAGGCTACTTCATAAGCCACCTATCCTACCCTTCTTAAAATCTCAAAAGGTCCTACAAACCTTGGACTTAACTTCCCTTTCTTTACAAAACGTATCTTCCCCTTCCAAGGCGATACTTTCAGAAATACATAAGATCCTACATCAAATTCCCTCTTCTCTCTGTAAGGATCTGCATACTTCTTCTACTTATCTTTAGCAGCAACTAATCGAGTATGTATTATCATCACCATGTCCGCCGTTTGTTGTACCATCTCAGGTCCCAACATCCGACGTTCACCCACCTCATCCCAACACAATGGAGTTCGGCACTTCTTTCCATACAACGCTTCGTAAGGCGACATGCCTATACTAGCGTGAAAACTATTGTTGTACGAAAATTCTACCAACGGTAGATACTCGTCCCAACTCCCTTTGAAATCCATAACGCAAGATCTTAACATATCTTCAAGCCTTTGAATTATCCGTTCACTCTAACCATCCATCTGAGGATGATACGCCATACTCAATCTTAACTGCGTTCCCATTTGCTCTTGCAAACTCCTCCAAAAGTTCGATGTGAATCATGGATCATGATCTGACACAATCGAAATAGGTACTCCATGTCTGGAAATAATTTCCTTGACATAAAGCTTAGCTAATTGATCTAGGTTATACCTAACTCCTATTGGTAGAAAATGAGCCGATTTCATCAGTCGATCCACTATCACCAAAAAAGCATCATATCCTTTTTCTTGTTGTTAGAAGTCCCACCACAAAGTCCATTGTGATGTTCTACCATTTCCACTCTGGAATTTCTAACGGTTGCAACAAACCGCTAGGTCGTTGATGTTCAGCCTTAATGTTTTGACAAGTTAAGCACCTACTAACATATTCTGCTATCTCCCTTTTCATGTTCAGCCACCAAAAGTTCTGACGAAGGTCTTGATACATCTTCGTACTACCGGAATGTATCGAGTACCTCGAACTATGAGCCTCCATCATTATCTTCTATTTCAATCCGGAATCATTTGGAACCTAAATTCTTCCTTCAAAATGAAGTAATCCCTCCTTATCGAGGTTATACCTAGTCTTTTCTTCATCTTCTATCATCTTCTTCATCTGCTTGCATTCTTCGTTACTCAACTATACTCCCCTAACCCGCTCCACTATGGTTTGTTGGGTTTCCATGGAAAATAACATTTCCACCGCTTCCTCCGGTAACTTAACTTCTAACTCCATTCAGGCCATCACTGTTATCAATTAATTCTGAGTTGTTAACATTGACAGTTTCTCTCTACCCTTCCTACTTAGCGCATCGGCTACTACATTTGCCTTTCCTGGATGATATAAAATATCACAATCATAATCTTTTATCAGTTCTAACCATCTTCGCTGTCTCATATTCAACTCCTTCTGTGTGAAGATATATTTTAGACTTTTGTGGTCCGTGTATATCTCACACTTCTCACCATATAGGTAATGCCTCCATATCTTTAAGGAAAAAACTACAACTGCCAATTCCAGATCATGAGTAGGATAAACTTTCTCATAATCCTTTAATTGACGTGACACATACACAATGACTTTGCCATGCTTCATGAGCACGCAACCCAGTCCTTTATGCGAAGAATCGATATACACTACAAAATTCTTTGTATCGTCTGTTAAAGACAATACAGGTGCCTCACTTAACCTCTTTTTCAACTCCTGAAACTGTTCTCACATTTTTCAGTCCACACATACTTGACCGACTATCTAGTCAGATTTGTCAGCGGAGTAGCTATTTTAGAAAAGTCCAGAATGAACCTTCTATAGTATCCCGCTAACCCCAGAAAACTCCGAACTTCAGTTGGCATTTTCGGTTGCTCCCAGTCATTAACTGATTCCACTTTGTGGGATCTACGGAAATGCCATCCTTATCAATAACATGTCCTAGAAACTGCACTTGTTCAAGCCAAAATTCACACTTCGTAAATTTCGCATACAACTTCTCCTTCCTTAGTGTTTCCAACACTATTCGTAAATGTTCTGCATGATCTTCTGGCGTCTTTGAATAGACTAGAATATCATCAATGAACACTACGACGAACTTGTCCAAATAATGTTTGAACACTCTGTTCATCATATCCATAAATGCGGCTGGCGCATTAGTCAACCCAAACGACATTACTAGAAACTCGTAATGACCTTAACGAGTTTTGAACGCCGTCTTAGGTGCATCCTCCTTCCTTACCTTTAACTGATGATATCCCGTGCACAAATCTATCTTAGAAAAATACTTTGCCCCTTTCAATTGATCAAATAGATCATCGATCCTGGGCAACGGGTATTTATTCTTAATCGTTAATTTGTTCAACTCACGATAGTCGATACAAAGTCTTAACGACCCATCCTTTTTCTTTACAAACAATACCGGTGCTCTCCAAGGAGACACACTTGGTTGAATGTACTTTCTATCTAATAGTTCTTGTAATTGAACCATCAATTCCTTCATCTCAACTGGCGCCATTCGATATGGTGCCCTTGAAACTGGTGCCGTTCCCGGTAACAGATCAATTACAAACCCAACTTCCCTGTCCGGTGGAATACCCAGTAACTCCTCCGGAAATACATCCGCGAACTCTTGCACTATAGGTATCTGGTCCAAGGATGTTCCCACTCTTTGGGTATCCACAACATGGCACAGATAACCTACACACCCTTTTCTCAACATCTTCCTAGCTTGTGTCATCGACAAACAACAAGAGCGTCTCAGTGATTTACTACCGAAGAACACTACCTTGGTTTTCTTAGAAAGCCAAAGGTTTACACTTTTCCTATGACAATCTATTATTGCCTTATGGTTAACCAACAAATCCATACCAAGAATTACATCGAATTCTTTTAACCTTATCAGTACCAAATCTACCAATAACTTATTTTCTCTAATATCTACGCAGCAATCCTTATGAATATGTTCAATGGGGATTATCTCTTCATTTTCTACCTTAACGTCTAAAGGTATTGGTAACTTCTCAGGGATTAAACCTAATTGCTTAGCAAATTCACATGCTATAAAAGAACAAGTAGCACCCGAGTCAAATAGCACATAAGCATTTATCTCATTGACCGGAATGATACCTGCTACCACATTCGCTGATGCAACCGCATCTTGGACAGTCATATTAAACGTATGAGCTAAGGGTCTACCCAGTGATGGTGTTGGTCCAGTAATGGCTAATTTACCACTACCAGAACCATTATTTCCCTCTAAACCCTTCTTTGGGCAATTTCTTGCCATGTGGTCCAATGACCCACAGACAAAACATCCCTGGTTCTTCTTGGTTAGGACAGTTGGGTGACAAATGCCCTTCCTGCCAACAGTTGTAGCACACTGATTTACCCTTTAACCAGACTCCCGTGTGAGTCTTTCCGCATGTCTTACATGCTTCCGTCCTTCGCTTGGGATCTCCCTACTTTACCCCAATATTCCCAGGGTTAAAACTCTTCCTCTTAGGCAAGTTCCCGCTTCTGCTGGCAACTTCAGCCTTACTACCTCCTTCCAACTTACTCTTATTCTTCCGCTCTTTATGGTACTGAGATAATACCTCACCACCACCTTCAGCTATAATAGCCTTTTTCAGAATGGTCCCATAGGAAGCACTCTGAAAAACAAATATTCTACTATAAAGCCAAGGTTTTAAGCCCTGCTCAAACCTGCGCGCCTTTCACTCTTCTATAACAACCTCATGTGGAGCAAACCTCAACAATGCATTGAAATTGGCAGCATACTGGGGAACTATCATATCCCCCTACTTAAGTTCTAGGAACTTAATCTCCATCCTACCCTGCTTGCTAGTAGGGAAGTAGTTCTCGAAGAAAACCTTCTTACACTGTTCCCACGTAACAACTTCTATTCTTACCCCACCCTGGTGAGCCTCCCACCAGTAGTTGGCTTCCACCTTCATCATGTAATTAGCAAAAGAAGTCTTCTGCGCCTCACCTACGTTTTTTATCACAAACGCCTTTTCAATCTCTTTTACCCATATCTGGGCTTCTAATGGGTCCGTCGTTCCTCGAAACTCAGGAGGACCCACACTCTTAAATTCCTTAAAGGTAGTTGTTCTTACTACCCCAGGAGCTACAGGAATCCTAACCCCAACTTGGTTAAATGTAGCCGTTAATAAACTAACGAACTCTTGTATAGGGTTATTAGGACCCCCCTGATTCTCATTATGAGACTCAGCCTCTTGGTTACGTTGTCTCCTTCTTGGCGACATAATTCTGATTAAATAAATAAAGTTTCGTTATTATCTTATTTAACTACTTGGTTATCATTCTCAAACAACAACAACCACTCATACCACAACAAGCACATTAAATAAAAACTTCATTATATTAATATGCTTTCATAGTCAAAACTATTTACATCATGTTCCCTTAGCCAAAAAGCTATTACACACTATCCCGCAATTGCCTTCTACAAAAATTGGGATTTACAAAAAGACTACCCTTTAATTATACAAAAGTGGGTTTTACGTCACTACTTCTATACAAAAAGATCTAACGATCTACTAACACTATCGAACAGAATTCTTATATTTCTGATTTGCCAGTATCGACACAATATATTGACTTATGGTGTGTCGAGTCTGCCCAGACTCAATGGAATAACAAGCAATTTTCAGCTTGAAATCCTCATGAGCACATTCATGGATGTATGACATCCTAGCTATTTTCAGGTCTTTCTCAACCAGTTTCTTTCGAAGCTCTATGGCCTCATCCTTATAGTCACGTGCCTTATCTGTCATAAGCACTTTCTCATCGTGCTCTGACTCAAAATTTGCCTCTGCAGATTCTTTCGCCTCATATAGGGCGGTTATTTCCTCGTTCTGTGTCTGCACTACAGTGCGCAGTTGCACATTCCTATCCAACACAGCCAGATACAATGATCTCATTACATCCGGAGGTGTTGGCTCCTGAGTAGGCACCACCGTGTTAATCGATGTTACCTCCATTTCCTCCTCTACATCAAGCATCTCATTAAGATATGATGTTAACCCCATCGTCTCCTCAGAGTATTCCTCCTCAGAGATGTACTCCTCAATGTCTGAGTCTTCTAGTACAACTAATGGTACCTCCGCCACTGGCATTGGTACAATTTCAACTTGGTTCATTGACTCTTCACTCACAACGTGAATGTCTCTATACATCATTCTATCGATCGACATCTACAATAGCACATAACAATTTGATTAGTACATAATACACAATAGTATAAGAACAAATCACATTTAATTTATTTGAGGTTAATTTTAATCTTTTAAATCTTTCAGTACTGAGTTTTCTCAATACTTTATTAATTCATTCAACTCGAATTTCTTTTTTCGGACTTTACCTTCCTTACGAGGTTATTAGCCTAAGGTTCTTCCCCCCTTAAGTTTTATAACCTAATGCAAAACCAACATGTGACGCCCCCAAATCCGGGTATCTTCCAACCCGACATATGGTGCTACACTGTACTTATAACCATACAACCATTCCATTGAAATACAACAAAATGAATGTAATTACTATCTTCTTATTACAATCAAAGTATAATCCTTCCCAGGTTCATAAACTGATTACATCGTTTGTTGTTCATAATTTATAATACATACAAACATACTAATCTATTACACGATGGCTAAGCATCCATCTTAGCTTTGCCCTTATCTCTCTTAGCATGCTTAGTATGTTAATCCTTAACTGCAATTATATAATTCACACAAGAAGTGAGCTTAACAGCTCAACAAGTTTAACAAAGGATACAATAATACCACATTCGTGAATTATATAACAATTCATACATAACTGAACAAATAGTTATAAAGTCTTATCAAACAATAATACTCTAACAGTTCATAACATCAATTCCCAAGGTATAGAGTATATTAAGAATTTCAACCTATTGATAGACCCATGAATGAGAGTTTTCGCTTTCATACTTGAAAAGGATATCACAGCACTAAGGTTGTACATCCGCATTACTTACGAGCACTTCTAGGTGATCAACCTATAGTAATCTATGTTGATCAACACTTATTCGTTAAACGTATTTACGTTTAACATTTGGCAAACTTTCGTGCCCATCGAATAATCGATGAAAAATACTTTTGTTTGTTCATAGACAAACCTTACCTTCACATCTGTACCAATCACTTGACATAGGATAGCGTTTACATTTCTATATTGAAAGATATGAATATCAATCAATCTATATACTACGAGTAGTCTAGACGAGTTAAATCTGGCATTGACCCTTTCTTTAAAACCAGTCATGGAACTCAGTTCAACGAATCACATAAAACTTGGCCAACTTGAAAGTTAGACAAGTGTTAAGAAAACTTTCCTTTTAGCGTCTTCAAATAACTTATTCGACTAACCACAGCCTTTACAGAATCTACATGATATATTCACATAGCACACTGTAATTAGCTATCAAAAAATTATTCACATTGTTCCTACCAACTTCTTTCTCTTGTATGTCTTATTTAACTTAATATTATTATTAAAGTCAACTTGACTTATTACCCTTCATCCCGGCTTATTAATCAACTTACGTTATTAACCGGCCTCTAACATTGTTGGTGAAGTACCAACGTTGTTTACCGATTAGGGTTCATCGATAACACTTCTTGTTCGCCATTCATAACATACTAATCATGCAATCAATTCCTAAGTTCAATACGATATACCTTAGTATAGGTAATATAGGAATAGTTTTAATACACTTATGAATTGCACAAGCATTACTCCTATAGGTCCCTAAAAAATTGAAGTTCAAAACCTAGGTTATCTATCAAAGCCCTCGCACTCAAGCTCATCACCAGACCTTCTTAGTACAAGATCGCGTTGCCATGGCGCCCAATTAGCGAAGTGGTTGTGTCCTGTCTCTGATATCTGCATGCATGAGACTTCCTCTATAAGTGGCTGCCAAGGTGCCATTTAGAAGTAACCAGCTACTACATTGTGTTTGGTCATTTGCAGTGACATTTAACACTGTATATGCAGCATGGCCCAGACTCAACACTCAAAAAATTTACACAGATAAATTTTTTTGTGAAATTCTCTGAGCCATAACTTCTTCGTTATAAGTCCGATTTGGTCTGTTCAAAAGCCTACACGTCATAAATTACATATCCTACGCGTTCATATAAGATTTAAATACTTTTTAATCCATTAACTCCAAATTCACTATTGAGTTCATTTTCTAAGCGTTCATAAACGTTAATGAGCGTTCAATGCTCGTTTTCTTCGTTTTAAGTCGGAATCCGATGATTCTCAAACCCACAACTCTTAAATACCCTATCTCACATGTTGACATTGAAAAACAATGTTTTTAAGTCTCACGGTAACTTTCAACTACCCAATCAAAATTTCAACATTTTCGACGTTTAACGTCTATTTACGCAAAATTTGCCATAACTTCGTTACTAATGATCTCTAAGCCAAATCACATGGAATACTCCATGGACTTCATATCTACATCCTAACCAAGCAAGATGCTTATATTAACGTATTGATGGAGTTCAATTGTTTATCAACCATCGATCTCAACAATCAATATTTCCATTGTTTAAACTATATCAAACCTTATGATTTCTATGATTTCATGACTTATAGAGATTGAATCTATGGTAAGTCATTCTTATTCCCCCATACAAGCCATACACCACCCATTTATGATTCTCCATACTAAAAGAAAACCAAAAGAGATGGAATGAGAAATAAGGAATATTACCTTAAGAACTCTTAGTGTTCTTGATAAACTTCTAATGAAAAAGCTTCAAAGTAGAAGAATGATTTAAGTCTAGCTCTTTTTCTCTCTCAAATATATTGGTTGAGCCTTGGAAAAACATCAAATGGCCAACATAGGCTTCTTATTTATAGAAAAACAAGAGGAAGGGCTTTTTGGTCAAATGTCCCACCTCTTTACTATTCAACACTTTATCACCAAGTAAAATACTTGGTGACCAAGTGATTTGCTTGGCTTACACACCAAGTGGCCGGCCCGCCACCCCATGGGTCATCCCCATGGGTTTTACCCATTCGGTGACCCATCGGTTCGATCCACGGTTCGATTTTCTTGCATTGGGCTTAACCAATCTAATATTGGGCCTTGAATTGGGCTTAACCAACTAATCCCTTGGGCTTGCTCATTCAATTGATTGGACTAAATATAATCCATCCCAAATGAATTAACATTAAGTCTTAACTTAATTCCATAATACTAATCGTATTTCCTACGTATTAATCACGTATTCTCTCCGTATAATACTCATACGATAATCATATTGTACTCCGTATTAACTCATCGTATTATACATAGATACTAAATAGTATCATCCTAGTATAACACACACATTAACAATAACGAAATTCCTTCTACGCATTTAATTTCCTTCTCGGAAATCAATATACTCAACCCTTAGGTTTTAAGTCCGCAGGCGAAAACTTCGTTTGCCATAAATGAAATATTATCAGATATTTCATCTCATCTCAATATTCTATCATTACGCATTTCTCGAAATTTCAAAATAATTCCCCGAATAGAAACGGATGAATAGTGTTTTTACGGAAATTTCTCGAAAAACATTTATTTTCGTCTTGGAAATTCTAAACAATTAATTCTAGCACGTAGCCAAATTACTAACCACATTAGTACATTCTAGGTCATAGAACGACCTTCACATATCTTACACACAAAATAAATCAATTAAATTCATTTAATTCACATAATCAAATAAAAAATTTAATTTTCATAAAAATTCGATTTTCTCGGGCGTTACATAGAGCAGTTGAATTCGTGATCGATTTGGCTCCAGGAACGGCTTCAATATCGAAGGCACCGTATCGAATGGCACCGGTAGAGAAGAAAGAACTGATTGTTCAACTACAAGAATTACTGGACAAGAAGTATATCCAACCGAGCGTATCGTCGTGGGGAGCACCGATTTTATTCGTGAAGAAGAAGGATGGGACAATGCGGCTCTGCATCGACTATAGAGAACTGAATAAGGTCACGATTAAGAATAGATATCCATTACCGAGAATCGACGACCTATTCGATCAGTTAAAGGGAGCGAGATACTTTTCAAAGATAAACTTGAGGAGTGGTTATCATTAATTGAAGGTGAGACCAAAGGATGGACCGAAGACAGCGTTCAGAACATGATATGGTCACTACGAATTTTTGGTAATGTTATTTGGTCTAACGAATGCTCCTGCAGCATTTATGGGCTTAATGAATGGAGTGTTCAAGCCGTTTTGGACAAATTCGTAGTGGTAGTTATAGATGATATTTTGGTATATTCGAAAACTAAAGAAGAACATGAAGAGCATTTAAGGGTGACGTTAGAGACATTGAGAATGGAGAAGTTATATGCTAAGTTTTTGAAATGTGAATTCTGGATTGAAAGAGTACAATTTCTTGGACATATGATCAATAAGGACGGAATTTCGGTGGATCCCTCCAAGGTCGAAGCTATGATTAACTGGGATCAGCCGAAGACGCCGTTGGAAGTAAGAAGTTTTCTTGGATTGGCAGGTTATTACAGAAGATTCATTCAGGACTTTTCCAAGATCGCGACTCCGTTGACAAATTTGACTAGGAAATCGGTGAAATTGTTTGGACGGAGAAGTGTGAGGAAAGCTTTCAAGAATTAAAAAAAAGGTTGAGTACATCACTTGTCTTATCTCTTCCGGATGATACAGGAAATTTTGTGGTTTATAGTGATGTATCGCATAAAGGACTTGGCTGTGTGCTTATGTAGAACAGTAGAGTCATTGCATATGCGTCACGACAATTAAAGGATTATAAGAAGGGGTATCCGACCCATGACTTGGAGTTAGCTGCAGCGGTTTTTTCTTTGAAAATCTGGAGGCACTATCTCTATGGGGAGAAGTGTGGAATATATACAGACCACAAGAGTCTGAAATATATTTTTACACAGAAGGACTTGAACATGCACCAAAGAAGGTGGTTGGAGTTAATTAAGGATTACGATTGTGAGATTCTATACCATCCGGGTAAGGCAAATGAAGTTGTCGATGCCTTAAGTAGAAAGGATCGGGAGAAACTGATGATGTTGACCGCTCAAGAGGAACTAATTTTAGCAATGGAAAAGATTGAATTGGAAGTGAAGTATCCTATAGAGATTGATTAGAAAATGTTTCAGATGCAATCTGGTACAACTTTACTGGATAAAGTTAAAGAGGTTCAACTTCAGGGTGACGAATGTAAAATGGTGAAAAAGAAGATATCCGAAGGAACCGAATCGAGATTGAAGATGGATAAGGAAGGAATACTGAGATTTGAGAGTAGAATTTGGGTATCGCCAGTACTAGAGATTAAGGAAGGAATTTTGAGCGAGGCTCATAAATCACGATATTCGATTCACCCGGGTAGTACCAAAATGTACCAAGATCTTCGACAACATTTCTGGTGGCCGAATTTGAAATGAGAGGTTGTAGAATGTGTTGCCAAGTGTCTAACATGTCAGAAAGTGAAAGCAGAACATCAGAGGCCGAGTGGGTTACTACAACCTTTAGAGATTCCAGAATGGAAATGGGAACATATTATGATGGATTTTGTGGTTGGCCTTCAGACAACTCAGAAAGACTACGATGCAGTATGGGTTATCGTTGACCGACTGACAAAATCCTCACACTTCCTTCCAATTAAAATTAGATTTAACTTAGATCAGTTGGCAAGGTTATATGTGAAAGAGATTGTTTCGTGGCACGGAGTCCCGTGTCAATTGTCTCAGATAGAGATCCGCGCTTTACGTTGAACTTCTGGAAACGTCTACAGGAATGCATGGGTACACAGTTGCGAATGAGAACGGCATATCACCCTCAGACAGATGGACAGAGTGAAAGAACAATTCAGACATTAGAAGACATGTTAAGAGCTTATATATTGGACTTTAAAGGAAATTGGGATGATCATCTACCTCTCGTAGAGTTCGGCTACAACAACAGTTGCCACGCTAGTATGATAGAAAGTGTAGAACTCCGCTATACTGGGATGAAGTTGGCGAAAGACAATTACTAGGCCTGAAATTGGTACAATAGACAGCAAAAATAGTCAAAGTGATCCGAACAAGACTGATACCAGCTTAAGATAGACAGAAGAAATACGCCGATCCACACCGTAAAAATGTTGAGTTTGAATCGGGTAGTTATGTGTTCTTAAAGGTCTCTCCCTGGAAGGGAAAGATCAGGTTCGGAAAGAAAGGGAAATTAAGCCCAAGATTCAATGGACCCTTTGAGGTACTGCGAACAATCGGAGAAGTTGTATATGAGGTAGACTTACCTCCAGCACTTGAGAATGTTCACAACATCTTCCATGTTTCAGTTTTACGACCCTACACACCCGATTACAAGCACGTGATTGAATATGAACCCCTACATTTTGAGAAAGATTTATCTTATGAAGAAATTCATGTTTAGATTATTGATCGAAAAGAACAAGTTCTCAGAAATAAAGTAATATCTTGTGTTAAGGTAATTTGGAAGAACCACAACATTGAAGAAGCTACATGGGAACTCAAAGAAAATATGATGAAGAATTATCCTCATTTATTTACTTAAATTATTCTTGGGACAAAATCTTTGTAAGGGGAGGAGAATGTAATGGGACAAATTATTTGAATCGTGATTCTGAGGACAAAATCCTTTTAAGGGGGGAAAGATGTAACAACCGAGATGTTGTAGACTAATTTTTATATTTATTGAATTAAATAAATATTTTTCGAAGATTTAATTATTAGATTAAATAATTAATTGATGAAGTTGTTGTAGATTAATTTAATTTTAAGTGTTATATTTATTAAATTAATGTGGAGAATTTTTATTATTCAAAGTATGTATTTATGTGAGCTTATTGAATTAAATAAAATATTTAATAAGCATAATGTTATTTTCATTAATTTAACAATTAATTAGAGAATTAATAATTCGAGATAATTGATAAATGAGAAAATTAATTATATGACTATGTGAATTAATGATAAATTATTAAATTTTATTTAAATTAAATTAAATGAGATATTTGATTTATTGTGTAAGTGGGTGTGACATTATTAAACAATAGTATAAAGGATTAATGGAATTAAATGGGAATGAGTTTATTAGGATTAGCCAAACAAGGCCTTAGTGGAGGTTGAGGGCAGTTAACCCATGATTGGTTAACTGACCACAACTGCGTCAGATTATAATTATATACGTCTTCTTCTTATTTCATTTTTCTAAGTCTAGCAAAGGAAATCACAGAGAGATATTGAGAATTGTTGGGAGAAATTGTGATATTGAAGAAAAATCTAAAAAGGGACTTCACTCTTATTCATCTGTAATAGGGTAATCTCTTCTTCCCCAAAACTCAAATTTATGTTGTTTATACTTTCTATGAAAATATACTATAAGTCTCTATAATTTAGAAATTAATGACTTATGTGTTTATATATGATATATATATATATATATATATATATATATATATAATCATAATAGGTTTCATTATCATATATGTATGTTTTCATGACATTAATTGCATATAAACATGTTATAAAGTGATTTATGAAGTTACTGAGTATAAGTTTCATATGTATGGCCCTTATGGGAATTTGTATGCTACAAATTGTTGTTTAACTTGAAGTTTAACGGTAGATTATGTTATCACATGTCAAAACGAAGGAAATAAACTTCGAATGGACTGATTTAGTGTTATAACGAACCCGTAGTGCCAATCTCCATGTTTTCTTTTCAAAACTTTCAAAAACATCAAGAATAATGAAATTACATGTTTTGATTTTGTATTTATGTATTTTAACTTGTTAAAAACACGATACAAGGGTTGAGTAGTAGTTATTTGTGTATTATAATGTTTGGGTATGTCTAAATCCGCGTAAGAACAAATTAATTAGAGGTTATGGCCATGTTCTGTAATTTTTTCGCTAATTACGTAATCGATTACTCGTTCAGGCGCGCATGCCAACTCCATTCCTTAAGTCCCGTACCAAAAAATAAAGCCAAAGTCATAGCTACGCCATCATACCAAAAATACGAGAGAACACGCTTAATAGTGGCGCCGCAACGCCACTCTGCAAATTGTCCAGAAATGAAATTTTTTATTTTTCAAGTCTAGGAATGTGATAGTAACCTACTCTAATGTACATTCAATTAGGTTAGACGTATACTGAGACGTTAAAATAGATGTTTAACATGTCAATAACACATTTACGTGTGGATTAAATTATTGAACGCATAGTTAACTTATTGGTCGTGAAGTGTAAATTATGTGTCAATAAGTGTGGTAATTTGACTAAATATAGCCATAATCCGAGTTAAACAAAAAGAATGAACTTGTAATGACTAATTATGTTATAATTAACTAGTATTGTGAATGTAAATGGTATATAGGATTAAATCAAGGAACATGTATAAATTAACGTGTAATTTACGCACGAGGCAAGTTTCCTAACCCTACTTGTAATCATTATATAAGTTTATAAATTTACCTCTCTACATCGAGAAAATTCTCATTATTATTGATAAAGTCTGTTATACTATATTAAAGTTTATTAATCTTTCAAAGCATGATGTTGTTATACAATACTTATTCTATTGTATACGTCTTGAGATTTTATTTCAATTTAAATATTAGTTACGGTTGAACCTTGTTAGACTAGCGAACCCTTAACAATTCAACTAGTCCATAGTTGATGAACGTTCTAAATTTCAGAACCCTTGTTAAATTATCCAAACCAAACTTCCTTTGGTGCGGACTCTAATGTCAAACTGAGATGAACAACGCTGTATAGGGGATTACTTATGCGTTAGCGTTAAGATATATGTGCGGCATGATGATGGTACTAAGGGCTGATCCCCCTAAGTACGAGAAGAAAATCCATAGTCTTATGACTGTTAAAGGTTTCAAGTAAAAACACATGACAACCTAGGACATAGTTCAAGGTATTATGACCCTAAGAAGTTCTTTTGATTCTTTTTATTCATTCTTGATTCAAAAGCTGAGTTTTCCTATTTCAGAAGTCTTTGATTCATTCGCAGTTATTATTTCATTGTTATATTGTTATACTTGTGGGCAATCGTGCTCACTCTTGCGTAATAATATCATTGCAGTTAAGAACGAAAGATCCGACGAACCTTCCACTAGTAAAGGCAAGGGAAAGATTAACAAGTGATGAAGACTTGTTATTTATGTGATTATGTATTTATGTTTCAGACTTGATATTGTTTAAGACTTGTTATTTGTTTATAATTTCGCACATTTGTTTAAGGTTAGTTTAACCTGGGATTATATTTATTATTATTCAGATGTTGTAACCCCATAAGGGGAAGTTTTATTTCTATCTATTGAATGGTTTGCATTTATTATGGGTAGATAGATAGATGATATTTGTACAGTGAACACCAAATCCTGCGAAAATGGAAGTACCCGAATTTGGGGGTGTCACAAAAATAAAGGAGTTACTAAATTTACCCATTATATGATATCAATATATATATTGAATGTTTATTATTCATGAGATGAATGTAATTTATTGATGCATATGGTGATGTGTATGATAATAAATGAGATTGATTATGGACAATTGACCACTATGATTGGATTTTATTTTAGTTGGATGCATAAATATATGGGTTTTATTAAATGGGGTTTGTGTACCTCGTCTTCTCAAATTTTTTCTTAATGTAAATTCTAACTCCCTCCTTATGTACTTCCCCTTGACTGTTGATCAAGGTTTCTATTTATTTTAAATATTTTTGTAATAGGAATAGTTAGAATTAATTTTGAAGAATTGGAGATCAAGGAGCAAGGAGAGCTTGAAGACCCGTTTGTAATGGAGCCCAGGTTTAAATGTAATAGTTATATTTAAATATTACTTCTTGCACCCCTAGGGTTTGACCTTATGGTTCACTTGGTGGCCCTAATGAACCAAACTAGAATAAAAGTCTATAATTAATCCGGGTAGAATATAGTATTCTATATGTACATGCTTATACTATATATATTATATATTATGCAAACATGCTTCGTATATTAATATGACGCACATTATATATATATATATATATATATATATATATATATATGTGTGTGTGTGTGTGTGTGTGTGTGTGTGTGTGTGTGTGTGCATGTGCACTAAAAAAGATGAGACAAATTAATAACAAACCCCTCAAATATATTATATTAAGTCCTAAGCGTTCAAAGATATTTGGAATATCGAACGTCGCCTTCTAGCATTATAAAAATAATAGAGTATCAATTAATTATTATAAATTTGTTGTGTCACCACAAGGCTTATCTTAATTCTCTGAGATGTTAATTTTATCACATTTGATGCTTATAAAGAAAATTGAACAATGTTGTTTTTTTGTGTCACCACAAAGACAATATTTTTCTTTTTTGAATATATGGAGTGCTAGGTTGGACTTAACTTGGATAATTTTGATTCGAATGTGCCACCACTTGATCAAAATAATCTAAGAGGCAAAATACAAGGAATTGCATAGTTGATGTAATTGACAAGAGTTGTCTACCTATTTATTTATATATAGTTTGTTGTGTCACCACAAGGCTATATACATTTGAAATGGGATCCTTATTCTCACTAGCAAATCTTTAATTAGATTTTTCCGAACTTATAATTGAGGGTAATATAGTTTGAAGAAAATAGTGGGAGATAACAATTTAAAACAAGACCTAAATTATTTTGGTAATTAATAAAAGAATGTATGCTAAAATGTTGTTAAGAACAAATTCATTTACAGAATTTTATAATGTCTAAATTACTATCACTGCGTAGCATAATAGATGCTAAATTGACCGAATCGAATTAAACGGATTGGTTAAGGAAATTGAGAAAAGTTCTCACGGCTGAAAAGCTATCTTATGTCCTTAATACTCATATCCCTGCAATGGTTGCAGACAATGCCTCTGAGGAAGAGATTTTTATTTTTAGAAAGTGGCAAGATGATGCATAGTTGGCTCAATGCATCGTGCTCGCATCCATAAGTAACGAGCTTCAGCGTCAGCATGAAACTATGGATGCTGCCACTATATTCCTGCACATCAAGTTGTTGATGCTGAGGAAAGTATGACTGATAGATATCATATATCTAAGGAGCTCTTCCGATCTAGAATGACCGATGACACTACAATATAGATAAAAGTCCTTAACATAATCAATTTGATTGATCAATTAGGACAATAGGTTTTGTCATGGATGGACAGTTGAGCCAAGATTTGATCTTACACTAACTCCCGGACTCCTTTCACAATTGTTGTTAATTTTTCATATGAACAAGCTAGATATCAGCCTCACTGATTTGCTTAACATGTTGAAAAATGTTGAGAGTCACTTTAATTCCAACCAAGAAAGACTATGTCTTACTAGTAGTGACCAAAGGATCTTCTGAAAAGAAGAACGATTCTAAGAAGGTAAATAGAAAAGTCAAAAACAAAGGATAATAAGAACAAAACTGATATGGATAGCAAAGGAGTTTGCTTCCACTGCAATAATCCTGGACACTGGAAACAAACTGCAAGAAGCATCTTGTAAAGCTAACTAGAAGAAGCTTAGTGAAGTTTCGGTTACAAATATAGTTTTGTTCATGAATGAAATAAAATTTTCTTTAAGTCAAGGTTCTACTTGGGTATTGGATACCGACTTTGGTTATCATAAATATAGATTTATGAAGGGACCAAGCAGAAGTAGAAATATAAACAAAGATAAGTAATCCAATGTGTGGAAAATGAAGCAAAGGTAGCTGCATTAGCCATAGAAACTTATAGTTTAGCATTGCCTACGGGAAAAATCTATTAAGTCATCCTATAGTCTTTGGTATTATATTTAAGACCAATTTTGTTCTATTTATAATAATAATGTTTTTATAGAATTGGAATATTACTTAGTGGATTTTGTATACTTGACTTACGTGAAAAATTATTTTGCAAACTGAACAAATTAGTATAAGAAAATGAGACGATCATTCAAAGAGTTGAATGTGTGTATTTGCTGAAATTCAATTGTGAATTATTTGAATGGTTCAACGAATTCAGAAATGAAAAAAATTGGCAAAGTATTAGGTTTCTTTGATCGAATCAAGGAAGGAATAATTGTGTAATGAGTTTCTAGATCATCTCAAATGGTTTTCTCACAATGGACGCCTCCTGATACATAATAATCGATTAATGTATCTTAAAGGAAAAATTATACCTTGTTGGACATGGTACGGTCCATAATGGTCAGTAAAGATAAAGTTGTCTGAACATTCCTCCATGAATAATTTGGGAAGAGTATCATAATTGGGGATACAAATCTATATAGATAGATTCAAGAGGATGATCGACTTAACCCAAGAAATGTATATTCATTTTATGCTAAAGTCGTTTAGCATGGAAAACTCCAGGAGTTGTCTCATGTTGATGAGTCATAGAGTGTATCTCTCTTAATAGTCCCCATAGACTCATAAAAGAGAGATCACATGAGTAACTATCATGTATGCAATGAAATATACGAGACCTGATGTTGATCAGTCATATTTGTTAGAGTTTATGCCCTAGAGGCCAATTATTTAATATAATTACTTAACATTTTCATATTATATTTGATTGAATAAATGAATGATTTTATTATGATTTTATTTACTGCGTTATATAAATGTTAACGTAATAAAACTCCTTAGAATAATGATACAAATTATATAGTTTCAAGTATGTGACTTGAACATGAGATTATATAATTATAATTAGTATCATTATTCTTAAAAGTCCTTAGTGGAGTATCACTATTGATGGGACAACTGTGAGACCCCAAAGTTTATGAATAAAGATTTAAATTTCTCAAAATATTTTTTTTAATATATGGTGTGGATTTGATATAATGTTATAGTTGTGGGTAATATTTATAAATTTTGCAAAGTACGCAAGTTGTTATATAATATTCGATTGGTCGGGGAATATTCATTTTAACAGGGAATATTCGTACGACGACACAATCATTGGTGAACCCCATAACAGAATTATTGTTGGATTGAGAAAACGACAAAAATATTTTATGAAAATAATGGCGGAAGTTTTATCGTTAACTGTTGAAACACCTGGTGTTAAAAGTACAGTAATACGCGTGGTTGCATAGTAGCACACGGTATTGGTTATTGATGCTTACGTGTTAAGTCACTCAGTTATACTCAATTATTGCTACAGTAATTGTTGCATAATATCTCTCATATTATTGATTCGATTATTGTCACAGTATCATCTGCATAATATTTTATATATTATTAAATCAATAATTGAGACGACAAAGTTATTCATATTATTAAATTGCAATATTTAAAATGTCTATAAGTTCTGTCGAGGAGAGGTTTGGTCATATATTTGCGCGCCAATAGGGAGAAATCCTTATTGGAAAGCCCCCTCTTTCCTGGGAACGACCTGGTTGTTAAATATTGTGAGTTATGATATTAATGATGATTAAGTTCGTGTTGATTAAAAATGAATTTGATAGTTCCATTGTGTTGGGATTATATGTGTTAGTTGAAATCAACATCTATTCCGATAATAATTGATGTCTGGGGGTTATATTGATAAATCGGGTAATTTATCGGATAAATGAGTAATTAATTGCTACTAATTCACATGCTTATATAACTATTTGTTCACATGTGTGTAATATTGAGTCACATTCACTTACTATTAGGGGAGTTGGTGCAAGATTGATAATACTTGCATGACTAAGTTAAAAAGGGAGGTATAGATGGAGGTACTATACTGTATTTCATATTTTCTCATTATTATAACTATTGATTCGCATGATTGAACTATTGATTCACATTATTTACTATTAGGGGAGCTGGTGCAAGTTTGATAATACTTGCAGGACTAAATTAAAAATGAAAGAAAAGTTGGAGGTATTGTACTATAATTTTTCGAGCCCCAAAACGTGCAATTATCGAAACTATATTTTTCTATAAATTGAAGCTCATTTTTCCTTCATTTCTCACCAATTCACTAATGCTTTAAAGCCATTATTATAGAGAGAAATTATAGAGAGAAAGAAGAAGAGAAGTCTCACTACCTCACTATTCCAAAGATCCAAATTTCTTTTGAGGTAAGGGATATTATTTGTTGTACTCAGTAATGTGTATTATTTCTTTCGTATTCATGAAGAGAACTTACATTATTCCATTTTTTCATTATTCATTGGAATAACTTTGATATACGTGGTCTACCCTATACTTGGTGAAATTCTTCGTTATTCCATTCTTTATTATTACTGCTTTTGAATATCATGTATCATGCCTTTTTACGCCTAATCGGGTTCCGCTTTTTATTATTTTGTTGGAATATCCCGTACATGCGTTTTACGTTTGGACTTGGTTCCGCTTTTATTATTTTGTTGGAATATCCTCATGCATGCGAATTTCTCTAACTTTGTTCCGTTATTTATTATTCATTGGAATAACCTCTCTATCTGGCAATCACCTGCATGGTGATTTTTGTTGTTATTCCATTCTTTATTATTCTGTTGGAATATCCTATCGGTGCGTATTACGCCTGACCTAGTTCCGTTATTTATTATTCTGTTGGAATAACCTTCCTATGAGAAGTACCGCATGCATGGTGATTTCTTTTGTTATTCCATTCTTTATTATACTCAGTTGGTTAAAGTTTTGACTTCTATACTCCATGAAATTAGTGGAATATCCTTGATATTTGCGCTTCATCCAATATCTTTTCATGGAAATATTCTTCTGAGCATTCTTGAATTTTACTCTACAAAGAAGTACTATGTTGACAATTTAGACGTTATTAGTTCCTGAATAAATTAATTCTTGAACTTGTTTTATTGAATTCTTATATCATTGTCATCATCCTCATGTTTATATTTTTTTTAAAAGTCATCTGTGGTCTGTAGTGCATAGATGGACTTGGTATGATTATGACCAGGGATTATTCGGTGTAATCATGACCGTAATGTTACAAATGATGTGATAAAAGTCCTCATTGGCCCGTAGTGCATTGATGGACAGTTGTTGGCATGATCATGACCATTAGTGAATACACGAATATCCTTGGCCGTAGTGCATGGATACTTTGTGGTTGTGATACTAATAAATATCCTTGGCCGTAGTGCAGGGATGATGTGGATTATTTATTAAGCTGAGTCCCAGCGATAAAAGTGATGAAAAACCTTTTAAATCATAAAAGATACTACTTGACTCTTTTAATGGATTGCTTATTCCGCTGCAGTTAAACTTGATGTCTATTGTATTTTATCAGTTTAACATTGTTGAAGACTAATGATAATTTATTCTGCATTATCTTAGTCATAATATTTCTTACTGGGCTAGTTGAGCTCACCCTTTTACTTTCATTGTTCTCTTCAGGAAATGAGAACGTAGCAGGGACTAGTCGGGGAACGGAGTGACGGTCCAGATAATAGCTTTAGTAGTCCTCACTATTCTGTTAAATAGTGTGATACTAAATGTAATGAGGACTCAATTGGGTGTGGATATTGTCTAGATGGCAATATTTGTAGTAAAACTCATAGCATATGTATTGTAGTATATTACACGACGGTTGTATAATTAAGTTTGTATTTGTATTCTGTACCATGTATTTGGTGACTCAGAATAGGTGATGTATACCTATTTTGGGGGCGTCACAGTTGGTATCAAAGCTTAGGGATATGATCCCTGGTTGAGATGTGAGACAAGAACTAGGAGGGGAGAGACAGGAAATTCCTTCGCTAGTATGACCTACCTAAGTTTATTTGGTATTTAATTGGTCGGTTAGAGTATATTGATAATATGTGACATGTTAATTAACCCTTGTTTTTTGGCAGTGTTTGAAAATGGCAGTTGAAAATGTTCACAATGGAGTGAATGAGACCGTTGAGACACCTTTAATCACTAATCAGGTTAATGTGGTGTCAGATGGAAAAGAAATTAGAGATATCTACGTGGTGAGTGAAGAGCTAATAGTTGCACCCGAGCTAGTTGCAGATGTAGCAGCTGAGAGTGAGGAAGAAGAGGAAGAAGAGGAACCTGAGGATAATTTATTAGAAGAATTTTATGATCAAAATTTAGAATTACAAAATCATATTCATGAGTTAGAAGAGCAGGATGAAGAACGACAGCGGTCGTGGAGCAAAGAGATGTAACAATTCAAAATTTTGTTACCCGATGTGCGATGCTTGAACAGAAGCACTCTTTGGTAGAGTATAAGATATTAGAGCTGGAATCTGAGAATGCTATGATCAAAGTTCTAATGAAAGAAGAAACAACTGAACGAAGGAGAATAGATGATGCATGGGTAAAAGCCGCACGACGCGTAGATATTGTAGAAAAAGACGTCCGATCCAATAAGGCTAAAATAGATGAAATGGATTTTTCTTTTTAGACAACAGTTGGGAGAATCCAACATCGAATTTGGAATTACCCTATGCAGAGCGGTCAACCCCAATTCGATATGGATCGGAGAATAATGAATCAAATCATGGACCAGGAATGTGAAGAAGCACTTAAGGTTGGAATGTACCCTATAGCAAAGTCAAATCTGGAAGTTTAAGTGAGAGCTTTTTTCGAGGAAACCGAACGAAGTTATTACGGGTAAGTTAATGATAAACTCTTGTGAAGTTTATACCTTATTAGATACCAGTTCTACCCACTCTTTTATTTCTCCTACTTGCGCTCAACATTTAAATTTAACCCAAGAGAAGTTAGACTTCAACTTATTGGTTGAAACTTCGTTAGCAGAAACCTTTGTTACCTCCACTGTTTATTAATCTTGTTTGATTCAAATCGACACTTTCACGTTATCTGTCAATCTTATCTCTTTGAAAATACTTGCCTTTGATGTTATTTTAGAAATCCATTGGTTAACTACTCATCATGCTTTTCGTAAGGTTATTAGCTTTCATATTCCTAACCAACCTATTATGCGAATTCAAGCAACCAAACCACTAAATTCAATCATTGTCATATCAAGCCATAAGTAAAGAGCCCCGATCCTTTCTTTGTTGACTTTCTTGTGTGGAATGCACCCAAGTCAGACTTTCTGTAGGCGACGTCGTGAATGACGATGACAAGTTGATAGATATCAATGTGACGTACTATCCAAGTCATGGATGAGAGTCACAGTTTTGAATGATATTTCTATTGTTAATAAATTTTCTAACGTATTCTTGAAGACTTCTTAGCCTACCCTAGAGCGTGAAATCGAATTTGGTATTGACCCCAGTACAAAACCCATTTCTAAAACCCTTAAATATTCTTCAACCAAAACAAACGTATCATGCACCAAGGACATTGGCTCGAGCTGTTGAAGATTACGATCGTACCATTCAATATCATCGTGGAAGAGCGAACATGGTAGCTGACGCGTTGAGTAAAAGATCGTATGCGTTTACGAGTGCGATGTTATTAACATAAAAAACCATTTTGTATAACTTACAAATGATGAAGATAGAGGTAAAGACTCTAGGGACCCACATGAAGATAACAAATATACGAGTAGAATAGACTTTAATCGATAAAGTTAAAGCCGTGCAAGCTATACACCCGAATCTGATGAATGTAAAGAAGAAGGTTCAAGAAGGCGTTATCTCAACCCTCGATTTAATTAGCCCATTTGAAATCCTCGATCGAGTAGGATCTGTGGCCTATAGACTCGTTTTATCGCCAAGTATATCGCGTGTTCATAACGTTTTTCACGTGTCGTTGTTAGTAAAAACTTAGTCTTGGGGGACTTTGGAGCCAAATTTTGAAATAATTAATGAATCTAAAAAATTATAAAATCATGGGGGATTTATAGAGCATGTTACAAGCTTTCCATAGCCTCGAAAACGGACTAATTTTGATAACGGACGAAGAAGTTATGAAGATTTGAAGTATGTGCGTCAAAAGTTGCAAAATCTGGAAAATTAGAGCTAAGTGTCAAGGGTCGAGCGCCTAGGCGCTAGGCTCGGCGCTTAGATTCTGCTCTTGGGTGCCAAGGCACTTGCCCAAGGCAAAATCAGGGCGCCTAGGCACTGGTCAAGTGTTAAGCCAAAATCTGTCCGCACGTCCTTTAGTAAATTAGGCATAACGTTTTTATACGAACTCCGATTGAGGTGATGAAGGATGATTCAGAAAGATAACGAGTAGACCTACAACTTTCATTCTTTATGTGTTGAGATTTGAGGTCAGTATCAAGTCATAAAATGGATATTTTAGGGACTGATGTGCATTTAGAGGCAATCGGAGGACATCGGGCATGCAGGTATGCAACGTGTAATGTTTTCGATGATAAAGGTATTCAAGGTTATACCTCAAGAGTTGGAATATGAAATGAAGTCAAGGTATCCCCACCTCTTCGGCATACCAGGTACGTACGTAAATTTTGAGGGCAAAATTTCATAAGGAGGGGAGGTTGTGAGACCCCAAAGTTTATGAATAAAGATTTAAATTTCTCGAAATATTTTTTTTAATATTATGGTGTGGATTTGATATAATGTTATAGTTGTGGGTAATATTTATAAATTTTTCAAAGTACGCAAGTTGTTATATAATATTCGATTGGTCGGGGAATATTCATTTTAACAGGGAATATTAGTATGACGACACAATCATTGGTGGACCCCATAACGGAATTATTGTCGGATTGAGAAAATGATAAAAATATTTTATGAAAATAACGGCGGAAGTTTTATCGTTACCTGTTGAAACACCCTGTGTTAAAAGTACAGTAATACACGTGGTTGGATAGTAGCACACGGTATTGGTTATTGATGCTTACGTGATAAGTCACTCAGTTATACTCAATTATTGCTACAATAATTGTTGCATCATATCTCTCATATTATTGATTCGATTATTGTCACAGTATCATCTGCGTAATATTTTATATATTATTAAATCAATAATTGAGACGACAAAGTTATTCATATTATTAAATTGCAATATTTACAATGTCTAGAAGTTCTATCGAGGAGAGGTTTGGTCACCTAATTGCGCGCCAATAGGAGAAATCCTTATTGAAAGCCCCTCTTCCTCGGGAACGACCTGGTTGTTAAATATTGTGAGTTATGATATTAATGATGAATAAGTTCATTGATAATTGATGTCTGGTGGTTATATTGATAAATCGGGTAATTTATTGGATAAATGAGTAATTAATTGCTACTAATTCACATGCTTATATAACTATTTGTTCACATGTGTGTAGTATTGAGTCACATTCACTTACTATTAGGGGAGTTGGTGCAAGATTGATAATACTTGCATGACTAAGTTAAAAAGGGAGGTATAGATGAAGGTACTATACTGTATTTCATATTTTTACATGATTATAACTATTGTTTCACATGATTGAACTATTGATTAACATTATTTACTATTAGGGGAGGTGGTGCAAGTTTGATAATACTTGTAGGACTAAATTAAAAATGAAAGAAAAGTTAGAGGTATTGTACTGTAATTTTTCGAGCCCTAAAATGTACAATTATCGAATCTATATTTTTCTATAAATTGAAGCTCATTCTTCCTTCATTTCTCACCAATTCACTAAAGCTTTAAAACCATTATTATAGAGAGAAATTATAGAGAGAAAGAAGAAGAGAAGTCTGCTACCTCACTATTCTAGTATCTAGTCTTCTTTTGCGGTAAGGGATATTATTTGTTGTACTCGTAAGGGGTATTATTTCTTTCATATTCATGAAGAGAACTTCTGTTATTCCATTTTTTTCATTATTCTGTTGGAATAACATGTATACGCGGTCTACCCTATACTTGGTGAAATTCTTCTGTTATTCCATTCTTTATTATTTTGTTGGAATATCCTCGTCATGCATGCGTTTTACTGGACTCGGTTCCGCTTTTATTATTACATTTGGAATATCATGTTTGTGCGTTTTACGCTGGACCTGATTCCGTTATTCATTATTCTATTGGAATAACCTGTCTATTCGAAGTACCGCATGCATAGTGATTTCTATTGTTATTCCATTCTTTATTATTTTGTTGGAATATCATGTCGGTGCGTATTATGTTTGACTTGGTTCCGTTATTTATTATTCTATTAGAATAACCTGTCTATGCGAAGTACTGCATGCATGGTGATTTCCTTTGTTATTTCATTCTTTATTATACTCAGTTGGTTAAAGTTTTAACTTCTATACTCCATGAAATTAGTGGAATATCCTTGATATTTGCGCTTCATCCAGTATCTTTTCATGGAAATATTCTTCTGAGCATTCTTGAATTTTACTCTACAAAGAAGTATCATATTAACAATTTGGACGTTATTAGTTCTTGAATAAATTAATTCTTGAACTTGTTTTATTGAATTCTTATATCATTGTCATCATCCTCATGTTTATATTTTTTTGAAAGTCATTTGTAGCCTGTAGTGCATAGATGGACTTGGTATGATTATGACCAGGGATTATTCGGTGTAATCATGACCATAATGTTATAAATGATGTGATAAAATTCCTCATTGGCCCGTAGTGCATTGATGGACAGTTGTTGGCATGATCATGACCATTAGTGAATACACGAATATCCTTGGCCGTAGTGCATGGATAATTTGTGGGTTGTGATACTAATAAATATATCCTCGTAGTCTGAGGGATGATGTGGATTATTAATTAAGTTTTGAGTCCCAGCGATAAAAGTGATGAAAAACCTTTTGAATCATAAAAGATAGTAGATTTTATTCTCTACTTGACTCTTTTAATGGATTGCTTATTCCACTGCAGTTAAACTTGATGTCTATTGTATTTTATCAGTTTAACATTGTTGAAGACTAATTATAATTTATTCTGCATTATCTTAGTCATAATATTTCTTACTGGGCTAGTTGAGCTCACCCTTTTACTTTCATTGTTCTCTTCAGGAAATGAGAACGTAGCAGGGACTAGTCGGGGAACGGAGTGACGGTCCATATAATAGCATTAGTAGTCCTCACTATTCTGTTAAATAATGTGATAATAAATGTAATGAGGACTCAATTGAGTGTGGATATTATCTAGATGACAATATTTGTATTAAAACTCACAGCATATGTATTGTAGTATATTACACGATGGTTGTATAATTAAGTTTGTATTTGTATTCTGTACCATGTATTTAGCGACTTAGAATAAGTGATGTATACCTATTTTGGGGGCGTCACAACAACAATGATTCATTGAGACTAGTATGTGGATTGACTGATGACCAAATCTCATTGGTCATAAATATAAGAGATATTAATTCAATGCATAGGTACATTTTAGAGAACGATGTATTGGACAGACCCACCATGAGAATTCTACGTGGAACATTATGCAAAGTGTCATTAGCGATTCTCATAGTGACAATGATGTAATGGTCCTCCGACCTGAAATCACTATATTACTACACGAGAATTTATTTACTTTGATATCATCAAATGTCACCTTTAAAGGGTGGACTATAAAGATGATTATTAGGTACATCATGAATCGTGTGAGGAATATGAGTGATCTAGATGGAATTTAACCCTCCTATATATTAGGGGTGGTATCCATAGGCCTCTTGATTGAGTAGGACTATGAAATGCATAGCCATGCTCAAATAATGATTTGTTTCATATAGTCTACTCATTGATCAAGAAAACTCAGATTAAATTATGAAGAGTATGACACATTCCATGACTCGAGTTTAATCTAGGATATTAAGGTTAAAAGGATTAAATTACATTGAAACATTGGTCACGAAAAGGTTGCATCGAATCATCGATCTTATTATTACTTGGGTAGCAATGATGCATTACTAGATGCCGCTCACTATTTATAATTTTATAATATGATTATAAAATTATTGCCAACGTAATAATAACATATAGGGTCACACACATAGAACGTAATTTAAAAGGGAATAAATTTAAATTTTAAGGATTTAAATATATTAATATGTTTAATAGTATTTAAATCACGAATTTAAATTAAAAGGATAATTTATATATATGTATATTAATTAAGTAAGACTTAATTAAGATATATATATATATATATATATATATATATATATATATAAATATTTGGATTTTATGAAATTAAGTTTTGATTTGATTAATTCCTTTTAACTACTATATATGATATATAGCAGCAACTTAAGGTTACATCATTTTTGAAAAACCCTAGCCGCTCTTTAGAGAGAGACTAGAGAGAAAACAGTTCCAAAATCCTGTTCCTTTGGTGGCTAGTACCGCAAGTCCCTTTACTGCAGAATCGTTCGACGGTTCGTGCGACGTTCGTGTGGATACCGTAGAGGCGCAGTTCTGATTGGATTGCGTAAAGGATTCGAATCCGTTTCAAAAATCATTCATAATTGGTATAATATCTAAACCACTGAATTAATTTCTGTTTTTACATGGATCCTGTTTTGGGTTTCGGAATTGCTTTAAATTGGCCTATTTCCGCTGCCTTTCTGTGTCAAAACCCTACAGTGGTATCAGAGCTACTTGCGAAATGATTAATTCAGCTAACGTGTTTAATTGTTTTCAATATATATGATATGTGATGATATAATTTTACCGATCTGAAATTGATTATATTATTTTTGATATATATGATATATGATGATACAATATTACCGATCTGAAATTGAGTATATGATATTCTGTAATCAACATATTCTGGTATTACGAATATCAGTAATAGATATACATGTATATGAAGTTCTGGTAATTGTATCTTATATGGCGTAATAACAGTATGATAATTATGTTCTAATTAGATTAGAAGCCTAAGAATTCGATTTAATATGATTAATTGAAACTGGACGTATATGATATGTACTGGGTGTATTGTTATTATGAGTATTCTCTGAAATTGTTTCAGAGAATCATTTGGAAAAATTCTGCAATACATATTGTAGTTCGAAAATTTTTCCAGGGGCGCTGCCAGCGGAGGAGACCCCCCCTTGGTCCCTCCCGTCGTGGCGCACAATGGTTAGTGGTTAGTGGTGCACAATTATGGCCTTTTGACCCATAGGTTAGTGGTTTTTGGTTTTGAAATACGACTTGCATGTCGTGCCTTTCTATAAATTCTGATGTAACATTCTCTTCTCATCAAAATCCCCTCGAATATAACTCGAAGTTTATTTATGTCATGTAAAAATATGTAATCGATGAAGATGTCGAGATGGAGAACATGATGGAAAAATGACGATGGAGAGGAGACACATGTATGAGGAAGCTCCAAGGAAGCTACTATTTTGAGATCTTTTACTACCTTAGATTGACCTCCAATCTTTCATGTAAAAATATGTAATCGATGAAGATGTCGAGATGGAGAACATGATGGAAAAATGACGATGGAGAGGAGACACATGTATGAGGAAGCTCCAAGGAAGCTACTATTTTGAGATCTTTTACGATGGAGAGGAGACACATCTTTTAATTTTGCACTTTATTTATGCTTGTATGTGATATGATATGATAAACAATGTGCATGCTTAATAAGATTAAAATTGGTGAGATCTAATTTTTTTTTTAATAAAATCCCTCATTAAATTATTAAGTCTAAATCAGATGCCTTCCAATGAATAACACTCATTAAGACCTTGATCAATAGACGTAGGTTTGCCAAAGCAAAGTACCCTATTTATCTAGGTAAGATGCGATAGGGTAATTGTGATATCCAAACTGTTAAAATCATTGGGGCTGACTTAACTAAGTTATCTCAATAGGATTGTGGACTTAGAGGCATAGAGTTTGGTTGGTACCATTAGATGGACTAGAAACAAATGTTGTTTACCTAACTATCCAAGAGTTATATATGATATAATTGATAAAAGGGTTGTCTACCTAACTATCCAAGAGTTATATATGATATAATTGACAAAAGGGTTGCACAGACAAAAGGGTTGTTTACCAAACTATCCAAGAGTTATATATGATATAATTGACAAAAGAGATTAGCCAAAGCTAACTTAAGTCATAATGAAATATGGATCTTGGCTCACTAGAAAGATTTAATAGAAAATGCTTTCTGAATTAATGGTGAGGGCTATTAATTTGAATAAAGTAGTGGGAGGTATATTTTGAATGTACTATTATCAATTACATAATATGAACTCTGCAATTTGACTTATTATTTTGGCACTTATAAATTATAGATATCAATGGCAAACAACAGCAACACAAGTAGTCTTTCACTACGATCAGTCCTTGAGAAGGACAAGCTGAGTGGGATTAATTTTCTTGACTGGCACAAGAACTTGAGGATTGTCCTCAAACAAGAGCGTAAGCTATATGTCCTTGATGGGCCCATTCCTCGCAAAGACCGGTACATCATCGCACTAATCAAGAGCATAATGCTTACAAGAAGCATCAAGATGATGCTCTGGACATGAGTTATCTCATGCTAGCAACCATGAACGCTGAGCTTCAGAAGCAACATGAGTTGATGGACGCTTATGAGATGATCGAGCATCTCAAGAAATTGTTCGAAGGGAATGCTCGACAGGAGAGGTATGATACAAGCAAGGCGTTGTATCACTGCAAGATGGGTGAACGTGATCCAGTTGGTCCACATGTGCTAAAAATGATTGGGTATATTGAGTACCGTGATAGGTTGGGTTTTCCAATTACTCCAGAAGCCTAAACTGATCTTGTTTTACAATCTTTGAACAACAGCTAGTCTCAATTTGTTATGAATTATCTTATGAATGAAATTGAGAAACCCCTTACTGAGTTGTTGAGCATGTTAAGAACTACCGAGAACAACATGAAAAAGGCAAGACCCGCTCCCATAATAATGGTGCAAAAGGGGAATGCTAAGGGAAATTGGAAAGGCAAGAAGAAGATAAGATCTAAATCTGGTGCCAAACCCAATTTCAAAACCAAACAGGCTTTAAAGCCTAAAGGCGGGGTGGCTAAAGAAGGTGATTGTCACTTTTGTGGAAAACCTAGACACTGGAAGAGGAATTGTCTTGCTTATTTGGAAGAAGTGAAGAAAAGAAAAGGAAGTGTGACTTCTGATTCAGGTATATATGTTATAGAAGTTAATTTGTCTACTTCTACATTATGGGTATTGGATACTGGATGTGGTTCTCACATTTGTGTTAATGTGCAGGAACTTCGAAGGAGTAGGACTTTGGCAAAAGGAGAGGTTAACCTACAAGTTGGGAATGGAGCAAAAGTTGCTGCATTGGCCGTAGGAACTTATCATTTATCTTTTCCCACTGGGCTAGTATTAGAATTAGAGGATTGTTATTATGTGCCTGCTATAAGCAAAAACATTATTTCTGTTTCCTGTTTGGACAAGAAAGGTTTTTGATTTATAATTAAGAACAATCGTTGTTCGTTTTACTTAAATGATATTTGTTACGGTGTTGCACAATTGTTTAACGGTCTTTATATTCTTGATTTGGAAATGCCTATCTATAACATAAATACAAAACCATTTAAATCAAATGATTCAAATCCGACATATCTCTGGCACTGTCGTTAGGGCCATATAAATGAGAAACGCATATCAAAACTCCATAGAGATTGATTTTTGGATTCATTTGATTTTGAATCATATGAAAAATGTGAATCTTGTTTATTAGGCAAGATGACTAAAGCCCCTTTCACTGGACACAGTGAACGGGCTAGCGATATATTGGGACTTATACATAGTGATGTATGTGGACCCATGAGTTCGTTAGCAAGAAGTAGGTTTTATTACTTCATTACATTTACTAACGACTTCAGTAGATATGGATATGTGTATCTTATGAGACACAAATCCGAATCCTTTGAAAAGTTCAAGGAATTCAAGAATGAAGTTCAAAACCAATTTGGCAAAAGCATAAAAGCCCTTTGATCCGATCGAGAAGGTGAATACTTAAGCTAAGACTTTGATGACCTTCTAAAGGAGTGTGATATTATATCATAGCTCACTTCACCTGGAACACCACAATGGAATGGTGTATCTGAGAGGAGAAATCACACCTTGTTGGACATGGTACGATCAATGATGAGTCATGAAGATCTTCCAATAAGCTTATGGGTCATGCCCTAGAGACAGCTGCATTCACACTTAACCGTGTTCCTACAAAGACGGTTCAGAAGACACCATATGAGATGTGGACTAGGAAACGTCCTAGTATGTCGTTCATGAAGATTTGGGGTTGCGGGGCATTTGTAAAACATCTGGATTCTGACAAGCTCGGACCCAAATCTGATATATGTAATTTTGTGGGATATTCAAAGGAAATAAAAGGGTATTATTTCTATAAACCTTCTGAGAACAAAGTGTTTGTTGCTCGAACTGGTATTTTTCTAGAAAGAGAATTTGTCTCTAAAGGAAACAGTGGGAGGAAAGTAAAACTCGATGAAATTCAAGAACCACAAAATATCATTGGACCTAAGTTCGAACGTGAGCAGGAACCACAAGAAATTGTGGAAAGTGAACCTGCTCAAATTACACAAGGAATTCGTAGATCTAGTAGGACACGCCAAGAGCCCGAGAGATATTATGGATATCTTGTGACTCAAAACGGCGATGTGATGCTCATAGATCAGGATGAGCCTGCTTCATACCAAAAAGCTATGAATGGACCAGATTTTGAGAGATGGCTTGAAGCCATGAGATCTGAAATGGTCTCTATGTATACTAACCAAGTATGGACTTTGGTTGATCCACCCGAAGGGGTAAAACCAATTGGGTGCAAGTGGGTTTTCAAGAATAAAACCGACATGGATTGTAATGTACAAACCTACAAAGGTCGACTGGTAACAAAAGGTTACAGGCAAGTTCAAAGTGTTGACTATGATGAAACCTTCTCTCCAATGGCAATGGTTAAATCCATCAGGATCTTACTTGCTATTGCAGCTTTTTATGATTACAAAATCTGGCAGATGGATGTCAAAACTGCTTTCCTTAACGGAAATCTCCTTGAGGATGTGTACATGACAAAACCTGAGGGTTTTGTCAATCCAAAAGATGCTGGAAAGGTATGTAAGCTGCATCGATCCATTTATGGATTGAAGCAAGCATCTCGGAGTTGGAATCTTCGATTTGATGAAGCCGTCAAAGAGTTTAGTTTTATTAAAAATGAAGATGAACCTTGTGTATATAAGAAGGTTAGTGGGAGTCACATTGTATTCCTAGTATTATATGTTGACAACATATTAATTATTGGGAATGATATTCCTTCATTACAGGCTGTAAAAACATGGTTAGGAAAATGTTTCTCCATGAAAGATTTAGGTGATGCAGCCTACATTTTAGGTATCAATATCTATCGAGATAAATCGAGAAAAATGCTCGGCCTATGTCAGAGTACACATATTGATAAAGTGCTGAAACGGTTCAACATGCAAGAGGCGAAAAGAGGACACTTACCCATGACTCATGGTATAAAGATCTCTAAGGCCCAATGTCCTAAATCACAAGATGATGAGGAGCGTATGAGAAAGATCCCTTATGCTTCGACAATTGGATCTATCATGTATGCAATGATATGTACTCGTCCGGATGTCTCGTATGCTTTGAGCATGATGAGCTGATACCAGTCGAATCCAGGTGAAGGTCACTGGACAGCAGTCAAGAATATCCTCAAGTACCTAAAGAGGACTAAGGATTCATTCTTGGTATATGGAGGTGAAGACGAACTGGCAGTAAAGGGTTACACAAATGCTAGTTTCCAGACTGACAATGATGAATATAAGTCTTAGTTAGGTTTTGTGTTTTGCCTTAATGGTGGTGATGTTAACTGGAAGAGTTCAAGCAAGAGACGATGAGTCGAATTCTACAACAGAGAGGTGAGTATATTGTCGCTTCTAGTGCAACCCAAGGAGGTCAGTATGGATTAAAAATTCATCACTGAACTTGGTGTTGTTCCAACCATTGTTGATCCGGTTGCTCTATACTGTGATAATAATGGAGCCATTGCACAGGCTAAGGAACCTAGATCTCACCAACAATCCAAGCATATACTTAGGTGGTACCATCTCATCTGTGAAATCATTGATAGAGGAGATGTACATATAGGAAGAGTGCCAACAGATGATAATGTTGCAGATCCACTGACCAAGGCTTTGTCGTAGAAGAAGCACGAAGGTCACACTAGTTCCATGGGTATTAGATACATTAGTGATTGGCTCTAGTGCAAGTGGGAGACTGTTAGAGTTTATGCCTTAGAGGCCAATTATTTGATATAATTGCTTAACATTTTGAAATTATATTTGATTAAATAAATGAATGATTTTATTATGGTTTTATTTACTGCGTTATATAAATGTTAACATAATAAAATTCCTTAGAATAGTGATACAAATTATATAGTTTTAAGTATGTGACTTGAACATGAGATTATATAATTATAATTAGTATCATTATTCTTAAAAGTCCCGAGTCGAGTATCACTGTTGATGGGACAACAATGATGCATTAAGACTAGTATGTGGATTGACTGATGATCAAATCTCATTGGTCATAAATATAAGAGATATTAAGTCAATGCATAGGTACATGTTAGAGAACGATGTACTGGATAGACCCACCATGAGAATTCTACGTGGAACATTATGCAAAGTGTCATTAGCGATTCTCATAGTGACAATGATGTAATGGTCCTCCGACCTGAAATCACTATATTACTACACGGGAATTTATGTATTTTGATATCATCAAATGTCACCTTTAATAGGGTGGACTATAAAGATGATTATTGGGTACATCATGAATCGTGTGAGGAATATGAATGATCTAGATGGAATTTAACCCTCCTATATATTAGGGGTGATATCCATAGGCCTCTTGATTGAGTAGGACTATGAAATACATGGCCATGCTCAAATAGTGATTTGTTTCATATAGTCTATTCATTGATCAAGAAAACTCGAGTTAAATTATGAAGAGTATGACACATTCCATGACTTCGAGTTTAATCTAGGATATTAAGGTTAAAAGGATTAAATTACATTGAAACATTGGTCACTGCAAAAGGTTGCATCGAATCATCGATCTTATTATTACTTGGGTAGCGAAAGATGCATTACTAGATGTCATTACACTATTTATAATTTTATAATATTATTATAAAATTATTGTCAATGTAATAATAACCTATAGGGTCACACACATGGAACGTATTTTAAAGGGAATAAATTTAAATTTTAAGGATTTAAATATATTAATATGATTAATAGTATTTAAATCATGAATTTAAATTAAAAGGATAATTTTATATATGTATATTAATTAAGTAAGACTTAACTAAGATATATATATATATATATATATATATATATATATATATATTTGGATTTTATGAAATTAGGTTTTGATTTAATTAATTCCTTTTAACTACAATATATATGATATATAGCAAGAACTTAGGGTTAAATCATTTTGAAAAACCCTAGCCGCTCTTAGAGAGAGACTAGAGAGAAAACAGTTCCAAAATCCTGTTCCTTTGGTGGATAATACCGCAAGTCCCTTTATTGTAGAATCGTTCGACGGTTCGTGCGACGTTCTTGTGGATACTGTAGAGGCGCAGTTCTAATTGCATTGCGTAAAGGATTCGAAGTTGTTTCAGAAATCATTCATAATCGGTATAATATCTAAAAAACTGAATTAATTTCTATTTTTGCATGGATCCTGTTTTGGGTTTCAAAATTGCTTTAAATTAGTCTATTTCCGCTGCGTTTCTGTGTCGAAACCCTACAATATTCTGGAGAAGTTAATTGTGAGTCAGTGAAAAAAAATCTTAAAGTACTTAACCAACACTAAGGATGTGAACATATTCATGCTGGGTCTAAATTAAAACTAGAGGGCTTAACAGACTCAAGTTTTTCAGATAGACCAAGACGACAGAAAATCCACTTTAAGGTAAAGTGTTACCTTGAACAGTAGTGCAGTGAAATTGGAAATGTTCCATACAGCAAAAAGTTGTTGGTTTAGTGATAAAGACAAAGTATATAGCTATAAATGAAGCTGCAAGTTGATTGTTTGGATGAAAAGTTCATTATAGAACTAGGAATAGTTCCTAAGTCTCATCTTGCATCTAAACATGTGTTGTGGCACTTTCAGTTGATTATAAGAATCATTGAATGATGGGAAATCACTATAGAGTTAGTGGACTCTCAAGAACAACATTACATATCCGTAAACTAAAGCTTATCTAATAGCAGGATAATCGTCACTTAGAAAAGAAGGGTATGTGATACCATGACGATTGGCTTTAGTGCAAGTGGGAGATTGAAGGTAGTATGCACACAAGCCAGTCATGTTTGATGATAAAACATATACTTTATAATAGTCTAATTCATTTATTAATAAAAAGTATTAATTTATTAAAAGCTTTTAATTATCTACATGATGCTGTTTTATAATATGTGATAAACTCATAGTTTTAAGCAATGCTTTTAGAATGATGATGATGATCATTCTAATGAGATCTAAATTCTTAGAAAGCTTAAAACTAAAATAGATCCCAATCGTTGGATTACTAAATTGGTGATTAGTGAATCCGAATAGATTGGTACATACGTTGCTTGCTCATTGGATGAGGATGATTGATCTCATGATCATTTGTGTGGAGACACTAAAGAAAGTATGTAGGTGCTTATCAGAGAATAAGTTCACTGAATGTGGCTTGCTAAGGAATACCTAATGGAGTTTTACTTACCTGTCAATAGGAATTCCGGTAGTGATAGTAGTACAAGTGATCTTTGGACTTGAGATCATCATAGTATCTTGTGTATGATGAGTTATACTTTGACTTATTCCTTAAGACCCTTAGGGTATATCAAAGGGTATGCTTGGGTATAATAAGTTGTACATGGAGATAATGTGACGCCCCCAAAATAGGTATACATCACCTATTTTGAGTCGTCAAATACATGGTACAAAATTCAGATACAAACTTAAATATACAACATGAGCTGAGAGTTTTAGTACAATCATTGTCTTCTAGACCGTATACAAACTCAAAATAAGTCCGCAATACATTTATTATCACACTATTTCACAAAATAGTGAGGACTACTAATACTATCATCTGGACCGTCACTCCTTTCCCCGACTCGTTCCAGCTATATTCTCATTTCCTGAAGAGAACAATGAAAGAAAGGGTGAGCTCAACTAGCCCAGTAAGAAATATTATGACTAAGATAATGCAGGATAAATTATCATTAGCCTTCAACAATGTTAAACTGATAAAATACAATAGACATCAAGTTTAACTGCAGCGGAACAAGCAATCCATTAAAAGAGTCATGTAGAGAATAAAATCTACTATCTTTTATGATTTAAAAAGGTTTTTCATCACTTTTTCGCGAGAGACTCGACAATAAATAATCCACATCATCTCCTTTCTACTACCAAGGATATTCATTAGGGTCAGGACCATAAATTATCCATGCACTACGGGCCAAGGATATTCGTGTATTCATCAATGGTCATGATCATGCCAACAACTGTCCATCAATGCACTACGGGCCAATGAAGACTTTTACCACATCATTTGTAACATTACGGTCATGATTATACTGAATAATCCCTGGTCATAATCATACCAAGTCTATCTATGCACTACAAGCCACAGATGACTTTCAATATAATATAAACATGAGGATGATGATAATGATATAAGAATTCTATAAAATAAGTTCAAGAATTAATTTAACCAAGAACTAATAACGTCCAAATTGTCAACATGATACTTCTTTGTAGAGTAATATTCAAAAATGCTCAGAAGAATATTTCCATGAAAAGATATTGGATGAAGCGCAAATATCAAGGATATTCTACTAATTTCATGGAGTATAGAAGTTAAAACTTTAACCAACTGAGTATAATAAAGAATGGAATAACAAAAGAAATCACCAGGCATGCGATAGACCGTACATGCAGGTTATTCTAAGAGAATAATAAAGATGAAACCAGGTCCTGCGTAAAACGCATGATGATGTGATATTCTAATAGAATAATAAAGAAGGCGGAACCGTGTCCTCATGTAAACACACGCACAAGATATTCCAATGTAATAATAAAGATTTTAACCCAGTCCCAAAGAAACGCATGCACAAGATATTCCAAATGTAACAATAACGAATGGAATAATAGAAGAATTTCACAAAGTATAGGGTAGCTCACATGATCTGAGGCTATTCCAATGTAATAATAAAGAATGGAATTACAGAAGTTCTCTTCATGACTACAAAAGGAATAATACCCTTACCTCGTAAGAAATCGGATACTAGAATAGTGACGTAGCAGGCTTCTCTTCTTCTATAGATTTTCTCTCTATAGCTTCTCTCTATAATTTCTCTCTATAATAATTGCTCTATAGCTTTAGTGAATTGGTGAGAAATGAAGGAAGAATAAGCTTCTATTTATAGAAAAATATAGTTTCGATAATTGCACGTTTTGGAGCTTGAAAAATTACAGTAAAATACCCCCAACTTTTCTTTCATTTTTAATTTAGTCCTGCAAGTATTATCAAACTTGCACCACCTCCCCTAATAGTAAATAATGTGAATCAATAGTTATAATCATGTGAAAATATGAATTACGGTATAGTACCTCCATCTTTAATTTAATCATGCAAGTATTATCAATCTTGCACCAACTCCCCTAATAGTATAAGAATGCGATTCAATAGTACACACATGTGAACAAATAGTTATATAAGCATGTGAATTAGTAGCAATTAACTGCTCATTTATCCGATAAATTCCCTGATTTATCAATATAACCCTTAGACATCAATTATCATCGGAATAGATGCCGATTTCCACTAACACTAATAATCCCAATACAATGGAACTATCAAATTCATCTTTAATCAACACGAACTTATTCATCATTAATATTATAACTCATAATATTTAACAACCAGGTCGTTCCCAGGAAAGAGGGGGCTTTCCAATAAGGATTTCTCCCTATTGGTGCGCAATTAGGTGACCAAACCTCTCCTTGGTAGAACTTCTAGACATTGTAAATATTGAAATTTAATAATATGAATAACTTTGTCGTCTCAATTATTGATTTAATAATATATCATATAATGCAGATGATACTGTGACAATAATCGAATCAATAATATGAGAGATATGATGCAACAATTACTGTAGAAATAATTGAGTATAACTGAGTGACTTCTCAGGTAAGCATCAATAATCAATACCGGTAGGTGCTACTATGCAACCACGCCAGACATCGCATTTCTTTTACTACCGAGTAGTTCAACAAGATTAATCTGGTAAAACTTCCGTAGTTATTTTCATAAAAATATTTTTGTCATTTTTTCAATCCGATAATAATTCTGTTGTGGGGTCCACCAATGATTGCGCCGTTGTACGAATATTCCATGTAAAACCGAATATTCCCCGACCATTCGAATATAATATAACAACTTGCATACTTTGCAGAATTTATAAACATTACCCACAACTATAACATTATAAGAAAATTCATTCCATAATATTCAAAAATGATAATTATAGAAATATCATCTTTATTCATAAAAACTGGGGTCTTACAACCTCCCCTTCTTATGAAATTTCGCCCTCGAAATTAGGGTACGTATCCGGTATGTCGAAGAGGTAAGGATACCATGATTTCATTTCAGATTCTAACTCCCAGGTCATTTTCTCAACATCGTGATTTCTCCACAAAACTTTAACTTGAGGTATAACGTTGGAGCATAGAATATGTTCCTTCTTATCCAAGATTTGAACATGAACCTCTTTATACGTCAAATCTTCCGCTATTTCACATGGTTCTAACTCTATAATGTGGTTTGGGTCTTCCACATATTGACGTAACATGGATATGTAAAAAATGTTATGAACACGAGACATACCTGGCGGTAAAGCGAGTCTATACGCCACAGTTCCTACTTGATCAAGGATTAAAAATGGGCCAATGATTTGAGGATTGAGCTTACCTCTCTTTTCAAATCTCTTAACTCCTTTCTATGGAGCAACACGTAACAACACATGATCTCAAATATCGAATTCCACGTCTTTTCGATGACGATAAGCATAACTCTTTTGTCGATCTTGTTAGGTTTTTATACGTTGTCGGATCGTTTAAATCTTTTCCATAGTCATATGTACCAACTCTGGTCCCAACAACGTTGCTTCACCCACCTCATCCCAGCATACTGGAAAACGACACTTTCTTCCACACAACACTTCGAATGGAGCTATGCCAATACTTGCTTGATAACTGTTGTTGTATGAAAACTCCACCAACAATAAGAACTTGTCCCAACTTCCCTTGAACTCAAGGACACAGAGTCTTAATAAATCTTCAAGAGTTTGAATAGTCCTCTCTGATTATTCGTCCGTCTGAGGATGATATGCCGAACTAAATCGTAAATCCGTGCCCATAGCTTTTTGCAAACTAACCCAAAATCTTGAAGTGAATCTTGGGTCTCGATCAGAAACTATGGATACTTGCATACCATGTAATCTTACAATCTCGTTTATGTACATACGAGCAAGACGTTCAAGTGGATAAGTTTCTTGTATAGGTAAGAAATAAGCAGACTTGGTCAATCTATCAATAATGACCCAAATTGCATCTATACCTTGAGAAACCCTGGGAAGACCAGTAACAAAATCCATGGTAATGTGCTCCCACTTCCATTCTGGAATTTCAAGTGGTTTTAATGGACCTTTTGGTACTTGATGCTCCGCCTTGACTCGTTGACACGTTAGACACCTTGAGATAAATAGCACTATCTCTCTCTTCATATTGCACCACCAGAATGTATGTCGAAGATCATAATACATTTTAGTACTCCCAAGATGGATTGCAAACGGTGTGTTGTGCGCCTCCATCATGATTTTATACTTTAAATCAGGGTCGTTAGGAACACAAAGTCTGGAGTTGACTCGAAGTATTCCTCCTTCATCAATTCTTACTTCTGGAATAGCACCTTCTTGCACTTTCTTCCTCATATGCATCAGCTCCAGGTCTGTAGCTTGAGAAGCTTTAACTTTCGATTAAATTCGGTTCTACTCGTATATTCGCCATCATCACATGGGTCCCTGGAGTCTTTAACTCTATCTCCATCCTTTGCAAGTCATACAAAATGGGCCTTTGTGTTGACAATATCGCACTCGTACCCGCATATGATCTTCTACTTAATGCGTCAGCTACCATGTTCATTTTTCCAGTATGGTATTGGATGGTATGATCATAATCTTTCAGCAGTTTAAGCCAACATCGCTGTCGCATGTTGAATTCCTTTTGAGTGAAGAAATATTTGAGGCTTTTATAATCCGTAAAGATCTCCACTTTCTCCCCATACAAGTAATGCCTCCAAATCTTTAGTGCAAAAACGACTGCTGCCAACTCTAGATCATGAGTAGGATAATTCCTCTTATATTATTTGAGTTATCATGAGGCATAGGCTATGACTTTCCCATGTTGAATGAGAACACAACCTAACCCTTTGCCCGAAGCATCACTGTAGAAGACAAATTCCTCCGAGCCAGATGGTATTATCAGAACAGGTGCTGAAATGAGTCTCCTCTTAAGTTCTTGAAAACTCTTCTCACATTCCTCGCTCCAACCGAATTTTGTATCTTTCTGAGTCAGCTTAGTTAATAGAGTAGCGATTCAAGAAAATCCTTCCACGAATCTCCGATAATAACTAGCTAAGCCGAGAAAGCTACGTACTTCGGTCACTATTTTGGGTTGCTCCCAGCTTTGAATAGCTTCAATCTTTGCTGGGTCAACAGATATTCCATGACTTGATACTACGTGCCCAAAGAATACTACTTCCTCAAGCCAGAACTCGTATTTCTTCAACTTGGCATAAAGCTTATATTTACGTAGCTTTTGGAGTATCAACCTCAAGTGTTGCTCATGATCTTCACGGCTTTTGGAATAAATAATGATGTCATCAATAAAGACGACCACAAAGTGATCCAAATATTCCTTGAATACTCGGTTCATCATATCCATGAAGGCAACAGGAGCATTAGTCAATCCAAAAGATATGACAAGGAATTCATAATGCCCGTACCGAGTTCTGAAAGCCGTCTTTGGAATGTCATCGGTTCTAATTTCAATTGGTGATATCCGAAATGAAGATCAATCTTTGAAAAGAATTTGGCGCCTTGCAACTAGTCAAACAGGTCGTCAATACGTGGCAATAGGTACCTATTTTTGATGGTGACATGGTTCAACTCTCGATAATCAATAAAAATTCGCATACTACTGTCTTTCTTTTTCACGAATAGAATAGAAGCGCCCCAAGGAGAAGTACTAGGACAAATGAAACCGATGTCTAACCCTTTAACTCCTAAAGTTCAATAGGAGCCATTCAATATGGGGCTTTGGAAATAGGTTTTGTACCAGGTTCAAGGTCGATACAAAATTTAATTTCACGCTCTGGGGTAGGCCAGGAAGTTCTTCAGTGAATACATCAGGAAATTCATTAACAATAGAAATATCATTCAAAACTAACATATTTTTATTTAAATCCGTGACATGAGCTAAGAAAGCTTGACACCCATTTTTCAATAAATGAATAGCTTTATGGCTTGAGATGATAGTGATTGATTTTAATGGTTTGGTTTCATGAATTCGCATAATAGGTTGGTTAGGAATATGAAAGCTAACAACCTTACGAAAATTATAAATTTTTGCATGATGAGTAGTTAACCAATCAATCCCTAGAATTACGTTAAATGCAAGTATTTTCAATGAAATAAGAGCGACAGGTAATGTGAGGGTACCGATTTGAACTAAACAAGACTTATAAACAGTGGATGTAATGAAGGTTTCTCCCAATGGAGTTTAAACAGATAAGTCAAAGTCCAATTTCTCCGGAGTCAAATTTAAACGTTGAGCGCAAGTAGGAGAAATAAAAGAATGGGTAGAACCGGTATCAAATAAGGTATATACTTCGCTAGAGTTTATGATAAGCTTACCCGTGATGACCTCGTTTGGGTTCCTTGCTTTTTGGGAGGTCACAACAAACGCTCTCCCTTGAACTACCGGTTTTATCATGTCTGGGACGGCCTTTGATGCCTCCATCCCAACTGGACTTGTCTTCGGTGCACGACAAAATCGGGCCAGGTGACCTTCTCTTCCACAATTGTAACATGCTTTGGAGGGCATCACGCAATTTGGACTGATGTGTCCCTCCCCTCCACATTTGAAGCATATGATAGGTGGTCGTTCTCCTTCCTTAACGACAGGTGCTGATGCTGACGTCTTTCCATCATTGTTGAATCTCCTCTTCTTGAAATGTCCATTCTTCTTGTTTTGGCTATGATTACCACCGAAGTGGTTACCATTTCTGGCATGTTGATTCCCTCCACGCTTATTTTCACCGCTTTGATGACTATTTTCACTGGTATTATCATTTTGTCGGCTGCTCTCTTTTGGTTGGGTTGACTCATTATCGCGCTCCAATAACTAAGCCCTATTAACAATATCTGAATACAAACACAGTTTATGAGAGATAAGATATTGACGTATCTTAGGTTTCAAACCTCTTAGAAACATTCGCGTCATTCTCTCCTCATTATCAACCAAATGGGATGCAAACCAGGATAGCTCGACAAACTTGGCTTCGTACTGCGACACGGTCATGTTGTTTTGTTCTAGTTTAATGAACTCTACCTCTTTCATGTGACGAATACTTTCGGGAAAGTACTTGTCATTGAACAGTTCTTGGAAATTCTCCCAAGACATCTTCACTACGGCAGGTTGAGTATGCTTTATAGACTCCCACCAGTAATCTGCCTCTGCCCGCAACATGAAGGTGGCAAAGGGAACCTTTTGCTCCTCGGAGCATCCCAAGATATCAAATATCTTGTTGATCTTCTTTATCCATGTCTCCGCCTTAAGCGGCTTTGGCTCTCCAAAAAACTCCGGTGGTCCCAGTTCCTTGAACTATTTGACGGTGATCGTCCGAGAGTTGCCAGTGTTTCCATCTGCATTTTGGACAGGAGCCATTTTCGCCTGATGTTGCATGAATTGCATGAAGTCCTGGAACATTCCATCGTTCATCATTTGGTCAGTGTTGTTGTTTGCATGAGGATTCTCGCCTTCCTGATGCACATTATCCTGATTATTGATCTGTGGAGACTCAACGGTCTCCTGTGCCCATTGATGTTCTCAAAATTCTCGGATGCCATTTTCAAATACCGCCACAAAACAAGGGTTAATTAACATATCACATATTATCCCTATACTCTGACCGACCAATTAAATACCAAATAAACTTAGGTAGGTCATACTAGCGAAGGAATTCCCCGTCTCTCCCCTCCTAGTTCTTGTCTCACATCTTAGCCAGGGATCACATCCCTAAGCTTTGATACCAACCGTGACGCCCCCAAAATAGGTATACATCACCTATTCTGAGTCGTCAAATACATGGTACAAAATTCAGATACAAACTTACGTATACAACATGAGCTGTGAGTTTTAATACAATCATTGTCTTCTAGAACGTATACAAACTCAAAATAAGCCCTCAATACATTTATTATCACACTATTTCACAGAATAGTGAGGACTACTAATACTATCATCTGGACCGTCACTCCGTTCTCCGACTCGTTCCAGCTATATTCTCATTTCCTAAAGAGAACAGTGAAAGAAAGGGTGAGCTCAACTAGCCCAGTAAGAAATATTATGACAAAGATAATGCGGGATAAATTATCATTAGCCTTCAACAATGTTAAACTGATAAAATACAATAAACATCAAGTTTAACTGCAGCGGAACAAGCAATCCATTAAAATAGTCAAGTAGAGAATAAAATCTAATAATATATCATATAATGCAGATGATACTGTGACAATAATCGAATCAATAATATGAGAGATATGATGCAACAATTACTGTAGCAATAATTGAGTATAACTGAGTGACTTCTCACGTAAGCATCAATAATCAATATCGTGTGCTACTATGCAACCACGCATATTATTGTACTTTTACTACAGAGTAGTTCAACAGTATTAACGGTAAAACTTCCGCCATTATTTTCATAAAAATATTTGTCATTTTCTCAATCCGTCAATAATTCTGTTGTGGGGTCCACCAATGATTGCGCCGTTATACGAATATTCCATGCTAAAACGAATATTTCCCGACCAATCGAATATAATATAACAACTTGCTTACTTTGAAGAATTTATAAATACTACCCAGAACTATAACATTATAACAAATTCATTCCATAATATTCAAAAATGATAATTATTGAAAAATCATCTTTATTCATAAAAACTGGGGTCTTACAACCTCCCCTTCTTATGAAATTTTGCCCTCGAATTAGGGTACGTACCCGGTATGTCGAAGAGGTAAGGATACCGTGATTTCATTTCAGATTCTAACTCCCAAGTCATTTTCTCAACATCGTGGTTTCTCCACAAAACTTTAACTTGAGGTATAACGTTGGAGCGTAGAATATGTTCCTTCTTATCCAAGATTTGAACATGAACCTCTTTATACGTCAAATCTTCTGCTATTTCGCCTGGTTCTAACTCAATAATGTGGTTCGGGTCTTCCACATATTTACGTAACATGGATATGTGAAAAATGTTATGAACACGAGACATACCTGGCGGTAAAGTGAGTCTATACGCCACAGTTCCTACTCGATCGAGGATTAAAAATGGGCCAATGAATTGAGGATTGAACTTTCCTCTCTTTCCAAATCTCTTAACTCCTTTCCATGGAGCAACACGTAATAACACATGATCTCCAATATCGAATTCCACGTCTTTTCGATGAAGATAAGCATAACTCTTTTGTCAATCTTGTTAGGTTTTTATACGTTGCCGGATCGTTTGAATCTTTTTCGTAGTCATATGTACCAACTCTGGTCCCAACAACGTTGCTTCACCTACCTCATCCCAGCATACTGGAGAACGACACTTTCTTCCACACAACGCTTCGAATGGACCTATGCCAATACTTGCTTGATAACTGTTGTTGTATGAAAACTCCACCAACAGTAAGAACTTGTCCCAACTTCCCTTGAAGTCAAGGACACATAGTCTTAATAAATCTTCAAGAGTTTGAATAGTCCTCTTTGATTATTCGTCCGTCTGAGGATGATATGCCGAACTAAATCGTAAATCCGTGCCCATAGCTTTTTGTAAACTAACCCAAAATCTTGAAGTGAATCTTGGGTCTGGATCAGAAACTATGGATTCTTGTATACCATGTAATCTTACAATCTCGTTTATGTACATACGAGCAAGACGTTCAAGTGTATAAGTTTCTGGTATAGGTAAGAAATAAGAAGACTTGGTCAATCTATCAATAATGACCCAAATTGCATCTATACCCTGAGAAACCCTGGGAAGACCAGTAACAAAATCCATGGTAATGTGCTCCCACTTCCATTTTGGAATTTCAAGTGGTTTTAATGGACCTTTTGGTACTTGATGCTCCGCCTTGACTCGTTGACACGTTAGACTCCTTGAGATAAATAATGTTATCTTTCTCTTCATATTGCCCCACCAAAATGTATGTCGAAGATCATGATACATTTTAGTACTCCCAAGATGGATTGCAAACGGTGTGTTGTACGCCTCCATCATGATTTTATACTTTAAATCAGGGTCATTAGGAACATAAAGTCTGGAGTTGACTCGAAGTATTCCTCCTTCATCAATTCTTACTTCCGGCATAGCACCATCTTGCACTTTTTTCCTCATATGCATTAGCTCCAGGTCTGTAGCTTTAGCAGCTTTAACTTTATCGATTAACTTTGTCAGTGTTTCCACCTGCATTTTGGATAGGAGCCGCTTTCGCCTGATGTTGCATGTATTGCATGAAGTCTCAGAACATTCCATCGTTCATCATTTGGTCAGTGTTGTTGTTTGCATGAGGATTGTCGCCTTCCTGATGCACATTATCCTGATTATTGATATGTGGAGACTCAACGGTCTCTTGTGCTCCATTGATGTTCTCAACATTCTCGGATGCCATTTTCAAATACCGCCACAAAATAAGGGTTAATTAACATATCACATATTATCCCTATACTCTGACCGACCAATTAAATACCAAATAAACTTAGGTAGGTCATACTAGCGAAGGAATTCCCCGTCTCTCCCCTCCTAGTTCTTGTCTCACATCTTAGCAGGGGATCATATCCTAAGCTTTGATACCAATCATGGCGCCCCCAAAATAGGTATACATCACCTATTCTGAGTCGTCAAATACATGGTACAAAATTCAGATACAAACTTAAATATTCCACTAATTTCCATGAAAAGATATTGGATGAAGCGCAAAGATCAAGGATATTCCACTAATTTCATGGAGTATAGAAGTTAAAACTTTAACCAACTGAGTATAATAAAGAATGGAATAACAAAAGAAATCATCAGGCATGCGATAGACCGCACATGCAAGTTATTCCAACAGAATAATAAAGACGGAACCAGGTCCAGCGTAAAATGCACAGACATGATATTCTAACAGAATAATAAAGACGGAACTAGGTCCGGCATAAAACGCACAGACCGGATATTCTAACAGAACAATAAAAAATGAAATAACAGAAGAATTTCACCAAGTATAGGGTAGCCCGCGTATACAGGTTTTTCTAATAGAATAATAAAGAATGGAATAACAGAAGTTCTCTTCATGACTACAAAAGGAATAATACCCCTTACCTCAGAACAAACTGGATACTGGAATAGTGAGTTAGCATGCTTCTCTTCTTCTATAGATTTTCTCTCTATAGTTTCTCTCTATAATTTCTCTCTATAATAATTGCTCTATAGCTTTAGTGAATTGGTGATAAATGAAGGAAGAATGAGCTTCTATTTATAGAAAAATATAGTTTCGATAATTGCACGTTTTGGAGCTCGAAAAATTACAGTACAATACCCCCAACTTTTCTTTCATTTTTAATTTAGTCCTGCAAGTATTATCAAACTTGCACCACCTCCCCTAATAGTAAATAATGTGAATCAATAGTTCAATCATGTGAATCAATAGTTATAATCATGTGAAAATATGAATTACGGTATAGTACCTCCATCTTTAATTTAATCATGCAAGTATTATCAATCTTGCACCAACTCCCCTAATAGTATAAGAATGCGATTCAATAGTACACACATGTGAACAAATAGTTATATAAGCATGTGAATTAGTAGCAATTAACTGCTCATTTATCCGATAAATTCCCTGATTTATCAATATAACCCTTAGACATCAATTATCATCGGAATAGATGCCGATTTCCACTAACACTAATAATCCCAATACAATGGAACTATCAAATTCATCTTTAATCAACACGAACTTATTCATCATTAATATTATAACTCATAATATTTAACAACCAGGTCGTTCCCAGGAAAGAGGGGGCTTTCCAATAAGGATTTCTCCTGTATCAGTGCGCAATTAGGTGACCAAACCTCTCCTTGGTAGAACTTCTAGACATTGTAAATATTGAAATTTAATAATATGAATAACTTTGTCGTCTCAATTATTGATTTAATAATATATCATATAATGCGAGATGATCTTGTGACAATAATCGAATCAATAATATGAGAGATATGATGCAACAATTCTTGAGAAATAATTGAGTATAAATCGAGTGACTTCTCGGTAAGCATCAATAATCAATACCGTGTGTTACTTATGCAACCACGCGTATTCTTGTACTTTTACTACCGAGTAGTTCAACAAGATAATTCAGTAAAACTTCCGCCGTTATTTTCATAAAAATATTTTTGTCATTTTCTCAATCCGACAATAATTACATTTGTGGGGTCCACCAATGATTCTTGTGGTTGTCATGCGAATATTCCCGCCAAAACGAATATTCCCCGACCAATCGAATATAATATAACAATTTGCATACTTTGCAGAATTTATAATACTACCCACAACTATATCATTATAACAAATTCATTCCATAATATTCAAAAATGATAATTATAGAAAAATCATCTTTATTCATAAAAAAACTGAGGTCTTACAGATAATGTATGATCAATAAAGAATCTACCACTTCTAATAAAAGAAGAGAAATGTCCTATGTGATTCGATAAATGACAACCTAGTAGTCCTTGGCCAAGGCAGAATGAAATTAGAAAGGAGTTTCTTATTTGCATTATTTGGTGTTGTGCATTTAAGGATCGAAATACATATAATTAAATAAAATAAGACTTGAAAGTAATTCCATATCTTATATTTAATTGGGACATTGTATGGTGGAAGGATTGAATTATACGGTAACTATTTACTCAAAGGTTCTTTTATGATTAATGTTGAAATCTATATTATCTGGAAAGTCGTTGATCGGTAGGGAGGCTTATCCCTATTTTATAATAAATATTATTTATTTAACTAAATTAATAATTTTATTTATTTATTTAAATAAGATTAGAATTGTTCTAATTGATTTATTCACAACTGGTTTAATATGGAGAACCTAAAGGGTCACACCATAAAAAAAAGAATAATTATTTAAGAAGTTAATGGCATAATCATAATAATATGTTAAGTGTATTTAATTTAATCTATGGTGATAGAATAAATTAAATAGCTTAATATTTATTATTTAATATTTTGGAAATATTAAATATATAAATTAATAATAGGAGTGCTATTAATATTATTACAATTATTTTTATTTCTATTTCTAAAGAGTTGGAAATTAATTTAATATAAGTACTCTCAAATATCCTAATAAGATTAGGAGGTTAAATTAATTAAAAGAGTTTAATTAATTATACCTAATAAGATTAGGGAGCTTAATTAATTAAAAGAATTTAATTAAATAAATAATACCCGATTTTCTAATTAGATTAGAAGGCTTAACAGATATCTTTATAAGAGGAGTCTTATATCAGATATCAATATACGTAATTCCAATTGTGGGAGAGTATGTTCTTTTTCTATAGAGATAGAAAACTAGGGTTTAGCCAACCACCATTCTTCTTGAATATTTCTTCTTCCTTGGTGGATCATTTCTAGAGGCCAAACACTTGGGTGGCTAACGTTGAACAAAGGAAGGAACCAAACCAGTAGATTCAAGTTGAACGCGAAAAAGATTTGGGGTGAACTTGTACCTAAGGAAGCTCGAATCTTCAAGGGTATAATTCTTATTCTTCATATTTTTGTTTAATTAATAATTGTGCATAAAGGGTCATCCGAGTATATGGTTTGTAAAATTTTAAAACTCTGATTTTCCATGCTTCCGCTTATTTTGTGCAATTTGCTTGCGTTCATGAATATTACAAACCTAACAATGGCTTCAGAGCCAAACCTTTATGCGAATTATTTAATTTGATACGTAAATATATATATATATATATATATATATATATATATATATATATATATGATATATGTTTAGAACAATTTAATTGAGCATAATTTGTTGTAAAAATTTTTATATAAAAAAAATGTGAACCCTGTTATTTTTTTCGCTGAATTTGTCGTTAATAATGGATATCATTTATCATATATATTGGTTAGAGGAGATCATGTAAAATCAATCTATCATATATATTGGTTATAGGAGATCATGTTATCTAATAATCATTTTAACGTTATTCTCCGTAAAAGGGATATCACGTGGATTACATGGATTATATATATATATATATATATATATATATATATATATATATATATATATATATATATATATATATATATATTCTTAATTATTTTAATAATTAAAATAAAAAATTATTTTAATCTTCAAATAAAAAGTTTATTTTAATATTAAAATATAAAGTTTATTTTAATTTTAAAATTAAATTTCATGCTAACTAATTAGAGTTGGAATTGGATTCCATGATAACTAATTGGAGTTGAAATTGGATTCCATGTTTCCTTAAATAAAGGAGTTTATTTAGATATGAAATAAGATTTCATGTTATTCAAAATAAAGGAGTTTATTTGTGAATATGAAAGAGAATACGTATTTCCTTAAATAAAGAAGTTTATTTAGATATGGAATAAGATTTCATATTATTCAAAATAAAGGAGTTTATTTGTGAATAAGAAAGAGAATCTGTGTTTCCTTTAATTAAGGAGTTTTTTTACATGGAATTGGATTACATAATTAATTAAAATAAATGAGTTTATTTTGATTAAAGATTTTGATTAAAATAAAATAGTTTATTTTATTTAAAATTGGATAAATTAAAATAAAAGAGGTTTATTTTGATTTAAATTTGGATTAAAATAAATGAGTTTATTTTGATTCAAAATTAGATTTTATACTAACTAAATTTTCCGATTAAATGATATCAATATATATATTGAATGTTTATTATTCATTGAGATGAATGTAATTTATTGATGAATATGGTGATGTGTATGATAATAAATGGGATTGATTATGGACTATTGACCAATGTGATTGGATTTTATTTTAGTTGGATGCATAAATGTATGAGTTTTATTAAATAGGGTCTGCGTACCTCGTCTTCTCTAATTTTTTCTTAATATAAATTATAACTCCTTCCTATGTACTTCCCCTTGATTGCTGATCAAGGTTTCTATTTATTTTAAATAGTTTTGTTTATAGGAATAGTTAGAATTAATTTTGAAGAATTGGAGATCAAGGAGCAAGGAGCGCTTGAAGACTCGTTTATAATGGAGCCCGGGTTTAAATGTAATAGTTATATTTAAATATTAATTCTTGCACCCCTAGGGTTTGACCTTATGGTTTACTTGGTGGCTCTAGTGAACCAAACTAGAATAAAAGTCCATAATCAATCCGGGTAGAATATAGTATTCTATATGTACATGCTTATACTATATATATTATATATTATGCAAACATGCTTTGCTTGTTAATTAATATGATGCACATTATATATATATATGTGTGTGTGTGTGTGTGTGTGTGTTTGTGCTTGCGCACTAAATAAGATGAGACAAATTAATAACAAACCCCTCAAATATATTATATCAAGTCCTAAGCGTTCAAAGATATTTGGAATATCGAACGTCGCCTTCTAGCATTATAAAAATAATAGAGTATAAATTAATTATTATAAGTTTGTTGTGTCACCACAAGGCTTATCTTAATTCTCTGAGATGTTAATTTTATCACATTTGATGATTATAAAGAAAATTGAACAATGTTGTTTTGTTGTGTCACCACAAGGACAATATTTTTCTTTTTTGAATATATGGAGTGCTAGGTTGGACTTAACTTGGATAATTTTGATTCGAATGTGCCACCACTTGATCAAAATAATCTAAGAGGCAAAATACAAGGAGTTGAATAGTTGATGTAATTGACAAGAGTTGTCTACCTATTTATTTATATATAGTTTGTTGTGTCACCACAAGGCTATATACATTTGAAATGGGATACTTATTCTCACTAGCAAATCTTTAATTAGATTTTGCCGAACTATATAATTGAGGGTGATATAGTTTGAAGAAAATAGTGGGAGATACCAATTTAAAACAAGACCTAAATTATTTTAGTAATTAATAAAAGAATGTATGTTAAAATGTTGTTAAGAACAAATTCATTTACAGAATTTTATAATGTCTAAATTACTATCACTGCGTAGCATAATAGATGTTAAATTGACCGGATCTAATTAAACGGATTGTTTAAGGAAATTAAGAAAAGTTCTCAAGGCTGAAAAGCTATCTTATGTTCTTAATACGCATTTCCATGCAATGGTTGCAGATAATGCCTCTGAGGAAGAGATTTTTATTTTTAGAAAGTGGCAAGATGATGCACAGTTGGCTCAATGCATCATGCTCGCATCCACGAGTAACGAGCTTCAGCGTCAGCATGAAACTATGGATGCTGCTACTATATTCTTGCACATCAAGTTGTTGATGCTGAGGAAAGTAGGACTGATAGATATCATATATCTAAGGAGCTCTTCCGATCTAGAATGATCGATGACACTATAGTATAGATAAAAGTCCTTAACATAATCAATTTGATTGATCAATTAGGATAACAGGTTTTGTCATGGATGGAGAGTTGAGCCAAGATTTAATCTTGCACTAACTCCTGGACTCCTTTCACAATTGTTGTGAATTTTTCATATGAACAAGCTAGATATCAGCCTCGGTGATTTGCTTAACATGTTGAAAAATGTTGAGAGTCACTTTCCAACCAAGAAAGACCATGTCTTACTGGTAGGGACCAAAGGATCTTCTGAAAAGGAGAACGATTCTAAGAAGGTAAATAGAAAAGGCAAAAACAAAGGATAATAGTAACAAAACTGATATGGATAGCAAAGGAGTTTGCTTCCACTGCAATAAGTCTGGAGACTGGAAAGAAACTGCAAGAAGAATCTTGCAAAGCTAACCAGAAAAAGCGTAGTGAAGTTTCGGTTACAAATATAGTTTTGTTCATGAATGATATAAAATTTTCTTTAAGTCAAGGTTCTACTTAGGCATTGGATACCGACTTTGGTTATCATAAATATAGATTTATGAAGGGACCAAGCATAAGTAGAAAAATAAACAAAGATAAGTAATCCTATGAGTGGAAAATGAAGCAAAGGTTGCTGTATTAGCCATATAAACTTATAGTTTAGCATTGCCTACGGGAAAAATCTATTAAGTCAATAAGTTTTTATTGTATTCCAGTTCTCGTTAGAAACATTATTTCCATTTTGTTGTTGGACAATAAAATCTTTGGTATTATATTTAAGAACAATTTTGTTCTATTTATAATAATAATGTTTTTATAGAACTGGAATATTACTTAATGGATTTTGTATATTTGACTTACGTGAACAATTAGTTTTCAAATTAAACAAACTAGTATAAGAAAATGAGATGATCATTCAAAGAGTAAAATGTGTGTATTTGCTGAAATATAATTGTAAATTATTTGAAAGGTTCAAAGAATTCATAAATGAAACAAATTGGCAAAGTATTAGGATTCTTTGATCGGATCAAGGAAGGAATAATTGTGCAATGAGTTTCTAGATCATCTCAAATGGTTTTCTAACAATGGACGCCTCCTGATACATAATAATTGATTGATGTATCTGAAAGGAAAAATCATACCTTGTTGGACATGGTGCGGTCCATAATGATTTCACCGACATTCTAGTATCCCTCTGGGGTCATGTCCTAGAAATGGCTGCATATCTACGAAAAAGGTAACGTCAAAATCCAGCCCCAAGACTCCATAAAAGTTATGGACAGGGAGGATTCCTAATCTTAAGTATGTTAAGATAAGGGGTTGTCCAACTTATGTGAAAAGGTTTCAAAGGATAAGCTTGGGACAAGATTTGACAAGTATAGATTTGTGGGACATCTTAAAGTAAGTTTAGGGCATATGTTCTATAATCCTACTTAACAAAAGGTGTTTGTTACGAAACACGTTACCTTCTAAGATAAATGTGTTTATCATTGAAGGAGCTAGTGGGAGGATAATAGATCTTAAAGAGTTTAAGAACCATAAATCACTATAAGTCAAATAAGAAGAACCTGTAGATAGACCTATTGTACCACAATTGAATCACAAATCTAGAACAGTACCGAAGATACCTAGGAGGTATGGATTCATCATAGATGATGATGAGGTACACATCATAGAAGATGATGATCCAGTTACATATGATGAGGTAAGAGTTGTAGACACTCAAAGAAATAGATTGAAGCAAGCTTCTCAAAAATGAACATTTATTTTGATGAGATAATCAAAAGAGTTTGATTTTATCAAAAACAAGAATGAACCTAGTGTGTACAAAAGGGTCAGTGGGAGCGTCGTGATATTCCTAGTATTATATGTTGATATACTACGGATAAGGAATAACATACCAATACTACAATTAGTAAAGATAAAGTTATCTGAATATTCCTCCACAAATGATTTGGGAAGAGTATCATAATTGGGGATACAAATCTATATAGATAGATTCAAAAGGATGATCGAATTAACCCAAGGAACGTATATTCATTTGATGCTAAAGTCGTTTAGCATGGAAAACTCCAAGGGTTGTCTCATGTTGATGAGTCATGGAGTGTATCTCTCTTAATAGTCCCCATAGACTCATAAAAGAGAGATCACATGAGTAACTATCATGTATGCAATGAAATATACGAGACCCGATGTTGATCAATCATATTCTGGAGAAGTTCACTATGAGTTAGTGAAAAAACATCTTAAAGTACTTAACCAGCACTAAGGATGTGAAAATATTCATAGTGGGTCTAAATTAAAACTAGAGGGCTTAACAGACTCAAGTTTTTCAGATAGACCAAGACGACAGAAAATGCACTTTAAGGTAAAATGTTACCTTGAACAGTGGTGCAGTGAAATTGGAAAGGTTCCAAACAGCAAAGAGTTATTGGTTTAGTGATAAAGACAAAGTATATAGCTATAAATGAGGTTGCAAGTTGATTGTTTGGATGAAAAGTTCATTATAAAACTAGGAATAGTTCCTAAGTCTCATCTTGGATCTAAACATGTGTTGTGGCACTTTCAGTTGATTATAAGAATCATTGAATGATGGGAAATCAATATAGAGTTAGTGGACTCTCAAGAACAACATTACATATCCATTAACTAAAGCTTATCCAACAGCAGGATAATCGTCACTTAGAGAAGAAGGGTATGAAATACCATGACGATTGGCTTTAGTGCAAGTGGGAGATTGAAAGTAGTATGTACACAAGCCAATCATGTTTGATGATAAAACATATAGTTTATAACAATCTTATTCATTTATTAATAAACAAGTATTAATTTATTAAAGGCTTTTAATTATCTACATGATGCTATTTTATAATATGTGATAAACTCATAGTTTTAAGCAATGCTTTTAGAATAACGATGGTAATCATTCCAATGAGATCTAAATTCTTAGAAAGCTTAAAACTAAAATAGTTCCCAATTGGATTACTAAATTGGGGATTAGTGAATCTGGATAGATTGGTACATACGTTGCTTGCTCATTGGATAAGGATGATTGATCTCATGATCATTTGTGTGGAGACACTAAAGCAAGTATGTAGGTGGTTATTAGAGAATAAGTTCACTGAACGTGGCTCGCTAAGGAATACCTAATGGAGTTTTACTTGCCTGTCAATAGGAATTTATGTAGTGATAGTAGTACAAGTGATCCTTGGACTTGACATCATCATAGTATCTTGTGTATGATGAGTTATACTTTGACTTATTCCTTAAGACCCTTAGGGTATATCAAAGGGTATGCTTGGGTATAATAAGTTATACATGGAGATAATGTATGATCAATAAAGAATCTACCACTTCTAGTAAAAGTAGAAAAATGTCCTATGTGATTCGATAAATGACAACCACTAGTCCTTGGCCAAGGCAAATGAAATTAGAAAGGAGTTTCTAATTTGCATTATTTGGTGTTGTGCATTTAAGGAGCGAAATACATATAATTAAATAAATTAAGACTGGAAAGTAATTCCATGTCCTATATTTAATTGGGACATTGTATGGTGGAAGGATTGAATTATACGGTAACTATTTACTCAAAAGTTCTTTTATGATTAATGTTGAAATCTATATTATCTGGAAAGTCGTTGATCGCTAGGGAGGCTTATCCCTATTGTAGAAAAAATATTATTTATTTAAATAAATTAATAATTTAATTTATTTATTTAAATAGATTAGAATTTTTCTAATTGATTTATTCACAACCGGTTTAATATGGAGAACCTAAAGGGTCACACCATAAAAGGAAGAATGATTATTTAAGAAGTTAATGGCATAATCGTAATAATATGTCAAGCGTATTTAATTTAATCTATGGTGATGAAATAAATTAAATAGCTTAATATTTATTATTTAATATTTTGGAAATATTAAATATATAAATTAATAAGATGAGTCTTATTAATATTATTACAATTATTATTATTTTAATTTCTAAATAGTTGGAAATTAATTTAATATAAGTACTCTCAAATATCCTAATAAGATTAGGAGGTTAAATTAATTAAAAGAGTTTAATTAATTATCTCTAATAAGATTAGGGAGCTTCATTAATTAAAATAATTTAATTAATTAAATAATACCCGATTTTCTAATTAGATTAGAAGGGTTAACTGATATCTTTATAAGAAGAGTCTTATATCAGATATCAATATACGTGATTCAAATTGTGGGAGAGTACTTCTTTTTTTATAGAGATAGAAAACTAGGGTTTAGCCAACCACCCTTTTTTCTTGAATATTTCTTCTTCCTTGGTGGATCACTTCTAGAGGCCAAACACTTGGGTGGTTAACGTTGATCAAAGGAAGGAACCAAACCCGGTGGATTCAAGTTGAACGCGAAAAAGATTGGATGTGAACTTGTACCTGAGGAAGCTTGAATCTTCAAGAGTATGATTCTTGTTCTTCATATTTTTGTTTAATTAATAATTATGCATAAAGAGTGATCCGAGTATATGGTTTGTAAAATTTTAAAACTCTGATTTTCCATGCCTCTGCTTATTTTGTTCAATTTGATTGCGTTCATGAATATTACAAACCTAACACTTCTGCCCTTTGGTTTCGTTTTTCGTCTTAGTTGCATTATCTAATCATAATTTATCTTTCATCGACTTACCTCCTATGTCTTAGGGTATACATATAACGCGAAATTTTCTACTAAAATAATCATATATTCAAAATATTATATTTTGAAAACTTGGTTTACTATATTAACCAGTGTTCAGATACATAATTACTATCTTTATACCAACTTAATTCATTAATCCAACATAGATTCATATTCATAGCACTTGCCATACCATATCACATACTTCTTTAAACATCCGTTATCCCCTTATGACTCAAAAGTTAGGATTCGCTGCCACAACTTATACAAAAGTTAAGAATATTATATTATACCCACATACCTATCATATACGCATCATATAATCATACATATTCATGTAATACTAATACTACTTATTTCTTACGCCTTCACTAAGGATCAATTGTTTAGTATTCTATATATTCCCATCATCCTCAATAATCCATTCATACCTAACTATACCAAGTTCGTCAAACTTACTACACATCATGAGTTTAGGAACTCACCACAAACATATGATTTTAAGAACTCGAGCTTGACCTTATATTATTTAACTATACTCTACCTATCAGTTATACTATCATTTTTGGTCGGTACTACATTTTCTAGTATAATCACCTTATTAGGGTCGCTTTCAATGTAAGCCTCTATTTCAGTTATTTACTTTGATATTAGATCGGTTATAGAGATTAGCTCCTTCTATACGATCTAAGGGTATCCTAATCCATTTCTATCTGACATCTATACACATAAATTATCCTGATTAGCACATAATATACACACACAACAAATAATAGTTTTATATAAGTTACTTTTTATTTTGTTTGACGATGAATTTATCCTATTCATCTCATTTTAAACACTATATGAGTTATATGTATTTTCAACATTTCCCTCTACTCTAAGGTTATAGCCTAAGGTCTATCCTCTACCTATGGTTTCTAACCATAAAGCTCCGATACCAACCTGTGACGCCCCCAAATTTAGGTACTTGAAACCCGAATTCAGTGCTTCACAATACCATTTCTTTGAGTGGAATAATAATAATATTGTCATAAATATCAAACTTAATTTATATATCAAAGTTGTCTAAATCCCAAGTACGCGACCTTCAAAAAATTTCATTAGATGATAGATAATAAATATCATCATCTTAATTGAGTCTAGCTATTACATAACATAACACAAACTTATACTGTCAGCTTCCCTTTCCCTTTGTTCTTAGCAGAGCCCTCTGGCTGATCATACTTAACAGAAAACATTTAAATTAAACAAGAATGAGCATTTGAGTGCCCAACAAGTAATAGTAACCAATAAATATTAGCTGAAAGGATTAAATATTTTCTTTGAATGACACTTCTATAATGAAACAATAGTTGTGAAGTAAACTGAAGCAACACTAAATAACATAACAATTCTATTTCAAATTTTTGAAACTACGTACTGACTATAAATGAAGATCAGTCGACAGACTATGAACATTATTTTTCATTTTCGCTAAGGTTTAGCAAAACTTTATCCGTAAACCGTTTTAACTTATGGGTGCGAGGGTGATCTTCCCTATGTGCGCTATATTGATCAATACTATATACAAAAATGATATTTTCATTCAACACATCCACCTTAGGCGCATAAAGTTTCCCAGATTCGGGATGTTCATACTTGGTCGGAAATCCGAACCAAAACAATTCGATTGGATACAATAAAGTTCTATCATGTTCAATGATATTTTTAAATATGCGTCTAGCCGAGTCAAATAGCTTAGACGACTTTTAATTAAGGTATATATGCTGGAAATCAACAAATATGTATCAACATGTATAATAATTATCCAAGTGAGGACACTTGTATAACCACACTTAGAATTTAACAAACAGAATATATATATCTGAATCTTACAATAATATTGTACTGATAAACAATGAACGAATAAAGTTTGAGAACTTGCATGAATACGAATATTTGGATACATAATCAATAACAATAGAGTTAATAATCTGGAACAATGATAATATAATTCTAAAACTTTCTTACTCATGTCCATTGCATAAAGTAAATGCAAAGGTTAGGATACTTGCACAATGTAAGGTATAGTTTAGATACTTACTCAAGTAAAAGAGTAAGAATTAAGAAACTTGCACAATTAAAGAGTGAAGTTCAAGGAAACTTGCTCAATAATAATTGGAGTAAGTTTAGGAAACTTGCCTGGTCTGCTGCTTACAGTTATACAACTTAGTTTTATCTTTTATACCGAAACATATCATTAATAAGATCATTCTATTGATTAGAATAACATATCATAACACACAGTACTGCTATTTGCAGTCAACACATAACCTAAGCACATTGTCACATAGATTTAACAATCATTAAATCACAAGCAAACACTTATCAAGTTAAACTATCTAGAGTGCGGATCGGTTTAAAAACATTTCGATTAATCTGAAGCGACTTTACTGAGTAATTATAGAGTCTAAAACTCTATTCAATAATTCAATAGATGTAAATATCAATCATATTATTTTTAAATGACTTATAATAATTTTAAATTAATTATTATAATTTATCATAATTTTTCAAAATCTAGAATTATTATTAAATGATTTAAATATTAAATAATTCTATTATCATTAATATTTAAATAATATCCAAATATTAATGAAACCATTAAAGTAATTTATAATAACTCAAAATATTTTTAAAGTATTAATATTACCCTTAAATGATTTTTAAAACATTAAAAATTATTTTAAACAATTACCATTAATATTTAAATATTAAGGTATTTATTCACTAAAATATTAAAAGTCATTTATAATAACTTAAAATATTTTTAAACCATTTATATCCTTTTTAAATGATCTTTACATCAATAAAATCATTTTTAATCTATTTATTTAATATAATTATTAAATAAATCTAATATCATTAATATTAAATAATTAATGAAATTTACATTAAAATATTGAAAAGTTACATTTTATAACTAAAATATCATTAAATACCTTATTATCATTTAAAATGATTTTTAATATAATAAAATCATTTTTAGTTAATTTATTTAATGCGTTTATTAAATAAATTAAATATTAATAATATTCAAATAATTACTAATATTTATGGAAAATATGCCAAATTATTAAAAGTTAATTTTTATGACTTAAAATAATTTTTAAAACTGATTTTATAATTTTTGGAATTTATTTACTATTTTTAAATGATTTTTAGAAATTAATATAATTAAAATTCATAAACCTATTGCTATAGCCTTTAGCGACAAAATCTGTCGCCTTAGATTTTCTTGAGGCTCAAGAACACTGATAGTCAGTGTTCAAGAGGCTCCCTTTGACCATCTTTAATTCACAGCCTAAGCATGATTTGGGACATTTTAAACACTGATCATGTAGTGATTAGGTAATACTAAACGAATCAACTATCCTTGAAGTCAAACAATCATGTAACATGAATATCTAGCCCCTCAAACTCGTTGTCAGAACTTTTTGGGTTTTCTGGGTTACCCAGAAACCTAGTCAGCTCCGAGTAGGCAGTTTGAGGCTTAATTTTCTTCGAGTTCTGATAATTGTTAAAGTGTTCTAATGGGTCAGTGATATAGTCCACATGACAGAGTACACTTATCAATCATCAGGTCATTCAAAAGATATCAGAATTCATAAGATAGCATTCGGTCAAACCTTGTTAGAGATAACGTTCATCAGTTTTTTGGGTTACCCAGAAAACCGAGTTCGTGCTCGTCCAAGCTAGTTTGACCAACCACCACTCTTAGTCATTTGATGATTTGAGTGATATAAAGGCATGGTTATAGAGTTAATACTACAGGCTACAAACTGGATACAACAACATCAACAAATAACATCAAACCTGACAGATCAAAGTGATTGAAAACGATGTCAGACTCGGATATTGAGTTTCTGAGTTACCCAGAAACTCCTTGGTCATGCTTGGTCAACGAGGTTTGACCATTAATAACATGAAATCTACACATGATCTAAGCATGATTTCAAGTCCAAATCAAAGTCCTTCTAGCATACTACAAGTCCAAAACATAAAACACACAAACTCGTAAACAAAGAGAGATCTACAGCCCCTGACATTCGTTGTCAGACCACAGTTTTAAACTTTTTCTAGATTTTGTAAATCTTTAAATTCGAGCATATAAATGTTATGGATCCACTATTTAGCAACCCAGATCACTGATTCACACCTTATACAACATATTTAAACATTCATACAATAAATCCAACATAGCATACAAGATTAATTTTTTGGTTTAGGGTTCTACCTTTTCTATGAACAAGATCTTGAATCTAACTTCTGATCTGCTATAAGTGATAGTGGGGCTTGATTAGGGACTGGTCCAACACTAGAATTTGGAGGTTTGGAGTTGAGAGAGTCTTGGTTGAGTGTTGGTGTAAAAATGAGGAAAATAATGATTTTTCCATCTCTTAATCTTATATAATGACATAGATGCAATGCACTTGGATGTGAAAGTGGATGATTTGTATGGTTTATAGGCACATAGCTAGATAGAGTTGGTTACCAACTAAAGTTATGGCAACCTATACAAGTTATCTATTAAAATAATGCAAAGGGCAATTATGTCATTTGGTTTTTACTTTTAGTGGCAAAGTTGGCAATTTATTCTAACCCTTAGGGTTTGAACCTTAGGTTCCATAAGGTCATTATATAGGATTATGTAATTAGGGCTAAAATGAAACTCTTAGTTTCTAAAAATGTGAATTAGGGTTCCCTAATTAAATTAGGTTTCCTAATCACTTAAGATTTGTAAATAAGGCTTTACAATTTACTAATTACCATTAAGCTTGCTAAATTAATAATTTGGGTTTATAACTTAGCAATTAGGGTTCCAATTTAGTAATTAGGGTTTCTAGATATTAATCAGGGTTTACCTAATTAACATTAAATATAATAATAGTCATTAATTACATAACACACAACTTAACAAATCTTACAGTCATAATTGACTTATGTACTATAGTTTATCAATAATGCTAGGGTTTATACTGTTTCACTATAATTGTTCCACAAATTAATATTACACATATATCATACTTGTCTATAACATTGAAATATAAATAATATTATACTATTATTCTCATTCCTTATTCAAAATCTAGAATTAGGGTTTTGAATCCATATCAAACATATCTTTCATATATACCTTTATTAATTAGGTTAAAATAATTAAGTTAACTAATATAATAAAATACATATCATAATAATCCTAATAATCATATCATATATACCATAATCATATTTTCATGAAAAATAAATAATAAATATTTTTATTACAAAATTAATGTATTATAAGAATATAATCTATAATGATCAACAATTCTTAAAAAGAATTTATTTACAATTATTCATGTAATAAAGAATTTTATTTATCACATATATACATATACTTTACATTGCACATATTCCCACCTTTATACATATAAAAAAATTTATTCGCAAAATTTCTTATTAAAAATATTGGGTTATTACAGTTTGCGTATCTCGTCTTCTTTAGTTTTTTCTTGATGTAAATTCTATATCCCTTCTATGTACTTCCCCTCAACTATTGATCAAGGTTTCTATTTATTATAAATAGTTATTGTAATAGCATTAGTTAGAATTATCTTGAAGAATTGGAGACCAAGGAGTAAGGAGCAAAGAGCACTTGAAGACCCGTTTGTAATGGAGCCCGAATTTTAAATGTAATAATTATATTTAAATTTAATTCTTGTACCTTAGGTTTGATCTCTTGGTTCACTTGGTGGCTCTAGTGAATCAAACTAGAATAAAGTTAATTATCAATCCGGGTAAAATATAGTATTCTATATGTGCATGCTTATACTATATATATATTTACACACACACACACACACATTAATATGTGTGTGTGTGTGTGTCTGTGTCCGTGTGCGCTAAACAAGATGAGACAATTAATAACAAATCCCTCAAAGATTTTATATTAAGTCCTAAGCGTTCAAAGATATTTGGAATATCGAACGTTGCCTTCTAGCATGATAAAAAAATAGAGTATTAATTAATTAATATATAGTTTGTTGTGTCACCACAAGACTTATCTTAATTTTTTGAGATATTATTTATATCACATTTGATGCTTATAAAGAAATTGAACAATGTTATTTTGTTGTGTCACCACAAGGACAATACTTTTCTTTTTGAATATATGGAAGTCTTAGGTTAGACTTAACTTGAATAATTTTGATTCATATGTGTCACCACTTGATCAAAATAATGTAAGAGGCAAGATAAAAGGAGTTACATGATAATATAATTGACAATAGTTGTCTACATATTTATTTATATATAGTTTGGTGTATCACCACAAGGCTATATATATTTGAAATGAGATCCTTAATCTCACTAGCAAATCTTTAATTAGATTTTGTCGAACTATATATGTGAGGGTAATATAGTTTGAAGAAAATAATGGGAGATACCAATTTAAAATAAGACTTAATTTATCTTGGTAATTAATTAATAAATAAAAGAATGTATGCTAAAATGTTGTTAATTAAATTCATTTACAGAAATTTATAATGTATAAATTACTATAACTGCGAAGCATATTAGATGTTAATTTGAGAATAATTCTCACGATTGAAAAGCTATCTTGTGTCCTTAATACGCCTATCCCTGCAATGGTTGCAGATAATGCCTTTGAGGAATAGATTGCTACTTTTAGAAAGTGGGAAGATGATGCACAGTTGGCTTAATACATCATGCTCGCATCTATGAGTAAAAAGCTTCAGCGTTACCATGAAACTATGGATGTTATTACTATACTCCTACCTTTTAAGTAGTTGAATTGTGAGGAAAGTAGGACTGATAGATATAAGATATCTAAGGAGCTCTTCCGATCTAGAATAACCGATGACACTACAGTACAAACCCATGTCCTTAACAAGATCAATTTGATTGAATAATTAAAACAATATGGTTTTTCATGGATGGAAAGTTGAGCCAAGATTTGATCTTATAGTCACTCCCGGACTCCTTCTCATAATTTTTGTGAATTTTCACATAAACAAGCTAGATGTCAACCTCCCTGATTTGCTTAATATGTTGAAAAATGCTGAGAGTCACTTTCCAACCAAGAAATAACAATTCTTAATGTTAGGGACCAAAGGATTTTCTAAAAAGAAGAACGATTCTAAGAAGGTAAATAGAAAGGCAAAGATAAAGGATAATAAGAACAAAAGTGATACAGATATTAAAGGAGTTTTCTTCCACTGCAATAAGTTAGGACACTGGAAAGGAAATTGTGAGAAGCATCTTACAAAGGCTAACCAAAGAAGCTTAGTGATGTTTTGGTTACAAATACCGTTTTCTTCAAGATTGAAATAAATTTTTCTTTAAGTCAAGGTTTAACTTGGGCACTACATACCGTCTTTGGTTTTCATAAATATAGATTTTTAAAGGGACCAAGCAGAAGTAGTGTAGACACTCAAAATTTTGCATTCCTGTACTAACATTGTAGGAGGGCAGAATCGTCTTTTAGAGATAACCCTGGAAGACGAAGCAGATCCAATTCCGGAGATAACCCCGGAATCATCAGTCTTACCATCTCGGAGATAACCCCAAGATACCCAGTTTTAGTCCCGGAGATAACCCCGGGAGTTTCAGTTCCAACCTCAGAGACAACCCCAAGGAATGCAGTTCCAGTTCGGGAGATAACCCCGGAATTCTCAGTTTTCTATCTCGGAGACAACCCCGAGATACTCAATCCCAAAGACAACCCCGATAGTTCCAGTTTCAACCTCAGAGACAACCCCGAGGGATGCAGTTGTAGTTTCGGAGAAAATCCCAGAAATGCTCATTTCCACCCTTTGCAGTCTGCTTCAACCTTGGAGATAGCCCTGAGGCACTTAGTTCCAATCCCGGAGACAACCCTGGGAGGTCAAGCACACCTCAGAGACAACCTTGAGGACCTTCAGTACTCACAGAAGCCCAATCTCAGAGATAACCCTGAGCAACAACTACTACATCAGCCCAAATCGGAGATAACCTCGGTGAGGGGAAAAATCATCATTTATCCACCTCGATCCCACATTGCACCATCTCAACAACATTTCAATATACACTACACAGAGAAGTGTCCTACAAGAACCATAGCTCCAATCCCATGTGACTACTACACAAGACAGCACACCAGATGGAATTTGAAGACCCGAAGATCTAGGCATGGTCCTATCTTCCCGACTTCGTACAACCTCCTATCCCATGTCATTGTGTAGCTCTCGATAATAGAACTCCAAAAAAAGGTCTTACACACCTCAATCGGATGCCCGAATTGAAGTTCTGAAAGTTTGAGTGGACATCACGTTGCATGCATGTATGTACTTCGAGATGATAGGACCCGCAGAGCCTGGGGCACCCCGGGTAGCCGCAAGTGCATCTGCGGTTGTTATAGATACACCTGCAGCTCCCCCTCTATAAATAGAGGGCTTGGGGTGGCTATTTTTCATTGAGAAAAGGCGAGAAAGCCCTATCCATTTTGCTTTGTACACACTATAAATTGAGTGCTTTCTCATTTTAAATACTTGTGAGCTTATACTGTGCTATATTTTACCGGTGGAAACCGAGTGTTCATTCCATTAAAGCTATTTGAAGTCTTCTTGGGAGCTCACTATAAGACTTCTTACATTTCTTTAAGCCTTTCTCCACTTTCTGCACACACAGTTATTCACGTTGAGAGTTGTGTTGTGTGTGTATGCCCGGACTTCGGTCTGTGGCTTTTTATTTCTTCTGTGTATATATATATATATATATATATATATATATAAACTATTGTTGAACTATGTTCGATGAGTCTGGATTTATATTTAGAGTGTTTACTACTTTTATATATATATATAAATACTTATATATATATATATATTTACATTTCTGTCTGGCCTGGAGTTTACTTCGTGGCCATTTACCGCTTTATTTGCATTTCATCCCGCCTAGAGTTCACTTCATTGCGGTTGATCATTTCTATATATATATATATATATATATATATATATATATATATATATATATATATATATATATATATATTACACTTTTATATATTTAATCGCTTACCTTTTCATACAAACTACTACATCATGTGAGCCTAAGAATCATGTGATCACAGATTCAGTCTTCTGAATCTAGATTCGGTTCACGTGATGGACATTTTCGTCTGTAACCAGCTTGTAAATTATTCATGGTGTTTGAATTTCCTTAGATGAATCTCATGCCCGCAAGGAGTTCGACACTGTTATGTATATTATTTTCTCGAAAGATTCCTCACATCTCGAAAATAAAAGCAATCAAGCCGAACATATAATAAAATGGAAGTATCAAAGGCCTCAATTACTATTGAGTATAAGGGTTTGAAAAACCTCTTTTACAAAACGTCACTTCTATATATTGTTAAAACTGAACTTTTATACAAAATTGAAACCCTTTGTATATAGATGCAAATGAGGCATAGCACTAATTCTAGATAATTGCACATTGACCCCCCCCCCCCCCCACACACACACATTCATATAACAGCTTAATTGAAAAGTGGAAATCACCGTTGTAACATGGATATCGGAGGGGGGGTGCCTAACACCTTCCCTCTGCATAATCAAGCCCCTAGACCTTAATGAATCTCAGTTTCACAGACCTTTTAAATAGTGTCACATCACTGGGTTAATGTGCAAATATTTTCTTGGTTGAGGTGGTGCAACCATTTAAAAATACCAACTAGCGACTCTTACAGTTCAATCGTCGACATATACATGTCGGACCTTTTCACAACTTGTTTTTTTAAACTAATCTCATCTAACATGAGAACATCAAAAAACAAGAACAGAAAAATGACAATAAAAAATCCCGACGTCGACAGGTGGTGACTCTGCTGGGGACATCCACTAAGAGGGCTTAGCCACTGCTAAAAACTTTTCAAACTGTTATATGCCTGTGTGTGGATGTTGCATTTACATTTGAATGAATGTGTACAAATGCATTTACTTACTGCACTTAGTGTTTCACACTATATCTACTTGTGATATTAAAGTGCTTCGCACATGTCATCATTTCCATAAATGGTGAGACACGTTGTATGTGAATGTATATTGTGTGGTCCCTCCACCAGGAGGCTATCCTATAGGTGTTTGATTACTGGACTCGTAGGAAGACTAATTCCAATGAGGCTCAGGAAAGGCACCACCCATATTCACTCCAGTTGAAAGACCGGATTAGCATCCCGTCGAGTAAATTGCGATGATCTGGGAACCTTCATGCCAAAAAGCCACGAGAGCAACCTAAGATAGGTCAGCCTCTGATAAACTAAACACGGACGAAAGAATCTTCATACTTTCCCGTTTCAATTACTTCTAAATTCAATTATTTGTAATTTCATTCCATGTTAATCTCATTATAATGGAAAACATGAAGGAATATGTGTACATGCATTCCCTTTTAATTCAAAACATGACATGATATCTTACAAACAGCTAACATCTGTTTTGCAGGATAATACTCCTAAAACGGATATATCATATAGCATGCAACATTTATACATTCCCTAAGACTAAACTATATAAGCTTTTTTGTAGGGAAACAATTGGGTTTGTTACCTGTTAAAAGTCCAAAAAGGCAACAAGCCTACATCCAATTATGTCTTCATCTGACCAGTCTAATCTTACTCCTGTCTCTCGTGAGGAGTTTGAAGTATTAATGAAACAAATTATAGATTTGGCTATTCTGCTTAAAGAATTACACCAATCTACTCAGGGTCTATAAATACCCATACATATAGAATCCTCTACACATGGAGGAACCTAGGGTCCGGACAGGGAAACTCCCGTACCTGAGTCTCAGTTGGACAAAACCAACAAAACCCCTGAAATTATCCATCTCAAGGAAGATCCAGACATCAGTGATATCAAGAAGAAAGTCCTTCAAATAGAAGAGATCATTCGGTCTATTAAAGGGATTGGAGCACAGGGGAATATTTCATATGCTGACCTTTGTATATTCCCTGATGTTCATTATCCAGAGAAGTTCAAAACTCCTTACTTTGAAAAATATGATGGGTTGGGAGATCCTTACACACATTTGAATGTATTCATTGGAGAACTCAGATCTTATGCCGAGGATGAGAATCTCAGAATGTAGCTGTTCTAGAAAAGTCTGACTGGAGAAGCCCGATCGTGGCACACCAGATTAGATAATTCCAAGATTCATAGCTGGGAAGAGCTAGCGGATGCCTTCCTCAGTCAGTATAATTATCAATCTTAGATGGCTCCTGACCGGTACCAAATTACCAAGGTCAAGAAATAAGCTAATAAGTCTTTCCGAGAGTACGTTCAAAGGTGGAGACACCTTGTTTCTTAAGTTATTCCCTCTATGACTGAGTCTGAAATGGTGATAACCTTCATAGAAGTACAAGAAGCTCCCTTCTATGAGAGAGTCTTAGCTGGCATTGGCAAGCCATTTTCTTAAATGATTAAACATGGAGAGATGGCTGAGATGGGATTGAAGTCAGGAAAGATTCAAGACCTAACTGCTATGAAAGCTGTTGATGAGCACTTCAAGTCTGGAAGTTATGAAAACAACCCCAGGAGGGTCCATAAGAAGAAAGAGGAGGATGTTTCATTGATAATACAAGGATAGAAAGGCAGTAAGAACATGCCTATCTAGAGAAGAAGCTACTCCCCCTTTCAAGCACAGTCTTCCAACCCAGCTTTGCCAAAGAATGGAGAAGTCCGACGCACTCGAGTGTTCACACCCTTAGGGGACTTGCTCGAGAATATTCTCAATCTTCTGTAAACTCAGAAGAAAATTACCCATCTTCTTTCACCAGCTAACTCAAATGGGAAGGGTTTCAATGCTAATAGGAAGTGTGTTTATCATGTTGGAGCTCCAGGATATGATACTCAGGATTGTTGGACCTTGAAACACAAGATCCAGGATTTGATTGATAATGGTGAGATCATGGTGACTAAACCCGACCAACCGTATGTGAAAGATAACCCTCTTCCTCAATACAAAGAAGAAGAGGTTAATATGATTAATTGGAATAGTGGATAGAGTTCCAATTACGGTGGTGAATCCTCCCAAACCAGCAAGGAAGGTGCTGATAAATGGGATTATGCCAAGCTCTAATTTATAATGGAATAAAAAATGAAGGCTCTGTGTGAGTAGGTTAACCAATTAGCAGAACTGGTGATCCATTAGCACCGAGTCACATGCCAATTAGTCAGCCAGGAGCATGCTAGTCTCCTTCCTCTTATTACGAATACCCCACCATTGACTCCAGAAAGTGAACTATAGAGGGTAAAATTGCAAAAAGAGCTAGTGCCAAAGGCTGTCAAGATTTTGCCAACTAGAGGGAATTTACCTATCTGGGCCAACCGATGGAGGAGATATTTCAGATGCTGATTTATGAAGGAAAAATCATAGCTCTGCTACCTCTAATCAATCCCCGTTCAAGATGGTTCAATTATAATGGAGTATGTCAGTATCATTCCCACTCTCGCGGACACAACAGTGAAGAATGTTGGGCACTCCGCCATCTTATTCAGAACTTAATTGACAACGGTGTCCTACAGTTGGCAGAAAATGACATTGTGTTATTCGAGAGTGGGGACATATTTCCTATAAAATGGAAGGAATTCATAGCAGTTATATCCACTAAGGATGATTTGGCTGCCAGGCCACCCACAATATAAATAATTCAACTTAAAGGTGTTGACAATCCTTTGAAAGTGGCTGCACCAAAGCCAATTCTTTTGCCATATAGACCACAGTATCCTGTTGTCATCTTGAAAAAAGTGCCATGGAATTATGGGGAAGCTGAAGGATCCACATCCCACATAACTGCTGCAGTGTTGAAGGAGAATCCACTATATCTTCCCCAATAAGTGATGAAGCCTACCACCAGATCAAAGGGGAAAGTTCCTATGGAGAAGATTGAAAAGTTACTCCGTACTATGGGACACAATGAAGCCAATGTGGTTTTAAGCTTGAGAGAAGCTCGACAACAAATTTCCATACTGGACTTGGTTTTCTCTTTCGAAGATCACATGAAGGTCTTGCTAAAGGATTTGGAAGAAGCCCACTTGTCGAAATCAGTGGATGTCCAAAAATTCCAGCACTTGGTTGATCACATTTTTAACAACAATGTGATATCTTTCACTAATGATGACATACCTCCCGAAAGGACTGGTCATTACAAACCATTGCACATAGCGATTTTGTCCTCCATATACATGGTGGGAGGAGTTTTGATAGATGGAGGGTAATATTTAAATATTTGTCCTTATGCCACTTTGGAGAAGATGAACGTCAATCTTTATCGGATTAGAAGCAACCATACAATTATCAAAGCTTTTGATGGATCCCGACAAAATGTTGTCGGAGAGATTGAACTGCCTGTGGAGATTGATCCACATACCTTCTGCGTATCCTTTCACGTGCTCAAAATATCCATATGATACAACCTACTTTTAAGAAGACCGTGGATCCATATGGTTGGACACTTCTGTTAGGTTTGTAATATTCATGAACGCAATTAAATTACATAAAATAAGCGAAAACGTGGAAAAACAGAGTTAGTTTTAAAAATTTTATAAACCATATACCCGGATCACCATTTATGCACAATTATTAATTAAACTAAAATATGAAGAACAAGAATCAGACTCTTGAAGATTCGAGCTTCCTCAGGTACAAGTTCACCTCCAATTTTTTTTTTCGCATTCAACTTGAATCCACCGGGTTTGGTTCCTTCCTTTGATCAATGTTAGCCACCCAAGTGTTTGGCCTCTAGAGGTGATCCACCAAGGAAGAAGAAATATTCAAGAAGAAGGGTGGTTGGCTAAATCCTAGTTTTCTATCTCTATAGAAAAAGAACGTACTCTCCAACTATTAGAATCACGTCTGTTGTGAAAAAGTCAACCACCACCTCACCCATAAAAAGACTCCTCTTATTTATAGATGTGGGCAACCCTCCTTAACAATTAAGGAATTGGATTTTATTTTAATTAATTAAAATCCTTTAATTAACTAGCCTCCTAATCTTATTAGGAATAAATTAGAGTACTAATATTAAATTAATTTCCAACTCTTTAGAAATTAAAATAATAATAATTGTAATAATATTTATAACACTCCTTTTATTAATTTATATATTTAATATTTTCAAAATATTAAATAATAAATATTAAGCTATTTAATTTATTCTATCACCATAGATTAAATTAAATACACTTAACATATTATTACGATTATGCCATTAACTTCTTAAATAATTATTCTTCCTTTTATGGTGTGACCTTTTAGGTTCTCTATATTAATGCGGTTGTGAATAAATCAATTAGAACAATTTTAATCTTATTTAAATAAATAAATTAAACTATTAATTTATTTAAATAAATAATATTTATTCTACAATAGGGATAAGCCTCCCTAACGATCAACGACTTTCCAGATAATATAGATTTCAACATTAATCATTAAAGAACATTTGAGTAAATATTATAGACACTCAAAATTTTTTGCACACCTGTTACTAACATTACCGGAGGGCAGATTTGTCTTTCAGAGATAACCTTGGAAGACAACTCACATCCATTCTGGATACTACCAGAAGTTTAGTTTCAACCCCGGAACATACATCAAGAGTATCATTTCCAACCTCGGAGATAACCCCAAGTTTCGTCCTTGGAGATAACCCTAAGGAATGCTGCTGCAGTTTCGGCGATAACTCTGGAAATGCTTGTTTCAAATGCGATCAGCTTTAATCTCAGACCTCCTACCGAGGCACTCATTCCTCAGACCTAGAGCTAACACCAGGCAGACAGGCACACTTACAGATGACCTTGTGGAATTCAAACACTTGCAGCAGTCCAATCTTAGATGTAACCCTGAGTAACGTCTGCTATCAACCCAAACCGGAGATAACCCCGGTGAGGAGCAAAATCGTCATCTTGCCACCTCAACCCGAGCGCGTCGTCTCAACACTTCATACATACATACATACAACAATGTCCTACAAGAACCAAAGAGTTCCAATCTCGAGTGACTATTACGCGTGGCAGCACACTGGATAGAATTTGAAGCTTGAAGACCATGGGCATGGTCCCCTCTTCCCGACTTCGTACAACCTCTAATCCCATGTTATTGCGTAACTCTCGACATAAGCGGTCCGAAGAAGGTCTTATATACCTCGTTCGAATGCTCAGATTGAAGTTCTGCAAGTTCGAGTGAATATCACAGTGCACGAGTGCACGTACTTTGAGATGATAGGACCCATGAGAGGGGTAGCCCAGCAAACCGTAGGTGCATCTCACTACCGCCAGCAGTACACTGCGGCTCCCCCCTCTATAAATAGAGGGCTTGGGGTGGCCATTTATAAGAGAAAAAAGGCGAGAAAACCCTGTCAAATTTGCTCCATACACATCCTATATTGAGTGTTTCCTCATTTTAAACACATGTTAGCTCACATATAACTATATTTTTACCGGCGGGAGCTGAGTGTTTATACATCTAGATTCATAGAATCCTGCATTATCAGCCCACTATAAGCCTTCTCACACTCTATAAAGCCTTTCTCTTCATCTTTGGACACACTATTCTTCACATTGAGTGTCGTGTTGTGTGTGTATGCCCGGACTTCAATCCGTGGTTTTAATTTCTGTCTGTATATATATACTTATATATGTATATATTTATATATGGACTAACATTATCGAAGTTACGCCTCGATTGAGCCTGAACTTATGTCCGGAGCATTTACTTGCTTATATATATATATATATATATATATATATATATATATATATATATATATATATATATATATATATATATATTTAAACTATTGTCGACTGGCCCGATGAGCCCGGATTTTACATATGGATCGTTTACTGCATATATATATATATATATATATATATATATATATATATATATATATATATATATATTTGCATTTACATGGGGCCTGTAGTTTCTTTATGAGGCCTTTTCTTTGCTTTTATTTACATTTCTCGATCCCCATGGAGTTGCTTTCTCGTGATGGTTGATTATGTCAATATATATATATATATATATATATATATATATATATATATATATATATATATATATATATATTTACCGCTTTTGTATATTTACATTTCCGATCCCCTCGAGAGTTTTTCGTGGTGGTTAATCATGTTCTATATATATATATATATATAAATATATATATATATATATATATATATATATATATATATATATATATATATTTACAGACTTTTATATATATATAATCGCCATCGCCATCGCTTTCATACAAATCCTAGGAATCATATGATCACAGATTCATCTCTGAATCTAGATTCATTCCGTGATGGATATTTTCAAATTTATGCGACTTGTACATTATTTACTTACTGTCCGAATTTCCTTAGATGGTTGTCATGCCCATGAGGAGTTTGGCACTGTTGTATATTATTTTCTCGAAGATGCCTCGCATCTCGAAAATAAAAGAAAACAAGCCGAACATTTAAGTATAAAAATGGAAGTATGAAAAGGTCTCAATTCCTATTGAGCACAGGGTTTTAAAAATCTCTTTTACAAAACTTCATTGCTATATTCTGTTTAAAATTGAATTTTTCTATAAATGCAAACCTTTGTATATAGGTGTGAACGAGGACTCACACTACTTTCAAATAATTGCACATTAATCCATACATACATATACACACACATTCATATAACAGTTTCTTGATAAGTGGCGGTCACCATGGTAACACGGATGTCGGGGGGTGCCTAACACCTTCCCTCCGCATAATCAAGCCCCCGAACCCAAATGAATCTCAGTTTCACATACCCGTTTAGCAGTGTCACATCACTGGGTCAATGTGCAAACCTTTTCTCGGTTGCATTGGTGCAACCAATTAAAAACACCAACTGGCGACTCTTAAAGTCAAATCGTCGACATTATAAATGTCGGACCTTTTTCACTTGTTTTTTCAAATAAATCTCACATAACATGAGAACACCAAAGAACAAGTAACGAAATGGGACAACTAAAAATCTCGACGTCGACAGGTGGTGACTCTGCTGGGGACTCCAGTAAGAGTGCGTAAGCCGCTATTACAAGCTTTTTAAAACTATTATATGCTTGTGTGTGAATGGTGCATTTACATTTATGATGAATGTGTACGAATGCATTTTACTTATCGCCTTTGTAAAATATCTATTCAGGATATTAGTGCTTCGCATACATGTCATCATTTTCATAAACGGTGAGACACGTTGTATGTGAATGTATGTTGTGTGGTTCCTCCGCCAGGAGGCTATCCTGTCGGTGTTTGATTACTGGACTCGTAGGGAGACTAATTCCAATGAGGCTCAGGAAAGGCACCACCCAGATTTGCTCTAGTTGAAAGACCGGATTAACTTCCCGTCAAGTAGATTGCGATGATCTGGGGACCTTCATGCCAAAAAGCCGCGAAAGTAACCCTAAGATAGGTCAACCTCTAATAAACCAAATGCGGAGGAAAGTTTCTTCATGCTTTCCATTTTCAATTACTTGTAAAAGCATTTACTTGTAATTTTATTCCATGTTCATCTTTATGTAATGGAAAATATGAAGATTATTTGTGCATACATGACATGTTATCAATTAACACCCATTTTTGAAGGATGATATTCCTAAAATTGACACATTATGATAGCATTTACATTATCCCTAAGACTAAACTACATAAGTCTTTTGTAGGGAAATCATTGGGCATGTTACCCACTCAAAATCTAAAAAGGCCACGAGCCTACAACCAATCATGTCTTCTTCTGACCAATCTAATCCTGTTTCTCGAGAAGAAATTGATGGATTAAGTAAACAAATTACAGATTTGGCTGTTCTGCTGAAAGAATTGCATCAGTCTACTCAGGGTACAAAGATGCCTACACATACAAAATCCTCTGCACAAGGAGGATCTCAAGGTTTGGAAAAAAAAATTCCAGAACCTTAGTTGGATACGACCAACAAAGATCCTGAAAACACCCATCTCAAAGGAGATCCAAACACCGGTGATATCAGGAAGAAGGTCCTCCAAATGGAGGAAACTATTTATGCTCTCAAAGGGATTAGAACACATGGAAGTGTTTCATATGCTGACCTTTACATATTCCGTGGTGTTCATTATCCAGAGAAATTCAAAACCCCTAAATTCAAAAAGTATGACGGGTTAGGGAATCCTTATACACATTTGAAGGTGTATTGGAGAACTTAGATCTTATCCGAAAAATGAGAAGCTTAGAATGCAGCTGTTCCAGAAGAGTCTGACTAGAGAAGCTCGTTTATGGTATACCAGATTAGACAACTTAAAGATCCATAGCTGGGAAGAGCTAGCTCACGCCTTCCTCACTCAATACAGTTTTCAATCTTAGATAGCTCCTGACCGGTACCAAATTACCAAGGTTAAGAAACAGTCTAATGAGTCTTTCAGAGAGTATGCTCAAAGGTGGAGGCGCCTTGCTACTCAAGCTATTCCTTTCATGACAGAATCAGAAATGGTCATGACTTTCATAAACATACAGGAAGCTCCTTTATATGACAGAGTTTTAGCTGGTATTGGCAAACCATTCTCTGAAATGATTAAGCATGGAGAGAGGGCTGAGATGGGATTGAAGTCCGGTAAGATTCAAGAACTAGCCACTCTTAAAGAAGTTACTGAACACATCCAGTCCGGATATTATGGAAAGAACCCCCGGAGGGTCCATAAAAAGAAAGAGGAGGATGTTTCCTTGATACTACAAGGTCAAAAAGGCACTCAGAACATGCCTATACAAAGGAGAAACTACTCCCCTTTCCAAGCACACTCTTCAAACCCTCCATTGCCTAAAAGTGGAGAAGTAAAGCGCCCTCGAACGTTCACATCCTTAGGGGACTCGCTCGAGAATATTCTTGTTCTTCTGACTACTCAAAAGAATATCATACGTCTTCTTCCACCAGCCAACCCTAATGGGAGGGGTATTAATGCTACTCGGAAGTGTGCTTATCATGCCGGGGCACCTAAACATGATACTCAAGATTGCTGGGCCATGAAACACAAGATCCAAGATTTAATAGACATTCATCTTCACCAAATCAACCTCATGTGCAAGACAGTCGTCTTCCTCAACACAAAGAAAAAGAGGTCAACATGATTAGCCGGGGCACATGACATAGTTCCAGTTTTAATGGTGAATCATACCAAACCATCAAAGACAGTGTTGACAGATGGGATTATGCAAAGTTCTAATTTTCTATAGAACGAAAAATAAAATCTCTTTGCAAGCAAATTGACCAATTGGCAGAACTGATGACCCATCAGCATCAAGACACACACCAATTAGTCATCCAGGAGCATGCCTATCTCCTTCATTTTGTTATGAATGCTCCACCATCACCTTCAGAAAGAGAAGCTATGGAGGTTGCAAAGAGAGCAAATGCTAAAGCCCAATGGGATTTTGCCAATCAAAGGGAATTCACATACATGGGACAACCTATGGAGGAGATATTTCAAATGCTGATCAACGAAGGAAGAATTACCTCCCTTCCACCTCCAATTAATCCCCGTTCAAGACAGTTCAACTCCGATGGAGTATGTCAATATCATTCACAATCTCGCGGTCACAGCATAGAAGAATGTTGGGCACTCCGCCATCTCATTCAGAACCTTATTGATAGCGGTGTCCTGCAGCTGGTAGATGATGACATTGTGCAACTCGAGAGTGGGAATACATGTCCTAACAAATGGAAGGGATCAGTAGCATTTATATCCTCTGAGGCTGATGAGACTGTCAAATCATTTCCTATACAAGCAATTCAACTCAAAGGAGCTGACAATCCTTTGAAAGTGGCCGCACCAGAGCCAATTTCTTTACCCTTCAAACCACAATATCCTGTTGTCAGCTTACACAATGTTCCATGGAATTATGGAGAAGCTGAAGGATCCACGTCTCATACTACTGCTACAGTGTCAAAGGAAAATCCACTGTATCTTCCTCAGAGGGTGATGAAGCCCGCCATCAAAGCAAAGGGGAAGATTCCCATGGAGAAGATTGAAAAATTCCTCCGCACTATGGGCCATAACGAAGCCAAGGTGGTTTGAAGCTTAAGAGAAGCTCCACATCAGATATCAATACTGGACTTGGTTTTCTCTTTCGAGGATCACAAGAAGATCTTACTCAAGGTTTTGGAAGAAGCCTACTTACCAAAATCAGTGGATGTGTAAAAATTTCAACATATGGTTGATCACATTTTTAACAACAATGTGATATCCTTCACTGATGACAACATACCGCCTGAAGGGACTAGTCATTGCAAGTCATTACACATCGTAGTTTTGTCCTCCGGGTTTATGTTAGCTGGAGTTCTGATAGATGGAGGGTCGTCTCTGAATATCTGTCCTTATGCCACCTTGGTGAAGATGAATGTCAATCTCAAATGGATCTGAAGCAGTTATACGGTTATCAAAGCTTTTGATGGATCCAGGCAAAATTCCGTCGGAAAGATTGAGATGCCAATTGATATTGGTCCAAATACATTCAATGGATCCTTTCACTTCCTTAAGATAGATTCAGGATACAACCTGCTATTGGGGAGACCATGGATCCACATGGCTGGAGCTGTTCCTTCTACACTACATCAATAACTCAAATACACTGTCAACAACAGTTTAGTCACTGTCAACGCTGAGCCAGAATGTCCTGAATAAGGAGATCTACCAATCATCAGCTTCAATTCAGAAGTTAAGCCGGCCAGTTTTTATACTTTGGAAGTGAGTAACACGTAATACCATCCTATTGGAGCACCACTTCCCATACCCAAGATTTCTGCCGAGGTTATGTCGGCCACACAAGAAATGATGTCATAGGGTCATCAGCCTAGACAAGGGCTTGGTAAAAATTAGCAGGGTATTAAGCACCCTATTCAAGTGTCCAGTCAAATCGGGACAACCAGACTAGGCTATTCTTCCAGTTCCAGTCATAGGAATCCTCATAAGCACAAACAGATTAAATCGACTTCGCGCCACACGGCAATTTTTCCCATCTGCGCCATTATTAAATCGTCATCTCTCTAGTAAAGGTGTCAACCCATGTTATGGCTATGCTATTTCCCAAACCAGTACCATTCAAAGCAAAAGAGGTGCTGATTCCCGATCCCGAAGTGGAAGAAAGGGAACAAAACGTAAACATGACATCGCCTCGATGATGTCAAGCATACGCATCATTATCCATGATGAACATACAAACAGATATACCCCAGACGATGATTACCTAGATGTTATGGTTATCATTCAGGAGAAGAAGGACAATGACAATCCCTCCATCACTGCAGTCCATCAGGACTTTGCCCTCGACAATTGGAGCAGCACTCCATGCATTGGTCGACGAGGGTAAAATGGGCAGAAAATCCCTCTACCCTGCAGATAACTTTAATTGCTTACTTTTCTATACAATATTAGCAGTTATTTTATCAGTACATGCTAACATTTGTGTATGATTAAACAGTTTCATATATTAAGTGAAATAATATTTTGTTTCGGGACAATTAATTTAGATGTGCTTGTACTTGCTGATGAGGTGCCTTCTCTCCAGAAGGACTATAACTTTGATGCAAAGTTGGACTCAGAGTTGATGGAAATACAAGAGGATATTGAGACACCTCGGGAGATTAAGGAATGGGTCGCAGATAAACCTAAACCCAACCTTGACCAAACCACTTCTTTCAATCTTGGGACCTTAGAAAGCCCTAAGCTAATCCAGATTGGTTCAGACCTCACCCCAAACAAACAGAATGACATGGTTACACTATTAACCCAATTCTAGGATGTGTTTGCATGGTCCCATGAAGACATGGTGGGTTTGTCCACTGACATTGTTCTTCATCGCCTTCCCATTAAGGAGGGATTCAAGCCAGTTAGGCAGAAGCTCATGCGATTGAAACCTGAGTGGAGTTTAAAGGTAAAAGAAGAAATTGTGAAACAATTTCAAGCTGGCATTATCATGGTGTCTACATATCCAGAGTGGATATCCAACATTGTTCCAGTACCTAAATCCAAAGGAAAGGTGGGAGTTTGCGTGGATTACCGGGATTTGAACAAAGCTTGCCTTAAAGATAGCTTTCACGTACCCTTTATCCACATTCTCATTGACAATACTACTCAATACGACATGTACTCCTTTGCAGATTGCTTCGCGGGGTACCATCAGATTATAGTCGCTAAGGAAGCCCATGAGAAAATTGCTTTCATCACGCCTTGGGGAACCTTTTGCTACAAACGGTTGTCATTCGGCCTCATCAATGCCGGGGCAACCTATCAGCGAGATATGATGACTCTTTTCCACGATTTAATACACAAGGTGATAGAGATCTATGTGGATGACATTATCGTCAAATCCCGAAATGAGGAAGACCACTTAGACCATCTCAAAAAACTTTTTAATAGGTTGCGTAAGTACAACTTGAAGTTGAATCCAGCCAAGTGCGCCTTTCGTGTCAAATCAGGCAAGTTGTTAGGTTTCCTAGTTAGCCACAAAGGGATTGAGCTGGATCCCACTAAAATCCAGGCCATCAAGGAAATGCCCATTCCTTAGACAAAGAAGGAAATACGGGAATTTTTGGGAAGAATCAACTTCATTAGCAGGTTTATCTCTTAACTCACAGCAACCTGTGAGCCCATATTCAAATTGTTTAGGAAGAACTCCTCCATAAAATGGAACAATGAGTGTCAGAAAGCCTTCCTTACCATTAAAGAGCAGCTGGTTAACGCTCTTGTTTTGGTACCTCCCAGGGATGATGTTCCCTTATTCATGTACCTGTTTATTAATGAAAATGCCATGGGCTGCATACTGGGGCAAAAAGATGATACAGGCAAAGAACGAGCTATCTATTACCTTAGCAAAAGATTTAGCATTAGTGAATACAAGTACACTCTAATTGAGAAGACTTGTTGTGCTTTAGCATAGGTTTTCATGAGGTTAAAAAATTACCTCCATGGTAACACAACCCATCTCATATCCCGCGTGGATCCTCTCAAGTATGTTTTCAGTAAGCCTATACTGAATTATCGACTGTCCAGATGGCAGTTGATCCTACAATAATTTGACATTGTCTGCATGACGCAAAAGTCTGTCAAAGGTCAAGGAATTGCGGATCAACTGGCCGCCGCACATGCAGGGGACTACAAACCCTTAAAAACATACTTCCCCGATGAAGGGGTAATGACAGTTCAACAATACCATTAGTACAATGCATGCCACATATGGAAAATGTATTTTGATGAAGCTGTTAATACAGAAAGCTCTAGAGCTAGAGCTGTTCTAGTATCCAGTATGGGGGAGCAGTATCCCATCGCCGTCAAATTATAGTTTGTTAGCACCAACAACACAGCTGAGTATGAAGGCTGTATCATGCGGCTAAAACTTGCCTGTTCAATGGGCATCAGGTGGTTAACTGTCTTTGGGGATTCTGAATTGGTAATCAAATAATCCACGGGAATCTATCAAACCAAAGAATTAAATTTGCTGCCTTACCATCGACAAGTTTTACAGATGGCTTTGGAGTTCGAAGAAATCTCTTTTCTACACATTCCTCATAATATGAATGATTTTGCGGATGCACTAGCAACGTTGGCCTCCTTGATTCACATACCTGACAAGGAAAACATGCCAAACATCATATTTTCCCTGCAAAAGGCCCCAGCTTATGGGAACTACGTTAGAGAAGTATTGGATGAGCTACCTCCCATCCACCACCCTTGGTATTCGCATATCAAGGAGTATCTACGAGATAGATCTACACCCGCTAAGGCAAGCCTGACTGAAAAGAGGTGGATCCATCGACTTGCTATGAAATTCTACTTGAGCGAAGATGCACTCTACAAAAGAGATGCAGGATTAGGTCTCCTTAGATGTATAGACAAAGACCAAGCTCAAAGGCTCATGGATGAGATCCATGGTGGAGTATGTGGCCCACACATGAGCGGCCCATTACTTGTTAAGAAGATCCTCAGAACAGGGCATTATTGGATTACACTCAAAGCTGACTATAATGATCACGTCAAGAGGTGTTATCAATGCCAAATTCATGCGAATGCTATCCACACCCCTCCAAGGAAACTCCATAATATGAGTTCACCATGGCCCTTCTCAATGTGGGGAATGGACGTGATTGGGCCCATCGAGCCCAAAACAGTAATGGACATCGATTGATATTCACCATGATCGACTACTTCACCAAATGGGTAGAAGCAACCTCCTTCCCCAGGGTTACCAAAGAAGTCATTATTACTTTCATCAGATATAATATCGTCTGTCGATATGGAGAACCAGAGGTCATTGTGTCAGACAATGCTAAAAACCTCAACAACAAAATGATGGAGGAGTTATGCAGTAAATTCCACATCAAACACCTTAACTCCGTCATCTACCATCCAAAGATGAATGATGTTGTTGAAGCGGCTAATAAAAATATCAAGAAGATCATGCAGAAAATGTCCGCCAATTACAAAGGATGGTCTGACATCTTACCTCTGACTTTATTAGCATACAGAACTTCCATGTGTACTTCCACTGGGGAAACCCCCTACTCATTAGCCTATGGGATGGAAGAAGTGCTCCCCATGGAGGTGGAAATGGAATCCCTCAGAGTGTTGATGGATGCTCAGTTGGATGAAGACCAATGGGTATAAGACATGTATCACCAATTGTCTCTAATAGACGAAAGGCGAACTACGACTATCTTCCATGGTCAGTTATATCAGCAAAGGATCACTAGATCCTACAACAAGAAAGTCTGGCTACGGAAGTTCAAACAACATGACTTGGTTTTGAAGAAGATCATTGACAACCAAGATCAATCTAAGGGAAAATTCGCTCCTAACTGGGAAGGCAAGTTTGTTGTCAATGAGGTATTGATAGGAGGCGCTCTCAGACTACAAGATATGGATGGCGATGAATTTCCACAGCTTATCAACTCAAACACCGTGAAATGGTACTATGTCTGAGGATATTATCAATAAAACATCCTGGTATGGTTCATCCAATCACCGGTCATTCCGGTTTTTTAACCCTCTCTTTTACAAACTCTTCTGCCCCTCAAGGAAACATACACTTCAAACCAGCAGCCTGGTTTCACCTCATTTCAAACAGTTTATACAAATTCGGTTATCCTGAAGACGGGATTGAACCTTTCACACCTGCAGTTTGTCCCAATAATGGGATCAAACTTTCTTCTCCCCGCAGTATAGCCTGCACATGGGATACACACTTCTCTTTGGCTGCAATTCATCCTGAGGGGTGAACTACGTCGACCTGATCTCCCTGATACCTGGGAGTACATAGGCAACCATATTCTATATGGCCCAGTCGTAATAAAAAAAATAACAAAAATATTTCTGCCCTTTCTCTACAAAACCAAAAACCACAAAAATACTTCGACACCTTTCTTCATCAATAAAGCTTCTACACCCATCTGTCATTCACATTCATCATTGAACCTCTTACACCAGGTTTTAACTACGCAGACTTGATCTCCTCTTCAATAGGAGTACGTAGGCAGCCATTTATGGTTCAGTCTAACCCTTACTAGAACAAAAATACTTGTCACACGGTACTGGAATCAAACTTCAATCCATTACAGGTCATCAGCTTCAGACCAAAAGGATGGAATTATCCAACCTCTTCTCACAAATAAGAGATTCGGTGACCATCTAAGTTGTGGTTGTGCCTCAAAGAGCAATAACAACCCATAAGAGATGGAATTAACTAGGCTTCTCACAAATAGAAGTACTGGCGACCATCTGTGGTGTGGTAAATCTCAGAGAGGAAAAGCCACACTCCTCTCCCCATTTCCATACAGAAACTAGTCCCAAGACACCAAAGATGTTAGGGATACACACATATCAATGATATATTCTGAAAGACCATGCGATGGCTCAATGTCCACATATCAAGGATAAGTTCAGAATGCATCAAGATCACAAGCCCTGAAGAAACAGGAAAATATCAAGCAAGTATCAAGGCATAACTGAAAGGGAAGTAAATCAAAATATATTTCTCTGCCATATATAATACTGTTTGATATATACAATATGTGTTGTACATGATAAAATGGCTAAGCTAGTCTGTGAAGGAAAAATACAAAGCTATCTACGGATCTGTGTGTATGCGGACTATCAGATATAACATAGCATCCCTCTCTGAAGGAGGTAAAGTTGTAAGCTCCTGCCCAATGGTATCTACACGAGCTAGCAGATCCGAGGCTAACTGCACGGTGGCATGATGCTCATCGATGTATGTACTCATATCGGTAAGGATGCTAGTCGTATGGGATCTCACTAAAGTATTGTCTGCAATGGCTACATCCCTGGAAGATAGGGCAGCATCACGCTCCATAATCAATGCATCTCTAGCTGATCTAGCCTTATCCCTCTCTAATAGAGCGGTTTCTCTCCCATCAAGAGCTGTCAACATCGAGGCCCTAGCCTGATCTCTCTCATAGGTCATCAAATGTAGGCTCTGCTCCAAATATTGTGTTGAATCCTGAATGACAGTAGCACTCGGGGTGGGAGAATCCATCACAAATGTTGGCAACCCAGCAGTCAAGTCCTCCTCAATGCGAATATCAGTCTCCTTAATAGGCTCCTCATCGTATGAATCAATCTCCTGCACTGTGGATACTACCATAGTTGATGCAGTCTTTGTCTCCATCCATGCGGAATACTCTGCAGAATAACCCGGATAACTGACAAAAAACTCAGCTAGCTCTTGCTGATCCCAACAGGTATACAACCTGGATTAGTCCTCTGCTGATAAATGTCGTGAAGTGAAGCGCTAACTCACTGCCCCCTCAAATGGATGGAGATCCTGAAACTTGTCAAACTGCACATCACGGCCAGTGGGTGGTAGGTGATCATCCCTCTCAAACCAGCTAGAAGAAGATAATTCATGCCCGGAGCATGAGTAATGAAGCTGTAGGGTGAACTAAGCCCTGTACACTGCAATATAGCGAATGGATCTCCAATCCCTGCTAGGAAAGCTGACCAAGATGCAGCATCTATACACTCTATAGGTTGGAAGGAGTACAACATGGCTATATCATGGGTGAAACAATTCACATGCCGTCAAAAAGTGCCAATCGGTCTCAAGTGTGACATAAACCACATGTATAGCATGACCGAGTTGCCTGTGAACACTCCTGTCGGATAAGTGCAGTAATATGTGGCCGACCTCAGAGTCTCTGCCATAATCATCGGTATAATGGTGTGACCCTCCGTGAGAGCTCTCACTGCCATAATGATCCCTATGTCAAACTCATCCATATACCGTGGCATGTAGACATATGATAGTACGCATAACAACAGTACATCCACTCTGGCTAAACGCCAATGATCCTCCGGTGTGGTAAAATCCCCGAAATGTCATGCATAACTATCCTCAGAGCCAAATTTGTCAAATAGAAAATGTTGAGATATAATGTGGCCAGATGGGATCTCATCATGTACCACTCTACGCTTCAATTAGGTGAGGGTCATGAAGGTCTGTCCAATGACAGCATCGTCAACCGTGCATACTCCTTCAGAGTAGGAGTCAACTCCTGGGTCCCGAATCGAAAAACCTTCCTTTCTGACACCCAATGCTCTAGCATACCCTATATGAATCTTGCAGGAACCTTTAACATCAATAGGGTCATAGTGTGCTGTAACAAACAATCTACAGTCACCCTGTCTGGTGGTGACATGCTATCATACCACGATCGGATACCCGATGCTACCAAAAATGATGGGGTATGATCAATACGGCTAACTGTCGAGGAAGACAACTGTACGGGCCGTGTCATAAGACCATCTAGGGGTCAATGATGAATATCTTTGGACATACATACATATGCATAATATAATAACATGCATGATGCAATAGATGGAAATATGATATAGGGAATCGAAAACTGTACATACATTCCTAAGTATATCATCATCTAATACATCTCTGTGCAGCTAAAATACAGGGAAATGAGGTGAAGCTACCCAACATCTAACAGAGGCCTATCAAAAGATATAGCGAGAATGGGGCGAAGCTACCCAGCATCTAACAGAGGCCTATCAAAAGAGATAACGAGAATATACATTAGAAGAAGTCAATGGTATCGATGTATACATCGTCAATCCTGTCCACCTAATGTAACTCCTATTGAGTCATTGGATCTCTATCTATAGGGATGTCAGGCCTATACAAGGGAGGATCTGCACCGGCAAAGCCATATGGGTCACCTGAGGGGCCAGCCCCAGAGCTGGAAGGATCAAAAGTATCTACCACTGAAGGATCTCTACCCAAGTGCCAGATAAAGAAATGTACCCGGTCCAACTGCTGGGTCAAACTGTAAATCTGTGTCACATGAGTCGGATCTCTGACACAGGCTAGCCAATCCGTCATCATCACAGATCCTAGAACCATATCCCCCATAAACTATGTGGCGCGGGTCTGAGCTCTAATGGTACAAGGGAACCACCAATGTTGGAACATCTCATGAGCGCAGGAACTCTCTGACAGTGTGAAACCGTCAATCCCCAATAATGGGATATCAATGACGGGTGACTATGAAACAGGCCAATAACGCCTGACATGAGGCAAGATTGGCATGCGAATCTCTTCTGTAGTGCTCCTGATATCACGTTCTCCTAAATAGAGATCACATCCTCCATCTGTGAAGAGATGAATCCTACAGGTGGAAATAACATACTCAACTCCAGTCCGGTACCCATCCTCAAATCCAACACTCAAGTGCACCCCAAAATAGGGAACCCATGTGATGACATTCGCTGTCAACAACTCCAGCTGTAGGCGGCAATGAGTGAAACCCTTAGCAACAGGGACCTCTACCAGTATGGAATGATGCCATCTTCGTCCTCGTGGATAGGTGTCTAAACCTAGCATGCTCACAAGATGCAAACATGGAAGCCTCTCATAGGCCCAAAACTGCCAACACAAAGGCAACATCTGCTGTCAGTCAACACTCTTTACCTGTACATGGGAAAAGATAAGAGAAATACTCACCAGCAGAAATGGGTAGAATCCTAACCAAGCCTCGGTCAAACCCTATGATCCCATGCTCATTCCCCTGAGGAAGTAGGCAAAGGTGTAGGAACCCCAATCATAATCTCCTATACAGTCCACATGTCGAGTGGCGCTAATCAAATCGAAGGACACCGTAGAAGAGTCATTTACTATGAAGCAGCCCCTAATGATCATCAGGAACAATCGCCGAAGAATCTGATCCATGAATCTCACATCATTGGGTATAGGCTCACTCAATATCCCACTCATAGCATCTACGCTCAAAGGACCTGTACGTACAGTCCTACCCTTGAGCACCTCCATCGGAACTCCTAGCAAGGATTCGACGATAGTAGGGGTTATATTCATTGTACAAGGCACTGGATCCCCTACAAACTCCATACATGTGATAAACCACCAATCCATCGGCGTCATCATCACCTCACAGTCTAGTAAATGGAGTGACTGAGTCTGGTGAAACTAGCGCTTAGATAATGCCCTGAGGTAACCCTAGGGACAACGAAGGGAAAGAATGGAAAAGAACGTCCCGAATCCCCAGCCATGTACAATCACTCTATAGTCATCATGCAAAGCCTGATACATAGAGTGGATGCTAAACTAGTTCCCTCGAGGCTGTGTAAAGCCGGGAACCTACATCAAGTGCAGATCAACATCAGAACCCTTTATTCCTCATCAATAGGAATTAAGAAAGATTAAGATCTAACTTTATACCTCGTTTGTGTGCAGTTAGACTGAAGGGCGTTGACTCAAGTAACCCAGAAGTTCTAGGTTTGTAACTTAAATACCTGGAAAATCCCTACGGGGAACACGTGCAGCAGGAGCAGGAACCTCAACCAGTACATCCTCCTCCTCGTCCTCTACATCCAACACTTCAACCCGGATAGGAAGTATCACCGCCTCCACCAAACGACGAGGCTGTCTAATAGAACGGGGTCGAGGTACTTCAGAATCCCTCCTCCGTACGCCAGAAGTGGTCCTGCGAGAACTACTCGGCTGATTTAGATCCATAATATCTGGACAACAAGTCTCCAAATCACCTTAGAAAGGGTGTGGTAAATTCTTACCTGAAGCTTTTCAAAATGCATTTTATGACTACATGCTTGCATACATTGTTTTAACATACATCTACAGTAGAGTTAAAAATGCATGACTACCCAATACATAAGTTTTGGAAATTTTTTGCCATAGTCCCCTTTGTAAATGGGACTATCCACATGCACATAGGCATGACTAGGTGGCCATTCAGTAGCACACCTACCCACAATCATATACATCCTACATGTATTTAATACATCACAGTAAAAAATCCGTAAGTGTAGTCTAATTACCAAGATTATTTTGTTTTTCTACCTTTACTCATTTGTCCTCAAATAGGATAAGAAATGACAGTAAAAGGTGCCAATTTGACTATTTCAAAAGTCAAAATTTTCCACATCATTATGTTTAGCGTGGTTTAATACTAACATTTTCTGTGTTGAATATTTTTTATAAAGTCATATCAGCATGCATATTCACTACTATGTGTCTAAGTGCATTTTATGTGATAAGTCATTTTCCAACGGATAGAAATTAGAATAAAATACATGCATATGTTACCAGGACAGTGAAGAACACTTGTACGGTAGCAGAATGTGCAGAAAGTCACCTGAACTCAGCAGGTCTGAAGAAGAGCTCTTAGATTTCCTTCGTGGCGCAACTTGAAAATGACTTATAAAAGTAACCTACAGGATTTACATAGCCACGATTGGCCGCAGGTCTACCTGAGGCTCCCGTAGGTACACCTGCGGCACCCCTACATGGTGTCCACACCTCCGGCTCAGTCCAGTTTGAGTTGCAAAGGAGGTCTCACAAGCTGAAAAGGCCAAATCGAGAATAAAAACGCTACGCGATTTTGCGAAATAGCCTGAAATCTTGGTTTTCATGGGCCAACCTCTGGCTCCATATCTCACTCATTGGTATTCACCTGCATACAAGGTATACTATACCAGTGGCCTCAGTTTTTATAAATCATGCTCGACAATACCTCACAAAGGTCCGATGCCGTCAATACAGGGTCATAACCCTAAGACGTATCCCCGGCGGGGGTTATAATGCCAAAGTTATGAACTAAAGACGTATCCCCGGCGGGCATTACAACGCCGAAGTTATGAACTAAAGATGTATCCTCGGTGGGGGTTACAATGTCGAAGTTATAAATTGATAACGTATCCCCGGAGGGGGTCACAACGCAGACTTTCAAGCATCCACGTATCCCCGGCGGGGGTTAAAACGCATTCTCGACCATTGATACACACATCAATGAAGGTCAAGCAACCTTGACATTATCTCAGTCGGTGGCAAGTAAACCCATTAAAGCAACGTATCCATGTCTATGTATCCCCGGCGGGGGTCACAACACAATGCAACCATTGATATACGCGTCAATGAAGGTCAAGAAGTCTTGACATACTCCCCATCAAGGGTTACAACACATTCTCAGACATTGATACACACATCAATGAAGGTCAAGCAGCCTTGACAGTTTGCCCAGCAGGGATCTATTTGGTGATGCACACATCAGCGAAGGTCAGGCAACCCTGACAATACATGTTGTTGGCAGTAACTCCAACAAGATCGTGGTATATACTAGTGACACAAACCAGAGAAGGCCATCCTCATCGGAGAGGACCGATGATGGAATATGTTATACACATCCTCAAATAGACAAAGCTTTATCCCACAAAATCTCTTGTACACAAGAGGCACCTCTATGGAGTAGAAGTCTGTATCAAGAATCCAGGACTTTGGTGATAGCCCCAACGTTAACATCTTTGAAGACTTGGATCGCATGTCCAAGGCATCACTGATTGTCATCCCAATAGGATTAACAGGGAACCGACAATCTTTCCATCATACATCATATATTTGCATCATGTTGCTGAACATAACATCATGTTTATCTTATTGCAATTCAAGTGTCTAGGATTCTTTATCCTATCCATGCCTTGCATTGCATGAATATGATAAAGAGGGGCATTTGTAGACACCTGAAATTTTTTGTACACTTGTTACTAACATTATAGGAGGGAAGATTTGTCTTTCGGAGATAACCCTGGAAGATAGCTCACATCCATTCCGGATACTACCAGAAGTTCAGTTTCAACCCCGGAACACACACCGGGAGTATCATTTCCAACCTCAGAGATAACCCCAAGTTTCATCCTTGGAGATAACCCTAAGGAATGCTGCTGTAATTCTGGCGATAACTCCAGAAATGCTTGTTTCAAATGCGATCAACTTCAATCTCAGACCTCCTACCGAGGCACTCATTCCTCAGACCTGGAGCTAACACTGGGCAGACAGGCACACTTACAAATGACCTTACGGAATTCAAACACTTGCAGTAGTCTAATCTCAGATGTAACCCTGAGCAACGTTTGCTATCAGCCCAAACCAGAGATAACCCCGGTGAGGAGAAAAATCATCATCTTGCCACCTCAACCCCAGTGTGTTGTCTCAACACTTAATACATACATACATACAATAATGTCCTACAAGAACCAAAGAGTTCCAATCCCGAGTGACTATTACGCGTGGTAGAACACCGGATAGAATTTGAAGCTTGAAGACCATGGACATGGTCTCCTCTTCCTGACTTCATACAACCTCTAATCCCATGTCATTGTGTAACTCTCAACATAAGCGGTCCAAAGAAGGTCTTATATACCTCATTTGGATGCTCGGATTAAAGTTCTGCAAGTTCGAGCGAATATCACTGTGCATGAGTGCACGTACTTTAAGATGACGGGACCCGGGGAGCCCGGGGTAGCCCGGGCAGCCGCAGGTGCACCTGTGGCTCCCCCCACTATAAATAGAGGGCTTGGGGTGGCCATTTGTAAGAGAAAAAAGGCGAGGAAGCCCTATCAAATTTGCTCTGTACACACCCTATATTGAGTGTTTCCTCATTTTAAACACATGTTAGCTCACATATAGCTATATTTTTATCGACGGGAGCTGAGTGTTTATCCATCTAGAGTCATAGAAGCCTACATTGTCAGCCCACTGTAAGCCTTCTCACACTCTATAAAGCCTTTCTCTTCATCTTTGCACACACTATTCTTCACATTGAGAGTCATGTTGTGTGTGTATGCCTGCATTTCTATCTCGTGGTTTTCATTTACATGTATATATATATACTTATATATGTATATATTTATATATGGACTAACATTATCGAGTTATGCCTCGATTGAGCCTAGACTTATGTCTCGTTTACTTTCTTTATATATATATATATATATATATATATATAAGCATTGTCGTCGACTCATGCTCGATGAGCTTCAGATTTTACAACCAGGAGGGTTTACTTGCTTATATATATATATATATATATATATATACTTATATAAAACTGTTGTCAAACTCTATCTGATGAGCCTAGATTTTACATCCGGAGCGTTTACCTACTTATATATATATATATATATATATATATATACATTCTGTCGAAGCCTAGAGTTTACTTGAGGCCTTTTCTTTATTTTATTTATATTTAGTCCCTTTGAGTTTACTTAAGTGGCGGTTGATCGTTATTCTTGCTTTATCTACATTTTTGATCTCCCATGGAGGTGTTTCGTGGTGGTTGATCATGTCCATATATATATATATATATATAGATATATTTACCGCTTTTATATATTTACATTTTCGATCCCCCATGGAGTTGCTTCGTGGTGGTTGATCACATCTATATATATATATATTTATAGCTTTTATATATATATATAACTATTTACTGGTTTTCATAAAAATTGCGGCATCATGTGAGCTTAGGAATCATGTGATCGAAGATTCAGTCTACTGAATCTAGATTCGGTTCCCGTGATGGACATTTTCAGCTATAAGTAGCTTGTACATTATTTACGGTGTCCGAATTTCCTTAGATGGCTGCCATGCCCATGAGGAGTTCGGCACTGTTGTATATTATTTTCTCAAAGATGCCTCGCATTTCGAAAATAAAAGCAAACAAGCCAAATATTTAATAATAAAAATGGAAGTATGAAAAGGTCTCAATTCCTATTGAGCACAAGGGTTGAACAACCTCTTTTACAAAACTTCATTGCTATATTCTGTTTAAAATTGAATTTTTCTATAAATTCAAACCCTTTGTATATAGGTGCGAACCACGCGTCGTACTACTTTCAAATAATTGCACATTGATCCACACACACACATTCATATAATAGTTTCTTGAAAAGTGGTGGTCACCGTGGTAACACGGATGTTGGGGGGTGCCTAACACCTTCCCTCCGCATAATCAAGCCCCCGAACCCAAATGAATATCAGTTTCATAGACCCGTTTAGCAGTGTCACATCATTAGGTTAATGTGCAAACCTTTTATCGGTTGCATTGGTGCAACTAGTTAAAAATACCAACTGGCGACTCTTAAAGTCAAATCGTCGACATTATACATGTCGTACCTTTTTCACTTGTTTTTTCAAACAAATCTCACATAACATGAGAACACCAAAGAACAAGTAACGAAAAGGGAAAACTAAAAATCCCGATGTCGATAAATAGTTTCCGTACAATTCAATCCTTCCACCATACAATGTCCCAATTAAATATAAGACATGGAATTACTGTCAAATATTGTTTTATTTAATTATATGTATTTCGACTCTTAAATGCACAACTCCAGATAATGCAAATTAGAAACTCCTTTCTAATTTCATTTTACCTTGGCCAAGGACTACTGGGTTGTCATTTATTGAATCACATAGGACATTTCTCTTCTTTTACTAGAAGTGGTAGATTCTTTATTGATCATACATTATCTCCATGTACAAATTATTCTACCCAAGCATACCCTTTGATATACCCTAAGGGTCTTAAGGAATAAGTCAAAGTATAACTCATCATACACAAGATACTATGATGATCTCAAGTCCAAGGATCACTTGTACTACTATCACTACACGAATTCCTATTGACGGGCAAGCAAAACTCCATTAGATATTCCTTAGCGAGCCACGTTCAGTGAACTTATTCTCTAATAAGCACCTACATACTTTCTTTAGTGTCTCCACACAAATGATCATGAGATCAATCATCCTCATCCAATGAGTAAGCAACGTATGTACCAATCTATCCGGATTCACTAATCCCCAATTTAGTAATCCAACGATTGGGAACTATTTTAGTTTTAAGCTTTCTAAGAATTTAGATCTCATTAGAATGATCATCATCATTATTCTAAAAGCATTGCTTAAAAGTATGGGTTTATCATATATTATAAAACATCATCATGTAGATAATTAAAAGCCTTTAATAAATTAACACTTTTTATTCATAAATGAATAAGATTGTTACAAAGTATATGCTTTATCATCAAACATGATTGGCTTGTGTGCATACTACTTTTAATCTCCCACTTGCACTAAAGTCAATCACCATGTTATCTCATACCCTTCTTCTCTAAGTGACGATTATCATGCTATTGGATAAGCTTTAGTTAATGGATATAATGTTGTTCTTGAGAGTTCACTATCTCTATAGTGATTTCCCATATTTCAATGATTCCCATAATCAAATGAAAGTGCCACAACACATGTTTAGTTCCAAGATGAGACTTAGGAACTATTCCTAGTTCTGTAATGAACTTTTCATCTAAACAATCAACTTTTAGCTTCATTCATAGCTATATACTTTGTCTTTATCACTAAACTAGCAACTCTTTGCTATTTGGAACCTTTCTAATTCACTATACCACCGTTCAAGGTACCGCTTTACCTTAAAGTGTATGTTCTATCATCTTGGTTTGTCTGAAAAAACTCGAGTCTGTTAAGCCCCCTAGTTTTAATTCAGACCCACCATGTATATGATCACATCCTTAGTGCCGGTTAAGTACTTTAAGATGTTTTTCACTGATTCACAGTGAACTTCTCCAGAATATGACTGATCAACATCAGGTCTTGTACATTTCATTGCATACATGATAGTTACTCAGGTGATCTCTCTTTTATGAGTCTATGGGGACTATTAAGAGAGATACACTCCTGGGCTCATCAACATGAGACATCCCATGGAGTTTGTCATGCTAAATGACTTTAGCATCAAATGAATATACGTTTCTTGGGTTAAGTCGAGCATCCTCTTAAATCTATCTATATAGATTTGTATCCCCAATAACGATACTCTTCCCAAATCATTCATGGAGGATTATTTAGACAACTTTATCTTTACTAATTGTAGCATTTGTATGTCATTCCTTATCCGTAGTATATCAACATATAATACGAGGAATGTCACGACGCTCCCACTGACCCTTTTTTACACACTAGGTTCATTATTGTTTTTGGTAAAATCAAACTCTTTTGATTGTCTCATCAAAACGAATGTTCCATTTTTGAGAAGCTTGCTTCAATCCATTTCTCTAAGTGTCTACAACTCTTACCTCATCATATGTAACCGGATCATCATCTTCTATGATGTGTACCTCATCATCATCATCATCATCAATGATGAATCTATACCTCCCAGGTATTTTCGGTACTATTCCAGATTTGCAATTCGGTTGTGGTACAATAGGTCTATCTATAGGTTTCTCTTATTTGACTTATAGTATTTTGTGGTTCTTGAACTCTTCAAGATGTCTTATCCTCCTACTAGCCCCTTCAATGATAAACATCTTTATCTTAGAAGGCAACATATTTCGCAATAAACACCTTTTGCTAAGTAGTATTATAGAACATATACCCTAAACTTACTTTAGGATGTCCCGCAAATCTGTACTTGTCAAATCCTGTCCTAAGCTTATCCTTTGAAACCTTTTCACATAAGCTGGACAACCCCTTATCTTAACTTACTTAAAATTAGGAATCCTTTCTTGTCCATAACTTTTATGGAGTCTTGTGGCCGGATTTTGAGGTTACCTTTTCGTAGATGTGCAGCCATTTCTAGGGCAAGACCCTAGAAGGATACTGGAATATCAGTAAAATCATTATGGACCGCACAATGTCCAACAAGGTACGATTTTTCCTTTTAGATACATCAATCAATTATTGCATATCAGGAGGAGTCCATTGTCAGAAAACCATTTGAGATGATTTAGAAACTCATTGCACAAGTATTCCTTCCTTGATCCGATTAAAGAATCCTAATACTTTGCAAATTTGTTTCACTTCTGAATTCTTTGAACCTTTCAAATAATTCAACTTGTATTTCAGTAAATACACACATTCAACTCTTTGAATGATCATCTCCTTTTCTTATACTAGTTTGTTCAATTTGTAAAATAAATTTTCACGTAAGTCAAGTATAAAAAATCCATTAAGTAATATTCCAGTTCTATAAAAACATTATTATTATAAATAGAACACAAATTATTCTTAAATATAATACCAAAGATTTCATTGTCCAACAACAAAATGGAAATAATGTTTCTAACAAGAACTGGAATACAATAACAACTTATTGACCTAATAGATTTTTCCCGTAGGCAATGCTAAACTATAAGTTTTTATGGCTAATGCAACAACCTTTGTTTCATTTTCTAGACATAGGATTTCTTATCTTTGTTTAGCTTTCTACTTCTGCTTGGTCCTTTCATAAATCTATATTTATGATAACCAAAGTCGGTATCCAATACCCAAGTAGAACCTTGACTTAATTTTTTTTTTATTTCACTCATGAACAAAAAAACTATATTTGTAACCGAAACTTCACTAAACTTCTTCTGGTTAGCCTCTACAAGATGATTCTTGTAGTTTTCTTTCAAGTGTCTAGGCTTATTGCAGTGGAAGCAAACTCTTTTGCTATTTGTATCAGTTTTGTTCTTATTATCCTTTGTTTTTGCCTTTCTATTTACTTTCTTTGAATCGTTCTTCTTTTCAGAAGATCCTTTGGCCTCTACCAGTAAGACATGGTCGTTAGAAAGTGACTCTCAACATTTTTCAACATGTTAAACAAATCAGCTAGGCTGATACCTAGCTTGTTCATATGAAAAATTCATAACAATTATGAAAGGAGTCCGGGAGTGAGTGAAAGATCAAATCTGGGCTCAAATCTCCATCCATGAAAAAACTTGTTGTCCTAATTTATCAATCAAATTGATTATGTTAAGGACTTTTATCTGTACTGTAGTGTCATCGGCCATTCTAGATCGGAAGAGCTCCTTAGATATCTGATATCTATCAGTCCTACTTTCCTCACCAACAACTACTTGATGTGTAGGAATATAGTAGGAGCATCCATTGTTTCATGATGACGCTGAAGCAAGTTACTCATGGATGCGAGAATGATGAATTGAGCCAACTGTGCATCATCTAGTCACTTTCTAAAAGTAGCAATCTCTTCCTCTGAGGCATTGTCTGCAACCATTGCAGGAAAGACGTATTAAGGACATAAGATAACTTTTCAGCCATGAGAACTTTTCTCAATTTCCTTAACCAATCTGTTTGATTCGATCCGGTTAATTTAGCATATAATATGCTACGCAGTGATAGTAATTTTAGACATTGTAAAATTATGTAAATGAATTTATAATTAACAACATTTTAGCATAAATTCTTTTATTAATTACCAAAATAAATTAGTCTTGTTTTAAATTGGTATCTCCCACTATTTTCTTCAAACTATATTACCCTCAATATATATAGTTCGACAATATCTAATTAAAGATATGTTAGTGAGAATAAGGATCTTATTTCAAATGTATATAGCCTTGTGTGTGCACAACAAACTATATATAAATAAATAGGTAGACAACTCTTGTCAATTACATCAACTATTTAACTCCTTGTATTTTGCCTCTTAAATCATAATGGTCAAGTGTGTGCACATCCGAACTAAAATAATTTAAGTTAAGTCAGACCTAGCATTTCCATATAAGTGAAGAGAAAACTACAGCTCTTGTGTGTGCACAACAAAGCAGTAATGTTCAATTCCTTATAAACATCATATGTAATAAAAACAATATCTTAAATATTTAATACTTGACTTGTGTGTGCACAACAAACTCATATTAAATATTCAATACTCTATTGTTTCTATCATGCTAGAAGGCGACGTTCGATATTCCAAATATCTTTGAACGTTACAACTTAATATAAAATATTTGAGGGGTTTGTTATTAATTTGTCTCGTCTTGTTTAGCGAGCATGCACATATATATATAAAATACGCTTCATATTAATTAACATGTGAAGCATGTTTGCATAATATATATATAATATATATATATATATATATATATATAGTATCAACATGCACATATAGAATACTATATTCTACCCGGATTGATTATGGACTTTTATTCTAGTTTGGTTCACTAGAGCCACCAAGTGAACCAAAAGGTCAAACCCTAGGGGTGCAAAAATTAATATTTAAATTTAACTATTATATTTAAACCTGGGCTCCATTACAAACGGGTCTTCAAACGCTCCTTGCTCTTTGATCTTCAATTCTTCAAAATTAATTCTAACTATTCCTATTACAAAACTATTTAAAATAAATAGAACATTGATCAGCAGTCAAGGGGAATTACATAGGAGGGAGTTAGAAATTACATTAAGAAAAAATTAGAGAAGACGAGGTACGCAGACCCCATTTAATAAAATTCATACATTCATGCATCCAATTAAAATAAAATCTAATCACATTGGTCAATAGTCCATAATCAATCTCATTATTTATCATACACATCTACATATGCATCAATAAATAAATTTATCTCATGAATAATAATCATTTAATATATATATATATATATATATATATATTGATATCATTTAATGGGCAAATTTAGTTAGCATAAAATCTAATTTTGAATCAAAATAAACCTCTTTTATTTTAATCCAAATTTAAATCAAAATAAATCTCTTTTATTTTAATTTATCCAATTTTGAATAAATAAACTATTTATTTTAATCAAAATCTTTAATCAAAATAACTCATTTATTTTAATTAATTATGGAATCCAATTCCCGATAAAAAAATAACTCCTTTATTAAGGAAATACGAATTCTCTTTCCTATTCGCAAATAAACTCCTTTATTTTGAATAATATGACATCTTATTCCATATCTAAATAAACTCCTTTATTTAAGCAAACATGGATTCACTTTCATATTCACAAACAAACTCCTTTATTTTAGGAAACATAGAATCCAATTTCAACTCCAATTAGTTATCATGAAATCTAATTCCAACTCTAATTAGTTAGCATGAAATTCAATTTTAATATTAAAATAAACTCTTTTATTTTAATATTAAAATAAACTATTTATTTTAAGATTAAAATAAATTTTTTATTTTAATTATAATATAATTAAGACTATTATATATAATCTTATGTAATCCTCATACAAGATTCATGATAATCTTAAGGAATCCTGTAACTTTTGAATAACCTTATATTATATAATTATAATATATATATTATAAGTAAACATATATATACTTAATAATATATCAGGATACATGACAGTATTTATGATAATCCATGATTCCGCAATATACAGATAACCGACCACGTTGGATCCCTTTAACAGGTTTCGCGAAAAATAGCATATTTTCGTTTTTTTTAAATAAATTTTATACAACAAAATTATGCTCAATTAAATTGTTCTAAACATATATTAATATACATATCAAATTAAAACAATCAATAATTTGCATAAAGGTTTGACTCTGATACTACTGTTAGGTTTGTAATATTCATGAACGCAATCAAATTGCATAAAATATGCGGAAACGTAGAAAAATAGAGTTTTAAAAATTTTACAAACCATATACCAGGATCACCCTTTATGCACAATTATTAATTAAACGAAAATATAAAGAACAAAAATCATACCCTTGAAGATTTGAGCTTCCTCAGGTACAAGTTCACCTCTAAATTTTTTTTTTTTCGCGTTAAACTTAAATCCACCGCGTTTGGTTCCTTCCTTTGATCAACGTTAGCCACCCAAGTGTTTGGACTCTAGAGGTGATCCACCAAGGAAGAAAAAATATTCAAGAAGAAGGGTGGTTGGCTAAACTCTAGTTTTCTATCTCTATAGAAAAAGAACGTACTCTCCAACTATTGGAATCACGTCTGTTGTGAAAAATTCAACAACCACCTCACCCATAATAAGACTCCTCTTATTTATAGATATGAGCAACCCTCCTTAACGATTAAGGAATTGAGTTTTATTTTAATTAATTAAAATTCTTTAATTAATTAGCCTCCTAATCTTATTAGGAATAAATGAGATTACTAATATTAAATTAAATTCCAAATCTTTAGAAATTAAAATAATAATAATTGAAATAATATTAATAAGACTCCTCTTATTAATTTATATATTTTATATTTCTAAAATATTAAATAATAAATATTAAGCTATTTAATTTATTCTATCACTATAGATTAAATTAAATAGACTTAACATATTATTACGATTATGCCATTAACTTCTTAAATAATTATTCTTCCTTTTATGGTGTGACCCTTTAGGTTCTCCATATTAATTCGGTTGTGAATAAATCAATTAGAACAATTCTAATCTTATTTAAATAAATAAATTAAACTATTAATTTATTTAAATAAATAATATTTATTCTACAATAGGATAAGCCTCCCTAGTGATCAACGACTTTCTAGATAATATAGATTTCAACATTAATTATAAAAGAACATTTGAGTAAATAGTTACCGTACAATTCAATCCTTCCACCATATAATATCCCAATTAAATATAAGACATGGAATTACTGTCAAGTCTTATTTTATTTAATTATATGTATTTCGACTCTTAAATGTACAACTCCAAAAATACAAATTAGAAACTCCTTTCTAATTTCATTCTGTCTTGGCCAATGACTACTTGGTTGTCATTTATCGAATCACATAGGACATTTCTCTTCTTTTACTAGAAGTGGTACATTCTTTATTGATCATATATTATCTCCATGTACAACTTATAATACCCAAGCATACCCTTTGATATACCCTAAGGGTCTTAAGGAATAAGTCAAAGTATAACTCATCATACTCAAGATACTATGATGATCTCAAGTCCAAGTATCACTTGTACTACTATCATTATAGGAATTCCTATTGACAGGCAACTAAAACTCCATTAGGTATGTAGACAATCAAAATTTTCTGTACACCTGTTATTAACATTGTAGGAGGGCTGATTCGTCTTTTAGAGATAACCCTAGAAGATAGCTCACATCCATTTCGGATACTACCGGAAGTTCAGTCTCAACCGCGGAACACACACTAGGAGTATCATTTCCAACCTCGGAGATAACCCCGAGTTTCTTCCTTGGAGATAACCCCAAGGAATGATGTTGTAGTTCCGGTGATAACTCTGAAAATGCTTGTTTCAAATGAATGCGATCATCTTTAATCTCAGACCTCCTGCCGAGGTACTCATTCCAAAGACCTAGAGCTAACACCAGGAAGACAGACACACTTACAGATGACTTTACGGAATTCAAACACTTGCAGCAGTCCAATCTTAGATGTAACCCTGAGCAATATCTGTTATTAGCCCAAACCAGTGATAACCCCAATGAGGAGCAAAATCATCATCTTGCCACATCAACCCCTGCGCGCCGTCTCAACACTTCACACATACATTTCTACATGGCAATGCCCCACAAGAACCAAGGAGTTCCAATCCCGAGTGAATATTACACGTGGCAGCACACCGGATAGAATTTAAAGCTTGAAGACCATGGGCATGATCCCCTCTTCCTGACTTCGTACAACCTCTAATCCCATGTCATTGCGTAACTCTCGACAAAAGCGGTCCGCAGAAGGTCTTGTACACCTCGTTTGGATGCTCGGATTGAAGTTCTACAAGTTCGAGCGGACATCACAGTTCATGAGTGCATGTACTTTAAGACGACGGGACCCGCGGAGCACGGGGCAGCCTGGGCAGCCGCAGGTGCATCTGCGGCTACCGCAGGTACACCTGTGGTAACCAGCTCTATAAATATAGAGCTTGCGGTGGCCATTTTAAAAAAAGAAAAGGCTAGGAAGCCCTGTCCAATTTGCTTTGTACACACCCCATATTGAGTGCTTTCTCATTTTAACACCTGTTAGCTCACATATATTTATATTTTTACCGGCGAGAGCTGAGTGTTTATCTATCTAGAGTTATAGAAGCCTGCATTGGTAGCCCACTGTAAGTATTCTCACACTCTATAAAGCCTTTCTTTTCATCTTTGCACACACTATTCTTCACATTGAGAGTCGTGTTGTGTGTGTATGCCAGGACTTCAGTCCGTGATTTTCATTTCTGTCTGTATATATATACTTATATATATATATATATATATATATATATTTATATATGGACTAACATTATCGAGTTATACCTCGATTGAGCCTGAACTTATGTCCTGAGCGTTTACTTGCTTTTATATATATATATATATATATATATATATATATATATATATATATATATATATATATATATAAACTGCTGTTGTCATTTCTATCCGATGAGCTTAGATTTTACATCGGAGCGTTTACCTACTTTTATATATATATATATATATATAAGATATATATATATATATATATATATATATATATATATATATATATATATATATATACTTATCTATATAAACTATTGTAAGACTACATCCATTGAGCCTCAGATTTTATATCCTAGGCGTTTATTGCTTATATATATATATATATATATATATATATATATATTTCTATCAGGCCTGGAGTTTACTACGAGGCCTTTTACTGCTTTATTTACATTTAGTCTCGCCTAGAGTTTACTTCGCGGCGGTTGATCGTCCTTACTGCTTTATTTACATTTAGTCCCGCCTGGAGTTTACTTCGTGGCAATTGATAACATTTACTACTTTATTTTCGTTTCTGATTCCCCATGCAGTTGCTTCGTGGAGGTTGATCATGTCCATATATATATATATATATATATATTTATCGCTTTTATATATTTACTTTTCTGATCCCCCATGGAGGTGCTTCGTGGTGGTTGATCATGTTTGTATATATATATTTACAGATTTTATATATATATAACTGCTTACTACTTTTCGTATAAATTGTGGCATCATGTGATCCTAGGAATCATGTGATCACAGATTCAGTCTACTGAATCTAGATTCGGTTCTCGTGATGGATATTTTCAGCTGTAAGCAGCTTGTACATTATTTACGGTGTTCGAATTTCCTTAGATGGTTGTCATGCCCATGAGGAGTTCGGCACTGCTGTATATTATTTTCTCGAAGATGCTTCGCATCTCAAAAATAAAAGTAAATAAGCCGAACATTTACTAATAAAATGGAAGTATGAAAATGTCTCAATTCCTATTGAGCACAAGGTTTGAAAAACCTCTTTTAAAAAACATCATTGCTATATTCTGTTTAAAACTGAATTTTTCTATAAATTTAAACCCTTTGTATATAGGTACGAACGAGGCCTTGCATTACTTTCAAATAATTACACATTGATCCACACACATACACACACATTCATATAACAGTTTCTTAAAAAGTGGCGATCACCGTGGTAACACGGATGTCGGGGGGTGCCTAACACCTTCCCTCTATATAATCAAGCCCCCGAACCCAAATGAATCTCGGTTTCACAGACCCGTTTAGCAGTGTCACATCATTGGGTCAATGTGCAAACCTTTTCTCGGTTGTGTTGGTGCAACCAATTAAAAACACCAACTGGCGACTCTTACAAGTCAAATCGTCGACATTATACATGTCAGACCTTTTTCACTTATTTTTTCAAACAAATCTCACATAATATGAGAACACCAAAGAACAAGTAACGAAAAGGGCTTAAGCCACTATTACAAGCTTTTCAAAACTATTATATGCTTGTGTGTGAATGGTGCATTTACATTTATGATGAATGTGTACGAATGCATTTTACTTACTGCACTGTAAAATATCTATCTGTGATATTAGTGCTTCGCACATGTCATCATTTTCATAAACGGTGAGACACGTTGTATGTGAATGTATGTTGTGTGGTTCCTCCGCCAGGAGGCTATCCTGTCGGTGTTTGATTACTGGACTCGTAGGGAGACTAATTCCAATGAGGCTCAGGAAAGGCACCACCCAGATTCGCTCTAGTTGAAAGACCGGATTAACTTCCCGTCAAGTAGATTGCGATGATCTGGGGACCTTCATGCCAAAAAGCTGCGAAAGTAACCCTAAGATAGGTCAACCTCTAATAAACCAAATGCGGAGGAAAGTTTCTTCATGCTTTCCATTTTCAATTACTTGTAAAAGCATTTACTTGTAATTTTATTTCATGTTCATCTTTATGTAATGGAAAATATGAAGATTATTTGTGCATACATGACATGTTATCAATTAACACCCATTTTTGCAGGATGATAGTCCTAAAATGGACACATTATGATATCATTTACATTATCCCTAAGACTAATCTACATAAGTCTTTTATAGGGAAATCATTGGGCATGTTACCTGCTCAAAATCCAAAAAGGCCACTAGTCTACAGCCAAACATGTCTTCTTCTGACCAGTCTAATGCCGTTTCTCGAGAAGAATTTGACGGATTAAGTAAACAAATTACAAATTTGGCTGTTCTACTAAAAGAATTGCATCAGTCTACTCAGGGCTCAAAGATGCCTACATATACAGAATCCTCTACATAAGAGGAGCTCAAGGTTTGGAAAAAACAATTCCAGAACCTCAGTTGGATACAACCAACAAAGACCCTGAAAACACCCATCTCATAGGAGATCCAGACACCGGTGATATCAGGAAGAATGTCCTCCAAATGGAGGAAACTATTCGTGCTCTCAAAGGGATTGGAACACATGGAAGTGTTTCATATGCTGACCTTTGCATATTTCCTAGTGTTCATTATCCAGAGAAATTCAAAACCCCGGACTTCGAAAAGTATGATGGGTTAGGGGATCCTTATACACATTTAAAAGTGTTCACTGGAGAACTTGGATCTTATGCGGAAAACAAGAAGCTCAGAATGAAGCTGTTCCAGAAGAGTCTGACTGGAGAAGCCCATTCATGGTATACCAGATTAGACAACTCAAAGATCCATAGCTGGGAAGATCTAGCTCATGCCTTCCTCACTCAATACAGTTTTCAATCTTAGATGGCTCTTGATCGGTACCAGATTATAAAGGTCAAGAAACAGTCTAATGAGACTTTCAGAGAGTATGATCAAAGGTGGAGGCATCTTTCTGCTCAAGTTATTCCTTCCATGATAGAGTCAGAAATGGTCATGACTTTCATAGACATATAGGAAGCTCCTTTCTATGAAAGAGTCTTAGCTGGTATTGGCAAACCATTCTCTAAAATGAATAAGCACGGAGAGATTCCAAAGATGGCATTGAAGTCAGGTATGATTCAAGACCTAACTGCTCTTAAAGCAGTTGCTGAACACATCCAGTCCGGATCTTATGGAAACAACCCCCAAAGGGTCCATGAAAAGAAAGAGGAGGATGTTTCCTTGTTACTACAAGGTCAAAAAGGCAGTCAGAACATGCCTATACAGAGGAAAAACTACTCCCCTTTCCAAGCATAGTCTTCAAACCCTCCATTTCCTAAAATTGGAGAAGAAAAGCGCCCTCAAATTTTCACACCCTTAGGGGACTCGCTCGAGAATATTCTTGCTCTTCTGACTACTCAGACGAGAATAACACGTCTTCTTCCACCAGTCAACCCTAATGGAAGGGGTTTTAATGCTACTCGGAAGTGTGATTATCATGACGGAGCACCTGGACATGATACTCAAGATTGTTGGGCCTTGAAACACAAGATCCAAGATTTAATAGACAACGGTGAGATCCTGCTCACCAAACCAAATCAATCTCATGTGGAAGACAACCCTCTTCCTCAACACAAAGAAGAAGAGGTCAACATGATTAGTTGGAGCACTGGACAAAGTTCCAGTTTTAATAGTGAATCATCCCAGACCATCAAAGATGGTGTTGACAGATGAGATTACACAAAGTTCCAATTTGCTATGGAATAAAAGATGAAAGCTCTTTGCAAGCAAATTGAGCAATTGGCAAAATTGGTGACCTATCAACATCAAGTCACACGCCAATTAGTCAGCTAGGAGCATGCCTATCTCCTTCCTTTTGTTATGAATGCTCCACCATCATCTTTAGAAAGCGAAGCTATGGAGGATAAGGTTGCAAAGAGAGTAAATGCTAAAGCCCGTCAGGATTTTGACAATCAAAGGGAATTTACATACCTGGGCCAACCTATGAATGAGATATTTCAAATGCGTATCAATGAAGGAAGAATTACTTCCCTTATACCTCCTATTAATCCCCATTCAAGATGGTTCAACTCTGATGGAGTATGTCAATATCATTCACATTCTCGCGGTCACAGCACAGAAGAATGTTGGGCACTCCACCACCTTATTCAGAATTTAATTTATAGCGGTGTCCTGCAATTGGCAAATGATGACACTGTGCTACTCAAGAGTGGGAATACATGTCCTACCAAATGGAAGGGATCAGTAGCAGTTATATCCGCTGAGGATGATGAGACTGTCAAACCATTTCTCATACAAGCAATCCAAATCAAAGGAGCTGACAATCCTTTGAAAGTGGCCACACCAGAGCCAATTTCTTTACCCTTCAGACCACAATATCTTGTTGTCAGCTTACACAAAGTTCCATGGAATTATGGAGAAGCTGAAGGATCCACGTCTCATACTACTACTATAGTGTCGAAGGAAAATCCACTATATCTTCCTCAACGAGTTATGAAGCCCACCTTCAAAGCAAAGGGGAAGATTCTCATGGAGAGGATTGAGAAATTCCTCCGCACTATGGGTCATAATGAAGCCAATGTGGCTTTAAGCTTAAAAGAAGCTCCACATCAGATATCAATATTGGACTTGGTTTTCTCTTTCGAGGATCACAGGAAGATCTTATTAAAGGTTTTGGAAGAAGCCTACTTACCAAAATCAGTGGATGTGGAAAAATTTCAACATATGGTTGATCACATTTTCAACAACAATGTGATATCCTTCACTAATGACGACATACCGCCCGAAGGGACCGGTCATTGCAAACCATTACATATCGCAGTTTTGTCCTCTGGGTATATGTTAGGTGGAGTTTTGATAGATGGAGGTTCGTCCCTAAATATCTATCCTTATGCCACCTTGGTAAAGATGAACGTCAATCTCAAACGGATCCAAAGCAGCCATACTATTATCAAAGCTTTTGATGGATCCCGATGAAATTCTGTCAGAAAGATTGAGCTACCAATTGAAATTGGTCCAAATACATTCAATATATCCTTTTACATCCTCAAGATAGATTCAGGATACAACCTGCTATTGGGGAGACCATGGATCCACATGGCTGGAGTCGTTCCTTCTACACTACATCAACAACTCAAATACATTGTCAACAATAGCCTAGTCACTATCAACGCCGAGCCGGAATATCCTGAACAAGGAGATCTACCAATCATCATCTTCAATTCAGAAGTTGAGCCGACCAATTTTCATACTTTGGAAGTGAGTAACACGCAATACCACTTCCCATACCCAAGATTTCTGCTGAGGTTATGTCGGCCACTCAAGAAATGATGTCATTGGGTCATCAGTCTGGACAAGGGCTTGGTAAAAATCAGTAGGGTATTAAGCACCCTATTCAAATTTCCAGTCAAATTAGGATAGCCAGACTAGGCTATTCTGCCAGTTCCAGTCATTGGAATCCTTATAAACACAAGCAGGTTCCTCAAGCTTCCGCCACACGGCGATTCTCTCCATCTACACCGCATGAGCTGATATAGTCTCCAGTAAAGGTGCCAGCCCATGTTATGGCTATGCTGTTTCCCAAACCAGTACAATTTAGAGAAAAAGAGGTGTTAATTCCTGATCCTAAAGTTGAAGAAAGGGAACGGAAACGTAAACACGTCATCACCTTGACGATGTCAGGCATACGCATCATTGTCCATGATGAACATACAAACATATATACCCCAGACGATGATTGCCCAGATGTCATGGTTATCATTTGGGAGAAGGAGGACAATGATAATCCCTCCATCACTGTAGTCCATCAGGACTTTGCCCTTGACAATTAGAGCAACACTCCATGCATTGGTCGACGAGGGTAAAATGGGCAGAAAATCCCTTTGCCTTGTATATAACTTTAATTGCTTACTTTTCTATATAGTATTAGCAGTTATTTTATCAGTACATGCTAACACTTGTGTATGATTAAACAATTTCATATATTAAGTGAAAGCATATTTTGTTTCAGGACTCTGAATTTAGATGTGTCTGTACTTGCTGATGAGGTGCCTTTTCTTCACAAGGACTGTAACTTTAATGCAAAGTTAGACTCAGACTTGATGGAAATACAAGAGGACATTGAGACACCTCAGGAGATTAAGGAATGGGTCACAGATAAACCTAAACCCAACCTTGATCAAACCACTTCTTTCCCGTACCCTTTATCCACATTCTCATTGACAATACTGATCAATACGGCATATACTCCTTTGCGGATTGCTTCGCGAGGTATCAACAAATTATGGCCGCTGAGGAAGACCGTGAGAAAACTACTTTCATCATGCCTTAGGGAACCTTTTGCTACAGACAGTTGTCATTCGGCCTCATCAATGCCGGGGCAACCTATCAGCGAGCTATGATGGCTCTTTTCCACAATTTAATGCATAAAGAGATAGAGATCTACGTGGATGACATCATCGTCAAATCCCAAAGGGAGGAAGACCGCTTAGACCATCTCAAAAAGATTTTCAACAGGTTGCGTAAGTACAACTTGAAGTTGAATCCAGCAAAGTGCGCCTTTGGCGTTAAATCAGACAAGTTGTTAGGTTTCCTAGTCAGCCACAAAGGGATTGAGCTGGATCCCACCAAAATCCAGGCCATCAAGGAAATGCCCATTCCTCGGACAGGGAAGGAAATACGGGGAGTTTGGTGAAGAATCAACTTTATTAGCAGGTTTATCTCTCAACTCACACTAACCCGTGAGCCCATCTTCAAATTGTTAAGGAAGAACTCCTCCATGAAATGGAACAATGAGTGTCAGAAAGCCTTCCTTACCATTAAAGAGCACCTGGTTAACGCTCCTATTTTTGTACCTCCCAGGGATGATGTTCCCCTATTCATGTACATGTCCATTAATGACAATGCCATGGGATGCATGCTGGGGCAAAAAGATAATAGAGGCCAAGAATGAGCTATCTATTACCTCAGCAAAAGATTCAGCAGCAGTGAACACAAGTACACTCTAATTAAGAAGACTTGTTGTGCTTTAGCATGGGCTTCCATGAGGTTACAGCATTACCTCCATGGCAGTTGATCCTACAGCAATTTGACATCGTCTACGTGACACAAAAGTCTGTCAAAGTTCAAGGAATTGTAGATCAACTGGCCGTCGCACCTACAGGGGACTACAAACCCTTAGAAATATACTTCTCGATGAAGGGTAATGGCGATTCAAAGAACACCATCAAGATCGATGCATGCCACACATGGAAAATATATTTTGATGGAGTCATTAACATGGAAGGTTACGGAGCCGGAGCGCTTCTAGTGTCCGCACGGGAACAGCGAGATCCGTCATCATTATATTGCGCTTTATCGGCACCAACAACATGTATGAGTATGAAGGTCAGATCATGGGGCTAAAACTTGCCCGTTCAATGTGCATCAGGCGGTTAACTGTCTATGGGGATTCCGAATTGGTAATCAAACAATTCACATTAATCTATCAAACCAAAGAATTACATTTACTGCCTTACCATTGGCAAGTTTTACAAATGGCTTTGGAGTTCGAAGAAATCTCCTTTCTACACATTCCTCATAATAGGAATGATTTTTCGGATGCACTAGCAACATTGGCCTCTTTGATTCACATACTTGACAAGGAAAACATGCCAAACATAACATTTGCCCTGCAAAAGGCCCCAACTTATGGGAACTATGTTGGAGAAGTATTGGATGAGTTACCTCCCATCCACCACCCTTGGTATCAACATATCAAGGAGTATCTGCGAGATGGATCTACACCCACTGAGGCGAGCCTGACTGAAAAGAGGCAGATCCATCGACTTGCTATGAAATTCTACCTGAGTGGAGATGCACTCTACAAGAGAGATGCAAGATTAGGTCTTCTCAGATGTCTAGACAAAGACCAAGCTTAGAGGTTCATGGATGAGATCCACGGCGGAGTATGTGGCTAACTGCGCGTTAGGGTTTCTAATCCTGAGATTAGGGTTTCTAATCTCTTATTAGGATTTATTAGCTTTAAACCTTATCCGATCAATCGATGATCAAAATTCTATACAGTACAAACACATAATCATCGATACAATTATTTTAATTGCATTTTCTATCGAATCCCTTTCCAGAAATTAGGGTTAGGGTTTCTAAAGCTGTTAAGCACAACTCTACTCTAATTTCTCAGTTAATACACAGATTGACTAATTCTCAAGACTCGTATCACAGATACACAGTACAATATTAACAGTCAATGTCAATATTAATTAAAAAAAATAAAACAAAAATTTTATTCATAAAATTTATATTATTTGAAATGTGACACCCCCAAATCTAGGTACTTCATTCCCATAAGATTTGGTGCTCACTATCCATACAATCATACTATCTACCCAAATAAAATAATATTTGAACCATAAATCCTCCCTTTTAAATAGGGTTACATCATTTAATCCAAAAACATCCCAGGTTATCTAACCTTAAAACATCATTCAAATGCGGAAATAAATTATTACATTATTTCATTATATAAAAGTCTATCATCAAGTTTAAAAGTCTAATATCATAACAATAATCATAATTACAAGTCTTCTTCACATGTACATTTTTCCCTTTCCTTTGCTAGTTGAAGGCTCGTCTACCTTTTCAACTTTAGCTGCAATGAGTGTATAAATATGCAAGAGTGAGCAAAACAATTGCTCACTAGGTATAACAATGAATCAACAGGAGAATAATAATAATAGTTACCAACAATAGGCTCATCAAGACGAAATAGTACTCTAACAATGATAATCAGAAACTGGAATCCAAAATATGGAATATATATCACTGAGGGTCATAAGACCATGAACTATGTCCACAGTTGCGAGTAATCTTTCACCTCCAACTTTAATAGTCAAATGACTATAAGAACTCCTCGTACTTAGGGGGATCAGCCCTTCGTACAATGTATTGTGCACAAATATTTCAACGCTAAGCGTGAAGTATCCCCTAATAATAATAGGGTTGTTCATCTTAATATTTAGAGTACAAGTTCGCACCAAAGAAAGTTTGGTTTGGATAAGCTTTCAAGGGAAATTTGAAGTTTAGCATACATCAACTAGAGGACTAGTTGAATCAATAATGTTTGATAACACAACAGTTGTTTAATAACAACATAACATAGAACAGTTGAGAAACATAAATGAACTGATTATACATATTAAACTCATGCTTGAAACAACTATAGAGTATAAGTATTAAACAAAATGAATAAAATGGTAAACCTTTTTGCTTGAACAATAAATAAGCTAAGGTTAGAGTCTTATAACATTAGAAATGAAATTACCAAAAATGTATGATAACGGATAGCAAGCTGAAAACTAAAACTTTCCCAACATGGTATTAACTCATGCAAAGAATTTAAAAGAGTTCAATAATAAAGACGAGAGTTAAAAATTGCGTTCATTATACAAGAATAAAACTTAAGAAACTTGCTTAACTATAAACAAGTTAGAATGAATCAACCCAAATGAGAATTTCAAATAACATTAGAGTTAAAGTTTTCTCAAATGAAAATTTAGGAACAATCGACTTGTTCAACAACAATTAAGATGGAAAGCTTGCTCAAACAAAGAATAAAGCTACACAATGTAATAATGGAACTAGCTAAACGAAAGTATAGAGTTAGGAAACTTTCTTAATGAAAAGAGATAAAGTTTAGAAACTTGACTTGAGCGTAAGCTATAAAATTAAACTCACGATCACCTATACACAGTATTAAAACCACAACATCTATTAGACATATTAATATCTACTTTTCAATATTAAACGCATTACTAGCTACACTTATTATTTTAGCACAAGTCTTATGCTACCATATATATTTCAGAATTCCCAAGTGTTAACATCACAACGCTTATCTAACATTCATTATATGAACTAATTTATCACATAACTCATTCATCACTTACAATCACTTTACAAAGTTGAAATCATCAATGACATGACACGTTACTGAATTAACTTCCTTGTTACATGTTTGACTCCTTAACACAACCTTAAACCAAGCTATAGTGGTGTTACAATATCTGCTGAATTGAGACCTCAACGCCTCAGATTAAGGTATATGCGCAATTGCGCCATACACAAACCTCGAGATCAAGCGTAGTCAATGCGCCATTTTTTGCCTTGGCACCTAATAGCAAATGTCCCTGCAAGAGACAGACAGAAGAGAAGGCTAATGAACAGTAGCCAACTTTAGCCCAATAAACACAAATTCCACCCACCAACAGTGATAATAATATGTAAAAATGGTATAGAACTATCACAAACATATTTGTGAACATATTCCACCAATTAAAACAATTTAACAATAATTTAAGCTAGATTAATTTCTCAAATATCATGTTTTTATATAAAACTCAATTTCTTGACATTCACCCAAAAAATTATCACTGTGAATTCAATACTTGGCCAAATCACTCCATTCAAATTATGTTATGCTTGTTTCTTAATGAACTAACATATACAAGACTCAATTAACAACTTAGCATGTAATTTGACCATCAAAATTGATACTTACATAGCTACCTAAGAAAATATATACACTGAAAAAAAATTTCTACTATCAACTGCAATTAGCATACGAATTCTGGTTCAGCCATAAATTTTAACATTATAAGCATGTATAACCACCATAAACTAGTTATATAACACAATTCAGAAAAAAATAGAATTCACAGAGCATAGGAAAACTTTGCCGAGATACTCATAATCATAAATAATATCAGAGTGGTAGAACATACCTTCAATTAGCTTATACAATCTTTGTTAGTCAAAGACCAATCTCCCTCAAATTCTCTCAAACTCACTCAATTCTCTCTGTTGTCTCTTGGCTAGCAAAACTAGAATGAAAACTCTGATAGCCAGTATGCGTAATAACAAAATACAAAACTGATATGGCCTTAATAGTTATCATTAGTTATCAAAATAACGTATATATTATATTTATTATTTTAATTTATTTTATTTATTTTATTTAAATTCAAAAACTAGAAATCCCAAAAGCCATAAGGCTTGTTTGGCAAAACCCTTTAATTTTTAAAGAATTAATATATTAAGCCTTGTTTGGCAAAAACTGAATTAAACTCATTTAATTTATTTTAATAAACACTTTAGTTTATACTTTATAATTACATATTATTTATTTGGATCTCTATATCCAACATTAGCCAATTACATACTATATTTTAATTAAATTTACCATTTTAGCAAATATCATCGAATTATAATTTTCGTTATAACTTTATTTAATAATTTAATATACCATCTAAATTATTAAACCAACACAACAATATAACACCTCATGTTATAATACAAATCTCTACATTATAAATTAATTTAATTTAACAAATTCTCTAATAAATTTTAGATTCCATAACCATCACATCAAATAAATATTTATTTCCTCAAATCACCAATAGACACATCAAATAAATATTTATATTATTCAATAAATATTTAATATTACACTTTGAAATTTCGGATCCTTACATCCTTCCCTCCTTACAAGGATTCTGTCCCCAGAATCACAATTCAGATAATCAAATCGTCACATTCTCCCCTACTTACAAAGATTCTGTCCCCAGAATCCAAGACAAAGACTAAACAAATAACTCAGGGTAATTCTTCATCATATCAGCTTCGAGTTCCCACATAGCCTCTTCGACGTTGTGGTTCCTCCATATCACCTTCACAGAAGGTATCACTTTATTCCTGAGCACTTGTTCTTTCTTGTCGACTATCTAGATAGGAACCTCTTCTTAAGAAAAATCTTTACTGAACTGCAACGGTTTATACTCGATCACATGCTTGTAATCGGGTTTATACGGTCGCAACACTGACACGTGAAAAATGTTGTGCACATGTTCTAATTCTGGAGGTAAAGCTACCTCATAAGCCACTTCTCCCACTCTGCGTAGAATCTCGAAAGGTCTAATAAACCTTGGGTTGAGCTTTCCTTTCTTGCTAAAACGAATTTTCCCCTTCCAAGGAGAAACTTTTAGGAACATAAAATTTCCTGCCTGTGTTGATCAACATACTTTTTCTGTCGATCTTGAGCAGCTACCAGTCTTGCTCTGATTAGTTTGACCACTTCAGCGGTTTGCTGTACCAGTTCTAGTCCTAACAGTTGACGTTCACCAACTTCATCCCAGCATAGTGGAGTCCTGCATTTCCTATCGTATAATGCTTCGTATGGCGACATACCAATGCTTGCATGGTAACTATTGTTGTATGCAAATTCCACCAACGATATATGATCATCCCAGTTTCCTTTGAAATCCATGATGCACACTCTAAGCATATCTTCTAGCATTTAAATTGTTCGTTCGCTTTGCCCATCCGTTTGCGGATGATATGCTGTACTCATTTTCAATTGCGTTCCCATGCACTCTTAAAGTTACTTCCAGAAATTTGATGTGAACTTCGGGTCTCTTTCTGATATAATCGACATTGGAACTCCATGTCTTAAGACGACCTCCTTAACGTATAGTTTCGCCAGCTAATCAAGATTAAATCTAATCTTTATTAGCAAAAAGTGTGCAGATTTCGTTAATCTGTCCACTATCACCCATATCGCATCGTATCCTTTCTGAGTCGTCGGTAGGCCTATAACAAAATTCATTGTGATATGCTCCCATTTCCATTCCGGTATTTCCAACGGTTAAAGTAATCCGCTTGGTCTTTAATGCTCGACCTTCACTTTTTGAAATGTCAAGCACTTTGCAATGCATTCTGCAACGTCTCTTTTCATATTTGGCCACCAAAAATGTCGCCGCAAATCTTGATACATCTTCGTACTTCCCAGATGAATCGAATATCTTGAGTTATGAGCTTCTGTCAAGATTTCCTCTTTAATATCTTGTACTGCTGGAACCCAAATTCGTCCCTCAAATCTTAGCATTCCCTCAGTATCAACCTTGAACTTTACTTCTTTTCCTTCAATCACACTCTCCTTTATTTTTCTGCATTCCTCATCTTGTAGTTGAGCGTTCTTCACTTTGTCTACCAAAGTTTGACTGGCTTCCATCTGGTACAATTTTTCATCGGATTGTTTTGGAAATTTGATTTCTAACTCTAACCTTGCCATTGCTGAAATAAGCTCCTCCTTATCAGTTAACAACATCAACTTCTCTCGGCCTTTCCTACTCAAGGCATCCGCAACAACATTTGCTTTGTCTGGATGATAAAAGATCTCACAATCGTAATCCTTTATCAATTCCTTCCATCTTCTTTGACGCATGTTCAGGTCCTTCTGTGTGAAAATATACTTCAGACTTTTATAGTCTATGTAGATCTCACATTTTTCTCCATAGAGATAGTGCCTCCATATCTTCAGAGCAAATACTACTGCCGCCAACTCTAAATCATGAGTTGGATACCCTTTCTCGTAGTCTTTCAATTGTCTTGATGCATACGCAATGGCTTTGTCGTTCTGCATCAGAACACATCCTAAGCCCTTGTGTGAAGCATCACTATACACCACAAAATTTTCTGTATTATCTGGTAATGACAACACAGGTGCCACACTGAGCTTCTTCTTCAATTCTTGGAAACTTTCTTTACACTTCTCCGTCCAAACAAATTTTACAGAATTTCTCGTCAAATTTTTCAACGGAGTGGCAATCTTGGAAAAATCCTGAATAAAACGTCTATAGTAAACTGCCAATCCCAAGAAACTTCTTACTTCTGATGGAGTTCTTGGTGGTTCCCAATTTATCATGGCTTTGACCTTTGATGGATCTACGGAAATCCCATCCTTCTCAATTACGTGCCCAAGAAATTGTACACATTCTAGCCAAAATTCACATTTAGAGAATTTCGCATACAACTTTTCTTTTCTTAGCGTCTCCAGCGTTAAACGTAAGTGTTCCTCGTGTTCTTCTTGTGTTTTAGAGTACACCAGAATATCATTGATAAATACCACCACAAACTTGTCTAAAAATGGTTTAAACACCCTGTTCATCAAATCCATGAACGCTGCAGGGGCGTTTGTCAAACCAAAAGACATTACTAAAAATTCATAATGTCCATACCGAGTTCAGAACGCCGTCTTCGGTACATCCTCCTTCCTAACTTTCAATTGATGATACCCACTTCTCAAATCTATTTTTGAGAAATATCTAGCACCCTTCAATTGATCAAACAAGTCATCTATTCTTGGAAAAAGATATTTGTTTTTAATAGTGACTTTGTTTAATTCCCTATAATTAATACAAAGACGCAATGAACAGTCCTTCTTCTTCATAAATAACACCGGTGCTCCCCACGGTGACACACTTGGCTGAATGTACTTCTTATCTAATAACCCTTGCAGCTGCACCATTAGTTCCTTCATCTCTATTGTAGCCATTCTGTACGGGGCTTTCGATATCAGAGCGGTTCTTGGTGCTAAGTCGATCACGAACTTGATTTCTCTGTCAGGCGGAAGTCCTGGCAAATCCTCCAAAAACACATCTACGAATTCCCTAACCACAGGTATCTCTTCCAGTTTCACACCCTTCTTCTGAGTATCGACTATATGAGCTAAATAACCCACACAACCTTGACTTAACAACTTCTTGGCATGTATAATCGTCAGACATTTCATTTGTCTAGGCAATTTGCTACCATGGAAAAATACCTTTGACGGAGTCATAAGGTTTACACATTTATTTTGGCTATCAATTATCGCTCCATAATTAAATAACTAATCCATTCCAAATATCACATCAAACTCTCCGAGTTTAATCAGAATTAAATCTACTGCCATAACATTCCCCTTAATGTTCACCCTACAGTTCTTGTATACGAACCTAACAGGAATCACTTCCCTATTCGTAATCTCTATGTTTAAAGGGAAATTCAACTCTTCACCAGGTATTTCTAACTTCTTAGCAACTTCATCAGATATAAACGAACAAGTAGCACCCGAATCAAATAATACATATGCATTTATATCATTGATTGGAATAATACCTGACACGACATCTTTTGATTGCACCGTCATGTTGAAGGTTCTTGTTGTTGGCTTATTTGTTGATGTTGGTCCAGCAATAGTTAGTGTACCTCCACTAGCATTTCCCTTGCTTCTATTTGCCTCACTAGATCTCTTCTTAGGGCATTCACGAGCAAAGTGATCCTTGGACCCGCACGTGAATTAAACGTTCTTCTTAGCTTGAGTGCAATTTGGAGCGATGTGACCCTCCTGGCCACAATTGAAGCATACTCGTTTCCCCAGCAAGCACACTCCCTTGTGAAACTTTCTGCATGTAGCACATGCTTCGAACTTCTTCTTTTGCTGGTTTCCTTACTGATTTCCAGCTCCCACATTTGCATTCCACTTCCTCTTTAAATTGTTGTTGCCATTCCCACCGTTACCACCACCACCATTCTTAGACTCACCTTCACTCTTCTTCTTCCTCTGCTCTTGGTTGTGTTTTGTTACCGCCTCGCCTCCACTCTTAGCGAGAATTGCTTTTTCCATCACTGCTGCAAACATCTTCAACTGGATAAGGGAAACCCTACTGTACAACCAGGGCTTCAATCCCTGTTCAAACCTCTTCGCCTTGCGTTCATCTATGTTGACTTGATATGGCGCAAATCTCGCCAACTCGTTGAATCTTGCGGCATATTCAGACACCGACATCGTTCCCTATTTTAGTTCCAAAAACTGCACCTCTAGCTGACTCCTTGAACTTTTTGGGAAATAAGTTTTGAAGAACATCTCCTTAAACCTTTCCCAAGTCATAATCCCTTGACCTTCTCGGGTTTTATTGGCTTGCCACCAATAACTAGCCTCTGTTTTCAACATAAATGTTGAAAAATCAGTCTTCTGATCATCCCTTACTCTCGCAACATCGAACACTTTCTCTATTTCCATGATCCAGGTCTGAGCCTCAACTGGATTCATGGACCCTCAAAATCCTTGTGGTCCAACCACCTTGAAATCCTTAAATGTTGTACCTTGGTTCTGAGGTTGATTTTGCAAAGCACCTGTCAGTAACGTCACTAGCTGCTGAACTGGGTTACCTTCCTCATTGTTATTGTTGGTTTCCTCAGTGGCTCTCTGTCGAGGTGGTTGACGTCTTGGAGGCATTTTCTGTTAAAAATACATTCATTAGACTATTACTCCATTTCTTTAATTATTTCTACTTAATTTATCACATAACTCATAACACTTTTGAATAAATTAATAACTTTTTTTCATTCATAATCTTTTAAAAAAACGTCAAAACAATAGCATCACTGCTATTTACATTGCTTTCCTGAACTATAACAGTTGTAGGTCAACATCATCAACATCTATCCGATTGGCTATATCATACCCGGGATTTACATCTTATTATTCATCAATCACATAATAGTTACATATCAACCTACGATGTCCTACTAAGATGCTGCGTAGCCTTACGACGCTCTTCCTCCATAATTCGGAACATTGTTCGGCGATCTAATATGCATGATGGTAGCGTCTCGAACTGAATTGGATAACCCATGACCCGATCCTGAGCTCGATTGATCGCGGTGTTGAATACATTATTCATCTTTTCCATCTTCATCCTCTTTGCTTGTGCGTCCCTCTCCACTGATCTGGCTCATTGGTACGCTTCATTGTACGCATCTTCAGCTCTTGCCCTCTTAGTAGATTCCTCCTTCAGCTTATTCTTTAATTCTGCAATCTCTGCTATCATACGCTCGTTCTCTCCTTCGGTGTGAACCAGCTCTTCTTCAATGTTATGCAGACGTTCCTCTCGATCCGGGATCTAGTAATATTTCTGTGCCATCGACGTCTGTTGTTCAGCTACTATCTCTTGCAACTCCTAGACAGTATCGTAAAGTTCCACATTGCGGTCATACACCTCGTCGTACATACGGCTAGCTATCGAGTTAAGTGTAATCTCTACCTCCTCGTCCTCCTCATCTGACTGTGGCAGCTCCACGGGATCCTCCTCATCCGTCTCTATCTCATCATCCTCATCAAGTACTCTCTCCTGCTCAACTACTGTGACCGACGAAACTGTTTCCCGTGGCAGTAGTTGTTCCCAAACTACTTGAATATCTCGAGGCTCCTCCTCTCTAGGCATCTGGGATCCTCCTATATTAGCCATCCTGTCAACCAAATTTTAAATTTTAATTACTAATCATTACTACTCGACACTCATGATCACCTAAGTTATAATCACATAAACACATAATTATTTTATTACTTCTTCCTTAAAACTCGATAAGAGTTTATCATCACTATCTTTTCAAAGGTTACTTCCTAAGGCTTTTCCCCACCTATGGTTCATAACCTAAGGCTTTGATACCAACCTGTGACACCCCCAAATCTAGGTACTTCATTCCCACAAGATTTGGTGCTCACTATCCATACAATCATACTATCTACCCAAATAAAATAATATTTGAACCATAAATCCTCCCTTTTAAATAGGGTTACATCATTTAATCCAAAAACATCCCAGGTTATCTAACCTTAAAACGTCATTCAAATGCGGAAATAAATTATTACATTACTTCATTATATAAAAGTCAATCATCAAGTTTAAAAGTCTAATATCATAACAATAATCATAATTACAAGTCTTCTTCACTTGTACATTTTTCCCTTTCCTTTGCTAGTTGAAGGCTCGTCTACCTTTTCAACTTTAGCTGCAATGAGTGTATAAATATGCAAGAGTGAGCAAAACAATTGCTCACTAGATATAACAATGAATCAACAGGAGAATAATAATAATAGTTACCAACAATAGGCTCATCAAGATGAAATAGTACTCTAACAATGATAATCGAAAACCGAATCCAAAATATGGAATATATATCACTTTGAAATCATAAGACCATGAACTATGTCCACAATTCATGAGTAATCTTTCACCTCCAACTTTAATAGTCAAATGACTATAAGAACTCCTCGTACTTAGGGGGATCAGCCCTTCGTACAATGTATTGTGCACAAACATTTCAACGCTAAGCGTAAAGTATCCCCTAATAATAATAGGGTTATTCATCTCAGTATTTAGAGTACAAGTTTGCACCAAAGAAAGTTTAGTTTGGATAAGCTTTCAAGGGAAATTTGAAGTTTAGCAAACATCAACTAGAGGACTAGTTGAATCAATAATGTTTGATAACACAACAGTTGTTTAATAACAACAAAACATAGAACGATTGAGAATCCTAAATGAACTGATTATACATATTAAACTCATGTTTGAAACAACTATAGAGTATATGTATTCAATAAAGTGAATAAAATGGTAAACCTTTTTGCTTGAACAATAAATAAGCTAAGGTTAGAGTCTTATAACATTAGAAATGAAATTACCAAAAATGTATGATAACGGATAACAAGCTAAAAACTAAAACTTTCACAACATGGTATTAACTCATGTAAAGAATTTAAAATAGTTCAATAATAAAGACGAGAGTTCAAAACTACGTTCATTTTACAAGAATAGAACTTAAGAAACTTGCTTAACTATAAACAAGTTAGAATGAATCAACCCAAATGAGAATTTCAAATAACATTAGAGTTAAAGTTTGCTCAAATAAAAATTTAGGAACAATTGACTTGTTCAACAATAATTAAGATGGAAAGCTTGCTCAAACAAAGAATAAAGCTACACAATGTAATAATGGAACTAGCTCAACGAAAGTATAGAGTTAGGAAACTTTCTCAATGTAAAGAGATAAAGTTTAGAAACTTGCCTTGAGCGTAAGCTATAAAATTAAACTCACGATCACCTATACATAGTATTAAAACCACAACATCTATTAGACATACTAATATCTACTTTTTAATATTAAACGCATTACTAGCTACACTTGTTATTTTAGCACAAGTCTTATGCTACCATATATATTTCAGAATTCCCAAGTGTTAACATCACAACGCTTATCTAACATTCATTATATGAACTAAGTTATCACATAACTCGTTCATCACTTATAATCACTTTACAAAGTTGAAATCATCAATGACATGACACGTTACTGAATTAACTTCCTTGTTACATGTTTGACTCCTTAACACAACCTTAAACCAAGCTATAGTGGTGTTACAACATCTGCAATGAAAGAAGAGACCTCTCTTTGCCTCGGGACACGGTATGGCAGCGCATTACCCATACACAAGTCTCGAGAGCAACGCTATGCATGCTTTTTGCCTTGCCTTTTAGCCTTGCAGTACTTGCCAATACGTACGTAGAACAGAGCAGAGAAGAAGGCTAATGAACGATGGCAGAGCTTTTGCCCAACAAACACAAATTCCACCCACCAAACAGTGATAATAACATGTAAAAATTGTTTAGAACTATCACAAACATTTTTGTGAACATATTCCACCAATTAAAATAATTTAACAATAATTTAAACTAGATTAATTTCTCAAATATCATGTTTTTATATAAAACTCAATTTTCTTGACATTCATCCTAAAAATTATCACTGTGAATTCAATACTTGGCCAAATCACTCCATTCAAATTACATTACGCTTGTTTCTTAATGAACTAACATATACAAGACTTAATTAACATTAGCATACAATTTGACCATCAAAATTGATACTTACATAGCTACCTAGGAAAATATATACACTGACAAAAATTTTCTACTATCAACTGCAATTAGCATACGAATTCTGGTTCAGCCATAAACTCTAACATTATAAGCATGTATAACCACCATAAACTAGTTATATATCACAATTCGGATAAAATAGAATTCACAGAGCATAGCAAAACTTTATCGAGATACTCATAATCATAAATAATATCAGAGTGGTAGAACATACCTTCAATTAGCTTATACAATCTTTGTTAGTTGAAGACCAATCTCCCTCAAATTCTCTCAAACTCACTCAATTCTCTATGTTGTCTCTAGGCTAGCAAAACTAGAATGAAAACTCTAATAGCCAGTATGCGTAATAACAAAATACATTATATTTTTTAAAATAACGTATATATTATATTTATAATTTTAATTTATTTTATTTATTTTATTTAAATTCAAAAACTAGAAATCCCAAAAGCCATAAGGCTTGTTTGGCAAAAATCTTTAATTTTTAAAGAATTAATATATTAAGCCTTGTTTGGCAAAAACTAAATTAAACTCATTTAATTTATTTTAATAAACACTTTAGTTTATACTTTATAATTACATATTATTTATTTGGATCTCCATATCCAACATTAACCAATTACATACTATATTTTAATTAAATATACCATTTTAGCAAATATCACCAAATTATAATTTTTATTATAACTTTATTTAATAATTTAATATACCATCTAAATTATTAAATCAACACAACAATATAACACCTCATGTTATAATACAAATCTCTAAATTATAAATTAATTTAATTTAGAAAATTCTCTAATAAATTTTAGATTCCATAACCATCACATCAAATAAATATTTATTTCCTCAATTCACCAATAGACACATCAAATAAATATTTATATTATTCAATAAATATTTAATATTACACTTTGAAATTTTGGATCGTTACATGAAATCCCGGGTTATCACATTTACCCCTCTTTAAAGGATTCCGTCCTCAGAATCATCGCTTTCTTATTCTCTATAATCTTTTAAAGTTATATCATCAATTCATTTTTATCAACACAATATTAATTTGTGTTTCAAATTCTAACCTGTGACTTGAATCTATAAAAGAAAATAGTTCATAGAAATCTCTAGCTCATAATTCTCGCGTAATTTAAGTATTAAGCGAAATCGTTACCTGTTGTCACCTCCTGAGTAGCCACTACATTTTGCGCCGTCATTTTGAATGTACGGGCCATTGGTCTTCCTGGCTGTGCAGGTCCTTGAATCTCCAAAGTTCCACCACTGGGTCCCTTGTTGGCACTCTCCTTTTCCGCATTCTTCTTCGGACAGTTCCTAACCAAATGATCAGTCGATCCACACGCATAACAACCTTGAATCTTCTTCGAACTAGGACAATTGGGTGACATGTGCCCCTCTTGCTCGCAGTTATAGCAGACTCCTTTCCTCTTTAGACAAACTTCTGGATGATTCTTTCCACAATTCGCACAAGGCTCTTCTCCTTTCTTATTCCCTTCAGTCTTACCACCCGATTGGGTATTCTCACTCCACTTTTTTTTATTCGGGTTGCTACCGCCACTGCTTCCTCCATCATTTGTATTCTTCTTCTCCTGATTATAACGGGATGCAACTTCGCTTCCTCCTTCAGAAATTATTGCCTTTTCCAACAAAGTCGCGAACGTATTGATTTACAATACATCTTTTTTGTTGTATATACCCGACTTCAATCCATTCTCAAACCTTCTCGCCTTCCATAATTCCGTGTCCACCTGATGAGGTGCAAACCTTGCTAATTCATTAAATTTAGCAGCATACTCAAACACTGACAATATTCTCCTGCTTTAGTTCTAAGAACTTAACCTCCATTCGAGCTTGCATACTTGGTTAAAAGTAGTTCTCAAAGAAAAACTCCTTGAATCTTGTCCAAGTTACTACCACTGTACCAACTCTCGCCTGATTAGTCTCCCACCAGTAATTGGCTTTTACTTTCATTAAATAAGTTGCATAAGTTGTCTTTTGCTCTTCCGCCACTTTCGTAATGATAAATGCTTTCTACATTTCTTTTACCCAAGTTTGGGCTTCAATCGGATACGTAGTTTCTTTAAATTCTGGCTATCCTACCGCTTTAAAGTCCTTAAAGTTAGCCAATATATTGACCTCTTCATTATTCAAAGACTGCTCTTCTCTTTGATTTTGATTCTGTCGTCTAGGCGGCATTATCTGATTTTTAATCTTACATTAATTCTCCTTCTCTACACATATTCTTATTAATAACACAATAAGAATTAAAAATTTCTCATATAATCGTATATTTATTCAAATAACACACAGTACATTTAGCACTTAACACATATATAACACTATCCCTTTTTAAATAATATCGGGATTAACAACACAACTTTAAACAAAAGTTATAATTCTCTGACTTAAAAAACAAAAAGTCGTAATTCTCCATTCATACACAAATATTCCCAGTTCATCAAACTTACCACACCTAGGGGTTCAGGAACTTGCCACAATTATATGAGTTTATAAACTTATCTTAGTCAGACCTTTGGTGTCCATTCGCTGAGGGGTTAAAAAATAGCTCGTATAATTATGAGTTATGAACTTACCATAAGTATGAGTTTTAAGAACTCACAAATTAATCGTAATCTTATATTCATATAGAAAATAAAAATTTCATTTATACATATATATTTGCATATATTCACATATCATTCTCGATATTATAACCTTTAATATCACACATTATCAAAAGATACTATCGCTTAAACTTAAGCTATCTACCGTCTACTCCCTTCTTCGGTCTTCTTTTTGTTGGGACACTTGTTGAATTCGTGACCCGTTTTTCCACATGAAAAACACTTCCTCATATTCGGCTTAGGACAATGTTTGGAAACATGTCCTTCCTGCTTACAATTGAAGCACACATTCCTCCATATCATTCATTCTCTCAAGTGAGTCTTTCCACACTTGCTACAGACCTTCTTCTTCAGGTTTGAATTTTCAAAGTTATCACTGTCGTGATCCCTATTTCTCTTATTCATGCACTTCTGCTTAATTGTTCCTTCAAACAATCCACCACTTTCAATCTTCATTCTGTCCACCTGCGCCTTCAACTCATTCCTTTCTTCAGTCATCTCACGTAATGCTCGCTCCATTTTCCACAACTCCTCCAAGAGAAATACTTTACTCCGAAGTTCTTGTACGTCTACATATACTTAATCTTTGTTTCCAACTTTAGTCTTATTCTCTTTCTCCATCTTAGCTTCTTCGGACTCCGCCTCTTCATCACCACTCAGATACATCTCGGGATAATCATCATGATCACTCCCAAGATTGACCATAAGTTCATCTTTTCCCACCTCTTTAACTAACTCCCTTTGCTTGACACCTAGACTCTGATCTTATGGTGCAACAACATTACTAAAGATCTTCGCACTCATTTCACCTTCTCCAGACATCCTACTATCAGTTTAAATAACTTGATTAGTACTTTACCAGTACAAACTCCTCACACTATGTGTCCACATATTTCACTAATGATGAACTTCGGCAATCCCTCACTTAGTACTCTAAATGAGTATTCTCTATCTCGCTTATGGTTATAATCCTAGGGTTTTCCCCACCCCACTTAAGGTTTATAATCTACAGCTCTACTACCTATGACACCTTGGTCACTACAGCTTTGATAAAATCCTGTGACACCCCCAAATCCGGGTTACCTGACTCTCGAGTTTGGTGCTCACGATCTACAATATAAATAACATCTAACTACCCATTTAATTATGAATAGACATAGGGTTAAATACAAAAAAGTGATTTTGCCATCTATGTCCGTTAATTATTTAACAGAACAATGATGTGGAAATACGTGGCAGGAGAGAGAAGCTGAGTTGGATAACTATTAAAGTAAATTATACTTAATTCTATAACAAATAGTTAAACAAAATATAAATCAAATTAATATACATAACAAATAATTAAATTCAATTAATTAATTAATAATAAAAATAAATTAATGAATAATTTTTACAAATGTATTTATATAAATTAACAAAATATAAATCAAATTAATATATATAAACAATTATTAAATTTAATTAATTAATTAATAATAAAATAAATTAATTGTGAGACCCCAAATTTTATGAATACAGATTTAAATTTCTCGATTTTTTTTTTGAATATTATGGTGTGGATATGATATAATGTTATAGTTGTGGGTAATATTTACAAAATTTGCAAAGTAAGCAAGTTGTTAAAAAATATTCGTTTGGTCGGGAAATATTCTTTTTGTCGGGAATATCCGTACGACGGCACAATCATTGGTGAACCCACAACGGAAGTATTGTTGTATTTAGAAAATGACAGAATTATCATTTTATAAAAATAACGACGGAAGTTTTACCGTTAATACTGTTGAATTACTCGATAGTAAAAGTACAGAATATGTCTGGCGTGGTTGCATAACACTGCAGTATTGATTATTGATGCTTACGTGAGAAGTCACTCGCTTTTTTTTAATTATTGCTTCATAATTCTTTGCATACTATCTCACGTTATGTGATTCAATTATTGTCAATATTTTATATATTATTAAATTAATAATTGAGATAACAAAGTTGTTAATATTATTATTTGCATTATTAACAATGTCTAGAAGTTACGCGAAGGAGAGGTTTGATCACCTAATTAGCGCCATGATAGGAGAAATCCTTATTGAAAGCCCTCTTTTACAGGGAACGACACAGGTCGATTAATAGTGTGAATTATGATAATGATGATGAAGTTTTGTTTTATTAGTATTATTATTGTAATAAAAGCGAGAAAATCTTTTTATATAAAACAGAATACTTTTATAAAGTTATTTGTTTTATTAGACAATAATTAGGATATATTATATTTTATTATGCATAGTGTTTGCATAGTAAAATATTTTTATATAAAATAGAATACTTTTATAAAGTTATTCGTTTTATTAGATTATAAATAGAATATATTATATTTTATTGTAAACCAATCTGGACCGTCCGTTTAAAAGTAAATCAATCTGGACCATTCATGGATTGGTTACTATTCAGTACATTCTTCTATAAATAGAAGCTTATTCCTTCATTATTTCTTACGAATTCACTGAAACTCTAGAGAGAGAAACTATAGAGAGAAAGAAGAAAAGTATTCTGCTATTTCACTACTTCTATATCCAGTTTCTTCTTTATAAGGTAAGGGGTATTATTTCTTTTGTATTCATGAAGAGAACTTCTGTTATTCCATTCTTTATTATTCTATTGGAATAACATGTATACGCGATCTACCCTATACTTGGTGAAATTCTTCTGTTATTCCATTTTTTATCATTATGTTAGAATAACCTGTCTATGCGAAGTACCGCATGCATGGTGATTTCAGTTGTTATTCCATTCTTTATTATTCTGTTGGAACATCCCGCTTGCAAATTTACTTTGACTGGTTCCTTTATTTATTACTCTATTGGAATAACCTTTCTATCAAGCACCGAATGCATGGTGATTTACATTGTTATTCCATTCTTTATTATTCTCATTTGGAACATTACATCTTGCAAATTTACTTTTGACTCGGTTCCATTATTTATTATTCTATTGCAATAACTTGTTTATGCGAAGTACCGCATGCATGGTGATTACTGTTGTTATTCATTTCTTTATTATTCTGTTGGAACATCCTGTCGGTGCAAATTTCTCCTAACCTGGTTCCGTTATTTATTATTATGTTGGAATAACATGTCTATACGAAGTACCACATGCATGGTGATTTATGTTGTTATTACATTCTTTATTATTCTGTTAGAATATCCTGTTGGTGCGTATTACGCCTAACCTGGTTCCGTCATTTATTATTCTGTTAGAATAACATGTCTGTGCGATCTATCACATGCCTCGTCATTTCTTTTGTTATTCCATTCTTTATTATACTCAGTTGGTTAAAGTTTTGACTTCTATACTCCATGAAATTAGTGGAATATCCTTGATATTTGCGCTTCATCCAGTATCTTTTCATGGAAATATTCTTCTGAGCATTCTTAAATTTTACTCTACAAAGAAGTATCATGTTGACAACTTGGACGTTATTAGTTTCTGGATAATTTAATTCTTGAACTTGTTTTATTGAATTATTATGTCATTGTCATGATGAGAGTTGGGTAAACTCTATATACGCACAACACGCAAGTATAAGTGATCAATAAGTAATAAAGTGATAAGTAGAGTATCGTTCCCACAGAGACAATTTAATAAGAAACTTAACTTCACAATTATCAATTTCCTATTAATCTTAATTTTATGAAACTATCCAATTCAATGATTAAAAATAATTATTCTAAATTAAAAAGTAATTAAACTATCACAAACCAATCACAAATATCAAAATCTGGAATTTCAAACAATTAATGGAAAATTAGACTTATGACTTCACCCTAAGCATCAATCTGATTTTAACACCTTTATTCCAATTCAATGCAATATCCCAGTTTATTAATCAAGAACACGAACGTAGTATAACCACCTCTCGATGCACTAATACCGTATTAACGTCAATCCACAATTATGATAGAAATCCGTTAAACACCTTAAGCAACTAACTCACTTTATCTCTATGTGAATTACAATTGAAGAAGGTTGAATAATAAGTTCTCTATCCGATTACTTGCGGTGTCAAGCATATCTCTACCTTAACACTCATCAAGTTTAAGCTATTAACAAAATCCTGAACACATGCTATATCAACTAGGTCTTGATTTGAATATCCTCTCTCGATTCCATCCCACTCCACAAAGAATTGTTGATCAGACGAGTCATAGATTCAAGCACAAATCAATATAGATAAACTGGAAATAGCTTATTAAATTGGAAATCAAAGTTTACAAAGTCATAGATTCATTTAAGGATCCATCACAAGCCTAAAAATGAATTAGTTCATAATAAACGAAATAAATACTGAATAAATCATGAAAATCATTCTTTCAATTACAAATAATAGTCTAAGACGAAGAATATTGAAAAATACCCTTCACGTAGCCTAAACTCGCAATCGTCTCGAAAATATCCTTGAAATACTCCTCCAACGCTTGCTTAGAAAAATTGAGATTAACCTTCGTAATTTGCCTTGTGTGTCTTCTAATCTCAGTGTTTGTTGTTAATTATATACTTCAACATGTATTTTGATTACAATTCCATTCCAAAACAAGTCCCAAGTCATCACCATCACTAAAACTCCAAGTTTGTAGCATTAGAAACCAACTAGAAGACTTAAATTTCGAGTACCCAAGCCCCAGCTTGCTATTTGCCTAAGAACAAGCCCCAGCTTGCTCCCTTGCTGCTAATCTTCCCAGATCCCAAGTCCCATCTTACTCCCAAGGCACAAAAGACCAAGCCCCGACTTGCTCCCAATCTACCAATTTTTTTTCTTGTTGGAACCTCCTCTGTTAAAACTACCATAACTTTTAAACCAGGAGGATTTACGGGACCCGCAACCTATCAAATCGAAGCTATCGACGAGTTCTACAACTTTCATTATTTGAGCTTTTAGAAATAACAAACGGATGAAGGTCAAAATTGCATTGGAAGCAGCTGCTGCTGTGTAATGACAACTGAAACAACTCTTAACTTTGTCTTTGTTGCTAGACGGCCATACTCTCGCATCCGAACTTCCGATTAGAATGATGCAAGACATTCTGGAACGCCAAGAAAGAGTTCCTCAACATAATCCAAGTTTCACGCCACGAACATGAAATGCACATAAAATGAGCATTAAAACCCGAACTATATCCAGGATTGCTTTTCCTTGCAAATTTTATACCAATAGTTGCTCACTCCGCTTCCAAGCATATAATATACAAAATGGAAATAAAATGCATGAAAAGTAACTAAGAAACACGAGATTAAGCAAATAATTCATGTAATAGATGCCGGATAAGTAGGTATAAAACTGACTTATCAAATACCCCCAAACGTAAACCTTTGCTTGTCCTCAAGCAAAAACAAAAAAAAATGCAACACAATGCAATGGAATGGAATGCAACTAATCTACATGCCTACTAAATCCAAAGGTATTGATAAACACAAGTCTTTTGCCCTACCTCGGAGAAATCAAGTAAACATGATAATACATCATATCAAAACTCATCGATAATTTCCGATCAATCATCAAATCTTAGATCGTTATTATTAGCGATATAGTGCGTGTGTGCTCAACAACAATGCTAACTGATATAAAATCAAATTTAACACATAACAATTCTCTTTGAAGGCATCATACAGTGTAAACTCAAGAAATTCAAAAACAAGCTAGATCCAATTAAAATCAAACAATTACCAATATCGAGAGTCAACATGGGATACTTATGCTTTATTTTTCATCTACGGGGGCTTTTTGCTCTTATTTCCCATTTTATTCTCTCTTTTTTATACACATAGCTATGCAATGTCTTATTCCCTTAGGCTTTTCAATGCTACCTTAACGAGCTTTCGACCAATGACTCCCAGACCATTAAGACCTTAAAGCACTAGGTGTAAAGACAATCCCCTCGGGCTTACTTACTCAAGTAACAAAGGCCACAAAACTAGACAAGCACGCCACGGTGTTTATTCATATATTCTTTGTTCTTTTTTTTCTTTTTTTATCTATATATATAGCTTATATACCCCAAATATTCCCCCAAACTTAGGTTCTTGTCTAAATTTAGCCATCACTACTTATTCTCGTCATTCTTTCATTCAAACTAGCATTATCCTTCAGAGTCCCATTATTTATCAATTTAAACTCAATCAATCAACAAGTTGTTTTTACTGTGCTATCATTATTATACCAGTTTCAAACAGAAAAAGATTCAATTCATAACAAGAAATCACATCAAAAGCTCTAATAATCAGTATTATACTTGTCTATCTAATCCCATTCTCATCATTGGCCAAAATAGACTGTAACTATCAAACAGCTGGACTCATACAAGATGAACATATTAACTAACTATTATTTTTGAATTTTTAATTTATTTTTTTTAATAGACATATGTGGTAAACATAACATGATTGCAAAGATAAATGAAAACTATTTACATTCCTAAGCTACTATGTAACTACATGATTACCTGAATGCAACATTTAATAATTCTAAATATAAATAATGAACTAGCATATGCAAACCTAGCTAATGAAATTAAATATGCAACATGTAACATGCAACTAAATCCCCCAAACTTGAAAATTACAATGTCCTCATTGTATAGATAAAGCAATAAATAAGAGAGGACTTCCCTGTAATCGCCTAAGTCTGGGTTGGTGGTGGTTGTTGTTCTTCATCGGAATCGCTGGGTTGGAACCTTGGCATTGGTGCTGGTTGCTTGTATGGGAATTGGGCAGTATGATTAAAACTCTGGAGCGTAGTGTTCAATGAGGCAAAAGATAAATTCATGGCCTCAAACATGTGGTCCTGCCTTGTCGCTAGTCTCCGCATTTCTCTTCGTGCTTCCTTGTTATGCTCATCCACTTGTTGTTGAAGGTTGAGGAATTGAGGGCTAGATATTACTCCGGGCTATTATGATGTCTCTTCCATTGCCGCATTCCCCTGAAACTCATCGTCATCCGAGGTGTCCTCAGCGTCAGCCTCATCCTCCGAGGCTGAGGGAAATACAAATGCTACTTCTCTCGGGTGTGACTCGCCTTCGGGCCACACATCATATCTTGCAATCATTCTCGAGTCGAGTGTCTGCAGCGGCATCTGGGTTATCTCATCATCTGACCAACGCACTCCCGCCTGTATACACAACCCACAAATGAGTGATTGGTGTGGCAATCCGCCAGAGTATGGTCCTCGAAGGAATCTTCGGATTGAAAAGTTAATTATAGCCCCTATGTCGATGATGAAATCTTGTACCATGGCATAAAAGAGCACTGCTTTATCCTTGGGCACATCTGACGTATGTGTATATGGAAGTAACTTAGCGCACAGAAAGGCGTACCATATCTTCCCATACCGACTGAGTTCCTTACTGTGAAAGACAGTGCCTCCATGATTTGATTTTTTCCATGAGGCACCCGGCTTTGTCATCTCCTGCATAATAGCCTCATAATCTGGATCATTATCACGTAAGTGTTGGTACTGGCAATGTCTCGGTGCTCATAACTGATAGTACGTGTTAATGGCATTGGTACTGAAAGGCACTAACCTACCCCGTACAAAAGCATTGTAGGGGGCCTTATCCTCGGCGTTAGCGTATAATTCTTTGACCACACTTACCACTGCGGCCTTGAGCTCTACTATGAATTTATTCCAACCTTTTTGATATATTTGTTGCATCATTTCACCATCCACAAGCTCAGGTGTCAACCCCCGCTCAGGTGTGAGTGATTTTGTCACCATATAGTCGTAACGGTCGGCGGCGGTGGCACTTATGAATTTTCGCCTATCAAAGGTTCGTGTAGGTGGTGTGGCCCCCGAACTCTCTCCTCGTTGCCTTTTTTATGCTCGGTTTTGGTGCCATTGATTTGGAATTGATGAGCTTTAACAAAAATTTCCCCTAAACTTCACTTCAACAATTTGTCGAGCACTTGGTGTGCGAGACTTGAAATTCCCACAAACTTGGTGATTTGGCTTGAACTATGGTGATAGAAGTTGAGGAATTAGAAACAAACTTTTACTTTCAGTATATGTCAAAGTTGGTTGTAGAGATTTGCACAAATCCTATCCTTGAACTTCCAATTGGTGTGAATTAAGGTTGTTCGATTGTGTAGTGAATGGGTGGTTTTATAGAGAGGAATTTATGTAGGTGGGTAGTGGATGACTAGGTGGGAGGAGTGGGATTGTGTTTTATTATTGTGATGAGATGGAAAGTAATGTGTAAGGTCATGGGTGTATGTTGTATAGGAGTGGGATTGTAGGGAGTTGAAATAGAATGGAATTGGTATGTCTGTCATGCACCAACTGCCGTAACTGATCTTCAAAATCTGGATAGCAAGCCTCGGCTTTCCTAGTTGTGCCTTGAGGGTCAAGCCCTGGCTTGCCTCTATTCTGTTAGTGCAGAAGGATAGCAAGCCCCGGCTTGCTTTTTATGCCTAGAGGGGCAAGCCCCGGCTTGGGGGTCTACTGCATTTGTTGTATGAGGGGCAAACCCCTGCTTGGGTTGTGTACTGCAAGGGGCAAGCCCCAGCTTGCTAGCAATCTGTTAATGCCCATAAGGAGCAAGCCCCAGCTTGCTTTTTGTTCTTGAAGAGGTAAGCCCCACCTTGGTATTGTTCTGCTAAGGCATTTAGTCTGCTAATGCAATATATTTTTCCTCTCCCCTGCCTCCTTAGTGCATCCCATAGCTTCTTGAGTACCTGATCAACATTAAAGCATACCCATCATTAGATATTGAGCAAATTCAAGCATGGAGGGTAAGATTATATCAACATACTTTAAATACTCTAGATGAATTGTATGAATTGATTGTAGACCAAACATTATTGTGAACTACCATCTAACTAGCATGGATAACATTACTTAAGAAAAGAGAAAAAAATAAAAAAAATAAAAATAAACATTAACATAAAAATAAAAATAAACATAAAAATAAAATTGGGTTGCCTCCCAATGAGCGCTTGATTTTAAGTCGTTCAGCCTGACTACTCCCTGTTTCATCCCGGATCGGTTGGGTTAACTTTGGCATGATGATTATTTATCACGCAACACCAACATTGTTATAATGCATGCCTGTTCACTTGCATGTTGGATAATAAATTTGACTTTCTATCCTCAACTAATGCCTTAAGACCACTATCCTCTTTGCAACCCCTGAACTTGACACGTGTAGATTCCTTGAGCAACTCGCACTCTTGCTTCTCAGTTGGGATTGGGATTTCCTTGAACACCTTTACCGTTACTACCTGATCAAACACTTTCATAATCAGTTCTCTGTTAGGCACGTCAATCAGTGTTTGTCCAGTCGCTAGGAATGGTCGTCCCAAGATGATAGGGATGTTCTTATCTTCTTCAAAATCTAATACATTCGGCTGGAAATATTAGTGACTCAACTTTGACCAATACGTCTTTGACTATTCCTAAAGGGTATGTTATTGATCTATCGGCGAGTTGTATACTAATATTGGTTGGTTTTGCTTCCTTTAATCCCAGCTTTAAGTAAATGGACAATGGCATAAGATTTATACTCGCTCCTAAATAACATAGAGCTCTTCCCACATCTTGATTGCCAATTGCACAAGGAATTGTAAAACATCCTGGATCTTTCAATTTAGGCGGGAGCTTTTTCTGTAGTATTGCACTGCATTCCTCTGTTAACGCCACTGTTTCAAAATCCTAGAGCTTACATTTTTTCGAAAGTATGTCCTTCATGAATTTAATGTAATGCGGCATCTGCTCAAGTGCTTCGGCAAATGGAATATTAATGTGTAACTGTTTGAATATATCCATAAACCTCAAAAACTGGTTCTTTAACTTGTTATTTTCTAACCTTGAAGGAAAGGGTACAGGTGGTGTATCTTTAAGTTGTTTATCTTCCTTCGCTTTTTGCGCCACTTTTTCTGTACATTTCTTCTTTAATTCCTTCCCTTCATCCTCACATTCATCTCCTGCACTAGCTTTCTTATCCCAGTTGGAAACCAACTCCTTACTGCTTCTAAGTGTAATAGCATTACACTACTCGTGAGTTCCCTTTGGATTTCTTTCGGTGTCTCTTGGTAACGTTCCTTGTTACCTATTGTTCAATGCTAGGGCAATTTGTCCTATCTGATTCTTTAGATTCTTGATTGCCGTCTCTTGTGATTTCATAGTCATGGCTTGATTTTTTATAGCCAACTCGGTGCTAGTCATGAATTTTGCCAACACTTCCTCCAGATCGGGTTTCCTTTCTAGATATTGAACTGGTTGTTGCTGATTCTAGAAACCTGGAGGATAAGATTGTCGTGAAGCTTGATTTTGCTGGTTGTTGCTCCACGAGAAATTCGGATGATTCCTATTTCCTTGATTGTATGTGTTCTGATATGTGTTTTGAGGAATTCTTTTGTACTTGCCGATGAACTGCACATCTGCTGGATTAATTGCACATTGCTTCGTTGGGTGCTCTCCTGCGCACAACTCGCATACTATTGCCACTTGTTGTACTTGCTATGTTTGTTGTGTTTGTGCTGCTGTCACTGACTCCAACTTCTTTGAAAGTGCAGATATCTATGCCTGCATCGCTGTCATACTATCTATTTCTAATACCCCAGCTGCCTTCCCCTGTGTCATTCTTGCTGTGGGCCACTGGTAGTTATTAGTCGTCATGGTTTCAATCAACTCATAGGCTTCTTCGTAACTCTTATCCATGAATGCTCCGCCCGATGTTGCATCAATACTTGTCCGGAGATTCCCATGTAGTCTGTTGTAAAAGGTGTTCATTTGTAGCCACTGGGGCAATCCATGATGTGGGCATTTTCTGAGCAGTTATTTGTATCTTTCCCATGCCTCATATAATGACTCCCCATGTTACTGTTCAAACATTGTAATCTCATTCCTAATCTTCGCAGTTTTCGCCGGTGGAAAGAATTTTACGAGGAATTTCTGAGCTAAATCCTCGCATGTTGTTATCGAACCAGACGGTAGAGAATGCAACCAACTCTTCGCCTTGTCCCGTAAAGAGAATGGGAACAATCGAAGTCTCATCGCCTCATCCAAAACCCCATTGAACCTAAAAGTGTCGCACATTTCCAGAAAGCTGACCAGATGCTCGTTCGGATCGTTATTTGCAAATCCCCCAAACTAAACTGAATTCTGAATCATTGTATCATCACATGCTTAATTTTAAACATATTTACTGCTATTGCTGGCCTAGTGATGCCTGAATGCAGTTCAGTCACCTTGGGTGTTGCGAAATCCCTTAATGCTTTTCGATCTTCGGCTGCCATTACTGTTACCTCTTCCTTTTTAGATGTTTCGAATTCTTGCCTCGTTTCCTTAATCCACTTACTCAACCTCTGAAACCTTTTCTCAATGTCGTCCTCAAACGGCAACAAGTCTGTATTTTTGGACCGAGTTTGCGTAAACTGCTTCTTCACCTGAAATAGAAGAAACAATACAAAAATAAAAATGTCTAAGTAAAACTAGATTAATTAAACTGATATTGTAAAACTATTAAGAATTATACTAAATAGTCCCTGGCAACAGCGCCAAAAACTTGTTGGGTAAAATCTATATACGCACAACACGCAAGTATACGTGATCAACAAGTAATAAAGTGATAAGTAGAGTATCGTTCCCATAGAGACAATTTAATAAGAAACTTAACTTCACAATTATCAATTTCCTATTAATCCTAATTTTATTAAACTATCCAATTCAATGATTAAAAATAATTATTTTAAATTAAAAAGTAATTAAACTATCACAAACCAATCACAAATATCAAAATCTGGAATTTCAAATAATTAATGGAAAATTAGACTTATGACTTCACCCTAAGCTTCACTCTGATTTTAACACCATTATTCCAATTCAATGCACTATCCCAGTTTATTAATCAAGAACACGAACGTAGTATTAACCACCTCTCGATGCACTAATACCGTATTAACGTCAATCCACAATTAAGATAAAAATCCGTTAAACACCTTAAGCAACTAACTCACTATATCTCTATGTGAATTACAATTGTCGAAGGTTGAAGAATAAGTTCTCTATCTGATTACATGCGGTGTCAAGCATATCTCTACCTTAACACTCATCAAGTTTAAGCTATTAACAAAATCCTGAACACATGCTATATCAACTAGGTCTATATTTGAATATCCTCTCTCGATTCCATCCAACTCCATAAAGAATTATTGATCAGGAAATTCATAGACTCAAGCACAAATCAATATAGATAAACTGGAAATAGCTTATTAAATTGGAAATCAAAGTTTACAAAATCATAGATTCACTTAAGGATCCATTATAAGCCTAAAAAATGAATTAGTTCATAATAAACGAAATAAACACTGAATAAATCATGAAAATCATTCTTTCAATTACAAATAATAGTCTAAGACGAAGAATATCGAAAAACACCCTTCATGTAGCCTAAACTCGCAATCGTCTTAAAAATCTCCTTGAAATACTCCTCCAACGCTTGCTTAGAAAAACTGAGATTAACCTTCGTAATTTGCCTTTTATGTCTTCTAATCTCAGTGTTTGTTGTTAATTATATACTTCAACATGTATTTTGATTACAATTCCATTCCAAAACAAGTCCCAAGTCATCACCATCACTAAAACTCCAAGTTTGTAGCATTAGAAACCAACTAGAAGACTTAACTTTTGAGTACCCAAGCCCCAGCTTGCTATTTTCCTTTGTAAGAGGAAGCCCCAGCTTGCTCCCTTGCTACTAATTCGCCCAGACCCCAAGCCCCGGCTTGCTCCCAAGGCACAAAAGAGCAAGCCCTGGCTTGCTCCCAATCTACCAATTATTTTTCCTACTGGAACCTCCTCTGCTAAAACTGCCATAACTTTTAAACCGGGAGTTACGGGGCCCGCGACCTATCAAATCGAAGCTATCGATGAGCTCTACAAATTTTATTGTTTGAGCTTTCAAAAATAACAAATGGATGAAGGTCGAAATTGCATCGGAAGCAACTGTTGTTGTGTAATGACAACCGAAACAACTCTTAACTTTGTCTTTGTTGCTAGACGGCCATACTCTTACATCTGAACTTCCGATTAGAATGATGCAAGATGTTCCGGAACGCCAAGAAAGAGTTCCTCAACATAATCCAAGTTCCACACCACGAACATGAAATGCACATAAAATGAACATTAAAACCCAAACTATATCCGGAATTGCTTTTCCTTGCAAATTTTATACCAATAGTTGCTCACTCCGCTTCCTAGCATATAATCTACAAAATGGAAACAAAATGCATGAAAAGTAACTAAGAAACATGAGATTAAGCAAATAATTCAAGTAATAGATGCCGGATAAATAGGTATAAAACTGACTTATCAATGAGTTATGTTGGTTATTATGTGAAAACATGAACGTTTCTTAGAAATCACAAAGGGTTGAAAATCTGATTTTGGTGAAAATGGAACATGAAATTCAATTGACCATATCTCCTGTTATATATTGAATTTTTAAGTGTGGTCAAGTTCTAGAGTAAGATCTATGAGTTTCCTAACTTATCCAAGTGGAATCACTGGAAAAGGTGTTGGAGATTTTCGTGTGGACTGATTTTAGTTAAGCACGAAAAACTGAAAAAATGGAAAACAACTACTGTCCATATTTTTGAAAGGGCATTTTCGGCCACTTAATTTGCGAAAAAAATTCCGGCCTTTTGGGACATGAAAATATATGGTATAAAGTACCTCCTGTCCAAAAATGAGCTCATTCGGTCTTAAAATGAGCAAGTTATGACTATTTCAATATTTAGGTTTTTCCGATGAAAAATGCTATAACCAGAGTTCTATAACTCCGATGACCATAAAATTTAAACTGGAAGATCACGTTAACATATGTAAGATCCTGCCAAGATTTGGGAATTTCTGGAGTTAAACTTGAGGTAGCTAATTTCTTAAGGAATTAATTAGAAATTGATTTTTGAAAAATAGTAAATGAATTTTAAAAATTCCAAGAAAAATATATGTTCATTATGGGACTATATTCTGCTAAATCCCAGAAAAGAAATATTTTAGGACATATTTGGTATTTTTCATAAAAATGCTCTAGTTATGAGTATATGAGTTAAATATGTTATGTAATGTAACAAAATTGGAAAATAGGATTTTATGGCTTGGGAATCCTATATAAGGTATATGCAGATTTTTGATAAGGGATTTGATCATTGGAGATGAAATCTGATGAGTATGACATTCTTTGAATGATTAAATGCATTATTTGGTAAAGTGTAAACAATTGAAATAAATTATTTATAAGTTTAGAGGTGATTAAAATAGTGTTATAATATTAATAATATTAGATTATGAGTTTATTAAGCGATTGATAATATTTGGAAAAATTTAAAGTCTTTAATATTTATCCTTGTTTTAGTTTGATTAATGCTTATATCATTGTCATCATCCTCACGCTTATATGGTGATGAAAGTTATCTTTGGCTTAGGTGCGAAGATGGACTGTTGTTTATTGAATTATATATCTTTGGCTTACGTGTAAAGATGGATTATTGATTATTAGTTTTATTGTTGTATATCTTTGGCTTACGTGCAGAGATGGACTTGGTATGATTATGATCAGGGATTATTCGATATAGTCATGACCATTGATGATTTAATGAATATCCTTGGCCCATAGTGCAGGGATAATTCGATGATGTGATTTATTTATTAAGCTGAGTCTCAGCGATAAAAATTGATGAAAACTTTTTAAATCATAAAAGATAGTAGATTTTATTCTCTACTTGACTCTTTTAATGGATTGCTTGTTCCGCTGCAGTTAAACTTGATGTCTATTGTATTTTATCAGTTTAACATTGTTGAAGACTAATGATAATTTATTCTACATTATCTTAGTCATAATATTTCTTACTTGGCTAGTTGAGCTCACCCTTTCCTTCACTGTTCTCTTTAGGAAATGAGAATATAGTTGGGACGAGTCGGGGAATGGAGTGACGGTCCAGATGATAGCATTAGTAGTCCTCATTATTCTGTTAAATAGTGTGACAATACATGTAATGAGGACTCCTTTGAGTGTGGATATTGTCTAGATGACAATATTCCTATTAAACTCTCAGTTTCTGTATTGTCGTATATTACACAACGGTTGTATAATTAAGTTTGTATTTGTTTTTAGTACCTTGTATTTGGCGACCCAAGATGGGTGATGTATACCTAGTTTGGGGGTGTCACAGTTGGTATCAAAGCTTACGGATATGATCCCTGGCTGAGATGTGAGACAAGTACTAGGAAGGGATAGACGGGGAATTCCTTCGCTAGTATGACCTACCTAAGTTTATTTGGTATTTAAATTGTCGGTCAAAGTATAGGGATAATATGTGATATGTCAATTAACCCTTGTTTTGTGACAGTATTTGAAAATGGCTTCCCATTTGGTCGATAATGAGGAGCGAATGACGCGAATGTTTCTAAGAGGTTTGAAACCTGATATACTTCAATACCTCATTTCTCACAAACTTTGTTTATATTCAGATGTTGTGAATAGGGCTCAGTTATTGGAGTGCGATAATAAGTCAACACAACCAAAAGGCAACGAGCAACAACACGATAATAATCGTACCGGTGGCAACGGCTATCGGAACAATAATAAACATTATAGGGGAAATTATCATGACAAGAATGGAAACCACTTCGGTGGTAATCATGACCAAGATAATAGAAGTGGAAATTTCAAGAAGAGAAGGTCATTTAGCTCAATTTTATCGTATAGTGAAGTCAAGTTCAGCTGGGACGGTGGCACCAAAGGCAGATACGGACAAAACAAAGTCGGTGGTTTCAGGAAGAGTGTTTTTCGTGACTTCTCAAAAAGCGAGTAACCCGAACGAAGTTAGCACGGGTTAGTTAATTATAAATTTTTGCGAAGTCTATACCTTATTAGATACCAGTTCTACCCATTCTTTTATCTCTCTTGCTTGCGCTCAACGTTAAAATTTGACTCCGAAGAGATTAGACTTTGACTTATCTGTTGAAACTTCGTTAGGAGAAACCTTCATTACATGTGCTATCCAAGTCTTGGATGAGAGTCACAGTTTTGAATGATATTTCTATTGTTAATAAATTTCCTGACGTATTCTTGAAGACTTCTTAGCTTACCCCAAAGCGTGAAATCGAATTTTGTATTGACCCCGATACAAAACCCATTTCTAAAACCCTTAAATATTTCTTCAACCAAAACTAATGTATAATGCGCCAAAGATGTTGGCTCGAGCTGTTGAAGATTACGATCATACCATTTAATATCATCGTGGGAGAGAGAACGCGGTAGCTGACGCGTTGAGTAGAAGATCGTATGTGTTTATGAGTGCGATGTTGTTAACACAAAAACCCATTTCGTATAACTTACAAATGATGAAGATAGAGTTAAAGACTCTAGGGACCCACGAGAAGATAACGAATATACGAGTAGAATCGACTTTAATCGATAAAGTTAAAGCCGCTCAAACTACACACCTGGAGCTGATGAATGTGAAGAAGAAGGTTCAAGAGGGCGTTATTCTAGAAGCAAGAATCGATGAAAAAAGGAAATCTTAACCCTTGATTTAATTGGCCCATTTGAAATCCTCAATCGAGTAGGAACTATGGCCTATAGACTCGTTTTACCGCCAAGTATGTCGTGTGTTTATAAATTTTTTCACGTATCGATGTTACGTAAATATGTGGATGACCCGAACCACATTATTGAATTGGAACTAGACGAGATAGCAGAAGATTTAATGTATGAGGAGATACATGTTAAAATCTTGGATAAGAAGGATCCTATTCAACACTCAAAGGTTATACCTCAAGAGTTAGAATCTGAAATGAAGTCAAGGTATCCTCACCTCTTCGGCATACCAGGTACGTACGTAAATTTTGAGGGCGAAATTTCATAAGGAGGGAAGATTGTGAGACCCCAAATTTTATGAATAAAGATATAAATTTCTCGAATTTTTTTTTTGAATATTATGGTGTGGATATGATATAATGTTATAGTTGTGGGTAATATTTACAAAATTTGTAAAGTAAGCAAGTTGTTATAAAATATTCGTTGCAGTCAGAATATTCTTTTGCTCGGAATATCTACATGCGACGGCACAACAATCATTGGTGAACCCACAACAGAAGTATTGTTGTATTTAGAAAATGACAGAATTATCATTTTATAAAAATAACGACGAAAGTTTTACCGTTAATACTCTTTAACTACTCAGTAGTAAAAGTACATTAATATGTGTGGTTGCATAGCAGCACTCGGTATTGATTATTGATGCTTACGTGAGAAGTCACTCAGTTTTATTCAATTATTGCTTCAGTAATTGCTACATAGTATCTCACGTTATTTGATTCAATTATTGTCAATATTTTATATATTATTAAATCAATAATTGAGATAACAAAGTTGTTAATATTATTATTTTCATTATTAACGATGTCTAAAAGTTCTACCAAGGAGAGGTTTGGTCACCTAATTGCGCGCCAATAGGGAGAAATCCTTATTGGAAAGCCCCCTCTTTCCTGGGAACGACCTGGTCGATTAATAGTGTGAATTATGATAATGATGATGAAGTTTTGTTTTATTAGTATTATTATTGTAATAAAACAGAAAAGCTTTTTATATAAAATAGCATACTTTTATAAAGTTATCTATTTTATTAGACAATAATTAGAATATATTATATTTTATTATGCATAGTGTTTGCATAGTTCCTGCATAGTGTTTGCATAGTAAAATCTTTTTATATAAAACAGAATACTTTTATAAAGTTATTCGTTTTATTAGATTATAAATATAATATATTATATTTTATTATAAACTAATCTGGACCGTTCGTTTAAAAGTAAATCAATCTTGACCGTTCATGGATTAGTTACTATTCAGTCCATTCTTTTATAAATAGAAGCTCATTCCTTAATTATTTCTTACGAATTCACTGAAACTATAAAGAGAGAAACTATAGAGAAAAAGAAGAAAAGTATTCTGCTACTTCACTACTTCTATATCTAGTTTCTTCTTTATAAGGTAAGGGGTATTATTTCTTTTGTATTCATGAAGAGAACTTCTGTTATTCCATTCTTTATTATTCTGTTGGAATAACCTTTATACGTGGTATACCCTATACTTGGTGAAATTCTTCTGTTATTCCATTCTTTATCATTATGTTGCAATAACCTGTCTATGCGAAGTAACGCATGCATGGTGATTTCTGTTGTTATTCCATTCTTTATTATTACATTTGGAATATCCCGCTTGATTGTGTATTATACCTGACACGGTTCTCATCATATATTATTCTTTTGGAATAACCTGTTTGTGTGATCTATCGCATGCCTGGTGATTTCTTTTGTTATTACATTCTTTATTATACTCAGTTGGTTAAAGTTTTGACTTCTATACTCCATGAAATTAGTGAAATATCCTTGATATTTGCGCTTCATCCAGTATCTTTTCATGGAAATATTCTTCTGAGCATTCTTAAATTTTACTCTACGAAGAAGTATCATGTTGACAATTTGGACGTTATTAGTTCCTGGATAATTTAATTCTTGAACTTGTTTTATTGAATTATTATGTCACTGTCATAATGAGTTATGTTGGTTATTATGTGAAAACATGAAAGTTTCTTAGAAATCACAAAGGATTGAAAATCAGATTTTGGTGAAAATGAAACATGAAATTCAATTGACCATATCTCCTGTTATATTTTGAATTTTTAAGTGTGGTCAAGTTCTAGAGTAAGATCTATGAGTTTCCTAACTTATTCAAGTTAGATCCATATTTTTAAAAGGGCATTTTCGGCCTCTTAATTTGTGAGAAAAATTCCAGCTTTTTGGGACATAAAAATATATGGTATAAAGTACCTCCTGTCCAAAAATGAGCTCATTCCGACATAAAATGAGCAAGTTATGACCATTTCAATATTTAGGTTTTTTCGACGAAAACTGCTATAACCGGAGTTTTATAACTCCGATGACCATGAAATTTAAATGGGAAGATCACGTTAACATGTGTAAGATCCTTCCAAGATTTGGGAATTTCTGGCGTTAAACTTGAGGTAGCTAATTTCTTAAGGAATTAATTAGATATTAATTTTTGAAAAATAGTAAATGAATTTTAAAAATTCCAAGAAAAATATATGTTCATTATGGGACTATATCCTGCTAAATCCCAGAAAAGAAATATTTTTAGGACTGATTTGGTATTTTTCATGAAAATGCTCTAGTTATGAGTATATGAGTTAAATATGTTATGTAATATAACAAAATTGGAAAATAGAATTTTATGGCTTGGGAATCCTATATAAGGTATATGCAGATTTTGGATAAGGAATTTGATCATTGGAGATGAAATTTGATGAGTATGGCATTCTTTGAATGATTAGATGCATCATTTGGTAAAGTGTAAACAATTGAAATAAATTGTTTATAAGTTTAGAGGTGATTAAAATAGTGTTATAATATTAATAATCTTAAATTATGAGTTTATTAAGCGATTGATAATATTTGGATAAATTTAAAGTCTTTAATATTTATCCTTGTTTTAGTTTGATTAATGCTTATATCATTGTCATCATCCCCATGCTGATATGGTGATGAAAGTTATCTTTGGTGTACGTGCGAAGATGGACTGTTGTTTATTGAATTATATATCTTTGGCTTACGTGCAAAGATGGATTGTTGATTATTGGTTTTATTGTTGTATATCTTTGGCTTACGTACAGAGATGGACTTTGTATGATTATGACCAGGGATTATTCGGTATAGTCATGACCATTGATGATTTAATGAATATCCTTGGCCCGTAGTGCAGGGATGATTTGATGATGTGATTTATTTATTAAGCTGAGTCTCAGTGATAATAAATGATGAAAACTTTTTAAATCATAAAAGATAATAGATTTTATTCTCTACTTGACTCATTTAATGGATTGCTTGTTCCGCTGCAGTTAAACTTTATGTCTATTGTATTTTATCAGTTTAACATTGTTGAAGACTAATGATAATTTATTCTGCATTATCTTAGTCATAATATTTCTTACTAGGCTAGTTGAGCTCACTATTTCCTTCACTGTTCTCTTTAGGAAATGAGAATATAGCTGGGACGAAGCCTGGGAAGCGGAGTGATCATCCGGATGATAGCATTAGTAGTCCTCACTATTCTGTTAAATAGTGTGACAATAAATGTAATGAGGACTCCTTTAAGTGTGGATATTGTCTAGATGACAATATTCCTATTAAACTCTTAGTTTATGTATTGTCGTATATTACACGACGGTTGTATAATTAAGTTTGTATTTGTATTCAGTACCTTATATCTGGCGACCCAAGATGGGTGATGTATACCTATTTTGGGGGAGTCACATTAACGAATAATTTTTACAAATGTATTTATATAAATTAATTAATTCATATTTTTTTAAAATTTGAAATATTTTAATTTCACTTTAAAAATATAAAATTATCTCTTATTCTTATTAATTATTATTAACTTTTATTTTAATTCTCTTATTCACTATTAAAATTAATTATTATTATTCTTCTTCTTATTATTATTATTATTATTATTATTATTATTATTATTATTATTATTATTATTATTATTATTATTATTATTATTCACTACCGAACAACTACCACCACCACCACCATCACCATCCATCTCTTTAAACAAAGAATTCCAACAACTCGTCGGCGTTGGAGATGACAATGAGAGAGAAAGTGAAGATGATGAGGGAGGAAGGAACATATATATCCATTGTTAAAAATCAACTATATATCAGATCTATATCCACAAATTCTGATCTATTTTTTCTTCCTCCTCCCTTCAATGGATATGTTGCTTACTCCTTGTAAGAAGTGAGCAAAGAAAAAAAAAACCCTTCAGCGTTTACCCCAAGTTCCTTTTCTCTCTCTTCCTCTTCTTTGATTCAAAAAATACAGACAAAAATTAGCGATAAAAATGGCACACAACGCGATCGCTGGCCTTAGCAATGGAAAAAAAATTCTTTTCGGAGGGGATCTCCGAGTACTCGCCGTGGCCCAGGGCAACCCAACGGCTCCGTTTCATCGGCCATTTTCTTTTCGATTAATTGCTGGAAAATTTTCTCTCTCATCTGTTGCTACTGTATTTTAATATTTAATATTTATTTAATGATTCATAATATAAATAATAATTATATTAGTTTTGAAAAAAAAATTAATTTTTAAAATTTTAGTTATATTTTTGAAGTTTGAATTTATTTTTATAAATTTTATTTTTTAATTTGTGCTTATTATAAAATACTTATGAATAATGTTAAAGACATTATTCAAATTCAAAATTTACCCAAAATTTTCTTATTTTAATAATATATGTAATATATCTTAATACAATAACATATGCCGTACATTTATATGTTATATTACAAATTTTAGTTTTATGTGAAGAGAGGTTAATTAAATTAATGAATTTAATGAGATATTTAAATTAAAAAAATTATATAATTATATGTAATTTATATAATTTATTTAAAATTGTACAAATATTAATTGATTAAAATAAAATTTAAAAAAAGAAGTAGGATTAATCTTAATGACTTTTACATTAAGAAATAAGATTAATGATTTTTAATGATTTTTACATTAAGATAAAATCATTAAGATTAATCCTGCTTCTATTTTTAAAATAAAATTTTAAATTCTCCAAAAACTAGACAGAATTTGACATATAGGATTTTTATTTTTAATGCATTATTTTAAACAAGACAGAATTTTAAAAAATATTAATGGATTTTAGAAGAATGATTGTTTTTCCATCTAGGCATGCCACAAACAAAAATATATGACATGTAGGATTTCTATCTCCCTCACGTGGCACCTCTTGTAATTTTTCTGTCCAAAGTCAAACACTTTAATAGAATTTGTAACGGTTTATAAACAAATTGTAGTTCAGTGAGTTGAATGAAAAAAAATTCAGTTCAATGATTCATTTGTAAACCGAGGTCGAGTAGAGTGGGGAAAAGTGTATTTAACCCAATAGACATATAAACCACATTAACTGATATAGTTAATACATTCGCCCTAGGTTATCTAACCTTTATATAACAAACATACCCGTTATATATACAAAAAGGGTTTACAAATACAACATAATAATAATGTTAAACATAGCTATTACAGCACAACACCTTTGTCTTTGGTCTTCACAACAACTCTCAACACTGCGTCCCTAGCTGAAATGTTTTATTTAGAAAGGGTGAGCAACAAATTTGCCCCGCAAGTTAAGATATACAATAAATGTATAAGAATCAAGACAAAAAACTATCTAATTCGATAGAATGACTCCAAAGTTCGGGGAACTTTGAAATAGCTGAATAATTTTTTCTTCTCTAACTAATCTTCTCGCAACCTACGCAACATATATTTCGATAATGAAAGAGTACAACGCTTTCAAAATATCTACGATATTCTAATGAATAATCAAGAATCAATTTTATACAATAGCAAAGTGGAATGTTTTCCAAATTTATGCTAAGTGGTCACACAAGACCTAGAACTTTTCTTCTAGAGTAGATATCAAAGATTTACTTTGATATATACATAGGTGTATCAGATAACCATAAAGATTAAATCATACTACTTTGCAAGTATAACAAGTGATCAGCTTTATTATACCCTATATTATGCATAATATTAAAACATAGCGCGCAATAGTCGAATTTACGAGCAATAAAATTTTCCCTTTATATAAAAGGTTGTTCTTCTCAGTCTTGGAATCAAAATTTGATTTAACAACGAAATACTATGATTTCAACATATAATCACTTTTTTTCTCCTCTCGAACCTATCAGGTTTTAACAAATGTTCGTCTTGCCAGAAAAATTGGCTAAGAAATTTCTCAACATAATTTAACAATAGACAGAAATTATCTGTACTATTTATAATCAATAATAACTTCTACGGATATGAATTGCCAATAGTAGTTATTCTACAAGTATATTCTCAGAATAAATAATTCAATTTGAATTAATAAGCATGCACTAACGGCGAATAATCAACAATAAATCATTGGACGTGATCTAATTAACAATAATTAACCACCATAATAATTGCACAATATTAACTCAAGGTTGAGTTAAAGAAACTTGCCTTATGCGTTGATTACCGCTACACAATATAAACTTATTTGCGTTTGTAAGACCTATAATTAACAATATCGGTCTCACAATTAGCACAATAATTCACAACACACAACACTGTAATTTACAGTCAATACTTCTCCTAGACACATTACCACATAGTCACATTAGTGTTTATAACCTATATAAACAGTTATCAAGTCTAACTAGTTCAGTCTGGTTGGACTTTGGTCAATTTTTAGTGTACTGGTCACCCTATCCGACAATTAGCACATTTATTGTCAATTAAACTTGGTCTCGAAACTTCAAATATCATTTATAATATTTTTCGGAAGCTTCTAATAGTTTAAAAATAATTATTTGTAATTTATAATAATTTTCCAAAACTTAAATCATTTTTAAATGATTGAAATACTAATTAATTCCATCATCATTAATATTTAATAATATTAAAATATTAATGACATACTTGTAAAAATATTAAAGTTATTATTAATAACTTAAAATATTTTTAAATCATCAATATTCTACTTAAATGATATTTAAAGTAATTAAAAATCATATTTAAATCATCACCATTAATATTTAAATATTAAGGAAATTATTATCCAAATATTAAAAGTCATTAATTATAACTTAAAATATTTTTAAATTATTTTTCTCATTTTTAAATTATTTTTAAATCAATAAAACCATTTTTAATTCATTTATTTAATATAATAATTAAATAAATCTAATATCATTAATATTAATTTATTAATGAGAATTCTCCATAAATATTGAAAATTATATTTTATAATTCAAAATATTTTTTAACACTTTATTCTTATTTAAAATGATTTTTAAATCAATAAAATCATTTTATCTTATTTATTTAATAAAATAATTAAATAAATCTAATATCATTAATATTAAATTATTAATGAAAATTCTCTAAAAATATCAAAAGTTATATTTTATAACCTGAAAATATTTTTAAATGCATTATTCTTATGTAAATTAAATACCTTTAATATTTAAATAATTATAAATATTAAAGAAAATTATTCCAATTAGTCAAAAATTATTTTTCATAATTCAAAATAATTTTTAAAACCATTTTTAATAATTTTTATAATTTATTTTCTATTTTTAAGTATTTTCCGAAAAATCGTAAAATAAAAAAATATAAATCGTCGCTAAAGCCTATAACGACACTTGTCTATCGTCTTAGGTGTTCTTGAGCCTCAAGAACACTGTCAGACCAGTCACAAGTGTGCACGTTTGACCAGCTTTGATTCTCAGTATATTCATGTTCTGGGATAGATTAAACCTTAATCGTGTAGTGTTTATGTAACACTATAGTTTTGAATCATCAATTAAGTCATGCAACAAACCATCAAGAAGATCAGATCTCCCAAACTTCTTGTCAGGGCGTTTCTGGGTTTTCCCAGAAACCCAGCAGTCCGAGTGGTTAGTTTGTAGCTCAATTTAATATAGGTTCCTATCATGATTCATGTGTTCTCATGGTCCAATCGTGTAGTTGGAATGTCATATAGCATATATATAACAATAGATCATTCCAACAACAACAGATTCACAAGATAAGATTCAGTCAAACATTGTCATAAATTTTGTTCATCAAATTTCTAGGTTTTTCCAGAAATGCCAAAACTCTGCGAGTAGCCTACTTTGACCACTTGCTCTGTTCAATATGTTGACGTTTTAAGGCATCTTAAGGCATTTATCTATAATCCAGACAACAGACTACACGTTTATTACAACAAAAACAACAAACAACATAACACCTGACATAAATCGAGTTTCAAAAATCTTGTCAGACGTTACTTTAAACTTTTCGGGTTACCCAGATTTTGACTGGTCATGCCCAGTCAACGGGTTTTAACCGATTATAACTCACAATCTGGACATTCAACAACTGTGATTTCACTTCCAGATGAAAGACCACATGACAGGCTACATATACCAACTTTAAAACAACAAAAATTATAAACGCACAAGAATCCATGGCTCCTGACATTTGCTTGTCAGACCAAAAATTTGTTCTTAGACAGTTTTTGAAAAACTTAACTTTTACCAACTTTGATGCTATGGATCTGTGGTATATCACCATAGATCACCATAAAACATCCTTTAACACTTAGATAAACACTTAAACATAAAATTTTTCTTACTAAATAAGATCAAATAGGGACTTAGGGTTTATACCTTTCTAATTCAATCTTTAATTCTTGCTCTCCTTAACAGATCTAGATGTTTGAGAGGCTGGAAAAGTGACTGAAACACTTAATTATTTCGGAGGTTTGGGAGAGAAAAGGGGTTGGTAAGAGTTTAGTTGAAAAATGAGCTAAATGAATGACTTTTCTCTCTCTCAATTGATATATATTGTGATATAGAGCTCCAGATCTGATGTTGTTGGTTGATATTGCTAGATTTTATGTCACAAAGTTAATGCATTAGGTTACAAACTAAAGTTGCTAGCAATTTCTACAAGTCACCAATTAAAAAAATGAAAAGGGCATTTTGGTCAATGTACATACAATTTTAATGGCAAACTAGACATTATCCAAACCCTTAGGGTTTAACCCTAAGGTTCTAACCCTTGGGTTTTACAATATTAATTTCTAAAATATCCAATTAGGGTTTTAATTAGAAAATTTAAAATTTCTATACTACAACTAGGTTTTGTAAAATAGAAATTAAGATACTAAAATATAATTAGGATTTTCTAATCATATTTAAGTTTAATAAACACCTTAGGCTTGCCAATTAGGATTAAGGTTTCCTAATTTAGGGTTTAGGAATCCCGGATATGAAATTAGGGTTTCTCGGCTTTCGATTAGGGTTTCTAACTGCGCATTAGGGTTTCTAATCCTGAGATTAGGGTTTCTAATCTCTTATTAGGGTTTATTAGCTTTAAACAATATCCGATCAATCAATGATCAAAATTCTATACAGTACAAACATGTACTCATCGATACAATTATTTTAATTGTATTTTCTATCGAATTCCTTTCCAGAAATTAGGGTTAGGGTTTCTAAAGCTGTTAAGCATAACTCTACTCTAATTTCTCAATTAATATACATATTGACTAATTCTCAAGACTCATATCATAGATACACAATAAAATATTAACAGTCAATATTAAATAAATAAATAAAAAATTATTCGTAAAATTTGGATTATTTTAAATCCCGGGTTATCACAACACCTTTTCAGGTGTTAGGTGAGAAAGTAGTCTACTATGTCAGTGGGCTAGAATGCATTTTAGAAGATATGCAGAAAAGTCTCCATCAAAGTTCAGAAACGTTAAATGCATTAAATGCTTCAACGGATGGATTCAACGGGTAGATTTCAAAGATCACATATATGCAAGACATCTGCAGATGATAGAAGTAAGCAAGCATTGAACAAAACGCACAAGAACATTGAACGCTCAACTCTACGATCCAAGAAAAAGAGGAAGCTTGCTCAGGTACTCAGTTCTTTTGAACAAGTGCTTAACAACAATTGAGTAGCACCAATCAAAAACTCAACAACAACCAATCAACTGAAGTAAGAGTTCCAAGTCAGAAGGACTTAAAGAGTTCTAAGTCAACCGTGAAGAACCAAGTCTGTTGGACTTGAAGAGTTCAAGAGTGAACTAAGAAGTGCCTAGATTGCTGGTCTAGAAGGAATCTGTGACATTTAGAAAGTGTAAAAGACATCCTTAGTGGATTTCCTACTCAAGGAGTAGAAGAGTGGACTAGGAGCTTTAAGTGCTCCGAACCACTTAAAATTGCTGTGTCTATTACATTTGTGCTATAACTGCTATAACTGGCATAACTGCCTCAGTACTCTCATTAATTCAAGATATCTTAAGGGAGATTAAACAAATCCTTATTCCGCTGAGTTTTAATCATTATCAAAACTAACAAAGTAAAACGAAAAAGAATTTTAAATATCTATTCAACCCCCCCTTCTAGATAACTATTGTGCCTCCAGGAACTAACAATTGGTATTAGAGTAGGTTCTATTCTATAGCCTACAAAGCCTAAGTAGATCCAATGGCACACTTACCAAGCGAATCAAATACTGGAAGAGGCATCAAGCCACCAATGTGCAACAAAGACAAGTTCTCAAACTGGAAAGTTCGGATGCAAGCATACATGGATTCAATAGATGAAGATCTATTTAAAACCGTTCAGAATGGGCCCTATGTTCCTATAAAGCTTACACCAACTACAGACGATCCAAATAAAATACAGATCAAGGTCAAAGGAGAATGGATAGAAAATGAGAAGAGAGTTGTTCAACTCGATAAAAAGGCCAAGAACATCTTATTCCAATCCTTAGAAGATGATATGTTCAAAAACGTGGTCAACAGCAAAACATCAAAGGAGGTTTGGGAAGCATTACTTATCATGCATGAAGGAACAGAAGAAGTCAGAGAAAATAAACAATCCCTCTTGACTTAGCAATATGAGATGTTTGCACACGTTTAAGGAGAAAATGTCACTGCCACCTACGAGAGATTTAATGTTCTGCTCAACTCTCTACGAGACTATAGAAAGATCTATCCAAACAAAGATCTAATCATAAAATTCATGAGAGCCTTACCAAGCAACTGGGATGCCAAAACCACTGCCATAAGAGAGTCAAAGAATATATATGAAATGACTATTCAACAGTTATATGGCAACCTTCTTACATACGAACTGGAGCTGACTCAACGAGCATAAACTCTATCTGAAGGAAAAAAGAAGGATAAAGGTGTTGCTCTCAAAGCAACTGAAAACACCTCCAAAGTCAACACTGAAGTTGACTCTGACTATAATGAAGATGATGATGACGACTTTGCAATGCTGGCGAAGAGACTCAGAAGGTTCATGCGCCAAGGAAAAACCAGCTAGCCAAAGAAAGTCAGCAACTACAGCAGCCAGGAACAAATGAATGATCTATGCTACAATTGAAAGAAACCTGGCCACTTCATTGCTAACTGCAACAAACCTCTCAGAGAAGAACTAAAGAATAAATCACATTCAAAGAGGGAATACAAAGGCACCAAAAGACCTCAGAAGAAAGACAAATCCCTTGTAGCTGGAGGATCGTGGAGTGACTCAGAAAATGACTCAACTCCAGAATCTGGAGATGATGAAGATCCTCAAATGGCAAATCTTTGCCTGATGGCCAAGAACACAAAGGACAAACAGAACTCCAACATATATGAAGTAAGTATAGATGAGGTATTTGACTTCAACTCTCCGGATGTAGACATTGATGACTTAAGAACTGCACTGCATGGCATAACATCTGATCTGCATCAATACATGAAATTATTTAGAGTTCTAACTAAGGACTATTCACTTCTTCAAAAGGAGAAAGAAAAAGTTCAAGAAGAACTGGAAACAGCCCTTCTAAGTACTGATTCTGTCTCCAAGTTTGAAGCTGAGAATAAGCTCTTAAAACAGACCAATGAGCTCAATGCAAAAAGAGAGTCAAGTCTGACCTCTAAAATTGAGGAACTATAAAAGACAATCTATACATGGAATAAATCCTCTTCATCCATGGACTCCCTAATCTCTATCCAGAGAAGTATCTCTGACAGAACATGTTTGGGCTTTGGGGAATCTGCCTCAGAGCCATGAGTGGAAAAAGTAAAGGAAACTAGCACTAATAATGCTTCAATTTTTAGTAGTGGCATTATATTTATGAAATCCTCACAAAAGGATGAGCCAATCAAACTCTGCTCTACTGATTCAATCCATATTCCAAGAAGTAAGGGATCCCATGCTGGCCTGGGTTTCAGAAAAGAGAAGAGTAACCCAGCCACTACTCATCAACCTCGAAGGATCGTAGAGTCAAGTAAGACAAACTCTACGAACCTACTATGAAGGTACAACAGAGGTAAGGTACACTCCTCACAAATCATGAAACATAAGGACATATGGAAGAAGGAAAATTAGATTAACAGAAGAGTGACTAAAGATCCACAAAAGTCCAAATGGAGGAAGAATTCTCTCTCACACACAGACAAATATGCATCATATTAGATGTTTTGTGTGATATAAAGTTTGCCGCAAGGCTACAAAGTGCCATTTTAATTCCATGCATATGAGACCCAAAATCAAGTAGATTTGGGTCCCCAAGGGGACTAACAAAGTAGGACCCATGCAAGTATGGGTACCAAAATGAAGGTTTAATGTTACCATAGGAAAAGAGCTCCACGATCACAACCTGATACCTGGATAGTGGATGCTCAAGGCACATGACTGGGAACAAAGCCCTTCTATCTAACTACATAGAGACGGAGGGTCCCTCAGTCAACTTTGGAGACAATGGCTCTAACAAGATAAGAGGATAGGGCTTAGCTGGAAATGGTGCAGTATCCTTCAGTAAAGTGGCCTATTTGGAAGGACTACAACATAATCTTCTAAGAATTAGCCAACTCTGCGATAAGGGTCATCAAGTAACATTCATCAACAATCAATGTCAAGTCCGAGACCTGAAGACATCTGCTATAAAGTTAACCGAAACAAGAGAAGGAAATGTCTACGTAGTAAACCTTGGTCAACTAACCTCAGACAAGACAATATGCTTTCTAGCTAAAGCATCTAAACAAATGCGCTGGTTATGGCATCGAAGACTGTCTCATTTCAACTTCAAGAGCATGTCCAAACTAGCCTCAAAAGAAACAGGTGCAGGCTTACCTACATTCTGCTTCGTTAAAGAAAGGTTGTGCAATGCCTGTCAGCTTGGAAAGCAGACCAGGAGCTCATTCAAGAGCAAAACTGCCAACTCAATTGACAAGCCCCTATAGTTGCTACACATGGATCTATTTTGGCCAATTCCAACGACGAGCCTTGGAGGGAAGAGATACTCTCTGGTCGTAGTCGACGACTACACCAGATTCACATTGGTATTCTTTCTAACCTCAAAGGATGAAATAATCTCCCAACTGATCAAGATGTTCAGGCTGGTGATGAACGAGAAAGGAGAGAAAATCAAGGCCATAAGGAGTGATCATGGCAGAGAATTCAACTTCTCAGAAATGGACCAATTCTGCACAGACAATGGCAACAGTCATAACTTCTTAGCTCCATGAACTCCTTAACAAAATGGAGTAGCTGAAAGAAAGAACATGACGTTAATAGAGGCTGGAAGAACTCTACTAGCAGTAGCCCATCTGCCTGAATACTTCTGGGTAGAAGCTGTCAACACTGTATGCTACACTCAGAATACATCACTCATACACTCTACGATTAAGAAGACCCCCTATGAACTGTGGAAAGGAAGAAAGCCAAGTGTCAGCTACTTTCATGTATTCGGATGTGCATGTTATATTCTTAACAATGGAAAGTAGTATTTAACAAACTTTCAGCCTAAGTCAGACGAAGGAATCTTTCTTGGATATGCCACATACAGTAAAGCCTATAGAGTGTTCAACAAGAAGACACTAAGTGTTGAAGTCTCGATTCACATCATATTTGATGAGACAGACTTAGACAAAACAGTGCTGCAAGACTCTACGACTGACAGTTCAGACACTACGAATGAGGTTGTCGAGCTCAACACTACAGTCGTAGTTCCAGATAGTGAAATAGTTGAGCAAGGAAATGAGATCGTAGAGAGGCCTATGCAAGACAACGAACCTCCACACCAAGAAGTAGATATAGATCTTGAAGACCTCAGACAATAAGGCATCAGAACAGATGTCCCAACAAGAAGCAGATGGGCAAGAGATCACACTCAAGACTTAATCATTGGGGATCCAAGTGCAAGAGTCAAAACAAGAGCTGCCACCCAGAATGAATGTTTCTATCTAAGCTTCCTGTCAAAAATAGAACCTAAAAAGATAGAGGATGCCTTGGAAGACTCCAGCTGGATAGAAGCCATTCAGGAAAAACTTAATCAGTTCAAAAGAAGTAAAGTATGGAGATTGGTACCAATACCAAAGAATCATCCTGTCATTGGAACCAAGTGGATCTTCAGAAACAAGATGGATGAAGATGGAGTAATAACTAGGAATAAGGCAAGACTAGTGGCCAAGGGCTACTCTCAGGAAGAAGGCATTGACTTTGATGAGACATTTTTACCTGTTTCCAGACTAAAAGCCATCCGAATATTTCTTGCCTTTGTTCCTCACATGAAATTCAAGGTCTTTCAGATGGATGTCAAAAGTGCATTCTTGAATGGTGAACTTCAAGAAGAAGTCTACGTAGAGCAACCTCCAGGTTTCATCAATCCATCTCTCTCTAATTATGTCTATAGATTAGACAAAGCCCTATATGGTCTTAAACAAGCACCTAGAGCATGGTACGAAACACTAACTAACTTTCTTATTGTAAATGGGTTCACTAGAGGTATAGTAGATGTGACAACCCGAATTTTTATAAGTTACTAAAAAAGGAATTTAATAATTAAAATTCTTATTATGAGATGTTTTGAGTTTGAGTATGTATATATATATATACGTGCTATATATATATATATATATATATATATATATTGAAACATGTGATCTGGTGTGAAGAGAAATATATATTCATATATTGGGAAATTGAGGTTTAATAAATTGAGTTAACAATTGAAGAATTAAATGAATTTTATAATTAATCTTAAATATTTATTGAATTGAATAAATATTTTAAATAATTTATTTATTGAGAAAAATAAATAATTTATGAAATTGTGGTATAATTATTTAGTTACGTGTGTATGATAATTAAATTAAAGCAAAGGTAAATTTTGTTCTTTGAAGATTTATTTTAATGAATTAATTAAATTAAATGAGTTGTTTAATATGAAAGAAAATAAGTATATTAAATAAAGTAATGTTTAAATCTAATTTATTAATTAAATTAGATATATGATTATTTATTAATCATCAGAATAATTATAATAAAAATTATAATTATTTTAGTTATTATTCAAAGTTATGAAAATTGGTTACAGGTGTAACAAATAAAAACTATATAATATAATATTATTAAAATAATTTAGTTTGGGGCAATTGGTGTGTGGCCAAACAAGGCCTTGTGGCCTTTGGCTTATTGTAACTGAAATAGACGTATTATTTTGCTAACGGAAGGATACGTGAGTGAAAGCCATATCAGTTATTCTTCACGTCTTATTTCTAAGGCTAAATAACAGAGATAGAGAGAGAGCTTGATGAGGAAGAGATAAAATACAGTGGTTTTGGAGAGGGTTTTCTGAGCTTATCAAAAAGAGGAAGAAGGATTGTTAAAGCTTGTGACCATCTTGTAAAGAAATCAAGCATTGAAGGTATGAAAACCTATGTTTATGTTATAAATTTCTAATATTGGATTGTGTGAATTCGATATTATAATTATTAAAATTAGTTTATATAATCAATTGGTGGTTATCTATACATGATTGTAGTAAGAGAGTTCATGGAAAATGGGTTTGAAGAAAAGAAGTGAATATTAGTGTGTATTCATATGTTATGGCTTTAGAAAGTATAAAATTTTATGCCCTATATGTGTTATAATCTATAAATTGAGGTTGGATTATGTTAATATGTGAAGAAACGAAAGCGGTGTAGTTTAAATCATGTTAATCGGTTAAGTAACGAATTCGTAGTGAATGAATTCGCTAAATGTGTTTAAAACATGAAAATAGAGTATGAACATGTGTTTTGGGTCAAATTTTAGGTTGGTTAATGTTTTTATAAATTGTTAGAATTCTAGTATGTTGTAATTCTATGAATTACGAATCCATATAATCGAAAACGGACTAATTTGGATGTGTATAACTCAAGTTATGAAGATTAGTAGGAAAAAAGGATTAAAAATCGCAAAACACTGTAATCTGGGAGAAGCCTAGCGCGGGTGCACTACCTAGGAGCATGGGCACGCTGCATAGCGCTGCTAGATGGCGCGGGCGCTCGGAAAAGGGGCGCGGCCGCACCCCATGTGTTCTGACTATGACTGCTTCAATTTGTTTTGGTAAAACGGCCATAACGTTTTCATACGAACTCCGATTGAGGTGATTCAAGATGATTCGGAACGAGGATGAATAGACCTAAAACTTTTTTTCTTTAAGTTTATTAATTTGAGGTCTTTAGGAAGGGTCAAAATAGTCATCTTTGTGACTATTACGTATTTGGAGGCGATCGGAGGGCGTCTAGTGAACACATACGCAAGTATTGTGCTCTAGACGATGGATTATGTTATTCTAAGTAATAAAACGTGAATATGCATGATAATAGACATGTTATATGGCTAAGATTACTTTATTCATAATGGGATTCTTAAGCATGGCTTAGTATGTGTTTTAAAAAGAAACTTGGAGATTTCGAAAATAAACCTTGACGAACTGTAAGTCACTTGAGTTCTGACTTTGTAGTGAGCATATGGTGAAGTCATGTGAGCATAAAATGTGATCTTAAGTTACCTCATATAAGATAACTTGTATAGCTTGGATAATATGTGTTTTCAAAGAGAAATTTAAATGTTTTAGAAACTAACTTTGATGAACATTTTTACTTGCATTATGACCTCATAAGCAAGTATGATAGAGTTATTTATGCCATTGAACATGAATGGTATGTGCACTCAACTAGTCAAGCATGACATAAGTTATTTAAGCACATTTTAAAAGTATGAACTATGCTATGTCTATATAAATGAGATAAATACATGTGAACATGCATATTAAAGGTTGTTAGTACCAATATAAGGTTTAAAAGCTTATAAACCTTAAACCTTCGTTAAAAGAAGTTGTTAAGCCTTGTTGATGTAAATAATTGAACATAGAACTATGTAATTCAAAACTAAATGATTTGAAAGGTGAACTTGAAGAAATATCAGAACCTACTTGATGTATGTTTATAGTATTTATTAGAATGCATAGTAGGTTAGTACTAAACTTAGCAATAAAAAGCTCAAGTCTGTTTTGTTTGGGGTAGTGGCGGCACTACGCCACTCCCAAAGCTTAAATCTGTGTGTGCATGCAATTGCTGCTTCTGCAGAGTGACCAACAGCAGTTTGTTAACTGCATGGTCTTAAGTTATGGTTATATATTGTCTTTAAGGATTGCAAGATATGAAACAAGATTGTTTAGATAAATATGATAATATAATGAACTAGTCTCATGGTTACACTAAGTTCAATTAAAAATGAAACCAAGTTAGGAAACAATGTTTGTTTTTATATTAAGAGCGTAAGAAATATATGACTAATGGATGTGAATCCGTGATTATATAACTGTGTAGGAATACACGAAGTGCAGATAAGTGTTAAGCAGTTAAGTCGTAGTTCATAAACTACGAATCAGGCAAGTCTTTTAGTTCTTATTTGCTATGTGAACTTGATGATTAACTGTTTTAAATCTTTATTGCAAAGAGCATGATGTGTTATTTACATGTTTAAAGTATGAAATGTTAAAGTCAATTTATGACTATGTTGATTGATTAAAGCATGCTGATTGAGTAAGGACTTAATCTTTATACCTGTTATATGAACTGTAGCATGTATGTTATATGTTGAGCATGTTATTATGTGCCATATGATGCATGAAAACTGTTAGATTTTGCTGGACTGTCGAGCTTAACCTTCCAAATAACCACTTTTGCAGGTTCAAGATTCAAGGTAAAGTTATGTGTTATTTGAAAGACATGAATCAGATGTGATACTTGAAGATTTATACACTTTAGTTGTGTTATTATTATTTGAACCATGTTTAAGGTTCCGAATAATGTATTAATGTTGAATTGAAATATTGTTTTGCAATGCAAACTATTGTATTGTTAAAATGATTTCGAGATATTTAGATGTAAAGGTTGAAGGTTTTGGGAATGAGGATAGTTTGTAATAGAAAATTTTAATTATTCCACAAATTTCAATGGATGTATTATCGTTTAATGATGTAAAATTAGAGGTTGAATGTATTATTAATGACCGAAGTCGAGAATTAAATTGTATAAATTTTGGGGTCGTTACAGTAGATACCACACTATTTCTTAGAAAACATAAAGACAAAGTCTTATTAGTTCAAATATACGTTGATGACATTATTTTTGGATCTACTGATGAAAAGTTATGCAAGAGATTCTCCAAGCTTATGTAGAGCAAATTTGAAATGAGCATGATGGGTGAGCTGAATTTTTTCCTTGGACTGCAAGTAAAGCAAACTGATAAAGGAATCTTCATAAACCAAGCCAAGTACATTAAAGATTTACTTAAGAAGTATGGCATGGAATCAGCCTCTCCCATGAAAACCCCAATTTCTCCTACAACCAAGCATGACAAAGATGAAAAAGATAAAAGTATTGATATAAGTAATTATCGAGGTATGACAGGCTCTCTTTTATATCTAATCGCCAATGAGACTGTATATAATGTTTGCAACATGCATATGTGCTAGATTTCAGGCTGATCCTAAAGAATCACATTTAACTGCTATAAAGAGGATTTTCAGGTATCTCAAAGGTACACCTCACTTGGGGCTTTGGTACCCCAAGGAGTCCTCATTTGAACTAACAGGTTACACAGATCTTTGATTTTGCAGTGTCGCAAAATAGATAGAAAAATGTACCAATGCTTTTTGCCAGCTGCTAGAAATAGGCTTGTGTCTGGTTTAGCAAGAAGTAAAACTCAGATCTACTTCAACCGCAGGTTTGAATACATTCTTTGGTAGCGATTCTTTGTGCTAAGATCCTATGGATGAAAAATCAGCTAGCAGATTATGGGTTTGAATTCAAATCCATCCTATTCACTGTGATAACACAAGTGCAATAGAAATAACTCATAATCTTATCATGCATTATAGGACTAAGCATATAGAAATAAGGTATCACTTCATTAGGGATCATGTACAAAATGTAACTATATCTTTATAATATATCCCTACTGAAAATCAACTTGCTGATGTCTTTACAAAGCCTTTAGATGAATCCAGGTTTAACAAGTTAATAACCGAGCTAGGCATGTTTAACTTATAACCATAAAAGCATGCTCTAGTTTGTGCTAACTATACAGATATAAAGGCTATGTTCAAAATCATAGACATGATCAAAGGAAGTCCATGATCGTAGAGCTGAAGTGACATGACTCAATGATAGCAATGCAAACTCAACGATAGCAGAATCCCATCAACAAAATAAAGGAGCATCATGTGATGATAAAGTTCAAAACAAAGCAATTTCTCTAATAAGCGCCTCAGGAACAAACCTAACCATTGATTCACTCTATGAGGTTGGTGTAAAATCCCAAATTTTACGAATAAAGATTTAAATTTCACAATTTTTTTTTGAATATTATGGTGTGGATTTAATATAATGTTATAGTTGTGGGTAATATTATAAATTTTGCAAAGTATGCAAGTTGTTATATTATATTCAATTGGTTGGGGAATATTCTTTGTGTCGGGGAATATTCGTACGACGGCACAATCATTGGTGGACTCCACAACAGAATTATTGTCAGATTGAGAAAACGACAAAAATATTTTTATGAAAATAACGACGGAAGTTTTACTGAATTATCTTTCTTTGAACTACTCAAGAGTAAAAAATACAAGAATACTGCGTGGTTGTATAGTAGCACACCAGTATTGATTATTGATGCTTACGTGAGAAGTCACTCAGTTATACTCAATTATTGCTATAGTAATTGCTGCATCATATCTCTCATATTATTGATTCGATTATTGTCATCGTATCATCTATATAGTATTTTATATATTATTAAATCAATAATTGAGACAACAAAGTTATTCATATTATTAAATTGCAATATTTACAATGTCTAGAAGTTCTGTCGAGGAGAGGTTTGGTCACCTAATTGCGCGCTAATAGGGAGAAATCCTTATTGGAAAGCCCCCTCTTTCCTAGGAATGACATGGTTGTTAAATATTGTGAGTTATGATATTAATGATGAATAAGTTCGTATTGATTAAAGATGAATTTGATAGTTCCATTGTGTTGGGATTATTGGTGTTAGTTGAAATCGATATCTATTCCGATGATAATTGATGTCTGGGGGTTATATTGATAAATCGGGTAATTTATCGGATAAATGATCAATTAATTGATACTTATTCACATGCTTATATAACTATTTGTTCACATGTGTGTACTATTGAGTCATATTCATTTACTATTAGGGGAGTTGGTGCAAGATTGATGATACTTGCATGACTAAGTTAAAAATGGAGGTATAGATGGAGGTACTATAATGTAATTAATTTTTTCACATGTTTAGAACTATTGAGTCACGTGATTTTACTATTGATTCACATGTTTTACTATTAGGGGAGTTGGTGCAAGATTGATAATACTTGCAGGACTAAATTAAAAATGGAAGAAAAGTTAGAGATATTATACTGTAATTTTTGGAGCCCAAATATGTGCAATTATCGAAACTATGTTTTCCTATAAATAGAAGCTCATTCTTCCTTCATTTCTCACCAATTCACTAAAGCTTTAGAGCCATTATTATAGAGAGAAATCTATAGAGAAAAAGAAGAAGAGAAGCCTGCTACCTCACTATTCCAGTATCCAGTCTTCTTTTGAGGTAAGGGGTATTATTTTTTTTCTATTCATGAAGAAAACTTATGTTATTTCATTCTTTATTATTCTGTTGGAATAACCTGTATACGCGGGCTACCCTATACTTGGTGAAATTCTTCTATTATTCCATTATTTATTATTCTGCTGGAATAACCTGTCTATGCGAAGTACCGCATACATAGTGAAATTCTATTGTTATTCCATTCTTTATTATTCTGTTGGAATATCCTGTATGTACGTTTTACGCCGGACCTGGTTCCGTCTTTATTATTCTGTTGGAATATCCTGTCTGTGCGTTTTATGTCGGACCTGGTTCCGTTATTTATTATTCTGTTGGAATAACCTATCTATGTGAAGTACCGCATGCATAGTGATTTCTATTGTTATTCCATTCTTTATTATTCTGTTGGAATATCCTATCAGTGCGTATTACGCCTGACCTGGTTCTGTTATTTATTATTCTGTTGGAATAACATGTCTATGCGAATTACCGCATGCATGGTAATTTCTTTTGTTATTCCATTGTTTATTATACTCAGTTGGTTAAAGTTTTGACTTCTATACTCATCATGAAATATCACTTTATTTGGTATTTTCTGTTACGAGTTACTATTCACGAATTACTATTCACTCTAGTATTATTCATTCGGGTATTCGGGGCACTTTTCATGCCAAAATACTATTCATGAGTTACTATTCATGGGTTACTATTCACCAAAATTACTATTCACCTGAATATTATTCACTTGGGTATTTGGAGTACTTTTCATGTCGGGGTACTATTCACGAGGTACTATTCCTGAAGTACTATTCACGGAGTACTATTCACGACAAAAAATTGATTCTTTTTTGTCCAAATTATTTTTGGTACATGAATATTATTCTTGAATTTTACTCTACAAAGAAGTATCATATTGACAATTTGGACGTTATTAGTTCCTGGATAATTTAATTATTAAACTTGTTTTTATTAAATTCTTATATCATTGTCATCATCCTCATGTTTATATTTTGTTGAAAGTCATTTGTGGGCTGTAGTGCATAGATAGACTTGGTATGATTATGACCAGGGATTATTCGGTATAATCATGACCGTAATGTTACAAATGATGTGGAAAAAGTCCTCATTGGCCCATAGTGCATTGATGGACAGTTTTTGGTATGATTATGGCTATGGATTCTCTTCGGCCAAGGGAGCAAAGATGAATTGTTTTATGGCATGATCAGGATCGTTGATGAAAACACGATTATCTTTGGCCCGTAGTGCATGGATAATTCGTGGTCGTGATACTAAATAATATCCTTGGCCTGTAGTGCAGGGATGATTTGATGATGTGGATTATTTATTAAGGTTGAGTCTCAATGATAAAAGTGATGAAAAACTTTTTAAATCATAAAAGATAGTAGATTTTATTCTCTACTTGACTCTTTTAATGGATTGTTTGTTCACCGCCGCTTAAACTTGATGTCTATTGTATTTTATCAGTTTAACATTGTTGAAGACTAATGATAATTTATTCTGCATTATCTTAGTCATAATATTTCTTACTGGGCTAGTTGAGCTCACCCTTTCCTTCACTGTTCTCTTCAAGAAATGAGAACGTAGGCCCGACTAGTCGGGGAGCGGAGTGACGGTCTCCAGAGATGGTGTCTTAGTAGTCCTCACTATTCTATAAAATAGTGTGATAATAAATGTAATGAGGACTTATTACGAGAGTGGATATTGTCTAGAAGACAATATTTGTATTAAAACTCACACCTCTTGTTGATATTTATTTAAGATTGTATTTGTATTTTGTACCATGTATTTGGCGACTCGTAATAGGTGATGTATACCTATTTTGGGGGTCACACATTAGTATCAAAGCTTGGGGATATGATCCTGGCCGAGATGTGAGACAAGAACTAGGAGGGAGAGATGGGGAATTCCTTTGCTAGTATGACCTACATAAGTTTATTTGGTATTTAATTGGTCGGTCAGAATATAGGGATAATATGTGATATGTCAATTAACCCTTGTTTTGTGACAGTATTTGGAAATGGCATCTAAAAATGTTGAGATAAGCAATGGAGCAAAATAATATGACCGTATCGCAAAGACGGGGCTAAGTTTGCGGAGTTATCCCGGTTTGCATCCCATTTGGTCGATAATGAGGAGCGAATGACGCGAATATTTCTAAGAGGTTTGAAACCCGATATACGTCAATACCTCATTTCTCATAAACTTTATTTATATTCAGATGTTGTGAATAGGGCTCGCTTATTGAGCCTTAATAATGAGATAAGACAACCAAAAGGCAACGACCAACAACACGATAATAATCGTCTGCAAGTGCAACGCGACCATCGAAACAATGTTAACCATCGTGGGGGAAATTATCATGCCAAGAATGGTAACCACTTTGGTGGTAATCATGGCCAAGATAATAGAAGTGGAAATTTCAAGAAGAAAAGGTCATTTATCTCAATTTTGTCGTATAGTGAAGTCAAGTCCAGCTGGGACAGTGGCACCAAAGGCGGATACTGACAAAAACAAAGTCGATGATTTCAGGAAGAACGTTTTTCATGACTTCTCAAAAAGCTAGTAACCCGAATGAAGTTAGCACGGGTTAGTTAATTATAAATTTTTGCGAAGTCTATACCTTATTAGATACAAGTTCTACCCATTCTTTTATCTCTCTTGCTTGCGTTCAACATTTAAATTTGACTCCAGAGAGATTAGACTTTGACTTATCTTTTGAAAATCCATTAGGAGAAACCTTCATTACTTGTGTTATCCAAGTCTTGGATGAGAGTCACAGTTTTGAATTATAATTCTATTGTTAATAAATTTCTTGATGTATTCTTGAAGACTTCTTGGCCTACCCCAGAACTTGAAATCGAATTTTGTACTGACCCCAGTACAAAACCCATTTCATAAACCCTCAAATATTTTCTTCACCCAAAATGAACGTAACATGCGCCAAAGATGTTGGCTCGAGCTGTTGAAGATTACGATCATACCATTCAATACCATCGTGGAAAAGTGAACGTGGTAGCTGACTCATTGAGTAGAAGATCGTATATGAATATACGAACCCACGTGTAGATAAAGTATATACGAGTAGAATCGACTTTAATCGATAAAGTTAAAGCCGCTCAAGCTACAGACTCAGAGCTGATGAATGTGAAGAAGAAGGTTCAAGAGGGCGTTATTCTAGAAGCAAGAATCGATGCAGAGAAGAAATCTCAACCCTCTATATAATTGATCCATTTGAAATCCTCGATTAAGTAGGAACTGTGGCTTATAGACTCGTTTTACCGCCAAGAATGTCGCGTGTTCATAATGTTTTTCACGTATCGATGTTACGTAAATATGTGGATGACCCGAACCACATTATTGATTTAGAACCGGACGAGATAGCGAATAATTTAACGTATGAAGAAGTACCTGTTAAAAATCCTGGAATATATTCTACGCTTAAAGGTTATACCTCAAGAGTTAGAATCGGACGAAGTGTCCTCATCTGTTCGGTATACCAGGTACGTACGTAAATTTCGAGGGCGAAATTTCATAAAAAGGGGAGATTGTAAAATCCTAAATTTTACGAATAAAGATTTAAATTTCTCGAATTTTTTTTTAATATTATGGTGTGGATTTAATACAATGTTATAGTTGTGGGTAATATTTATAAATTTTGCAAAGTATGCAAGTTGTTATATTATATTCGATTGGTCGGGGAATATTCTTTGTGTCGGGAATATTCGTACGATGTCACAATCATTGATGGACCCCACAACAGAATTATTGTCGGATTGAGAAAACGACAAAAATATTTTTATGAAAATAACGGTGGAAGTTTTACTTGCTAATAATCTTGATGAATTACTTGGTAGTAAAAATACGATGAATACACGTGGTTGCATAGTAGACGCCAGTATTGATTATTGATGCTTACGTGAGAAGTCACTTTCGATTATACTCAATTATTGCTATAGTAATTGTTGCATCATATCTCTCATATTATTGATTCGATTATTGTCACCGTATCATCTGCATAATATTTTATATATTATTAAATCAATAATTAAGACGACAAAGTTATTCATATTATTAAATTACAATATTTACAATGTCTAGAAATTCTATCGAGGAGAGGTTTGGTCACCTAATTGCGCGCTAATAGGGAGAAATCCTTATTGGAAAGCCCCCTCTTTCCTGAGAATGACCTGGTTGTTAAATATTGTGAGTTATGATATTAATGATGAATAAGTTCGTGTTGATTAAAGATGAATTTGATAGTTCCATTGTGTTAGGATTATTGGTGTTAGTTGAAATCGATATCTATTCCGATGATAATTGATGTCTAGGGGTTATATTGATAAATCAGGTAATTTATCAGATAAATGAGCAATTAATTGCTACTTATTCACATGCTTATATAACTATTTGTTCACATGTATGTACTATTGAGTCACATTCATTTACTATTAGGGGAGTTGGTGCAAGATTGATGATACTTACACGACTAAGTTAAAAATGGAGGTATAAATGGAGGTATAAATGGAGGTACTATAATGTAATTAATTTTTTCACATGTTTAGAACTATTGAGTCACATGATTTACTATTGAGTCACATGATTTTACTATTGATTCACATGATTTACTATTAGGGGAGTTGGTGCAAGATTGATAATACTTGCAGGACTAAATTAAAAATGAAAGAAAAGTTGGAGGTATTGTATTGTAATTTTTTGAGTCCTAAAACGTACAATTATCGAAACTATGTTTTCTTATAAATAGAAGCTCATTCTTCCTTCATTTCTCACAAATTCACTAAAGCTTTATAGCCATTATTATAGAGAGAAATCTATAGAAAAAAAGAAGAAGAGAAGCCTGCTACCTCACTGTTCCAGTATCCAGTCTTCTTTTGAGGTAAGGGGTATTATTTTTTTTATATTCATGAAGAGAACTTCTATTATTCCATTCTTTATTATTCTGTTGGAATAACCTGTATACGCGGGCTACCCTATACTTGGTGAAATTCTTTTGTTATTCCATTATTTATTATTCAGCTGGAATAACCTGTCTATGCGAAGTATAGAATACATGGTGAAATTCTGTTGTTATTCCATTCTTTATTATTCTATTGGAATATCCTGTCTTTGCATTTTACGACGGACCTGGTTCTGTCTTTATTATTCTGTTGGAATATCCTATCTCATGCGTTTTACTGCCGGGACTGGGTTCCGCCTTTTTATTATTCATTGGAATATCCTGTCTCTGCGCGTTTTTACATGGGACTTGGTTCCGTTATTTATTATTCTATTGGAATAACCTGTCTATGTGAAGTACCGCATGCATGGTAATTTCTATTGTTATTCCATTTTTTATTATTCTGTTGGAATATCCTGTCGGTGCGTATTACGCCTGACCTGGTTCTGTTATTTATTATTCTGTTGGAATAACATGTCTATGCGAATTACCGCATGCATGGTGATTTCTTTTGTTATTCCATTCTTTATTATACTCAGTTGGTTAAAGTTTTGACTTCTATACTCGTCACGAAATATCATTTTATTTGGTATTTTTTGTTACGAGTTAGTATTCACGAATTATTATTCACCTGGTTACTATTCACTCTAATATTATTCACTCGGGTATTCGGAGCACTTTTCATGCCAGAATACTATTCACGAGTTACTATTCATGGGTTACTATTCACCGAAATTATTATTCACCCGAATATTATTCACTCGGGTATTTGGAGTACTTTTCATGTCGGGATACTATTCACGAGGTACTATTCCCGAAGTACTATTCACGGGGTACTATTCACGACGAAAAATTGATTCTTTTTTGTCCAAATTATTTTTGGTGCATGAATATTATTCTTGAATTTTACTCTACAAAGTAGTATCATCTTGACAATTTGGACGTTATTAGTTCCTGGATAATTTAATTCTTGAACTTGTTTTATTGAATTCTTATATCATTGTCATCATCCTCATGTTTATATTTTGTTGAAAGTCATCTGTGCCCTGTAGTGCATAGATGGACTTCGTATGATTATGACCAGGGATTATTCGGTATAATCATGACCGTAATGTTACAAATGATGTGGAAAAAGTCCTCATTGGCCCGTAGTGCATTAATGGACAGTTTTTGGTATGATTATGGCTATGGAATCTCTTCGGCCAAGGGAGTAAAGATGAATTGTTTTATGGCATGATCAGGACCGTTGATGAAAACACGATTATCTTTGGCCTATAGTGCATGGATAATTCGTGGTCGTGATACTAAATAATATCCTTGGCCTGTAGTGCAGGGATGATTTGATGATGTTGATTATTTATTAAGTTGAGTCTCAGTGATAAAATTGATGAAAAACTTTCTAAATCATAAAAGATAGTAGATTTTATTCTCTACTTGACTCTTTTAATGGATTATTTGTTCTGCTGTAGTTAAACTTGATGTCTATTGTATTTTATCAGTTTAACATTGTTGAAGACTAATGATAATTTATTCTGCATTATCTTAGTCATAATATTTCTTACTGGGCTAGTTGATCTCACTGTTTCCTTCACTGTTCTCTTCAAGAAATGAGAACGTAGCCGGGACTAGTCGGGGAATGGAGTGACGGTCCGAGATGGTGTCTTAGTAGTCCTCACTATTCTATAAATAGTGTGATAATAAATGTAATGAGTACTTATTCTGAGAGTGGATATTGTCTAGAAGACAATATTTGTATTAAAACTCACAGCTCTTGTTGTATATTTAAGATTGTATTTATATTTTGTATCATGTATTTGGCGACTCAAAATAGGTGATGTATACCTGTTTTGGGGGCGTCACAGTTGGCCCTTCATGAGTTACCTTAAACCAAGAAGATTGCTAAGTCAAAAGTTCATCACAAGGACTCGGTCAGACTCGACGATTGTAGCCCAGACTCGTCGATTGCGATTCAGATTCTGACGATTCTTTGACGAAAGCAGACACGACGGCTTTGAAAGCGAACACTGACGAATGCAAAGTAGACTCATCAATCACAAAGGCCACCTCAACGATCGTAGTCCTTCCTAAGGACATATTAGCTCAGAAAGAGCTAAGGGCAAATCAGTACAATCCTCCTCAGTCAGATTCGTAGAGCCAAGCAGAATTCCACACCTGCCCCACTAAGAAAAATGGAGAGAGGGAAGCTACAAGTACAAATTGAAAATGCCTTTTTGAAATCAGAAGTTCAAAAAGATCATCTCTCTCTTTCTCTCTACAAACAGAAATCCTAAATCGTAAGAAAGTTCAGACAACCATACTCCTTGCAAAGAAATCAATGGCGACCTCAACGTCATCTCAGCTCTGCACTCTATTTTGATTTAATTCAAAACAGCTGAACCCAAATTTCACAAAACTCAATCATTAATAAAGAAGGCTGGTCTCGAAGAGGCTCTGGGTATGGCCACACTGATCGACCCAAATCTAGTTAAAGAATTCTACATAAATGGTATGTTCAAAAACGACGTCATCACTACGAAAGTCATGGACGTGGAAATCAAGCTGAAGGCTGAGGACATCAACCTAGCCCTAGGTTTTAAATCTGAAGGGTTTTCGTTCATAGATGGCATAGATTTCCATGATGGACTTAAAAGGATACATCACTAGAAATTCTCCACTGTCAAAGGATACAAGAAAAAGGAGTTTCCTCAGAGGTACGAATTTTTGGCTGATATTGTTGGAAAATGCATATGCTGCAAGAGCTCAGGCCACGATTCTGTAAACGAAGTACAACTCAAGCTCATGACAACCATCAGTTGTGGGATACATCTTAACTATGGAGCTTTGCTGCTTGAATGGATTGGAAAGTGGATTCTCAACTCGAAGAAATCAAAAAAGCTCTGGGAAGATGCTCTACGGGTGATTCATCAGTATCATTCTACAGTCCGCTTTGGGCGATAAAATTGAGGATGATGAAGGTGAACAAATAAATCTAAATAAAAGAATGACCCAGAAACTATTCGAGAACTGGAAATTGAATCCAGCTAAAAACGTACGAATGATGTCTGAGTCCAGTGGTAGGACTGTTGATGCAAAGGAATAAGGGATTCCAGGGAATATGTCAGTTATTAGGGAGACTGAAGAAGATGAAGAAGAAACCAACAAGGAAGAACCCACTGCCCTGGTTAGAAAAAGCAAGGGCAAGAGAAAGCTAAAGGCTAGAATGGCAGAAGAACCCTAGGGATCAACTATTGATAAACCTGTCGAGTCCTCTGACATTGAGACTCTAAGAATCCTAAGAAGAAAAGAACAGCAGGCTGAGGCAGATGAAGACAGAGCTACCATATCACAACAGCTGAAGAAGAACAAAATCAGTCACAAATCCAAGAGGCCATCTATCTCTTCGATCGTAGAGTCTCTACCAATCGTAGAGACCAAACTGAACACCTCGAGCAAGGAAATTGCGGCACCAGATGTTCTGTCTGACCAATAAGACAGAGCTGATGCTCAAGGAAGTCCTGAGGCTGTGGCTCAGCCTAGAAAACTAAGATGAAAATTGGTTAAGAAGTACATCCTTGTCAATGAAAGGGTACTCAAAGAGGAAGATAAAAAGATGGCTAATGAAAAGGAACAATCCAGAGAAAACCAAAAGGACAAAGCTCAAGCTAAGGGAGAGATACCTGAAGTTCTCACCCTAGAAAATACTCCAGCTGAGGGGGAGCTACTAGTCATGTAGAAGGATGATCATGTTGAGGGGAAGCCTCATGATTTCTCCATGACAGAAGAAGTTGTTCCTGCAAAAAATGAGGGAGAACTAGAGCAAGAACAAAATGAAGCCATTGATATAGTGGAATCCTTGAACAAAGACAGAGAAGAGGACGAAGATAATGAGGTCAAGATCATAGCTGTGGGCATTAATGGGTATAGAAAAGCTAACTACAAGCAACTGTTCTCCTATCTACCCATGATGCCTTTTCAACAAGCTCAAATTCTAAAACTCCTGGAATCACATGTTTTGGAGCTTCAAAGAATATCCAGCCATCTCTGTGCTAGCTCGTGGATTCCCAGGTAACTTCAACTTTGCCAAACAGCTGATCACAAATGGTCCCTCCTCAAGAATGGTGCATGAGGTATTAACTATCCCAATCTTATTCAGAGTTAATCACTATCCACTATCCTTCTTCAGCCAATTTTATGAATTTCCAAGCTGGCTGGAAGTGGTCCTAAATCAACAAAGTCAATTCCAAGTTACAGAATCCCAAATTCTATAACTGATGAACCAAATATGCCCAACTTTGTATTGATCCCAACTCCCATAATCTCTACGATTACTGACTCTAGCCCCATTGTAGAGTCCCAAGCTCAAATCGTAGAGTCACCCACTCCAGACACCCAAAAACAGGCCCCTCCATCAGATATTCCCTCTTCCTCCACAAATGAATACTTCAACCTTGATCTTTCCCTCTACTCATTACAAGATCAATACAAAAGAACACCCCCTCCTTCACAAATTCCCCACCTCAATGAACTTCTTTCAGAACTGCCCACCAAAACAGATTTGTAAGAAATGTCCAAGAAATTGATTAAGGAAATTGATGATAGTCTTGAAAAACACACTAAACTCATTCAAATGAGATTAACTATAATGATCAGTGCTGCAAATAGTCTCACAAGCACCCTAAGCTCTGAGCTCACTAAAAAGCTTAAGGAGATCATCAAGGAAATGATTAAGAGCATAAAGGATAGGGATGACACCCACTTTCTCGTAGCCAAAAGACACAGGGATGTTGTTCTTGTCTTACAGTCCACTCAAGAAGCTCAGAATAAACATATGATGGAGAGCTTCCTTAATCTGCAAACTGCCATAAAAGAATTCCAACAATTTTACGTCAGCCAAGGATAGCAGACTGACAATATTTTAGCCGTCCTTCAACACAAGGAAGCTCGATATGATGCTCTGATCAAAGAAAATCGAGAGGACATTGCTCAAACTCAAAGTCAACTCAACGAGCTTGTCTAAAGAATGACTCGCCTCTCAAAAGACATTCGAACCCTTGATGATGACATAAAGGGGGAGAATAAATGGAAAGGAGATCAAGGCAGAGGCATAGGCACCTTTTCTGCTCAATCTTCCAAGAATCCTCCTCCAAGGCAGTATCACCAACAGACTCCACGATCTAGAAATCATACTCAACGATCTGATCATGAGCCAATCATCATGGCTCAACCATTAAGGAGTCAAGAGCCAACTCCCAGCTCACAAGAAGTGACCACCACAAGCTTAAGAATGCCAATTGGAGATCCTACATTCATGAATAGGCATGATCACAATCCAAGACTAAGTCCAAGTGAGCTGGAAGATCTACCCAGGAGAGACGAAGCAAGCAGGAAAAGGAGAGCTGAGGAGTATGCAAATCCTCCACGAGGAAAAAGGCCGAAGAAATAAAGATAAGTTGAATTTTAATTCCTATTGATGTAGTCAAACTTAAATGTAATATCTATCTTCAAGCATCAATAAATTCATGCTTATTCTCTAGAAATTTCAGCTGCTCACTAAAATATTAAGTCATATTTACTTTGCTGCAACTGCATATAGAATTTGATAATCATGACAACAAATCTTCTTGGTTATGTCAACATCAAATAGGGGGAGATTGTTGGAAGAGTGCATATTGTGATTTGATGTTTAAATTAAATGTTCATGATTATATGTAAAGTCCTTCTAGGAATGTATGTACAAGGACTTAGTGATAGATCAAATTGTTAGGTTGATCTAAGCTTTTAATGTTTATCATTCTATAAATCAATGTATAGATAAAGAGATCAAAGATGTTAGGATGATCTATAAAATGTAATAGATATGCTTCAATAAAATCGCAGTCTATTGAGCTGATCAAGAACTTGCAGAAGCCAAGGCAGAATCGTAGAGTATCGAGGATCGTAGTATGTCTGCCTTAAAGGGCCTCTCCAGAGATCGTAGTGTGGTCCAAACATTTGTCAAAGCCAACTCAGAGATCGTAGTGTGGTCCAGACGTTTGCCTAAGCCAACTCAGAGATTGTAGTGTGGTCAAGACGTTTGTTGAAGCCAACTCAGAGATCGCAGTGTGCTCTCAGAAACGTAGAGTCTACAATACAAGCAAGTGAAGATCGTAGTGTGCCAGCCCTTAAGAGAAATCGTAGTGTTCTCATTTGGTTGCATTAAGCACCAAGGTGGAAAGACACCATGATAAGAATTGTAGAGTATCATCTGGCTGTGTCAGAAGTTGTGGACCTTAGTCATTTGTTTAAAGATAAAATCTTAATAATTGTGGAATGGGTTACAAATGTTGAAGTAATCACCAGTCCCAATGGCATGAAAATATTCTTAGTATACAACAAAAAGACGTATTGAAGAAGCTGTGGAAAGGACCATGGGATAGAGGAAAACACCTTTTCAGGTGTTAGGTGAGAAAGTAGTCTGCTATGTCAGTGGGCTAGAATGCATTTAAGAAGATATGCAGAAAAGTCTCCATCAAATTTCAGAAACATCAAATGCATTAAATGCTTCAACGGATGGATTCAACGGGTATATTTCAAAGATCACATATATGCAAGACATCTGCAGATGATAGAAGTAAGCAAGCATTGAACAAAATGCATAAGAATACTGAACGATCTAAGAAAAAGAAGAAGCTTGCTCAGTTACTCAGTTTTTTCGAACAAATGCTTAACAACAATTGAGTAGCACAAATCAAGAACTCAACAACAACCAATCAACTGAAGTAAGAATTCCAAGTTAGAAGGACTTGAAGAGTTCTAAGTGAACTGTGAAGAACCAAGTTTGCTGGACTTGAAGAGTTCAAGAGTGAACTAAGAAGTGCCTAGACTGCTGGTCTAGAAGGAATCTGTGAGATTCAGAAAGTGTAAAAGACATCCTTAGTGGATTTCTTACTCAAGGAGTAGAAGAGTGGACTAGGAGATTTAAGTGCTCCGAACAACTTAAAACTGCTGTGTCTATTACATTTGTGCTATAACTGCTATAACTGCCATAACTGCCTCACTCTCATTAATTCAAGATATCTTAAGGGAGATTAAACAAATCCTTATTCCGCTAAGTTTTAATCATTATCAAAACTAACAAAGTAAAACGAAAAAAAATTTAAATATCTATTCAACCCCCCTTCTAGATAACTATTGTGCCTCCGGGAACTGAAACAACTCCATGGGGATCAGAAAAGTAAATAAAAAAGTAAATGCGATCAACCGCCATGAAGTAAACTCCATGCGGGACTAAATATAAATAAAGCAGTAAAAACGATCAACCGCCACGAAGTAAACTCCAGGCGGGACGAAATGTAAATAAAGCAGTAAAAGGTCACGTAGTAAATTCCAAGCATTATATATATATATATATATATATATATATATATATATATATATATATATATATATATATATATATATATCAGTAATAACCCGATATTTTTTATATAAATAAATAAGAATTTTTACAGATACTTTTTTTTTTTATTTATTAAAATAAATATGGGGAATATGTGCCAAGATAATGTGTATATGTATTTATGTGATAAATAAAAATATATTTATTAAATGAATTATTGCAAATAATTTTTATGTTAGAATTATTGATTATTATAAATTATATTCTTATAATAATTAATTTTATAGTAGACGTGTTTTTTATTAATTATTTTCCATGAAAATATGATTATATATTATTTAAATAGTATATAAAATGATTTTTAGAATTATTATAATAATGATTTAATTATACAAATTTATGCTAGATTAATTAAGTTAATTATTTAACTTAATTAATAATGTTAAATATGTAAGATAAATCAGATATGGAATCCAAACTCTAATTTTGGATTTTGATCAAGGCATGAGAATAATAATATAATATTAATTATATTTTGATTTTTCAGTGCTATAAATATGTGCTGTATGTACGTATTGATAATGATCGGTGAATTATGGTGTATCAGTAGAAGACCTAGTAGTACTATTATTTGAACTCAAACCGGAGTAAAGATCGGTCAAAAATTGTGTTAATGTGATTATAATAACTGTTAGAATTATAATCTAAGTTAGTAAACCCTAATGTCTAAATTAGGAACAATAACTTCGAAATTGTAAACCCTAACCACTAGTTTGGCACGCTTAACGATAATTAATAAATTCTTAAACTTAATATGTAAGTTTAATTAATTAGGAAAAACCCTAATTATTGTTAGAAACCCTAATCATGAAATTAAAAACCCTAATTTCTATATTTAGTAACCCTAATTAGTAATTTTAAAACCTAATTACTAATTGTAAACCCTAATTGCTAAATTAACAATGTTAATTATAATTAATAAATTTTTAAACCCTAATGTTCATGTATAATATAATTAGTAAACCTAATCTAATTAAAGATTTCCAAATTATATTTTTAGAAACTAAAATTTTACATTTTCAAACCGTAATTGCTAAATCCTACAAATTTTATATGCTAAACCTTAGGGTTAACCCTAAGGGTCCAACCCTAAGGGTTAGGGAAAATGACAAAATTGCCATTAAAAGTATAAGTTAAATGACCAAAATACCCCTCTTTAGATTTTTTATGTAACTTGCAAATCTAGGCAAATATGGAGTGGGTGACCAACTAAAGCCTAGCCTTTGACTTAAAAACTCCAGCAAATCAATCTATATCATCAGATCTTAGCAACATGCAATGCATCTAAGTGTTATATATACATTGGGAGAGAGAGAGAGAGAGATTTCTTTACTTGGCCCATTTTTGCTCCAAAACTCTACCAATCCTCTCTCTCACTAAAACCTCCGAAAATATCAAGAGATTCAGTTACAAAACCAAGCCCCGCTAACACATTTAGCAAATCAGAAAGCTAGAATCAAAAATTTTTCTGAGTGAGGTATAATTCCTAACTAGAAATCTAACCTTTGATCTATTGTTAAATGTTAGTTTTTTTGTGTGTTAAACATGTTATATATAGTATGTAATGATGATCTGGGTTGATAGATGTTAGATCCATAACATTTATAGGCTCAGATCTAGCATTTTACAAAATCTGGAAAATTTTGCTTTGTGTTTTGACAACCAAATGTCAGGCCTTGTAGATCTCTGTCTGTGTTTGGTTTTTGTGTTTTAAGTGTTTGATATTGTAGTCTGATATATGCTCTTTGATCTGGATCAAGAATCCGGCTTATATATGGTTTAGATTGCAAATTATTGATGGTCAAAAGTCGTTGACCAGTCATGACTAGGCGTTTCTCGGTAACCCAGAAACTGCCCAGAAACGGTCTGACAACGCTTTCTAACGCCTAGATCTTACTGTTGTTTGTTGTTTTGTTGTTGTTGTTGTAATAGAGTCATAATATGGTATATAGACTACTTATTCATACTCTTAGAACACAAAAACAATTAACAGGTTGCTTGTAGTGGATGGTCAAACCAAGCCAAAAGAGTACAAAATGAGTTTTCTGGGTAAACCAGAAAACTTAGATCGTGACTTCTGACATGGTTTGACCGAGCTAGATCTAACGATTGTATTGTTCTTATGTTGGTTTGATGTAATATATCTACTCTCGTGCATGGTAGTTACAATCTAGGACTCTTAAATCACCAAAACAGCATCAGGATTTCAAGTTGTGGAAGCCTAAAGTAGGGCAGTCGAACTATTCTTCATTTCTGGGCAAACCCAAAAATGAAGAACAGCTCTGACAACCACTTTGGGCGATCAGATCTCTTTTGTGTTATGTGTTTTGTTCATGTTGTTAGATCTTGTAGTATTACACTAGTACTACAAGATCAAGGTATTAGCTTGCCCAGAAACACAATGAATCAATGTTTAAAGATTGGTCAAACTAGCTAGCTCGGTAACTGACTTGATTTTCTGGGTTTGATGAAGAACATGAAGAACACATATAACGACATTACGTCATACATAAAGCGATCTTTAGCGACACTTACGTTCTAAAAATTATATTTTTATTAAATAATTATAGAAAATTAGTTTTTAATTATTAAAAATACAAATTAAATTACTAAAAATTATTCTAAAGTCTGAAAATTAGTTTTTAATAATTTATAATATATTTCATAAATAATTAATATTTTTGAAATATTAAAAGGTATCTAATTTATTTAATTATTATATTAAATAAATTATTTAAAAATGATTTTAATACTTGACAAATCATTTAAAATTATATTATGGTATAAGAAAATATTTTAAGTTATTTTTAATGACTTTTAATATTTTGTGATGAATTTCATTAATAAATTAATATTAATGATAGTTAAGTTATTTAGTAAATGAATTAAATAAATAAATTAAAAATGATTTTATTTTATTAAAAATCATTTTAAATAATAATAAGGTATTTAAAAATATTTTAAGTTATAAAATATAACTTTCAATATTTATAGGTAAATTTCATTAATTAATTACTATTAATGATATTAAAGTTATTTAATAATTATATTAAATAAATTAGTTTAAAAATAATTTTAATATTATAAAAACCATTTTAAATGAAAATAAAGAGTTTAAAAGTATTTTAAGTTATAAAATATAACTTTTAATATTTAAAGGATAATCTCATTAATAATTTAATATTATCGATATTAAATTTATTTAATAATTATATTAAATAAATGGTTTAAAATGGTTTTATTAATTTAAAATCATTTAAAAAGGAAATAAATGAATTAAAAATATTTGAAGTTATACTTAATGACTTTTAATATTTTGATAAATGATACATTAATATTTAAATATTAGTGGTAATTATTTAAAAATGATTTTAAATGTTTTAAAATATTAAAGGTAATATTAATACTTTAAAAATATTTTAAGTTATTATAAATAACTTTAATATTTTGGCAATGATTTCATTAATAGTTTAATATTAATTAAAAGTTAATGATAATAGAATTATTTAATATTTATATCATTTAATAATGATTCCGGTGTTTGAAAAATCATGAGAAATTATAATAAATATTTAAAAATTATTATTAAGTCATTTAAAATAATATGACAGATACTTACAGATATTGAACTTTAGAATAGAGTCTTAGACTCGATAATTACCCGATAAAGTCGTCGGTACACCGACATGTTTCAGAAATTGATCTGGACTTAGATTATTTGTTTGTATATGTGTTTGATTGTGATCCAATGACTGTTAAATATGTGTGACAATGTGATTAGGTTATGTACTGACTACAATAAGAAGTATTATGTGTTACGATATGTTATGCTAATCAGTTAAATAATCTTATTACTGATAGGTTGTTATACAAAAGATAAGAACTAAGTTGTGTATTGTAAGTATCAGACCAGGCAAGTATCCTACCTTTGCATTTTCTTTATGAAATGGATATGAGTAAGAAAGTTTTCAGAATTATAATATTATTATGCTAGATTACTAACCCAATTGTTATATATATTATATTCGATCATTATTTATCAACATGTCATTACATTCTTATTCAGATATTTATTATGTTCGTTAATTTCTAATTATGGTTATACAAGTGTCCTCACTTGGATAATCATTATATTTAATCACATGTTGATATATATATATATATATATATATATATATATATACCTATTGAATGCCAGTATGTATACATTAAGTAAAAGTCGTCTAAGCTATTTGATCAGCTAAGACACAGATTTAGAAATATCATTGAATATGATAAAACCTTTTTGTATCCAATCAAATTGTTTTGGTTCGGATTCCCGACTAAGTATGAACATCTCGAACATGGAAAAAATTTTATGCACCTAAGGCGGATAAAGTAAACGATAATATTATTCTTGCATGTAGTATTGATCAATACAGGGCATAACAGGCTGATCACTCCCCGTGCCCGTAAGTTATAACGGTTTGTGGATGAAGTTCTACTAAACCTATTTGAAAATTGAAAACAATATTCATAGTATGTCACCTTAACCCTATTTATAGTCAGTACGTAGTTTCAAAAATTTGATAGAGAGTTGTTATGTTATTATTATCGGTTCAGATTACTTCACAATTATTGATTTGTTGTAGAAGGGTAGTACAAAGAAAACATTTAATCCTTTTCATTAATATTATTTATAATTGTTATTACTTGCTGGGCACTCAAATGCTCATCCTTGCTTAATTTAAATTTTTTCAGCTAAGTGTGAACAACCAGAAGGCTCATGTAGAAACAAAGGAAAAGGAAAACTAACCAAATAAGATTTGTGGTATTCTATGTAATAATTAGACTTTATTATTACGATGATACTTATTAATTATCATTTAATGAATGTTTTGAGGTCTCGTAACTAGGGATTAGACTCTGATGTATAAATTAAGTTTAATATCTATATTATTGTTATTATTATTAGTATTATTCTGCTTATATAAATAGTATTGTGAAGCACCGAGTTCGAGTTTGAAGTACCTGGATTTAGGGGCTTTACATGTTTTACACACACACACACACACACACACATATATATATATAAGCGATAAACACACCAGATAGAAAATCTAGGCTCATCAGACAGAGTCTGATAATAGTTTATATATATATATATATAAGTAAGTAAACGCTCCAGACATAAGTCTAGGCTCAATCGAGGTATAACTCGATAATGTTAGTCCATATATAAATATATACATATATAAGTATATATATATATATATAGACAGAAATGAAAACCATGGACCGAAGTCCAGGCATACACACACAACATGACACTCAATGTGAAGAATAGTGTGTGCAAAGATGAAGAAAAAGGCTTTATAGAGTATGAGAAGGCTTACAGTGGGCTACTAATGCAGGCTTTTATGACTTTAGATGGACAAACATTCAGCTCCCGCTGGTAAAAATATAGCTATATGTGAGCTAACATGTGTTTAAAATGAGAAAGCACTCAATATGGCGTGTGTACAGAGCAAATTGGACAAGGCTTCCTCGCCTTTTTCTTTTTTTAATATGGCAACTCCAAGCCCTACATTTATAGAGTTTGGTGGCATGCAGTGTACTTGCGTGACATGAGATGACTGCTAGTAGCCATGAGATGCACATCTTGGTTGCCGAACTACCACCCTGCTCTGCGTATCCCATCGTCTCAAAGTACGTGTACTCGTGCACTGTGATGTCCACTCGAACTTATAGAACTTCAATCCAAGCATCCGAACGAGGTGTATAAGGCCTTCTTCGGACCGCTTTTGTCGAGAGTTACACAATGACATAGGATTAGAGGTTGTATAAAGTCAGGAAGAGGGGACCATGCTCATGGTCTTCAAGCTTTAAATTTTATCCGGTGTGCTGCCACGCGTAATAGTCACTCGGGATTGGAACTCCTTGGTTCCTGTGGGACATTGCCATGTAGAAATATATGTATGAAGTGTTGAGACGGCGCGCAGGTGTTGAGGAGGCAAGATGATGATTTTTCTCCTCACCGGGGTTATCATTGGTTTGGGCTGATAGTAGACGTTGCTCAGGGTTACATCTGAGATTGGACTGCTGCAAGTGTTTGAATTCCGCAAGGTCATCTGTAAGTGTGCCTGTATTCCCAGTGTTAGCTCCGGGTCTGAGGAATGAGTGCCTCGGCAGGAGGTCTGAGATTGAAGTTGATCGCATGCATTTGAAATAAGCATTTCTAGAGTTATCGTCGGAACTGTAACAATATTCTTTGGGGTTATCTCAAAGGACGAAACTCGATGTTATCTCTGAGGTTGGAAATGATACTCCAGGTGTGTGTTCCAGGGTTAAGACTGAACTTCTGGTAGTATCTGGAATGGATGTGAGCTGTCTTCCAGGGTTATCTCCGAAAGAAAAATCTGCCCTCCTGCAATGTTAGTAACAAGTGTGCAAAAAAATTTGAGTGTCTACAGATGCCCCTCTTTATCATATTCATGCAATGCAAGGCATGGATAGGATAAAAAATCCTAGACACTTGAAATGAAACAAGATAAACATAATGCTATGTGCAGCAACATGATGCATATGTATGATGCATGATGGAATGATTGCCGGTCCTCCGATAATCCTCTTGGGATGACAATCAGTGATGCCTTGGACATATGATCCAAGTCTTCAAGGATGTTGACGTTGGGGCTATCACCAAAGTCCTGGATCCTTGATACAGACTTCTACACCATAGAGGTGCCTCTTGTGTACAAGAGATCTGTGGGGATAAAGCTTTGTCTATTTGAGGATGTATATAACATATTCCATCATCGGTCCTCTCCGATGAGGATGGTCTTCTCAGGTTTGTGTCACCAGTATATACCACGATGTTGTTGGAGTTATTGCCAACAGTATGTATTGTCAGTGTTACCTGACCTTCGCTGATGTGTGTATCACCGGATAGATCCCTGTTGGGAAAACTGTTAAGGCTGCTTGACGTTCATTGATGTGTGTATCAATGGTTGACTTGAATTGTGACCTTTTCTTGGGAGTATGCCAAGGATGCTTGACCTTTATTGATGCATATATCAATGGTTGCATTGCGTTGTGACCCCGCCGAGGATACTTTATCAATGTCTTAACTTCGGTGTTGTAACCCCCGTCGGGGATACATAGACATGGATACGTTGCTTCGATGGGTTTACTTGCCACCGATTGAGATAATGTCAAGGTTGTTTAACCTTCATTTTGTGTGTATCAATGGTTGAGAATGAGTTGTAACCCCCACCGGGGATACATGGATGTTTGAAATTTTTGCGTTGTGACCCTCGCCGGGGATACTTTATCAATTTATAACTTCGGCGTTGTAACCCCCACCGGGGAAGGTTCTAGGGCTGTGACCCTGCACTGACGGCATCGGACCTTTGTGAGGTATTGTCGAGCATGATTTGTAAAAGCTGAGGCCACTGGTATAGTATACCTTGTATGTAGGTGAATACCAATGAGTGATATATAAAGCAAAAGTATGGCCCGTGAAAACCAGGATTTCAGGCTATTCCGCTCAATCGCGTAGCGTTTTTATTCCTGATTTGGCCTTTTTAGCTTGTGAAACCTCTTTTGCAACTCGAACTGGACCGAGCCAGAGGCGTGGACCCCATGTAGGGGTGCCACAGGTACACCTGTAGTAGTCGTAGGTAGACTTGCGGCCAACTGTGGGTATGAAAGGCCTGCAGGTTGCTTTGACAAGTCACTTTCAAGCTACGCCGCGAAGGAAATCTAAGAGCTCTTCTTAAGACCTGCTGAGTTCAGGCGACTTTTTGCATATTTTGCTACCGTACAAGTGTTCTTCACTGTCCTGGTAACATATGCATGCATTCTTTTCCAGTTTCTATCTGTTGGAAAATGATTTATCACATGAAATGCATTTAGACACAGTAGTGAATATGCATGCTGATATGACTTTATAAAAAATATTCAACGCAGTAAATGTTAGTATTAAACCATACTTAACATAATGATGTGAAAAAATTTGACTTTTGAAATAGTCTAATTGGCACCTTTTACTGTCATTTCTTATCCTATTTGAGGACAAATGTGTAAAGGTAGAAAAGTAAAATAATCCTGGTAATTAGCCTACACATATGGGTTTTTTACTGTGATGTAGTAATGCATGTAGGATGTATATGACTGTGGGTAGGTGTGCTACTGAATGGCCACCTAGTCATGCCTATGTGCATGTGGATAGTCCCATTTACAAAGGGGACTATGGCAAAAATTTTCCAAAACGTAGGCATCGTGTAGTCATGCATTTTTAACTCTACTGTAGATGTATGTTAAAATAATGCATGCATGCATATAGACATAAAAATGCATTTTGAATAAAACTTCAGGTAAGAATTTACCTCACCCTTTCTGAGGTGATTTGGAGACTTGTTGTCCAGATATTATGGATCTGGATCAACCGAGTAGTTCCCACAGGATGGAGGAGGGCTTCTGAAGTACCTCAACCCCGTTCTGTTAGACAGCCTCGTCGTTTGGTGGAGGCGGTGATACGTCCTATCCGAGTTGAGGTGCCGGATGTAGAGGACGAGGAAGAGAATGTACCAGTTGAGATTCCTGCTCCTGCTACACGTGTTCCCCATAGGGATTTGCCAGATTTTCAAGTAGTGAACCCAGAGCTTCTGGGTGACTTGAGTCGACATCCTTTAGTCTACCTGCATGCAAATGAGGTATGAAGTTAGATCTTAATCTTCCTTATTTCCTATTAATGAGGAGTAAAGGATTTTGATGTTGATCTACATTTGATGTAGGTTCCCGACTTTACACAGCCTCAAGGGAATTGGTTCAGCATCCACTCTATGTATCAGGCTTTGCACGATGACTATAGAGCGATTGTACATAGTTGGGGATTCGGGACGTTCTTTTCCATTCTTCCCCGTCATTGTCCCTAGGGTTACCTCAGGGAATTGTCTGAGCGCTGGTTTCACCAGACTCAGTCACTCCATTTGCTGGACTGTGAGGAGATGATGACACCGATGTATTGGTAGTTTATCACAGGTATGGAGTTTGGAGGGGATCTGGTGCCTTGTATGGCAGATATCACCCCTATTGCCATCAAATCCTTGTTAGGAGTACCAGACGGATCACTCAAGGGTAGGATTATACGTACATGTCCTCTGAGCGTAGATCCTATGAGCGGGATGTTGAGTGAGCCCATACCCGATGATGTGAGAGTCATGGATCGCATTCTTCGGCGATTGTTCCTGATGATCATTAGGGACTGCTTTATAGCAGATAACTCTTCTACGGTGTCCTTCCCTTTGATCAGTGCCACTCGACACGTGGACCATATAGGAGATGATTGGGGTTCCTACACCTTCGCTTACTTCCTCAGGGGAATGCGCATGCGATCACAAGGTTTGACCGAGTCTTGGTTAGGATTCTACCGATTTCTGCTGGTGAGTATTTCTCTTTTCTTTTCCCATATACAGGTTAAGAGTGTTAACTGACAACAGATGTTGCCTTTGTGTTGGCAGTTTTGGGCCTATGAGAGGCTTCCATGTTTGCATCCTGTGAGTGTGCTAGGTTTAGACACCTATCCACAAGGACGGAGATGGCATCATTCCGTACTGGTGGAGGTCCCTGTTGCTGAGGGTTTCATTCTTTGCCGCCTATAGCTGGAGTTGTTGACAGCTAATGTCATCACATGGGTTCCCTATTCTGGGGAGCACTTGAGTGTTGGATTTGAGGATGGATACTCGACTGGGTTTGAGCACGTGATTTCCACCCGTAGGATTCCACTCTTTACAGATAGAGGATGGGAGCTCTATTTAGGAGAGCGTGCTATCAGGAGCACTACAAGAGAGATTCGCATGCCGGTCTTGCCTCCTACCATGCGTTATTGGACTATTTCACAGTCACCCTTCATTGATATCCCATTGTTGGGTGTTGACGGTTTTACACTGTCAAAGGATCCCTACAATCAGAAGATGTTCCAGCATTGGTGGTTCCCTCGTACCATTGAAGCCCAGACCCGCGCCACTCAGTTTATGGGGGATATGGTTCCAGGATCCGTGATGATGACGGATTGGCTAGCCTGTGTTAGAGATCTGACTCATGTGACACAGATTGACAGTTTGACCCGGCAGTTGGACCGAACACATTTCTTCATCCGGCACTTGGTTAGAGATCCTTCAGAGGCAGATACTTTTGATCCTTCCAGCTCTAGTGCTGGCCCCTAAGGTGACCCATAGGGCTTTGCTGGTGCAGATTCTCCCTTGTATAGGCCTGACATCCCTGTAGATAGAGATCTAATAACTCGGGAGGAATTACATCAGGTGGACAGGATTGACAATGTAGACATCGATACCATTGAATTCTTCTGATGTATATTCTCATTATTTCTTTTGATAGGCCTCTGTTAGATGTTGGGTAGTTTTGGCCCATTCTCGCTATATCTTTTGATAGGCCTCTGTTAGTTATAGGGTAGTTTTACCCCATTTCCTTGTATTTTAGTTGTACAAAGATGTATTAGATGATGATATACATAGGAATGTATGTACAATTTTCCATTCCCTATAACATATTGCCATCTATTGTATCATGCATGTTATTATGTTATGCATATGTATGTATGTCCAGAGATATTCAACATTAACCCCTAGATGGTCTTATAACACGGCTCGTACAGATGTCTTCTTTGACAGTTAGCCGTATTGATCATACCCCACCATTATTGGTGGCATCGGGTATGCGATCGTGGTATGGTAACCTGTCACCATCAGACAGGGTGACTGTAGATGGTTTGTTGCAGCATACTATGACCCTATTGATGTTTCAGGTTCCTACAGGATTCATAGAGAGTATGCTAGAGCATTGGGTATCGGAGGGGCAGGTTTTCTGATTCAGGACCCAGGAGTTGACTCCTACTCTAGAGGAGTATGCACGGTTAATGATGCTGTTATTGGAAAGACCTTGCGTGCACATGGCGATCGGAGACATGAGTAGGCAGTTCATGACCCTATCGGATTGAGGCGTAGGCTCGTACATGATGAGATCACATCTGGCCACGTTATATCCCAGCATTTTTTGTTTGACAAATTTGGCTCTGAGGATAGTTATGCACAATATTCCGCGGATTTTACTATGCTGGAGGATCATTGACATTCATCCAGAGTGGATGTACTGCTGTTATGCGTACTATCATATGTCTACATGCCACGGTATATGGATGAGTTGGACATCGGGGTCATTATGGCAGTGAGAGCTCTCAGGGAGGGTCACAACATTATAGCGATGATTATGGCAGAGATTCTGAGGTCGGCCACATATTGTTGTACTTATCCAACATGAGTGTTTACAGGTAGCTCGGTCATACTGTACATGTGGTTTATGTCACACTTGAGACCGATTGGCACTTTTAGACAACATGGGTATTGTTTCACCCATGATGTAGCCATATCGTACTCCTTCCAGCCTGCAGAGTGTATAAATGCTGCATCTTTGTCAGCTTTCCTGGTAGGGATTGGAGATCCATTCGCTATATTGCCCTGTACAGGGCTTAGTTCACCCTACAACTTACCACCCACTGGCCGTGATGTGTCAATTTGACTAGTTTCAGGACTTCCATCCTTTTGAGGGAGCATTGAGTCAGTGTTTCACTTCACGCCATTTATCAGCGGAGGATAGATCCAGATTGTATGCTTGTTGGGATCAGCAAGAGTTAACTGAGTTTTCTGTCAGTCCTCTGGGTCGTTCTGCAGAGTATTCCGCATGGATGGAGACAGAGACTGCATCGACTATGGTGGTATCCATAGTGCAGGAGACTGATTCCGACGATGAGGAGCCTTTGGAGGAGACTGATATTCCCATCGAGGAGGACTTGACTGCTGGGTTGCCAGCATTTGTGATGGATTCTCCCACTATGAGTGCTATTGTCATTCAACAACACAGTATTTGGAGCAGAGTCTACATCTGATGATCTTTAAGAGAGATCACGCTAGGACCTTGATGTTTACAGCTCTTGATGAGAGAGATGCAGTTTTATTAAAGAGAGATGAGTCCAGATCAGCCAGAGATGCAGTGCTTGTAGAGCGGGATGTTGCCCAATCTTCCCAGGATGTGGCCATCACAGATAGTGCTTCAGTGAGATCCCATATGACTGACATCCTTTTCAATATGAGTGTATACATCGATTAGCATCATGCCACCATGCAGTTAGCCTCTGATCTGCTAGCTCGTGTAGATACCATTAGGCAGGAGCTTGCAGCTTTACCTCCTTGTTCGGATAGGGATGCTATGTTAGATCTGATAGTCCACATACACACAGATCCGTAGATAGCTTTTTATTTTTCCTGCACAGACTAGCTTAGCCATTTTGTCATGTACAACACATATTGTATATATATCAACTAATATTATATATGGCAGAAAAATATATTTTGGTTTACTTCCCTTTTAGTTATGCCTTGATACTTGCTTGATATTTGCCTGTTTCTTCATGGCTTGTGATCTTGATGCATTCTGAACTCATCCTTGATATGTGGACATTAAGCCATCGCAGGATTTTTCAGAACAGATAATCGATCTATGTGTATCCCTACCATCTTTGGTATCTTGGGACTGATTTCTATATAGAAATGTGGAGAGGAGTGTGGCTTTTCCTCTCTGAGATTGACCGCACCACAGATGGTCGCCAGTACTCCTATTTATGAGAAGCCTAGTTAATTTCATCTCTTATGGATTGGTGTTGCTCTTTTAGGCACAACCGCAACTTAGATGGTCACCGAATCTCCTATTGGCGAGGAGAGGTTGGGTAATTCCATCCCTTTGGTTTGAAGCCGAGGAAATGTGGTGGATTGAAGTTTGATCCCAATACCGTGTGATAAGTATTTTTGTTCTGGTAGGGGGTTAGACTGAACCATAAATGGCTGCCTACGTACTCCTATTGAAGTGGAGATCAAGTCTAAAATTGTGTGAAAGGTTCAATCCTATCTTCAGGATAACCAAAATTGTGTGAACTATTTGAAATGAGGTGAAACCAGGCTGCTGGTTTAAAGTGTATGTTTCCCTGAGGGGCAGAAGAGTATGTAAAAAGGGTTAGAGAACCGGAATGACTGGTGATCTGATGATCTAAAGCCAGGATGTTTGCTTGATGTAAACCTCAGACATAGTACCGTTTTACGGTGTCCGAGTTGATAAGCTATATAAATTCATCGCCATCCATTTTATGTAGTCTGAGAGCGCCTCCTATCAATACTTCCATGACAACAAACGGGCCTTCCCAGTTAGGAGCGAATTTTCCTTTAGATTGATCTTGGTTGTCAATGATCTTTTTCAAAACCAAGTCATGTTGTTTGAACTGCCATTGCTAGACTTTCCTATTGTAGAATCTTGCGATCCTTTGCTGATATAATTGACCATAGAAGATAGCCATGGTTTGCCTTTCATCTATTAGAGACAATTGGTGATACCTATCTTGTACCCATTGGTTTTAATCTAGCTGAGCATCCATCAACACTCTAAGGGATTCTATTTCCACCTCTATGGGGAGCACTGCTTCCATCCCATAGGCTAATGAGTAGGGTGTTGCCTTTGTGGAAGTACGTATGGAAGTTCTGTAGGCTAATAAAGTCAGCGGCAAGAGGTCAGGCCATCCTTTGTGATTGGCGGATATTTTCTGCATGATCTTCTTGATATTTTTATTAGCCGCTTCAACAACAACATTCATCTTTGGATGGTTGATGATGGAGTTAAGGTGTTTGATGTGGAATTTACTGCATAACTCCATCATTTTGTTGTTGAGGTTCTTAGCATTGTCTGACACAATGACCTCTGGTTGTCCATATCGACAGACGATATTATTTCTGATGAAAGCAATGATGACTTCTTTGGTAACCCTGGGGAAGGAAGCTCCTGCTACCCATTTGGTGAAGTAGTCAATCATAGTGAATATGAATCGATGTTCGTTATTGGCTTTGGGCTCGATGGGCCCAATCACGTCCATTCCCCACACTGAGAAGGACCATGGCGAACTCATATTGTGGAGTTTCCTTGGAGGGGTATGGATATCATTCCCATGAATTTGGCATTGATAGCACCTCTTGACGTGATCATCACAGTCAACTTTGAGTATAAGCCAATAATGCCCTATTCTAAGGATCTTCTTGACAAATAAGGGTCTGCTCATATGTGGGCCACATACTCCACCATGGATCTCATCCATTAGCCTCTGAGCTTGGTCTTTGTCCAGACATTTGAGGAGAACTAATCACACATCTCTCTTGTAGAGTGCATCTCCACTCAGGTAGAATTTTATAGCAAGTCGATGAATCCGTCTCTTTTTTGTCAGACTCGCCTCAGCGGGTGTAGATCCATCTCGTAGATACTCCTTGATATGCTGATACTAAGGGTGGTGGATGGGAGGTAGCTCATCCGATACTTCTCCAATATAGTTCCCAAAAGCTGAGGCCTTTTGCAGGGCAAATATGATGTTTGGCATGTTTTCCTTGTCAGGTATGTGAATCAAGGAGGCCAACGTTGATAGTGCATCCGCAAAATCATTCCTATTACGAGGAATGTGTAGAAAGGAGATTTCTTCGAACTCCAAAGCCATCTGTAAAACTTGCTGATGGTAATGTAGTAAATGTAATTCTTTGGTTTGATAGATTCCTATGGATTGTTTGATTACCAATTCGGAATCCCCAAAGATAGTTAACCGCTTGATGCCCATTGAACGGGAAAGTTTTAGCCCCATGATACAACCTTCATACTCAGCTGTGTTGTTGGTGCTGACAAACTGCAATTTGATGGTGACAGGATATTGCTCCCCCGTACCGGACACTAGAACTACTCCATCTCCAGAACCTTATATGTTAATAGCTCCATCAAAATACATTTTGCATGTGTGGCATGCATCGTACTGATGGTATTGCTGAACTGTCATTACCCCTTCATCGGGGAAGTATGTTTCCAAGGGTTTGTAGTCCCACAGCAGGTGCGACGGCGATTGATCCGCAATTCCTTGACCTCGGCTGCTTTTTGCGTCACGTAGATAATGTCAAATTGTTGTATGATCAACTGCTATCTGGACAGTCCACAATTCAATATGGGATTACTGAACACATACTTGAGAGGATCCATGTGGGATATAAGATGGGTTGTGTGACCATGGAGGTTATGTTGTAACCTCATGGAACCCAATGCTAAAGCACAACAAGTCTTCTCAATTAGAGTGTACTTGTGTTCACTGATGCTGAATCTTTTGCTGAGGTAATATATAGCTCGTTCTTGGCCTCTATCGTCTTTTTACCCCAGCATACAGCCCATGGCATTGTCATTAATGGACAGGTACATGAATAAGGGAACATCATCCCTGGTAGGTACCAAAACATGAGCAATAACTAGCTACTCTTTAATTATAAGGAAGGCTTTCTAACACTCATCGTTCCATTTCATGGAGGAGTTCTTCCTTAACAATTTGAAGATGGGCTCACAGGTTGCTGTGAGTTGAGAGATAAACCTACTAATGAAGTTGATTCTTCCCAAAAATACCCGTATTTCCTTCTCTGTCTGAGGAATGGGCATGTCCTTGATGGCCTAGATTTTGGTGGGATCTAGCTCAATCCCTTTTTGGCTGACTAGGAAACCTAGCAACTTGCCTGATTTAACACCAAAGGCGCACTTGGCTGGATTCAACTTCAAGTTGTACTTACGCAACCTATTAAAAAGCTTTTTGAGATGGTCTAAGTGGTCTTCCTCCCTTCGAGATTTGACGATGATGTCATCCACGTAGATCACTATCTCTTTTTGCATTAAATCATAGAAAAGAGCCATCATAGCTCGCTGATAGTTTGCCCTAGCATTGATGAGGCTGAATGACTACCATCAGTAGCAAAATGTTCCCCAAGGCGTGATGAAAGTAGTTTTCTCACGGTCTTCCTCAGCGACCATAATCAGATGGTACCCGCGAAGCAATCCGCAAAGGAGTACATGCCGTATTAAGCAGTATTGTCAATGAGAATGTGGATAAAGGGTACAGGAAAACTATCTTTAAGGCAAGCTTTGTTCAAATCCGGGTAATCCATGCAAACTCGCACCTTTCCTCCGGGTTTAGGCACGGGAACAATGTTGGATATCCGCTCCGGATATATAGACACCATGATAATGCCAGCTTGAAATTGTTTCACAATTTCTTCTTTTACCTTTAAACTCCACTCATGTTTTAATCGCCTAAGTTTTTACATGACTGGCTTAAATCCCTCCTTAATGGGAAGGCGATGAAGGATAATGTCAGTGGAAAAACCCACCATGTATTCATGAGACCATGCAAACACTTCCTGGAATTGGGTTAATAGCGCAACCATGTCATTCCGTTGGTTTGGGGTGAGGTAACAACCAATCTAGATTAGCTTAGGGCTTTCTAAGGTTCTGAAATTGAAAGAAGTGGTTTAATCAAGGTTGGGTTTAGGTTTATCTATGACCCATTCCTTAATATCTTAAGGTGTCTCAATGTCCTCTAGTATTTCCATCAAGTCTAAGTCCAACTTTGCATCAAAGTTACAGTCCTTGTGGAGAAAAGGCACCTCATCAGTAAGTACAGGCACATCAAAATTCATAGTCCTGAAACAAAATATGCTTTCACTTAATATATGAAACTGTTTAATCATACACAAGTGTTAGCATGTACTAATAAAATAACTGCTAATACTGTATAGAAAAGTAAGAAATTAAAGTTATCTACAGGGCAGAGGGATTTTATGCCCGTTTTACCCTCGTCGATCAATGCATGGAGCTGCTCCAATTGTCGAGGGCAAAGTCTTGATGGACTGCAGTGATGGAGGGATTGTCATTGTCGTCATTCTCCAGAATGATAACCATGACATCTGGGCAATCATCGTCTGGGGTATATCTGCTTGTATGTTCATCATGGACGATGATGTGTATGCCTGACATCATCAAGGCGATGTCGTGTTTATGTTTATGTTCCCTTTCTTCCACTTCGGGATTAGGAATCAGCACCTCTTTTTCTTTGAATGGTATTGGTTTGGGAAACAACATAGCCATAACATGGGCTGACACCTTTACTGGAGACTATATCAGCTCATGCGGTGCATATAAAAAGAATCGCCGTGTAGCGAAAGCTTGAGGAACCTGCTTGTGCTTATAAGGATTCCTATGAGTGGAACTAGCAGAATAGCCTAATTCGACTGTCCCGATTTGACTGGACACTTGAATAGGGTGCTTAGTACCCTGCTGATTTTTACCAAGCCCTTGTCCAGGCTGATGACCCAATGACATCATTTCTTGAGTGGCTGACATAACCTCAGCATAAATATTGGGTATGGGAATTGGTGCTACAATAAGATGGTATTGCATGTTACTCACTTCCAAAGTATGAAAACTGGCCGGTTCAACTTCTGAATTGAAGTTGATAATTGGTAGATCTCCTTGTTCAGGACATTCTAGCTCGGCGTTGACAGTTACTAGGCTATTGTTGACAATGTATTTGACTTGTTGATGTAGTGTAGAAGGAACGACTCCAGCCATGTGGATCCATGGTCTTCCCAATAGCAGGTTGTATCCTGAATCTATATTGAGGACATGAAAGGATAAATTGAATGAATTTGGACCAATTTCAATTGATAGCTCAATCTTTTCGACAGAATTTTGTCAGGATCCATCAAAAGCTTTGATAACCGTATGGCTGCTTTGGATCCGTTTGAGAATGACGTTCGTCTTTACCAAGGTGGCATAAGGACAGATATTTAGAGACGATCCTCCATCTATCAAAACTCCAGCTAACATATACCCGGAGGACAAAACTACGATGTGCAATGGTTTGCAATGACCGGTCCCTTCGAGCGGTATGTCGTCATCAGTAAAGGATATCACATTGTTGTTGAAAATGTTATCAACCATATGTTGAAATTTTTCCACATCTACTGATTTTGGTAAGTAGGCTTCTTCCAAAACCTTTAATAAGATCTTCCTGTGATCCTCAGAAGAGAAAACCAAGTCCAGTATTGATATCTAATGTGGAGCTTATTTTAAGCTTAAAACCACCTTGGCTTCAATATGGCCCATAGTGCAGAGGAATTTCTCAATCCTCTCCATGGGAATCTTCCCCTTTGCTTTGATGGCAGGCTTCATCACCCTCTGAGGAAGATATCATGGATTTTCCTTCGACACTGTAGCAGTAGTATGAGACGTGGATCCTTCAGCTTCTCCATATTTCCATGGAACTTTGTGTAAGCTGACAACAGGATATTGTGGTCTGAAGGGTAAATAAATTGGCTTAGGTGCGGCCACTTTCAAAGGATTGTCAGCTCCTTTAAGTTGAATTGCTTGTATGGGAAATGATTTGACAGTCTCATCATCCTCAACGGATATAACTGCTATTGATCCCTTTCATTTGGTAGGACATGGATTCCCACTCTCGAGTTGAACAATGTCATCGTCTTCCAGCTGCAGGACACCGCTATCAATGAGATTCTGAATGAGATGGCGGAGTACCCCACATTCTTCTGTGTTGTGGCCGTGAGAATGTGAATGATATTGACATACTCCATCAGAGTTGAACCATCTTGAATGGGGATTAATTGGAGGTAAAAGGGAGGTAATTCTTCCTTTGTTGATCAGCATTTGAAATATCTCATCCATAGGTTGGCCCAGGTATGTGAATTCCCTTTGATTGGCAAAATCTCGACGGGCTTTAGCAATTGCTCTCTTTGCAACCTTATCCTCCATAGCTTCACTTTCTGAAGGTGATGGTAGAGCGTTCATAACAAAAGGAAGGAGATAGGCATGCTCCTGGCTGACAAATTGGCGTGTGACTTAATGCTGATAGGTCACCAGTTCTGCCAATTACTCAATTTTCTTTCAAAGAGCTTTCATCTTTCGTTTCATAGCAAATTGGAACTTTGTGTAATCCCATCTGTCAACACTGTCTTTGATGGTCTGGGATGATTCACCATTAAGACTAGAACTCTGTCCAATGCTCTAACTAATCATGTTGACCTCTTCTTCTTTGTGTTGAGGAAGAAGGTTATCTTGCACATGAGGTTGATATGGTTTGGTGACCACGATCTCACCGTTGTTTATTAAATCTTAGATGTTGTGTTTCAAGGCCCAACAATCTTGAGTATCATGTTTAGGTGCTCCGGCATGATAAGCACTCTTCTTCTTTGTGTTGAGGAAGAAGGTTATCTTGCACATGAGGTTGATCTGGTTTGGTGACCACGATCTCACCGTTGTTTATTAAATCTTAGATCTTGTGTTTCAAGGCCCAACAATCTTGAGTATCATGTTTAGGTGCTCCGGCATGATAAGAACACTTCCGAGTAACATTAAAACCCCTCCCATTAGGGTTGGCTAGTGGAAGAAGACGTGTGATTTTCTTCTGAGTAGTCAGAAGAGCAAGAATATTCTCGAGCGAGTCCCCTAACGGTGTGAACGTTCGAGGGCGCTTTGTTTCTCCAGTTTTAGGCAATGGAGGGTTTGAAGATTGTGCTCGGAAAGGGAGTAGTTTCTCCTCTATATAGGCATGTTCTGACTGCCTTTTTGACCTTGTAGTATCAAGGAAACATCCTCCTCTTTCTTTTATGGATTCCTCAAAAGGTTGTTTCCATAAGATCCGACCGGATGTGTTCAAAGAATCGCTTTAAGAGCGGCTAGGTCTTGAATCTTACCTGACTTCAATCCCATCTCAGCCATCTCTCCGTGCTTTATCATTTTAGAGATTTGTTTGCCAATACCAGCTAAGACTCTTTCATAGAAAGGCGCTTCTTGTATATCTATGAAAGTCATGACCATTTTTGACTCGGTCATGGAAGGAATAACTTGAGCAGCAATGCGCCTCCACCTTTGAGCATACTCTCTAAAAGACTTATTAGACTGTTTCTTGACCTTGGTAATCTAGTACCAGTCAGGAGGCATCTGAGATTGAAAACTATATTGAGTGAAAAAGGCGTCAGCTAGCTCTTCCTAGCTATGGATCTTTGAGTTGTCTAATCTGGTATACCATGAACCAAGCTTCTCGATCAGACTCTTCTGAAACAAATTGCATTACGAGCTTCTCATTTTCCGTATAAGATCCAAGTTCTCCAATGAATACTTTGAAATGTGTATAAGGATCCCCTAACCTGTTATACTTTTCAAAGTTAGGGGTTTTAAATTTCTCTGGATAATGAACACCAGATAATATGCTAAGGTCAGCATATGAAACACTTCCATGTGTTCCAATCCCTTTGAGAGCACGAATAGTTTCCTCCATTTGGAGGACCTTCTTCTTGATATCACCGGTGTCTGGATCTCCTTTGAGATGGGTGTTTTCAGGGTCTATGTTGGTCATATCCAACGGAGGTTCTGGAATTGTTTTTTCCAAACCATGAGCTCCTCTTTGTGCAAAGGATTCTGTATGTGTAGGCATCTTTGAGACCTGAGTAGACTGATGCAATTCTTTTAGCAGAACAACCAAATCTGTAATTTTTCTACTTAATTCGTCAAATTCTTCTCAAGAAACGGCATTAGACTGGTCAGAAAAAGATATTATTGGTTGTAGGCTCGTGGCCTTTTTGGATTTGGAGCGGGTAACAGGCCTAATGATTTCCCTATAAAAGACTTATGTAGTTTAGTCTTAGGGATAATGTAAATGCTATCATAATGTGTCCATTTTAGGAATATCATCCTGCAAAAATGGGTGTCAATTGATAACATGTCATGTATGCACAAATATTCTTCATATTTTCCATTACATGAACATGGAATGAAATTACAAGTAAATGCTTTTACAAGTAATAAAAAATGGAAAGAATGAAGAGACTTTACTCCACGTTTGGTTTATCAGAGGTTGACCTATCTTAGGGTTATTCTCGCGGCTTTTTGGCATGAAGGTCCCCAGATCATCGCAATCTACTTGACAGGAAGTTAATCTGGTCTTTTAACTGGAGCGAATCTGGGTGGTGCCTTTCTTGAGCCTCATTGGAATTAGTCTCCCTACGAGTCCAGTAATCAAACACCAACAGGATAGCCTCCTGGTGTAGGAACCATACAACATACATTCATATAAAATGTGTCTCACCATTTATGAAAATGATGACATGTTCGAAGCACTAATATCACTGATAGATATTTTGGCAGTGTAGTAAGTAAAATGCATTCGTACACATTCATCATAAATGTAAATGCAACATTCACACACAAGTATATAACAGTTTTGAAAAGCTTGTAGTAGCGGCTTAAGCCCTCTTACTGGAGTCCCCAGTAGACTCGCCACCTGTCGACGTCAAGATTTTTATTTGTCCCTTTTCGTTAATTGTTCTTTGGTGTTCTCATGTTATGTGAGATTTGTTTGAAAAAACAAGTGAAAAAGGTCCGACATGTATAATGTCAACGATTTGACTTTAAGAGTCGCCAGTTGGTTTTTTAACTGGTTGCACCAACGCAACCGAGAAAAGGTTTGCACATTGACCAAGGATGTGACACTGCTAAACGGGTCTATGGAACCGAGATTCATTTGGGTTCGGGGGCTTGATTATGCAAAGGGAAGGTGTTAGGTACCCCCCGACATCCGTCTTACCACGATGACAGCCACTTTTCAAGAAACTGTTATATGAATGTGTGTGTGTGTGTGTGTGTGTGTGGATCAATGTGCAATTATTTGAAAGTAGTGTGAGGCCTCGTTCGCACCTATATACAAAGGTTTTGAATTTATAGAAAAATTCAATTTTAAACAGAATATAGCAATGAAGTTTTGTAAAAGAGGTTTTTCAAACCCTGTGCTCAATAGGAATTGAGACATTTTCATACTTCCATTTTATTATTAAATGTTCAAATTGTTTGCTTTTATTTTTGAGATCTGAAGCATCTTGAAAAAATAATATACAATGATGCTAAACTCCTCATGGGCATGATGACTATCTAAGGAAATTCGAGACCTCGTAAATAATGTACAAGTCGTTTACAATTGAAAATGTCCATCACGGAACCTAATCTAGATTCATGAGATGTAATCAGTGAGCACAAGATTCCTAGGCTCACATGATGCTGCAATTTGTATGAAAAGCAATAAGAAATTATATATATATATATATATATATATATATATATATATAAGCTATAAATACATATATAGACATGATCAACCACCACGAAGCAACTCTATGGGGGATCGGAAATGTAAATATATAAAAGCGGTAAATATATATATATATATGGACATGATCAACCACCACAAAGCAACTCCATAGGGGATCAGAAAAGTAAATAAAGCAATAAATGCGATCAACCACCACGAAGTAAACTCCAGGCTGGACTAAATGTAAATAAAGCAGTAAAAACGATCAACCGCCACGAAGTAAACTCCAGGTGGGACAAAATGTAAATAAAGTAGTAAAAGGCCACAAAGTAATTCCAGGCCTGACAAAAATATAAATATATATATATAAAAGAGGTAAATGCACCAGATATAAAACCTAGGCTCATCGGATATGTCCGACAACAGTTATATATATAATTATATATATATATATAAGCAATAAACGCTCCGGATATAAAATCTAGGCTCATCAGACAGAGTCTGACAACAATTTATATATATAAGTATATATATATATATATATAAGCAGGTAAACGCTCCGGATGTAAAATCTAGGCTCATCAGACAGAGTTTGACAACAGTTTATATATATATATATATATATATATATAAGCAAGTAAACGCTCTAGACATAAGTCTAGGTTCAATCGAGGCATAACTCGATAATGTTAGTCCATATATAAATATATACATATATAAGTATATATATACAGACAGAAATAAAAACCACGGACCGATGTCCGGGCATACACACACAACATGACTCTCAATGTGAAGAATAGTGTTTGCAAAGAGGAAGAGAAAGGCTTTATAGAGTGTGAGAAGGCTTACAATGGGCTGCCAATGCACGCTTCTATGACTCTAGATGGATAAACACTCAGCTCCCGCCAGTAAAAATATAGCTATATGTGAGCTAACAAGTGTTTAAAATGAGAAAGCACTCAATATGGGGTGTGTACAAAGCAAATTGGATAGGGCTTCCTTACTTTTTTCTTTTTTTAATATGGCCACCCCAAGCTCTATATTTATAGAGCTGGTGGCCGCAGTCTCTATATCTGGTGGGCGCAGATGCATTACTTGCCGCCCGAAACTACCCCTGCTCTGCGAATCCCGTCTGTCTCGAAATCGTGCACTCGTGCCTTTGTGATGTTATTTCTCGAACTTGCAGAACTTCAATCTGAGCATCCGAACGAGGTGTATAAGACCTTCTTTGGACCTCTTTTGTCAAGAGTTACGCAATGACATGGGATTAGAGGTTGTATGAAGTCAGGAAGAGGGGACCATGCCCATGGTCTTCAAGCTTCAAATTCTATCTGATGTGCTGCCATGCGTAATAGTCACTCGGGATTGGAACTCCTTGGTTCTTGTGGGACATTGCAATGTAGAAATGTATGTATGAAGTGTTGAGATGGCGCTCAGGTGTTGAGGTGGCAAGATGACGATTTTGCTCCTCATAGGGGTTATCACCAGTTTGGGCTGATACTAGACGTTGTTCAGGGTTACATCTGAGATTGGACTGTTACAAGTGTTTGAAATCCATAAGGTCATTTGTAAGTGTGCATGTCTTCTCAGTGTTAGCTTCGGGTCTGAGGAATGAGTGCCTCGACAGGAGGTCTGAGATTAAAGCTGATCGCATGCATTTGAAACAAGCATTTCTGGAGTTATTATCGGAACTGTAACAGCATTCCTTGGGGTTATCTCCAATGACGAAACTCGGGGTTATCTTTGAGGTTGGAAATGATACTCCTGGTGTGTGTTCCGGGGTTAAGACTGAACTTCCGGTAGTATCCAGAATGGATATGAGCTGCCCTCCTGCAATGTTAGCAGCACGTGTGCAGAAAATTTTGAGTGTCTACATAGGGTTTTTGTTTTTATGATTACAGTTGCTTAATGATGTTTATTAGTACCTAATTGAAGTTTAGTAATCATGATTAGGTGTTAGGATAAGCTAATTAGGTTTAGTCTAGCTAATTAGGGTTAGGGTTTAAAAATTAGGGTTAGGCTTTATAATCTAGAGTTAGGGTTTATAATCTAGAGTTCCTAACTTGGATTTTTTCATAATTCCTAACAAGCACGACAAAGCGTTTTGTCAGTGTAAGCATGACAAAGCAGCTTGTCAAAACATATATATCGAAAAGTCCATTTTCAGAACAAAAAACTTAAGCACGACGTGTCAAGCACGTCAATTTTTGGATGAAAATTTATTTGACCTAATTTGTTAAACAAAGTATATAATAACACAAAACACTTTTAGAATGGAGAGATTTTATTAATATAACTGAATTTACATAATCGATTCTTATTAGGGTTTTGGGGTTTCACATTCACTCCCACTAATAAGAATTGTGTCCTCGAAATTATAGTTCAAGTTTAAGTAAATAGTTGGGGATAGTTCTCTAACATTTTATCTTTGAGCTCCCATGTAGCCTCTTCAATATTCTGATTCCTCAAGATCACTTTGACCGATGCTATTACTTTATTCCTCAGGACTTGCTCTTTACGATCAATGATCTGCATAGGTTCTTCTACATAAGAAAGATCTCATTCGATTTGGATTAGCACATAATTTATAACGTGTTTATAATCAGGTTTGTATGGTTGTAATACGGACACATGAAACACATTATGAATATGATTTAACTCAGGAGGTAGTGTTATTTCATAAGCAACTTCGCCTATCCTCCTCAAAATTTCAAAGGGTCCAATGAATCTCAGACTCAGTTTTCCTTTCTTGCCAAAATATATCTTGCCCTTCCAAGGGGACACTTTTAAGAATATTTGGCTTCCTACATTAAAGTTTCATTGTTGACGATGTGGATTAGCGTATTTCTTCTGTCAATCTTGAGATGCTTGTAATCATTCATGTATAATTCTGATGGTTTCATTAGTTTGTTAGATTATCTCAGGTCCTAGAATTTATCTTTCCCTGACCTCATTCCAACACAAAGGTGTTCTACATTTCCTCCCATATAAGGCTTCATAAGGTGGCATACCTATGCTAGCATGATAACTATTTTTGTAGGCAAATTCCACCAAAGGTAATTGATCTTCCCAACTTCTTTTGAAGTTAATGATATATGTTATTTACATATCCTCTAATGTTTGAATGGTTCCCTCACTTTGCCCATCAGTTTGAGGGTGATATGATGTACTTAATCTTAATCGTATTCCTAAGTGTTTTTGAAGGCTCTTCCAAAAATTTGAGGTAAAGCGTGGATCTCGATCTGACACTATAGAAACAGGTACTCCATGCCTAGAGATGATTTCATTAATGTATAGCTTGGTAAGTTGGTCTAAGTTATAAGTAACTTTAATAGGTAGGAAGTGAACTATTTTGGTTAGACGGTTAACTATTACCCAAATGGCATTGTGGCCCTTTTGTGCAGCTGGAAGGCCTACCACGAAGTCTATAGTTATATGTTCCCGCTTCCACTCAGGAATTGGTAAGGGTTGAAGTAAACCACTCATCTTTTGATGTTCAGCCGTAACCCTTTGACACGTGAGCCATTTTCTTACCCATTCAGCTATTTCTCTTTTCATATTCGACCACCAAAAGTGTCAATTTACGTCCTTCTACATTTTAGTACTGCCTGGATTTATGGTAAATTTAGAATTATGAGCTTCATTTAAGATTTTGTCTTTTAATGCTTGATTTAACGGAACCCAAATTCTATCTTCATATCTTAATATTTCATCATTGTCTATTCTGAATTTGTTATTCTTAATATGAGTTATATTATACTTACATTTTTGACATTCTTCATCCTTCTCATGCATCTCTTTGATTCTATCAAGTAGAGACGAAACTCCCTCTAGGATGAATAACTTTTGGGTAGAGGTAGTTGGACATCCCACCTCAATTTCTAGTTTTTCAAAATCTTTTATTAACCTTTCATTGATGGTTATTACATTCAACTTTTCTTGATTCTTTCTACTTAACGCATCAGCTATGACATTGGTTTTTCCGGGATGATATAAGATTTCACAGTCAAAATCCTTTATCAGTTCTAACCATCTCTTATGCCTTAAGTTTAACTCCTTTTGTGTAAAAATATATTTTAGACTTTTGTGATCTGTATATATCTCGCACTTCTCCCCGTACAAGTAATGCCTCCAAATTTTTAGGGCAAAAACTACCGCGGCTAACTCTAGGTCATGATTAGGATACCTCTTCTCATAATCTTTGAGTTATCGTGATGCATAAGCAATCACTTTCCCTTGTTGCATCAACACACATCCTAAACCTATGTATGACGCATCACTAAATACTACAAGGCCTCCTTTATCATCTGGTAAGGAAAACACTGGAGCCATGCTCAGTCGTTTCTTCAACTTTTGGAAGCTCTCTTCACATTTATCTGTCAAGACGTATTTCACCTTCTTTCGAGTTAAATTGGTTAGTGGGGTTGCTATTTTTAAAAAATCTTTTATGAACCGTCGAGAATAACCCGCTAAACTAAGAAAACATTTTACTTTTTTTGGATTTGTTGGTTCTTCCCAATTCACAACCGTTTCGATCTTAGTTGGATCTACTGATATTCCATTTTTGTCAATTACATGACCTAAAAATTGAACTCTCTTTAGATAAAATTCACACTTGGAAAACTTTGCATAAAGTTATTCCTTTCCTAATATCTCCAAAACGACTCTCAATGGTTCAACATTCTCTTTCCGTGTTTTTGAGTATACCAGAATATCATCGATAAACACTATAACAAATTTGTCCAAGCATGGTTTAAATTGTAAGAACCAAGAATTTCAGGAATAAATAAATATTTTAATATAACAAGAAAATGGGTATTTATTTGAATATAAATATTGATGTGTAGTCAATTCAAGTTTAATTTATGAAGGGGAAGTTGTGATGAGAATTGAAATGCCTTGTGTGGCGTGAGAAGGGAAATTTAAGCGATTAAACCAAGAGGAAGATTAATTGTGTAGGATTATGTGATTCCATATATGGAATAAATACACTCTTAAACTAGTAATATCACCAATAGAAGTTAATTCATATCATGTAAAACTAGTGTGGTGATAGGAATATGAACTGGTTTGAAGCTAAACCATTTTGGCATCGCCGAGGGCCAAAGTAATTGCGCCCCAAAGAATGATACAAAATGGCGCAATTGTGCTAATGTGTCTAACTGGGAAAAATTAGTTTTCTACGGTAGAAATGAAATGGAACTGTATTGTAAAGTGTGACATGAATAAAATCATATGATAAGAATACATTCTAATGATATAAAGTATCAAGTAGTACATTAAAATCATATATGATTTTAATATAGAAATAAATAAATATCTGTGTATTCCAGAAATTGGGAAAGAAATTTCGTGTGTAAACTGAACAGTTAAATAATGTTATAAAGAGATTATGTGAGTAGTAAAAATAATTATTGAGATACCCGGACAATAATACTTAACTGTGTTATTTTATTATGTGTACTTAATGTACATGGATTATATGATGTGAGTACATAAATAATCCCTAATTTTCCTAATATAGTAACAATTGTACATTAAAACCAATTTTTGGAAAGTATAGTAATTGAATTTAACTAATTAATCACGTTGCTGGAAATCTAAGCTGATCAGTTACACTCACAGTACATGAACAATAGCCTAAGGCTAAATTACGTAACTTCCAAACTTGCACTCATTGGCTAGGAGAATGGCTAATGGTGGGTGGTTGAGCAACCCATTGTATACTAGTGTGTTCTCCTTCTGCATTCTAGTCTCAACCTCCAATACAAAACCATTGGCCAGTCCATGTTTTCTCGATAAATAGCAGACCAATTTTCAGTTTTACGTAGTTTATTCTTGTAATGCCCGAGAAAATCAGATTTTTATGATAATTAAATTTTTATTTGATTATGTGAATTAAATGAATTATTTAATTGATTAGTTTGTGAGTAAGCTATATGAAGGTCGTTCTATGACCTAGAATGTGCTAACGTGGTTAGTATTCTGGCTACGTGCTAGAATTAATTGTTTGGAATTTCCAAGACAAAAATAATACGATGAGTAAATACGAAGTGCAATACAATTATTGTACGAGTAGTATACGGAGAGAATACGTGAATTGTACGTTTAGAATACGATTTATATTATAGAATTAAGTTAAGTCTTAATGATTAATTCATTTGTGTTGGATTATGATTAGCCCAATCAATTGAATTAGTAAGCCCAAGGGTTTAATGGGTTAAGCCCAAATCAAGGCCCAATGATAAGTTAGTTAAGCCTAATTCATTAAAACTGAACCGTGGGTCGAAACAGTGGGTCACCGAATGGGTAAAACCCATGGGGTGGTGGGCCGACCACTTGGTGTGAAAGCCAAGTTTGAGGCTTGGTCACCAAGTATTTTACTTGGTGACCACACATGAATAGTAAGGAGGTGATGGTAGTTGTCCATAATGCCCTCCAATCTAGTTTTCTATAAGTAGAAAGCTAGGTTGATTCATTTGAGAGTTTTCCAACTTGCCAACATTAGATTATTGAGAGGGAAAGAGAGCAAGACTTGCAAAACATAGACTTTGGAAGCTTGATCTTAGAGTTTTCCAAGAAAGAACACCAAGAGTTCTTAAGGTATAATCCTTACCTTTCATCTCCATCTCTTTTAGATTTTCTTTTATCTTAGAGAATCATAGAATGGGTTGTATATGTCTTGTAAGAGGGATTAAAGATGACTTACCATAGATTCAATCTCTACAAGTCATGAAATTATAAAAATCATAAGGTTTAATATTGTTTTGAACCATGAAAAATATTGTTTGTTGAGATCAATTATTTATAAACGATTGAACTCCATCAATACGTTAATATATGCATCTTGTTTGGTTAGGATGTAGGTATGAAATCTATGGATTATTCCATGTGATTTAGCTTAAAGAACCCTAGTAACGAAGTTATGGCAAATTTTACGTAATTAGACATTAAACGTCAAAAATGTTGAATTCTGGATTTGAGGTCAAAAGTTGCCGTGAGACTTGAAAACATTGGTTTTCAATGTCAATACGTGAGATTGGGTGATTAAGAGTTGTGGGTTCGAGAATCATCGGATTCCTCCTTAAAACGAAGAAAACGAGCATTGAACGCTCATTAACGTTTACGAACGTTTAGAAATGGAACTCAATAGTGAATTTTGAGTTATTGGATTCGAAAGTGTTGAATTCTTATATGAACGCGTAGAGTATGTCATTTATGACACATAAGCTTTTGAACGGATCAAATCCGGCTTATAACAAAGAAGTTACGACCCCGGGAATTTCACAAAATTTTTCAAAATTGTTGAGGTTACAAGACCGAGGTCTCAGCCGCTGGCTGCAACATAATCTAAAATCGGTCGTTCTTGGCGCCATGTCTCGTCTTTCTTATTGTATTGAGGCCGAGTCGTACCATCGCTAATCTTGCAACGCCAGCCTTGATCTAATCTTCATGTAAAGGCCGCCAGCAGTCATGACGTTCAGTTCAAGAATGTTGATATTGACTTAGGTTTTGAACTTCATTTGTTCAGGGACCTTAAGGGGTAATGTTTGTACACTTCATAAGTGTATTAAAGCTATTCATATACTACCTATACTAAGGTATATGGTATGAAACTTAGGAATAGAATGCATGTTAATAAGTTAACAACGATGAACAAAGTTAGTACTTTATCAATGATGATTGAGTCCGGTTAATAACTATGGTTGATTAATAAACCGGGACGAAGGGAAATAAGTCATGTTGACTTTAATAAAGTTATTAAGTTAACTAGGACTTAGAAGAGAAAGAAGTTTGTAAGAACAATGTGCACATATGTTTGTTAGCTAATTATAGTGTGCTATGTGAATATATCATGTAGATTCTGTAAAGGATGTGGTTAGTCGATTAAATTATTTGAAGACGATGAAAGGCAAGTTTTCTTAACGCTTGTCTAACTTCCATGTTAGCCAAGTTTTATGTGTTTCGTTGAATTGAATTGCAAGACTTATTTTAAAGAAAGGGTCGATGCCAGATTTTAACTCTCTATTGCCAGACTATTCATAATATATAGATTGATTATGATTCATATCTTTCTATATAGAAATGTTAATGCTATCCTATGCCAAGTAATTGAAATACAGACGTGAAGGTAAGGTTTGTTCATGAACAAACAAAAGTATTTTTCATCGATTATTCGATGGGCACGCATGAAGTTTGCTAAAATATTAAACGTAAATACGTTTAATGAATGAGTGTTGATCAACATAGAGTACTATAGGTTGATCTCCTAGAAGTGCTTTCGTAAGTTATACTTGATGAAACGACCTTAGTCTTTGTGGACTCCTTTTCAAGTATGAAAACTAAAAGTTACTGTTCATGGTCTATCGACCGGTTCAAAATTCCTAATCTATTCTATACTTTGGGAATTGATGTTATGAACTGTTAAAGTATTATTGATTTATAATACTTCATAACTATTGTTCAGTTATGTCGGAATCGTTATATAATTCACAAATGTGGTATTACTGATATCCTTGATTAAACTTGCTGAGCTGTTATGCTCACTTCTTGCGTGAATTATATAACTGTAGTTAAAGATGAACGTACTGTGAATGCCAAGAGAGATAACGGCAAAGCTAAGATGGATGCTTAGCCGTTGTGTAATAGTTTAGAAAGTTTGTATGTATTATACATTATGAACAATGAACGATGTAACCGGTTATGAACCTGGGAAGGATTATACTTCGATTATAATAAAAAGATAGTAATTACATTCATTTTGTTGTATTTCAATGGAATGATTGTATGGATGTTAGTACAGTGGAGCACCAAATGTCGGGTTGGAAAATACCCGAATTTGGGGGCATCACAATTCTTGGCTATTAAAACACTGATAACTTGAGAGTGAATGAGTTGTGTTTCAAAGAAGAGGCTAGCAAACTCAGAAGGAAGAAACTAAGTATATTAAGATGCAGGAGGTATAAAAATCCTAACTTTGGTACTTAATTGGGTTTTGTCAAATTCTTGAAATTCTTTAGAATTCTATGTCAATTGATGTGAATTAACATGTTATAATGTGTTTAGGAAGTATTCTTACATATATGAACTCTTTAATGGTGGATTAGAACAAGTTTAAACTAAAAAGAATCAAGTTTAGTAAGGCTTTGCAAAATAGAGTCTGTTACTGCTCTTGTTCCAGGCATAGCGCAGTTGCGCCCTATTTGTACTAGGGTGCAACGCATCTGCACCGTACCCCAAAAAACAGACACTGATTTCTGTTATGTTATGTGTTATGGAATTGGTGTTATGACTTAAATATATACCTAAAAATGGGGAATAACATGAGGTATAAAGCTTTGTTATGTAGTATGAAGTAATCAACATGAGTTAGTGAGAGATTTGTAATAAAAACTTAATGTTTAAAAACAAACTTTGAAGTAATACATGATCTACAAGTTCTGAACTTAGTATGTTGTATACATGATTGATTTGAGATATGAATAAGCATGATATGGTGTTTATAGTGTCCTTGTCATGATCAAAAGAATCTGCAGAGGCAGACTTTGAGTTAGAGCATGACGAGAAAGTGCTTATGACTGATAAGGCTCGTGACTATAAAGATGAGGTCCTTGAGCTACAAAAGAAACTGGTTTAGAAAGACCAAAAGATAGCTAAGATTTTATACATCCATGAATGTGCTTATGAGGATTTTAAGCTGAAAATTGCTTGTTATTCTATTAAGTCCGGATAGACTCAATATACCATAAGTCGAGATATAGTGTCGATTCTGGCAAATTAGAAATATGAGAATGTCGTTCGACAGTGTTAATAGATCATTAGATCTTTTTGTATGTAGTGGTGACGTAAAACCCTCTTTTGTATAATTTAAGGGTAGTCTTTTTGTCAATCCCAATATTTGTAGAAGGCAATCATGGGATAGTATGTAATAGCTTTTGGCTAAGGGAACATGATGTAAATAGTTTTGACTATGAAAGCGTATTTATATAATAAAGTTTTTATTAAATGTGCTTTTTGTGGTATGATTGGTTGTTGTTGATTGAGAATGATAACCGAGTAGTTAAATAGATAATAACGAAGCTTTATTTATTTAATCAGAATTATGCCGCCGAGAAGGAGACAACATAACCAAGAGGCCGAGTCTCATAATGAGAATAAGGGGGGTCCTAATAACCCTATGCAAGATTTTGTTAATTTATTAACGGCTACATTTAACCAAGTGGGGGATGGGATTCCTGTAGCTCCTGGGGTAGCAAGAACAACTACCTTTAAGGACTTTAAAAGTGTGGGCCCTCCCGAGTTCCGAGAAATGACGGACCCGTCAGAAGCCCAGACATGGGTAAGAGAGATTGAGAAGGCGTTTGTGATAACAAACATAAGTGAGGCGCAAAAGACTTCTTTTGCGACTTACATGATGAAGGGGGAAGCCAACTACTAGTGGGAGGCTCACCACGGTGGGGCTAGAACAGAGGCTGTTACTTGGGAACAGTTTAAGAAGGTTTTCTTCGAGAACTATTTCCCTATTAGCATGCAGGGTAGGATGGAAATTAAGATCCTAGAACTTAAGCAGGGGAATATGACAGTTCCCCAGTATACCGCCAAGTTTAACGAATTGGCGAGATTTGCTCCACACCAGGTGGATACAGAGGAGAGGAAGGCGCGCAGATTTGAGCAGGGCTTAAAACCCAGGCTCTACAGTAAGATATCGGTTTTCCAAAGTGCTTCCTACGGGACCATTCTGGAGAAAGCGATAATAGCTGAAGGTGGTGGTGAGGCATTGTCTCAGTACCACAAAGAGCGGAAGATTAAGAGTAAGTTAGAGGGAGATAATAAGGCTGAAGTTTCTAGCGGAAGCGGCAACTTGCCAAAGAGAAAGAGTTTTAATCCTAGGAATACCGGGGTAAAGCAGGGAGATCCCAAACGGAGGACGGAAGCATGTAAGACATGCGGAAAGCCTCACATGGGAGTTTATTTAAAGGGGAAAGTAGTCTGCTACAACTGTGGGCAGGAGGGACATTTGTCACCTAACTGTCCTAACCCTAAGAAGAACCAGGGGTGTTTTGTCTGTGGGTCAATGGATCACATGGCATGAAATTTCCCAAAGAAGGGATTAGAGGGGAATAAAAGTTCTGGTAGTGGTAAATTAGCCATTACTGGACCAACACCATCAGTGGGTAGACCCTCAGCTCGTACGTTTAATATGACTGTCCAAGATGCGGTTGCATCAACGGATGTGGTAGCAGGTATCATTCCGGTCAATAAGTTAAATGCTTATATGCTATTTGACTCGGGTGCTACTTGTTCTTTTATAGCATGTGAATTTGCTAAGCAATTAGGTTTAATCCCTGAGAAGTTACCTATACCTTTAGACGTTAAGGTAGCAAATGAAGAGATAATTCCCATTGAACATATTCATAAGGATTGTTGCGTAGAAATTAGAGGGAATGAGTTATCGGTAGATTTGGTACCGATAAGGTTAAAAGAATTCGATGTAATTCTTGGTATGGATTGGTTGGTTAACCATAAGGCGATTATAGATTGCCATAGGAAAAGTGTAACCCTTTGGCTTTCTAAGAAAACCAAGGTAGTGTTCTTCGGTAGTAAATCACCAAGACGCTCTTGTTGTCTGTCTATGATACAAGCTAGGAAGATGTTGAGAAAAGGGTGTGTAGGTTATCTGTGCCATGTTGTGGATACCCAAAGAGTGGGAACATCCTTGGACCAAAAACCTATAGTGCAAGAATTAGCGGATGTATTTCTGGAGGAGTTACCAGGTATTCCACCGGACAGGGAGGTGGAGTTTGTAATTGATCTGTTACCGGGAACGGCACCAGTTTCAAGGGCACCATATCGAATGGCACCAGTTGAGATGAAGGAGTTAATGGTTCAATTATAAGAACTATTAGATATGAAGTACATTCAATCGAGTGTGTCTCTTTGGGGAGAACCAGTGTTGTTTGTCAAGAAGAAGGATGGGTCATTAAGACTTTGTATCGACTATCGAGAGTTGAAAAAGTTGACGATTAAGAATAAATACCCGTTGCCCAGGATCGATGATCTATTTGATCAGTTGAAAGTGGCAAAATATTTTTCTAAGATAGATTTGCGCACGGGGTATCATCAGTTAAAGGTGAGGAAGGAGGATGTACCTAAGATAGCGTTCAGAACTCGTTATGGTCATTACGAGTTTCTGGTAATGTCATTTGGGTTGACTAATGCGCCAGCCGCATTTATGGATATGATGAACAGAGTATTCAAACAATATTTAGACAAGTTAGCAGTAGTGTTCATTAATGATATTCTAGTCTATTCAAAGATGCCAGAAGATCGTGCAGAACATTTAAGAATAGTGTTGGAAACACTAAGGAAGGAGAAGTTGTATGCGAAACTCATAAAGTGTGAATTTTGGCTTGAGCGAGTGCAGTTTCTAGGGCATGTTATTGATAAGGATGGCATTTCCGTAGATCCAGCAAAAGTAGAGGCAGTTAATGAATGGGAGCAACCGAAAATGCCAACTGAGGTTCGAAGTTTTCTGGGGTTAGCGGGATACTATAGAAGGTTCATTCTGAACTTTTCTAAAATAGCTACTCCGTTGACAAATCTAACAAGGAAGTCGATGAAGTATGTGTGGACTGAAAAATGTGAGAACAGTTTTTAGGAGTTGAAGAAGAGATTAAGTGAGGCACCTGTATTGTCCTTACCCGACGATACAGGGAATTTTGTAGTGTATAGCGATGCTTCGCATAAAGGACTGGGTTGCGTGTTCATGCAGCATGGAAAAGTCATTGCATATGCATCACGTCAATTAAAGGATTATGAGAAGGTCTATCCTACTCGTGATTTGGAATTGGCAGCTGTAGTTTTTGCCTTAAAAATATGGAGGCATTATCTATATGGTGAGAAGTGTGAGATATACACGGACCATAAAAGTCTAAAATATATCTTTACACAGAAGGAGTTGAACATGAGACAGAGAAGGTGGTTAGAGTTAATAAAAGATTATGACTGTGATATTTTATATCATCCGGGGAAAGAAAATGTAGTAGCCGATGCGCTAAGTAGGAAGGGTAGAGAGAAACTGTCAATGTTAACAACTCAAAATGAGTTGATAATAGTGATAGCAAGCATGGAATTAGAAGTTAAGTTACCGGAGGAGGCGGTGGAAATTTATTTTCCATGGAAACCCAACCGACCATAGTGGAGCGGGTTAGGGGAGTACAATCGAGCAACGAGGAATGCAAGAAGATGAAGAAAAGGGTAGAAGATGAAGAGAAGACTAGGTATAACCTCGATAAGGAGGGATTACTTCGTTTTGAAGGTAGAATTTGGGTTCCGAATGATCCCGAATTAAAGGAGGAATTAGTGATGGAGGCTCATAGTTCGAGGTACTCGATACATCCCGGTAGTACGAAGATGTATCAAGACCTTCGTCAGAACTTTTGGTGGCCGAACATGAAGAGGGAGATAGCAGAATATGTTAGTAGGTGCTTAACTTGTCAAAAAGTTAAGGCTGAACACCAACGACCTAGCGGGTTGTTGCAACCGTTAGAAATTCCAGAGTGGAAGTGGGAGCACATCACAATTGACTTTGTGGTGGGACTTCCGATAACCAGAAAAGGATACGATACTATTTGGGTGATAGTGGATCGATTGACAAAATTAGCTCATTTTCTACCAGTAAGAGTCAAGTATAACTTGGATCAGTTAGCTAAGCTGTATGTCAAGGAAATTATTTCCAGACATGGAGTACCTATTTCGATCGTGTCAGATCGTGATCCACGATTCACATCGAACTTTTGGAGGAGTTTGCAAGAGCAAATGAGAACGCAGTTAAGGTTGAGTACGGCGTATCATCCTTAGATGGATGGTCAGAGTGAGAGGATAATTTAAACGCTAGAAGATATGTTAAGATCTTATGTTATGGATTTCAAAGGGAGTTGGTACGAATATCTGCCGTTGGTGGACTTTTTGTACAACAATTGTTTTCACGCTAGTATAGGCATGCCGCCTTACGAAACGTTGTATGGAAGGAAGTGCCAAACTCCATTGTGTTGGGATGAGGTGGGTGAACGTCGGATGTTGGGACCTGAGATGGTACAGCAGACGGCGGACATGGTGAAGTTAATACGTGCTCGATTAGTCATTTCAAAGATAAAGCGTAAGAAGTATGCAGATCCTCATAGAGAAAATAGAGAATTCGATGTAGGATCGTTTGTTTTTCTAAAAGTATCACCTTGGAAGGGGAAGATACATTTTGGGAAGAAAGGGAAGTTAAGTCTAAGGTTTATAGGACCTTTTGAGATTTTAAGAAGAGTAGGAGAGGTGGCTTATGAAGTAGCCTTACCTCTAGAAATGGAACGCATTCATAATGTGTTTCATGTGTCAGTGTTACATCCTTATAAACTGGACTATAAACACATAATAGAGTATGAATCTATTGAGATAGAGAAAGACTTGTCCTACAAGGAACTTCCAATTCAAATTATTGATAGGAAGGAACAAGTTTTAAGAAATAAAGTCATACCTTCAGTAAAGGTGTTATGGAGAAACCACAATGCTGAAGAAGCAACGTGGGAGCTCGAAAATAAAATGATTGAAGATTTTCCTCATTTATTTATGTAATTATAAGCTAATATTCTGGGGACAAAATCCTTATAAGGGGGAGAAAATGTAACGCCCGAGAAAATCGGATTTTTATGAAAATTAAATTTTTATTTGATTATGTGAATTAAATGAATTTAATTGATTAGTTTGTGAGTAAGCTATGTGAAGGTCGTTCTATGACCTAGAATGTGCTAACGTGGTTAGTATTCTGGCTACATGCTAGAATTAATTGTTTGGAATTTCCAAGAGAAAAATAATTATTTTCCGAGAAATTTCTGTAAAAACACTATTCATCCGTTTCTGTTCGGGAAATTATTTTTGAAATTCTGAGAAACGCGTAATGATAGAATAACGTGATTAGATGGAATATCTAATAATATTTCATTTATGGCAAATGCAGTTTTTGCCTGCGGAATTAAAACCTAAGGGTTAAGTGTATTGATTTTTGAGAAGGAAATAATATGCGTAGAAGGTATTGTGTTACGGTTAATGCGAGTGTTATACATTTATGATACTATTTAGTATCTATGTATAATACGATGAGTAAATACGAAGTGCAATACGATTATTGTACGAGTAGTAAACGGAGAGAATACATGAATTGTACGTTTAGAATACGATTTGTATTATAGAATTAAGTTAAGTCTTAATGATTAATTCATTTGTGTTGGATTATGATTAGCCTAATCAATTGAATTAGTAAGCCCAAGGGGTTAATGGGTTAAGCCCAAATCAAGGCCTAATGATAAGTTAGTTAAGCCCAATTCATTAAAACCGAACCGTGGGTCGAACCAGTGGGTCACCGAATGGGTAAAACCCATGGGGTGGTGGGCCGACCACTTGGTGTGAAAGCCAAGTTTGAGGCTTGGTCACCAAGTATTTTACTTGGTGACCACACATGAATAGTAAGGAGGTGATGGTAGCTGTCCATAATGCCCTCCATTCTAGTTTTCTATAAATAAAAAGCTAGGTTGATTCATTTGAGAGTTTTCCAACTTGCCAACATTAGATTATTGAGAGGGAAAGAGAGCTAGACTTGGAAAACATACACTTTGGAAGCTTGATCTTAGAGTTTTCCAAGAAAGAACACCAAGAGTTCTTAAGGTATAATCCTTACCTTTCATCTCCATCTCTTTTAGATTTTATTTTATCTTAGAGAATCATAGAATGGGTGGTATATGACTTGTAAGAGGGATTAAAGATGACTTACCATAGATTCAATCTCTACAAGTCATGAAATTATAAAAATCATAAGGTTTAATATTGTTTTGAACCATGAAAAATATTGTTTGTTGAGATCAATTATTTATAAACGATTGAACTCCATCAATACGTTAATATATGCATCTTGTTTGGTTAGGATGTAGGTATGAAATCCATGGAGTATTCCATGTGATTTGGCTTAGAGAACCCTAGTAACGAAGTTATGGCAAATTTTACGTAATTAGACATTAAACGTCAAAAATGTTGAATTCCGGATTTGAGGTCAAAAGTTGCCGTGAGACTTGAAAACATTGGTTTTCAATGTCAATACGTGAGATTGGGTGATTAAGAGTTGTGGGTTCGAGAATCATCGGATTCCTCCTTAAAACGAAGAAAACGAGCATTGAACGCTCATTAACGTTTACGAACGTTTAGAAATGGAACTCAATAGTGAATTTTGAGTTATTGGATTCGAAAGTGTCGAATTCTTATATGAACGCGTAGAGTATGTCATTTATGACACATAAGCTTTTGAACGGATCAAATCGGGCTTATAACGAAGAAGTTACGACCCCGGGAATTTCACAAAATTTTTCAAAATTGTTGAGGTTCTGAATCGAGGTCCAGCCGCATGCCGCTGACATAGTCTAAATATCGCCGCGTCAGCACATCATCTCGTCTCTTCTTCATGTCAGGGCAAAATCGACCGAGAGTCACCATCGCTAATCGGCGCCGCAACGCCATCCTAGTATCGATGGGTCAGCAGCAATATATGAAGTTCAAGAATGTTGATATTGACTTAGGTTTTGAACTTCATTTGTTCAGGGACCTTAAGGGGTAATGTTTGTACACTTCATAAGTGTATTAAAGCTATTCATATACTACCTATACTAAGGTATATGGTATGAAACTTAGGAATAGAATGCATGTTAATAAGTTAACAACGATGAACAAAGTTAGTACTTTATCAACGATGATTGAGTCCGGTTAATAACTATGGTTGATTAATAAACCGGGACGAAGGGAAATAAGTCATGTTGACTTTAATAAAGTTATTAAGTTAACTAGGACTTAGAAGAGAAAGAAGTTTGTAAGAACAATGTGCACATATGTTTGTTAGCTAATTATAGTGTGCTATGTGAATATATCATGTAGATTTTGTAAAGGATGTGGTTAGTCGATTAAATTATTTGAAGACGATAAAAGGCAAGTTTTCTTAACGCTTGTCTAACTTCCATGTTAGCCAAGTTTTATGTGATTCGTTGAATTGAATTGCAAGACTTATTTTAAAGAAAGGGTCGATGCCAGATTTTAACTCGGCTAGACTATTCGTAATATATAGATTGATTATGATTCATATCTTTCTATATAGAAATGTTAACGCTATCCTATGCCAAGTAATTGGTACGGACGTGAAGGTAAGGTTTGTCAATGAACAAACAAAAGTATTTTTGATCGATTATTCGATGGGCACGTGAGTTTGCCAAAAATATTAAACATAAATACGTTTAATGAATGAGTGTTGATCAACATAGAGTACTATAGGTTGATCACCTAGAAGTGCTCATAAGTTATACGGATGAACGGCCTTAGTGTTGTGGACTCATTTTCAAGTATGAAAACTGAAAGTTACTGTTCATGGTCTATCGACCGGTTCAGAATTCCTAATCTATTCTATACTTTGGGAATTGATGTTATGAACTTTTAAAGTATTATTGATTTATAATACTTCATAACTATTGTTCAGTTATGTCAAAATTGTTATATAATTCACAAATGTGGTATTACTGATATCCTTGATTAAACTTGTTGAGTTGTTATGCTCACTTCTTGCGTGAATTATATAACTGTAGTTAAAGATGAGCATACTGTGAATGCCAAGAGAGATAACGGTAAAGCTAAGATGGATGCTTAGCCATTGTGTAATAGTTTAGAAAGTTTGTATGTATTATACATTATGAACAATGAACGATGTAACCGATTATGAACCTGGGAAGGATTATACTTCGATTGTAATAAAAAGATAGTAATTACATTCATTTTGTTGTATTTCAATGGAATGATTGTATGGATGTTAGTATAGTGGAGCACCATATGTCGGGTTGGAAGATACCCGAATTTGGGGGCGTCACAAATCTTGGCTATTGAAACACTGATAACTTGAGAGTGAATGAGTTGTGTTTCAAAGAAGAGGCTAGCAAACTCAGAAGGAAGAAACTAAGTTTATTAAGATGCAAGAGGTATAAAATCCTAACTTTGGTACTTAATTGGGTTTTGTCAAATTCTTGAAATTCTTTAGAATTCTATGTCAATTGATGTGAATTAATATGCTATAATGTGTTTAGGAAGTATTCTTACATATATGAACTCTTTAATGGTGGATTAGAACAAGTTTAAACTAAAAAGAATCAAGTTTAGTAAGGCTTTGCAAAATAGAGTCTGTTACTGCTCTTGTTCCAGGCATAGCGCAGCTGCGCCCTATTATGCTATGTGTTATGGAATTGGTGTTATAACTTAAATATGTGACGCCCCCAAAATTCAGACACCCATATCTCGAATCTTTGGTGCATCACGTGCTACTACAAATATCTTACAAAATCATTAACAACGGAAATAATAGAATAATTTACATTGATGTAATATAAATATTCACGTCCCAAGGTACCGTAACCATTACTACAACAATTCTGTGATTTGCTTAACCTAGCTTAATCATTCTTGAATACATCATAACAATCATAACAATAATAATAATACTTCTAGTCTTAAGGACTAAGTTATTTTGTCGCCTTGCCCTTTCCCTTGTCCTTTCCTGAAGTACCGCCTTGCTCTGTCTTAACTGTAATGTTTTAGGAAGCAAGAATGAGCAACAAGTTTGCCCAGCAAGTAATATAGCTAGAAGAACAAGCAGTTATAGCATTTGAATCTTTCAAGGGTATAATAATAATTGATAGTTTCAAGATATCAAGAATATCAAGAGTATTCAATAGGAGTCGTTATAGACTGAAGGATATCAACAAAATCTCAGGATTTATCCATTTCGAGGTTCAACACGAATGAGTACTGAGCAGTCACTAAGGACCAAGAACTCTTACTAGAATTAACAGTATTACACTGTAATCCAATATCAACGAGTACAATAGGTGATCAGCCTAAAGTACCCTATGTTATGCATAACATTTAATCATACTCATGTGCGCACGTCGGTTCCCCGACAATATATAATTTCCCCTTCTATGAGGGTTGTTCATCTCAGTAGATTTACCATAGTCCGCACCAAATCAATCGGTTTGGATAGCTCTTTAACTCATAATAATAGTCTAACCGAATCAAGGGCTTAGACAGTTTTTCATCATGCATTTAGGAATGATAAGTCCAATGCTTACAACAACGTCAAGGTATACAAGTGATTTTCGAATAGAAGCAGATATTTGCTTGATAAAATATGATTGATATGACAACAATTCAACGTATAAAGTGTGTGAATTAAGGAACTTGCAACACAAGAATAATAATAGTGTTCTTGATACTTGCTCAATGTAAATTTGAGTGAGGTTAGAAAATTGCCTCCAACAATAACAATAAGTTAGGGATAGAAACTTGCATACTTGAAATCAAGGTAGTGTAAGAAACTTGCATACTTGAAATCAAGGTAGAGTAAGAAACTTGCCTTTAGCGTTGATTACTACTAATAGCGAAAGTCAAGTCAACGAACTATGTCTGTCCTATTCATGTAAGCATAGGTATTCATTAGCCAAACACACTTGATATATATCAACAACATGTACACATAACACATTTTTCTTTCTATCTGCTGTACCCATCAAAACTCATAACTGTACACTAACATGCTCATACTATTGACCACTGCTAGTTTATTCATAATCTTTCTTCCTCGAAGTTCTAAGAGGTTCATTGCTTTAAGTAGACCATAACGTCTATTAATCCCACCGACCTTTTTCTACGCATGTTTGCAAGCATTAGATTTATTTTCCCGAAGTTAGTAAAATTCTCTACTTAGAACTTATTCGTGTACTAATAGTTTATAACAGTATAGGAGTATTTATTAATCCATCCTTATATCAAGTTATGATGCTGTCTCCGAGTCCCAGGACATCTCGCCATGTCCGAAGATATTATGACTTGTCCGAAGACAACACGCTTCGTCCGAAGACATCACGCTTTGTCCGAAGACATCACGCTTTGTCCGAAGACATCACGCTTTGTCCGAAGACATCACGCTCTGTCTGAAGACATCGTGCTTTGTCCGAAGACATCATGCTTTGTCCGAAGACATCACGCTTTGTCCGAAGCCAGCTCCTTCAGAGACTTCGGTCTACACTATTTCGACAAAGTTTAAGTTCGTCGGGTTAATTTCATTAAGACTTTACTATATGCATACAACCTAAGGGAATTTCTTAATACATGGTCTAACATGACCGAACCCATCAGTTGGTTCCTAAGTACGGTGCAGCTACACCCCATGGATTTCAGAAGCAGTGAACATGCTTTGTTTTGCAGAGTAGCCACAACTTGATTCCAGACAATTTTTTTTTTAACGTATTCATGCACGAAGGTAAACTTTCTAAACACCCTATATCATGCTAATTCATCATACTTGACCTATTAATCTGAAAAACCGAGAATCAACAAGACTCAAGTTAAGAACGAGAGTAGAAATTATACCTTCTAGAGCTTTAACCTTGATATCTCACACACTAATTTGGTAATGCTTAGCAACTAAGAATTCTTTACTCGATTTCTCCAACACTCTTATCACTAAAACAGATCGCCTCGGTGGCTTGTATTTAAAGAGAAAACATGGACTAGACACTTGCTTTACCCAATGTTGGGATTCATGGTGCAATAGAAATGAACAATGGTTACTTAAGGAGTTGTTCAACCACTCCATACCAAATGACTCGCCTAGCCATGCATGCCTAGGATTAGCGACTTGAAGTTTCATGTAAAGAGAGTTTAGGCTAATTGTTCTTTTGTACTTGGTGACCCTAATTTGGGGACAAGAGAGTAGATCTCAGACATAGATAAGGGGCTAGTCGGTCAGGCCCACTGCCCCACGCCACATTTTAATTTAACCAATACATTGTACTCTCAGTTAACTATTTGGTTGGATTCCGAATTGGATTCTAAATATCCCAAGTTTATTGGGCTAACTCAAAAGTCCATCAATTAACTTATTGGGCTAGAGGCCCAATTTATTATTTGGACTTTAAACATGCAAATACTTAATCATCCTTCACTAATTCCATCCTTGTCTCACACAAGACATTTCATGTACCTATCATAATTCTCCACATCCTAGCAATCATTAAGAGTTCAATTTTAATACAATTGAGTTACTCCCCTCATGCCACGTAAGCATTTATAAAATAAATAATTCACCGGCTCTATTTAATAATAATATTAAATCATAAAATTTACGGGTATTACAAAATATATACCTAAAAATGGGGAATAACATGAGGTATAAAGCTTTGTTATGTAGTATGAAGTAATCAACATGAGTTAGTGAAAGATTTGTAATAAAAATTTAATGTTTAAAAACAAACTTTGAAGTAATACATGATCTACAAGTTCTGAACTTAGTATGTTGTACACATGATTGATTTCAAATATGAATAAGCATGATATGGTGTTTATAGTGTCCTTGTCATAATCAAACTTGTTAGCTTTGTGTTAGAAAATGTTTTAAAGGAAATGCTTTATATGTTAAAGTAAATATGCATGAATACTACATGATATACATTCTGATCTTGAAAAGAGGTTATCATGACTTAGTTTCTTATAATAAGAGGTTTAAAGTTGTCTTATATGTGCTATATTACATCATTCATGATAAAGAGATTTCAAAGGCAACTTTGAACATATTTTCAAAATTTAGTTGCATCATATGAAGAAATTCCTTTCCAAATATTAGATAAGAAAGAGCAAACATTAAGAAATAAAATTATCTCTTCTGTAAAAGTACTTTGGCGAAACCACGACGCCGAGGAGGCCACATAGGAATTAGAGGATAAGATGCGAAGGGATTATCCCCATTTATTTATGTAACCTTGTACAATTCTGTGGACAGAATTTTTATAAGGGGGGAGGATGTAAGAACCAATATTTTCAGGAATAAATAATTATTTTAATATAATAAAAAAATGGATATTTATTTGAATATAAATATTGATGTGTAGTCAATTCAAGTTGAAATTATGAAGAGGAAGTTGTGATGAAAATTTAAATGCCTTGTGTGGCGTGAAAAGGGAAATTTAAGTGATTAAATCAAGAAGAAGATTAATTGTGTATGGTAATGTGATTCCATATAAGGAATAAATACACTCTTAAACTAGTAATATCACCAATATAGAAGTTAATTCATATCATGTAAAACTATTGTGGTGATAGGAATGGGAACTGGTTTGAAGCTAAACAATTTTAGCACTGCCAGGGACTGGCGCAACTATGCCCTCCCAGCAGTTCAAAATGGCGTAGCTGCGCTAGTGGCTAATCTAGGGAAAAATTGTTCTCTACTGTAGAAATGAAATGAAACATTATTGTAAAGTGTGACATGAATAAAATCATATGATAAGAATACATTCTAATGATATAAAGTATCAAGTAGTACAATAAAATCATATGTGATTTTAATATACAAATAATTAAATATCTGTGTATTCCAAAAATTGGGAAAGAAATTTCGTGTGTAAATTGAACAGTTAAATAATGTTATAAAGAGGTTATGTGAGTAGTAAAAATAATTATGAAGATACCCTGATGATAATACCTAACTACATTATTTTATTACGTGTACTTAATGTACATGGATTATATGATGTGAGTACATAAATAATCCCTAATTTTTCCTACTGTAGTAACAATTGTACATTAAAACCCATTTTTTGAAAGTATAGTAACTGAATTGAACTAATTAATCACGTTGCTAGAAATCTAAGCTCATCGGTTATACTCACAATATATGAATAATAGCCTAAGGCTAAATTACGTAACTTCCAAGCTTGCACTCATTGGCTAGGAGGATGGTTGATGGTGGGTGGTTGAGCAACCCATTGTAAACCAGTATGTTCTCCTTCTACATTCCAGTCTCAACCTCCCATGCAAAAACCATTAGCCAGTCCAAGTTTTCTCTATAAATAGCAGACCAATTTTCAGTTTTACATTGTTTGTTCTTGGATATTGAAACACTGATAACTTGAGAGTGAGTGAGTTGTGGTTCAAAGAAGAGGCTAGCAAACTCATAAGGAAGAAACTAAGTTTATTAAGCTCGAAGAGGTATAAAAATCCTAACTTTGGTACTTAATTGGGTATTGTTAAATTCTTGAAATTCTTTAGAATTCTATGTTAATTGATGTGAATTAACATGCTATAATGTGTTTAGGAAGTATGCTTACATGTATGAACTCTTTAATGGTGGATTGGAACAAGTTTAAACTGAAAAGAATCAAGTTTAGTAAGGCTCTACAAAATAGAGTTTGTTACTGCTCTTGTTCTAGGCATGTCGCAGTTGCGCCCTGTATGTACTAGGGTGTAGCGCAGCTACGTCGTACCCCAAAAAATAGACACTGATTTATGTTATGCTATGTGTTATGGAATTGGTGATATGACTTAAATATATACCTAAAAAGGGGAATAACATTAGAAATAAAGCGTTCTTATGTAGTATGAAGTAATCAACATGAGTTAGTGAGAGATTTGAAATAAAAACTTTAAGTTTAAAAACAAATTTGAAGTAATATATGATCTACAAGTTCTGAATTTAGTATGTTGTACACGTGATTGATTTCAAATATGAATAAGCATAATATGGTGTTTATAGTGTCCTTGTCATGATCAAACTTGTTAGCTTTGTGTTAGAAAATGTTTTAAAGGAAAACCTTGATAAGTTAAAGTAAATATGCATGAATACTGAATGATATACATCTAATCTTGAAAAGAGGTTATCATGACTTAGTTACTTATGATAAGAGTTTTAAAGTTGTTTTATATGTGCAATATTACATCATTCATGATAAAGAGATTGCAAAGGCAACCTTGAACATATTTTCTAAATTTAGTTGCATCACATGAGTATCTATGTAAGACCCTGAATTTTATGAAATAAAAGTATTCAATTTTCTTATTATTATTATTATTTTATTTAGTAAATGGTTAAATTGATAAAAGGATTAAGTTATGGGTGATATTTGAAAATTTTGCAAAGTAAAACAAGTTGTTATAAAATATTCATTTGGTCAGGGAATATTCATTTGGTCGAGGAATATTCTTTTTATCGGGGAATATTCGTACGACGACACAATTATTGGTGGACCCCACAACAGAATTATTATCGGAGTTAGAAAACGACAAAATTATCTTTTTATAAAATTAACGGCAAAAAATTTACTGTTAACTGTTGAAATACCCGTTGATAAAAGTACAGTAATACGCATGGTTGCATAGTAACATACAGTATTGTACATTATCTTTGATTATTGATCCTTACGTGAGAAGTCACTCAGTTTTATTCAATTATTATCACAGTATTTGTTGCAAAGTATCTCATATTATTTATTCAATAATTGTCATTGCATAATATTTCAAATTATCAAATCAATAATTCATATTATTTGAATAATATTATTAGATAGCATTATTGACATTATCTAGAAAGTTCTGTCGAGGAAAGGGGTTTGGTAACCTAATTGCGCGCTAATAGGGAGAAATCCTTATCCGAAAGCCCCCTCTTTCCTGGGAATGAAGGGGCTTTTCGATAAGGATTTCTCCCTATTGACACGCAATTAGGTGACCAAAACCATTTCCTAGACAGAACTTTCTAGACATCGTCAATAATTCAAATAATAATATGAATAACAGTGTCATCTCAATTATTGATTTAATAATATAAAATATTATGCAGATGATATTGTGACAATAATTGAATCAAATAACATGAGATAATATGCAGCAATTACTGTAACAATAATTGAGTATAACTGAGTGACTTCTCAGGTAAGCATCAATAATCAATACTATGTGCTACTATGCAACCATGCGTATTACTGTACTTTTACCACCGGGCCTTTCAACAGTTTAACGTTAAAAATTTGGTCAGAAAAAGAAACCAATTTTGTCGTGAATAGTACCCCATGAATAGTAACTCATGAATAATAACTCATGAATAGTAACTCATGAATAGTAACTCATGAATAGTAACCCCAACATGAAAAAGGTAAAAATTTAATAAGAAAGTTTATACCAATATTATTTCTTTCATTTTCTAACTATGACAATATTTCCGTTGTGGGGTCCACAATTGATTGTGCCGTCGTACAGATATTCCCCGATAAAAAGAATTTTTCCCAACTGAACGAATATTTTATATCAACTTGCTTACATTGAAAAATTTATAAACATTACCCACAATTATAACATTATATAAAATCCACAACATAATATTCCAAAATAATAATTAGAGGAAATTCTATTTTATTTAAAAATTTTGGGGTCTTACAACCTCCCCTCTTTATGAAATTTTGTCCTCAAAATTGATGTGCGTAGCTGGTGTTTTGAAAAGGTGAGGGTACCTCACTTTCATTTCTGATTCCAACTCTCAGGTCATTTCCTTAATAGCATAGTTCTTCCACAAAACTTTGACTTGTGGTATAACCTTTATGCATAGGACATGTTCCTTCCTATCTAAAATCTCGGCTGGTACCTCCTCGTACGTTAAATCTTTGGCTACCTCGTCTAGTTCTAATTCAATAATGTGATTCGGGTCTTTCATATATTTATGTAGCATAGATATGTGAAATACGTTATAAACACGAGACATATTTGGCGGTAAAGTGAGTATATAGGCCACAATTCCTACTCGATCGAGGATTTCAAATAGACTAATAAATCAAAGGTTTGATCTTTCCTCACATCACCGATTCTCACTTTTGGAATAATGACTTCTTGCACCTTCTTCTTCATATTCATTAGCTCTAGGTCTGTAGCTTGAGCAGCTTTAACTTTATCGATTAAAGTCGGTTTTACTCATATATTTGACATCATCACGTGGGTCCCTAGAGTCGTTATCTCCATCATTTTCAAGTTATACAAAAATGGGTCTTCGTGTTAAGAACATCGTACTCATAACCGCATACAATCGTCTACTCAACAGGTCAGCTGCCACGTTTTCTTTTCCATGATGGTATTGAATGGTATGGTCGTAATTTTTCAACAGCTCGAGCCAACGTCGTTGTCGCATGTTGAGCTCCTTTTGGGTGAAGAAATATTTGAGGCTTTTAATGATCTGTATAGATCTCCACTTTCTCCCCCATACAGGTAGTGCCTCCATATCTTTAACGCGAAAAATGACTGCTGCCAACTCTAGATCATGAGTAGGATAATTTCTCTTATTTTCTTTGAGTTATCGTGAGGCATAGGCTATAACTTTCCCATGTTGCATAAGAACACATCCTAACCCTTTGCCTGAAGCATCGCTATAGATAAAAAATCCATTCGAACCAGATGGTATTGTTAGAACACGTGCCAAAATGAGTCTCTTCTTAAGTTCTTGGAAACTATTCTCACATTCCTAACTCCATACGAATTTTTTATCTTTTTGAGTTAGCTGAGTTAATGGAGTAGTGATTCGAGAAAATCCTTCCATGAATCTCTAATAGTAACAAGTTAAGCCTAGAAAGCTAAGTGTTTTGATTACTGACTTAGGTTTCTCTCAATTGTCACTCATATCCCAATCATGGATAACACATCACAATTACATCTATTGATAAGTAGGTTTTATACCTATGTATCCGATATCTGTTACTTGAATTAGTTGCTTATACTCATGTTTCTTAGTTACTTTTCATGCATTTTGTGTTCATTTTGTAGATCTTATGCTTGGGAACGATGTGAGCGACTATTGGTATAAAAACGCAAGGAAAAGAAATTCGGACATCGTTTGGGCTATCATGTTCATTTCATGTTCTTAGCTTGGAACTTGGATTATGTTGTAGAGATTCTTCTGAGCTTTCTGAAACATCTTGAATCATTCCAATCGGAGTTCGGATGCAAGAGTTATGACCTTTGTACCAACGAACGTTGAACGTTACTGTTTTGGGTGGCCATTTGAATAACTGCCACTTCCAACAAAATTTTGGCCTTCATTCGTCCTTTATTTCTCAATTATCAAAGAATGAAAGTTATAGAGAGCATTGAGAGCTTTTATTTGATAGGTGGAAAGCCCCGTAACCCCTCCCGGATCAAAAGTTATGGCCATTTTACCAGAGGACACTGCCGTAGAAAATCAACCGCGCGGGCGTGCGGATTTTTAGGCTATTTCCTGCGCTGCCGCGCCATTCCCTGGACCAAAATATGCGATTTGATATTTGAGCATGGGCGCGCCCAATTTTAGGCCAATTCCTGTGCGGTCGCGCCGCTTCTGATGTTGACCAGAGCTGACTTTTTCATTAAACAATGCAATTGAAGCGTAATTAAGATGAGGGTTCAATTAGGGCTTATATAAATAGGAGACATATATCAGATGTAAAGCGGATTCCACCCTTGGGGGGAATCATTTTTAAATTACATATGCTCTTTTCTTTCCTTTAATTTCGTTATTACATTAGAGTAGATTAGAACCCTAGAATATCTAAGATTTGGGGATTGAAGTAATTGAATATCCTTAAAAGTTTAGAAGTGGAACAAGAGAAGAAACTCAGATTTGCTATTCTTAATCCCTAACTCTCTTTACTTCTATTTATATCTTTCAATGTATATTCAATTGTGGATTATGGATTTTAATTTAACTATAAGTTAAACTCTATTTTGGGATTGCAATGGAATCTATTGCCTAATTTATTTTGATATACTTCATTGTTAGTCTTATTGATTGTTATGAGATTGTCTATTAAGATTCATGCTTATTTGCTTAGTTGATTGGCCATCGATTATTGTGATAACCCATATGAACTTGAAAGATGATATATGGGTTTAGATCGGATCTTAATCGCTTGCGTTTGTATGTTTTACATGGTGATGGAATGTATGATTCGTGCTTAGGATAGACATATACCGAAGCACCACTCGTAGTTAATTGAGAACTTGGGCTTAAACCCTTTTTATTTGTAAATCACATAGATATATAGTGGTTTAGGTAATGTGGGTATTCATGTGTATTCTATCAATTGTGAATTATATGTGATATGGGTATGGTAAATCAAGAGATGGCTATATTTCACTTTCGTGTTCTCGACTAACAATCTGGTATAATTAATTTAGCTTAATATGAAGTGTGTCGATTTAAATGAGTCAATAGGTGAAATTGAAATCTCAAATCTTCATTATCTAGTCTCATTCTAGGGATAATTAGATTTATTTACTTTCATAGTTAAATTTATAAATATTAAATCATTCATTTAAATAAGACTGAAATGGTTATGGGCTAGTGCTTGGTGAACTTTATTAGTTAATTCTCCATGGGAACGATACTTTACTTACTCTTTATTACTTGTTAACCATGTATACTTCCACGCATATATTGATCGATAAAACGACAAACACCTACCAGTTTACCACCGCACAAATATGGCATCCCGTACGGAGAGTCTGGCTTTGGTGCATTCCACAAAGGAAATCAGCAGATAGAGGCTCAGGTACCAACTGTTGTAGTTGGGTTTTTAACTCCAGAAGTTCAATAGGAGCCATTCGATATGAGGTTTTGGAAATAGGTTTTGTACCGGGTTTAAAGTCGATACAAAATTCAATATTATGCTCTAGGGGTAGGCCAGGAAGTTATTCAGGAAATACATCAGAAAATTCATTAATAATAGAAATATTATTCAAATCTGACATATTTTTGTTCAAGTCCATGATATGGGATTAAGAAAGCTTGACATCCATTTTCCAATAAATGAATGACTTTATGGCTTGATATGAAAGTGTTTGACTTTAGTGGTTTGGTTACATGAATTCGCATAACAGGTTGGTTAGGAATATGAAAACTAACAACCTTACAAAAATAATTAATTTTAGCATGATGAGTGGTTAACCAATCAATCCCTAAAATCACATTAAATGCAAGTATCTTTAAAGAGATAAGATCAACAGGTAATGTGATGGTGCCAACTTGGCTCAAGCCAGATTTATAATCAGTGGATGTAATGAAAGTTTCTCCTAACGGAGTTTGAACAGATAAGTCAAAATTTAATTTCTCTAGAGTCAAATTTAGACGTTGAATGCAAGTATGAGAAATAAAAGAGTGGGTAGAACTGTATCCAATAAGGTATAGACTTTGTAAGCGTTTATGAATAACTTACCCGTGATAACTTTGTTCGTGTTCCACGATAAACGCTCTCACTTAAACTACCGACTTTAACTTATACGGGACATCCTTTGGCGTCACCATCCCAGCTGGACTTGACTTTCCTATAGAGTACATTCCATTATTAATTGCTTCGTCGCATTCCTGATCCATGATTTGAATCATTACTCTTTAATCTATATCGAATTAGGGTTAACCGCTCTGCACAAGGTAATTCTGAACTCAATGTTGGATTCTCCCAATTGCTGTCCAAAAAGAAAAATCCATTTCATCTATTTTGGCCTTATTAGATCAGACGTCTTTTTCTAAAATATCAACGCTTTGTGCGGCTTTTACCCATGCATCCTCCATTCTCATTCGTTCAGTTATTTCTTCTTTCATCAGAACGTTGATCATAACATTCTTAAATTCCAGCTCTAATATCTTATACTCTGCCAAAGAGTGCTTCTGTTCAAGCATCGCACATCGTGTAACACAATTTGGAATTGTTGCATCTCTTTGCTCCACGGACGCCATCCGTTCTTCAGCTTGCTCTTCTAACTCATGAATACAATTTTTCAATTCTACATTTCGATCATAAAGTTCTTCTAATAATTCCTCCTCAGGTTCCTCTTCTTCCTTACTCTCAGCTGCTACCTTTGCGACTAGCTCTGGTGCAACTATTAGTTCTTCACTCACCACGTAGATATCTCTAATTTCTTCTTCGCCTGACATCACATTAACCTGGTTGGTGATTAAAGGTGTCTCAACTTTATTATACACTCTATTGTTAAAATTTTCAGCTGTCATTCTCAAATACTGCCACAAAACAAGGGTTAATTAAAGAAATTGACATGCCACATAATACCCCTATATTCCGACCGACCAAATAAACATAAATAAGCTTAGGTAGGATACACTAGCGAAGGATTTACTCGTCACGCCCTTCTTAGTTCTAACCCCAGATCTCCATCAAAGATCATATCCCTAAGCTCTGATACCAACTGTGACGCCCCCAAAATAAGTCCACACAACCCATTCTGAGTCGCCAAATACACAGTACAGAAAATAACTACAACTTCATTATTACAATTGTCGTGTTAAATACAACAACACATATGTTGTGAGTTTAAATACAAGTATTGTCTTCTAGACAATATCCACACTCAAATAAGTCCTCATTACAATTATTGATACACTATTTTACAAAATAGTGAGGACTACTAAAACAACTGCCTTGAAACATCACTCCACACCCCGACTAGTTCTCGCTATATTCTCTCCTCTTGAGAAGAAAAATGGAACAAAAAGGAAATGGGTGAGCTCAACTAGCCCATCAAAGAATATTATGACTAAGATAAAGTAGAAAAAATTATCCTTAGTCCTCAACAGGGAAAAATCTGATAAAATACAATAGACAACAAGTTTTAGATCAACAACTACTCCGAAAATAACAATTCATTAGAAGAGTTAAGTAGAGAATGTAGTCTACTATCTTCTATGATTTAGAAGTCCATCATCAATATTTTATCCCCGTAACATCAATCAATATACATCTTGAATCAAATGTTCATCTTTGCACTACAAGCCAAAAATATTCATTTGTATCACCAGTTGGTCATTTTTATCTCAACCCCTGTCTATCTTTGCACTACGGGCCAAATATATTCATAAAGTAATCATTCATCTTTGCACTACAGGCCAAAGATATTCATCAAGTATCACCATTTAAGACTGAGGATGATGAAAATATTTTAAAGAACGAATCCATTGAGATAGAGGACATGATTAGGGATTCATAATTTAGTTTATCCAAGTTCAATAATACTCTATAATAATTAATTGTGGAGAAAAATTCAAGAATAAATTTCAAAACATAGATTCAATCAAATATAGGAACCATAACAGAAAACTTGGATATAGAAAAGAAAACTCAAGGAATTTCTGATCATTTTAGGAATTATAGAAGCCATACTTACCGTAGTAAGTTTAGAGTTAGGAATCTGAAATGAACAATATACGAAACTGCAAATGGATTTTCAACTGCCATGCAGTAGTCCATGTAGACATATCATTTCCACAGTTTAATAACCATTGAGTGCAAAGGGTTATTCACCAGGCATGCGGTAGTTCGCGTAGACAGGTTATTCCCACAGAATAATAAAGAATGGAATAACAAAAGGATTTCACCATGCATGGGGTAGTCCGCGTAGACAGATTATTCCAATAGAATAATAAAGAATGAAATAACAAAATAATTTCACTATGCTTGCGGTAGTCTGCATAGACAGGTTATTCCATCAGAATAATAAAGAATGGAATAACAAAAAGATTTTACCATGCATGCGGTAGTTCGCGTAGACAGGTTATTCTAACAGAATAATAAAGAATGGAATAACAACCCTTACGAGTATTGAAAGAAAATAACTCTCTTCATGAATACGAAAGAAATAATACCCCTTATGAATACAACAAATAATATCCCTTACGAATATTGACCGAAGATAATATTCCTTACGAATACGAAAAATAATATCATAAGCGAATATGAAATAAATAATACCACTTACGAATACAACAAATAATATCATAAGCGAATATGAAATAAAAAAAATACCCCTTACGAATATAACAAATAATATCCCTTAAGAATATTGAACGAAGATAATATTCCTTACAAATATGAAAAATAATATCGTAAGCGAATATAAAATAAATAACACCCCTTATGAATACAACAAATAATATCCATTAAGAATACTGAACGAAGATAATATTCCTTATGAATACAAAAAATAATATTGTAAGTGAATATGAAATAAATAAAACCCCTTACGAATACAACAAATAATATCCCTAAAGAATATTGAACGAAGATAATATTCCTTATGAATATGAAAAATAATATCGTAAGCGAATATGAAATAAATAATACCCCTTACCTTAGTATAAGATTGAATACTGAAGTAGGGTAGTAGCAAAATACTCCTCTTCTTTCTCTCTATAGTTTCTCTCTCTAGAGTTTCAGTGATTTCATAAGAAATAATGAAGGAATGAGCTTCTATTTATAAGAAAAAGAACTGTAGTAACTAATTCATGAACGGCCCAGATTAATTTACTTTTAAACGGACGGTCCATATTGATTTACTATTAAAACTTAAAGCAATGGTCCATACTGATTTACTTTAAACTAGCGATCCATATATTATTTACTATTATAACTTTCCATCAGCGGTCCATATTGATTTACTATTATATCTTCAACAAACGATCCATATTGATTTACTATTATATCTTCAACCAACGATTCATATTGGTTTAATATTATATCTTCAACCAACGGTCTGAAAAATTAGCACATCTCCTCATGGAATAATAAGCCAAACTTATTACAAATACCTCATAACAAACCCCTCTATTTAAATCAAAAATTGAATAAATATTTACCACAAATCACTTATCTTTAATCAACACATTTTTAATCTTCCAACAATTATTCATCATTAATATTATAACTTACAATATTTAACAACCAAATCATTCTCAGGAAAGAGGGGGCTTTCCGATAAGGATTTCTCCCTATTGGCGCGCAATTAGGTGACCTAACCTCTTTCCTCGACAGAACTTTCAAGACATCATTAATAATGCAAATAATAATATGAATAACATTATCGTCTCAATTATTGATTTAATAATATAAAATATTATACAGATGATACTGTGACAATAATTGAATCAAATAACATAAGATACTATGCAATAATTACTATTACAATAAAATAGTATAACTGAGTGACTTCTCACGTAAGCATCAATAATCAATACTGTGTGCTACTATGCAATCACGCGTATTACTGTTCTTTTACCACAGGGCATTTCAACAGTTTAACAGTAAAAATTTGGTCAGAAAAAGAAACCAATTTTATCGTGAATAGTACCCCCATGAATAGTAACTCATGAATAGTAACTCGTGAATAGTAACTCATAAATAGTAACCCCGACATGAAAAGGTAAAACATTCATAAGAAAGTTTAGACCAATATTATTTCTGTCGTTTTCTAACTACGAAAATACTTCCGTTATGGGGTCCACCAATGATTGTGTCGTCGTACGGATATTCCCCGACAAAAAGAATATTCCCCGACTCAACGAATATTTTATATCAACTTGCTTACATTGCAAAATTTGTAAACATTACCCACAACTATAACATTATATCAAATCCACATCATAATATTCCAAACTAATAATTAGAGGAAATTCTATTTTATTTAAAAATTTGGGGGGCTTACAACCTCCCCACCTTATGAAATTTTGTCCTCGAAATTGACGTGCATAGCTGGTGTTTCGAAAAGGTGAGGGTACCTTGCTTTCATTTCTGATTCCAACTCCCAGGTCATTTCCTCAATATCATAGTTCCTCCATAAAACTTTGACTTATGGTATAACCTTTGTGCGTAGGATATGTTCCTTCCTATCTAAAATCTCGACTGGTACCTCCTCGTACGTTAAATATTCGGCTATCTTGTCTGGTTCTAATTCGATAATGTGATTCGGGTCTATCATATATTTACGTAGTATGGATATTTGAAACACGTTATAAACACGAGACATACTTGGGGTAAAGTGAGTCTATAGGCCACAATTCCTACTAGATTGAGGATTTTAAATAGACTAATAAATCAAAGGTTTGAGCTTTCCTCACATCACCGATTCTCACTTTTGGAATAATGACTTCTTACACCTTCTTCTTCATATTCATCAGCTCCGGGTCTGTAGCTTGAGCAGCTTTAACTTTATCGATTAAAGTCGGTTTTACTCATATATTTGACATCATCACGTGGGTCCCTAGAGTCTTTAACTCTATCTCCATCATTTGCAAGATATATGAAAATGGGTCTTCGTGTTAAGAACATCGCACTCGTAACCGCATACGATCGTATACTCAACACGTTAGATGCCAAGTTTGCTTTTCCATGATGGTATTGAATGTTATGGTCGTAATCTTTCAACAGCTCGAGCCAACGTCATTGCCGCATGTTGAGTTCCTTTTGGGTGAAGAAATATTTGAGTCTTTTATGATCTGTATAGATCTCCACTTTCTCCCCATACAGGTAGTGCCTCCATATCTTTAACGCTAAAACGACTGCTGCCAACTCTAGATCACGAGTAAGATAATTCCTCTCATATTCTTTGAGTTATCGTGAGGCATAGGCTATGCCTTTCCCATGTTACATGAGAACACATCCTAACCCTTTGCTCAAAGCATCGTTGTAGATAACAAATCCATCTGAACCAGATGTTATTGTCAGAACAGGTGCCAAAATGAATCTCCTCTTGAGTTCTTGGAAACTCTTCTCACATTCCTCGCGCCATACGAATTTTGTATCTTTTCAATTTAGTTGAGTTAATGGAGTAGTTATTCAAGAAAATCCTTCCACGAATCTCCGATAGTAACTAACTAAGCCCAGAAAGTTACGTATTTCGATTACTAACTAAGGTTGCTCTAAACTGTGACTCATATCCCAATCTTGGATATCACGTCACAATGACACCTACCAGTTTACCACCGCAGGAATATGGCATCCCCTATGGAGAGTCTGGCTTCGGTGCATTCGACAAAGGAAGTCAGCAGATAGAGGCTCGGGTACGAACTCCTGTAGTTTGGTTTTTAACTCCTGAAGTTCAATAGGAGCCATTCAATATGGGGTTTTGGAAATGGGTTTTTTACTGGGTTCAAAGTCAATACAAAATTCAATATCACGCTCTGGGGGTAGGCCAGGAAGTTCTTCAAGAAATACGTCAAAAAATTCATTAACAATAGAAACATTATTCAAATCTGACGTATTTTTGTTCAAGTCCATGACATGGGCTTAAGAAATCTTGACATCTATTTTTCAATAAACGAATGACTTTATAGCTTGGAATGAAAGTGTTTAAATTTAGTGGTTTGGTTTCTTGAATTCGCATAACAGGTTGATTAGGAATATGAAAACTAACAATCTTACAAAAAAAAATTTAACATGATGAGTGGTTAACCAATTAATCCCTAAAATCACATCAAATGCAAGTATCTTTAAAGAGATAAGATCAACAGGTAATGTGATTGTGCCAACTTGGTTCAAGCAAGATTTATAAACAGTGATATAATGAAAGTTTCTCCTAACAGAGTTTGAACAGATAAGTCAAAGTCTAATTTCTCTGGATTCAAATTTAAACATTAAATGCAAGTAGGAGAAATAAAAGAGTGGGTAGAACCGTATCAAATAAGGTATAGACTTCATAAGCGTTTATGATTAACTTACCCGTGATAACTTCATTCGGGTTCCTCAACAAACGCTCTCACTTAAACTACCGACTTTAACTTATACAGGACATCCATTGGTGTCACCATCCCAGCTGGACTTAACGTTTCTATAGAGTACATTCCACTCTTAATTGCTTTGTCGCATTCCTGATCAATGATTTGAATCATTACTCTCCGATCCATATCGAATTGGGGTTGACCGCTCTGCACAAGGTAATTCTGAACTCGATGTTGGATTCTCCCAATTGTTGTCCAAAAAGAAAAATCCATTTCATCTATTTTGGCCTTATTGGATCGGACGTCTTTTTCTAAAATATCAACACGTCGTGCGGCTTTTACCCATGCATCCTCCATTCTAATTCGTTCAGTTGTTTCTTCTTTCATCATAACTTTGATCATAACATTCTTAGATTCCAGCTCTAATATCTTCTACTGTGCCAAAGAGTGCTTCTATTCAAGCATCGCACATCGGGTAACACAGTTTTGAATTGTTGCATCTCTTTGCTCCACGACCGTCTGCCGTTCTTCAGCCTGCTCTTTTAACTCATGAATACGATTTTTAAATTCTACATTTCGATCATAAAGTTCTTCTAATAATTCCTCCTCAGGTTCCACTTCTTCCTCACTCTCAGCTGCTACCACTGCGACTAGCTCGGGTGCAACTATTAGTTCTTCACTCATCACGTAGATATTTCTAATTTCTTCTTCGCCAGACATCACATTAACCTGGTTGGTGATTAAAGGTGTCTCAACTGTCTCATAAACTCCATTGTTAACATTTTCAGCTGTCATTCTCAAATACTGCCACAAAATAAGGGTTAATTAAAGAAATTGACATGCCACATAATACCCCTATATTCTGACTGACCAAATAAAAACAAATAAGCTTAGGTAGGATACAGTAGCGAAGGATTTACTCGTCACTCCTTTCTTAGTTCTAACCCCAGATCTCCATCAAAAATCATATCCCTAAGCTCTGATACCAACTTTGATGGCCACAAAATAGGTCCACACAACCCATTCCGAGTCTCCAAATATACGGTACAGAAAAGAACAACAACTTTATTATTACAATTGTCGTGCAAAATACGACAACACATATGTTGTGAGTTTAAATACAAGTATTATCTTCTAGATAATATCCACACTCCAAAAAGTCCTCATTACAATTATTGATACACTATTTTACAAAATAGTGAGGACTACTAAAACAACTGCCTTGAAACATCAATCCACACCCCGACTAGTTTCTGCTATATTCTCGCCTCCTAAGAAGAAAAATCAAACAAAAAGGAAAAGAATGAGCTCAACTAGCCCAGGAAAGAATATTATGAATAAGATAATGTAGAACAAATTATCCTTAGTCCTCAATAGGGAAAAATCTGATAGAATGCAATAGATAACAAGTTTTAGATCAACAACTTCAGCAAAAACAACAATTCATTAGAAGAGTTAAGTAGAGAATGTAGTCTACTATCTTCTATAATTTAGAAGTCCATCATCAATATTTTATCCATGTAACATCAATCAATATACATCTTGAATCAAATGTTCATCTTCGCACTACGGGCCAAAGATATTCATTTGTATCACCAGTTGGTCATGTTTATCTCAACACCTGTCCATCTTTGCACTATAGGCCAAAGATATTCATCAGGTAATCATTCATCTTTGCACTACAGGCCAAAGATATTCATCAAGTATCACCATTTAAGACTAAGGGTGATGAAAATATTTTAAAGAATGAATCCAGTGAGATAAAGGACAAGATTAGGGATTCATAATTTAGTTTATCCAAGTTCAATAATACTCCATAATAATCAATTGTGGAGCAAAATTCAAGAATAAATTTCAAAACATAGATCCAATCAAAGATAGGAACCATAACAGAAAACTTGGATATAGAAAAGAAAACTCAAAGAATTTCTAATCATTTCAGGAATTATAGAAGTCTTACCATAGTAACTTTAGAGCTAGGAATCTGAAATGAATAATATACGAAACTGCAAATGGATTTTCAATCCCTTCCAAGAATGAAATAACCCTTAACGAGTATGAAAGTAACTACATGAATACGAAGAAATAATAACTATACAATAATATTCCATTGAAATATTCCTTAAATACAAAATAATGAATGTATTAATTATCTTCTTATTACAATCATAATATCCCTTAAATAATACCTTTAGTAAAAGTTGAATCATAAACCGATTACATCATTGTGATGCCCCCAAATTAAGTATAATACATACAAACATACTAATCTATTACAAATGATGTTTAACTATCCATCTTATAATCATAATAAAATCCTTTCCTTTCATCTCTCATTTGCTAGAATTCTCACTACTATTACAAGATGTTTAACTATCCATCTTAGTCTTGCCTTTATCTCTCTTAGAATTCTCGATAATCTCGGCTTTAACTGCAATCATATAATTCACGCAAGAAATGAGCATAACAAGCTCAGCAAGTCTAACAAAGAATAATATCAATACCACAGTCGTGAATTATATGACAATCTTCCATAACTGAACAAATAGTCATGAAGTATTACGAAACATTAATACTTAACAATTCATAACATCAGTTCCCAAAGTATATAATAGTTTAGGAATTCTGAACCAGTCGAAAGACCATGAACAGTCTCTCTTTGTTTTCATACTTGAAAAGGACATCACAACACTAAGGTTGTACATCCGACATTTCTTACGAGCACTTCTAGGTGATTAGCCTATAGTACTCTATGTTGATCAACATTCATCCGTTAAACGTATTTACGTTTTAGTTTTGGCAAACTCGCGTGCCTATCGAATAATCGATGAAAAATACTTTTGTCTGTTCATAGACAAACTTACTTTTGAATCCGTACCAATACTTGGCATATGATAGTGTTATCATTTCTATATAGAAAGATATGTATACAAATCAATCTACCTTTTATGAATAGTCTAGCCGAGTTAAAACTGGCATTGACCCTTTCTTTAAAATCATTCATGCAACTCATTACAATGAATCATAGAAAACTCGACTAACACAAAGGTTAGACAAGCATTAAGAAAACTTTCCTTCAAGCGTCTTCGAATAATTTATTCAACTGTTCTCAATCTTTACAGAATCTACAAGATATATTCACATAGCACACTGTAATTAGCTACCACACAATCAACTACATTGTTTCTACCAAATTCTTTCTATTCTATGTTTTAAGTGACTTTATTTCATTAATAAGGTCAATTCGACTTACTATCCTTCATCACGTCTTGTTAACGTTCTTACGTTATTAACCGAACTCAATCATCATTGGTGAAGTACCAATGTTGAATACCATTCATGGTTTATTTATTTACACTTCGTGTTCTTCGTTTACATACTAAAAACTTGTGTTTAATTCCTAAGTTCATTACAATATACACTATTATATGTAACATAGGAATGGTTTTAGTATGCTTATTAAGTATATAAACTTAAATTATAATGGTCTTGAAACTTTGGAGTTTAAACCTAACTCATGCAACATTTCCACTGTCTTGGCATGCAATACAAGCTATCCCTTATATATAACAATCGGTGTCAAGCCACGCCAGCCATTACAATACCTAACTTACCTAACATCTCGTCTTACTCCTATGTGTGAATGGCACTGTGGTGCCACTCTTCAAGAACTCGACACTCGTAAAAATAGCTATCTCAAGGCGTTGCGGTGCCAAACCTCAGACTCAGAAAAAAATTACACATAATAATTTTTGTGAACTTCCCGGCTTCATAACTTCTTCATTATAAGCCCAAATTGGTCAGTTTAGAAGCCCACAACTCCCATTTTACATACTCTACACGCTCATATAAGAATTTTACATTTCTGAATCCGTTAACTCAAAATTCACTTCTAAGTTCATTATCGAGCGTTCGTTTAACGTTATTGAGCGTTCAACACTCGTTTTCTTTGTTTTGAGTCAGAATCTGACGACTCTTGAGTCCACAACTCTTAAATACCCTATCTCATGTGTTAACATTGAAAACCAACATTTCCAAGTCACACGACAACTTTTGACTTCTAATCCAGAATTTCTACGTTTTCGATGTTTAACGTCTATTTCTGTAAAATTCACCATAACTTCGTTACTATTGTTATATATGCCAAATCAAATGGAAGAACTCCATTGATTTCATATCTACATCCTAACCAAGAAAGATGCACATATTCTAATAGCGATGATTTTCAATTTGTCCATCAACAACCATGTTCATCATTCAATATTTCCTACGGTTTATACTTACGTAAACCCTTACGATTTCTATTTATACATGACTTATAAAGGTTTTACTCCTTACAAGCCATCCTTATTCCTCCATAAGAGGCATGCTCCACCAATCTATGATTCTTTATAACAAAGAAATCAAAAAAGATGGGAAAACTAATATTAATGGAATATTACCTTTTCGTTCTTTACATTCTTGTTATACTTCTAATGAAAAGCTTCAAAGTAGGATGATTGCTTGTTTCTAGCTTTTTCATTCTCTCAATATAAGTTGGACAATCTTTGAAAAACCATCAAATGACCAACATAAGCCTTTCTTTTATAGGCAACCAGAGGGAATTATGGTCAATAAGTAACCTCCTTACTATTCACTTCCTCCTCACCAAGTAATTTACTTGGTCATCAAGATGGATACTTTACTTGACCACCAAGTGGCCGGCCCACATGGTCTTATGGGTCATCCCCATGGGTTATCCCATGGGTTTTACCCATTCGGTGACTCATCGGTTCGGTCCACGGTTCGGTTTCTTGGATCGAGCTTAATTAAACCTAACATTGGGCCTTGACTTGGGCTTACATACATAATTCATTGGGCTTGATTACTCAAGTACTTGAGCTTGATATAATCCAAATCCAATTGGATCATATTAAGTCCTTAAACTTTAAATCCAATAACACCAATCATATTTTATACGTATAATTCACGTATTCTCTTCGTATAACACTCGTACGATATTCGTATTATACGTTGTATTAAATCTTCATACTATACTCGTATACTAAATAGGATCACACTCGTATAACGTACGCATAATCATCGAAATTCATTATATGTATCTCATTTCCTTCTCAAAAATCATTTTTCCCAACCATTAGGTTTTAAGTCCGCAGGCGAAAACTTTGTTTGCCATAAATGAAATATTATTAGATATTCCATCTCGTCTTCATATTCTATCATTACGCTGCTTTTTCTATTTCAAACTTAATTCCCGAAAGTAAATGGATGAATAGTGTTTTTACAGAAATTTCTCGAAAACTTTTATTTTCGTCTTGGAAATTCAAAACAATTAATTCTAGCACATAGCCAGAATACTAACCACATCCACACATTCTAGGTCATAGAACGACCTTCACATAGCTTACTCACATAAATAATCAATTTAACTTCATTTAATTTACATAATCAAATAAAAATTTAATTCTCATATAAATAAGATTTTCTCGGACGTTACATTATCCCCCCTCATAAGGATTGTCCTCAGAATCTCGCATATAATTACATAAACAAATGAGAAAAAATTTCCTTCATTTTACTTTCGAGTTCCCACGTTGCTTCCTCAGCATTGTGGTTTCTCCAAATAACCTTCACCGAAGGTATTATCTTATTTCTCAAAACTTGTTCCTTCCTATCAACAATTTGAACTAGAAGTTCTTCATACGATAAATCTTTCTCTATCTAAATAGATTTATACTGTACTATGTCTTTATAGTCCGGCTTATAGGGATGCAACACAGACACATGAAACGCATTGTGAATACGTTCCATTTATGGAGGTAAGGCTACTTCGTAAGCTACCTCTCCTACCCTTCTTAAAATCTCAAAGGGTTCTATAAACCTTGGACTTAACTTTCCTTTCTTCCCAAAACGTATCTTCCCTTTCCAAGGTGATACTTTCAGAAAGACATAAGACCCTACATCAAATTCTCTCTTTTCTCTGAGGATCTTCTTACTTCTTTTCTATCTTGAGCCGCTACCAATCGAGTAGTACGATTAGCTTTTACCATGTCCACCGCGCTTTGTTGTACCAACTCAGGTCCCAACATCTGACGTTCACCAACTTCGTCCCAACACAGTGGAGTCCTACACTTCCTTCCATACAACGCTTCGTAAGGCGGCATGCCTATACTAGCGTGAAAACTATTATTGTATGCAAATTCTACCAATGGTAGATGGTCGTCCCAACTCCCTTTGAAATCCATAACGCAAGATCTTAACATATCTTCAAGCATTTGAATTGTCCATTCACTTTGTCCATCAGTTGAGGATGATACGCCATACTCAATCTCAACTGTGTTCCCATTTGCTCTTGCAAACTCCTCCAAAAGTTTGATGTGAATCATGGATCACGATCTGACACAATCAAAACAGGTACTCCATGTCTTGAAATAATTTATTTGACATATAGTTTAGCTAATTGTTCTAGGTTATACCTAACTCCTATTGGTAGAAAGTGAGCTAATTTCGCCCATCGATCTACTATCACCCAAATAGCATCGTATCCTTTCCTTGTTGTTGGAAGTCCTACCAAAAAATCCATTGTGATGTGCTCCCATTTCCACTTTGAAATTTCTAATGATTGCAATAACCCACTAGGTCATTGGTGTTCAGCCTTAACCTTTTGATAAGTTAAGCACCTACTAACATACTCTGCTATTTCCCTTTTTATGTTTGGCCACCAAAAGTTCTGATGAAGGTCTTGATACATCTCCATACTACCGGGATGTATCGAGTACCTCAAACTATGGGTCTCACTCATTATCTCCTCTTTTAATTAGGAATTATTTAGAACCCAAATTCTTCATTCAAAACGCAGTAATCCCTCCTTATAGAGGTTATACTTATTCTTTTCTTCATCTTCTATCCTCTTCTTCATGTGATCACATTCCTCATTGCTCAATTGCACTTCCTTAACATGTTTCACTATGGTCGGTTGAGTCTCCATGGAAAATAACATCTCCACTGCTTCATCCGGTAATTTAACTTCTAATTCCATTCTTGACATCGCTGTTACTAAATCATTCTGAGTCGTTAACATTGACAGTTTCTCTCTACCCTTCCTACTTAGCACATCGGCTACTATATATTCTTTCCCCAAATGATATAAGATATCACAATCGTAATCTTTTATTAGTTCCAACCACCTTCTTTGCCTCATATTCAACTCCTTCTGTGTGAAGATATATTTCAGACTTTTATGGTCCGTGTATATCTCACACTTCTCACCGTATAAATAATGCCTCCATATTTTTAAGGCAAAAACTACAGCTGCTAATTCTAGATCATGAGTAGGATAGGCCTTCTCATAATCCTTTAATTGACGTGATGCATACGCAATAACCTTGCCATGCTACATGAGCACGTAACCCAGTCCCCTATGCGAAGAATTGTTATACACTACAAAATTCCCTGTATCATCTGGCAAAGACAACACATGTGCCTCACTTAACCTCTTCTTTAGTTCCTAAAAACTATTCTCACATTTTTCAGTCCACACATACTTCACCAAATTCCTCATCAAATTTGTCAATAGAGTAGCTATTTTAGAAAAGTCCTGGATAAACCTTCTACAGTATCTCGCTAACCCCAGAAAACTCTGAACTCAGTTAGCGTTTTCGATTGTTCCCACTCATTAACTGCTTCTACCTTTGCTGGATCCACAAAGATGCCATCTTTATCAATAACATTTCCTAAAAACTGCACTCGTTCAAGCCAAAATTCACACTTTGTGAATTTTTCATACAGCTTTTCCTTCCGCAATGTTTCCAACACTATCCTAATGTTCATCATGATCTTCTGGCATCTTGGAATAGACTAGAATATCATCAATGAACACTACAACAAACTTGTCCAAATACTATTTGAACACTCTGTTCATTATATCCATAAATGCGGCTGGCGCATTAGTCAATCCAAACGACATCACCAAAAACTCGTAATGACCATAACGAGTCCTGAATGTCGTCTTAGGTACATCCTCCTTCCTCACTTTTAACTGGTGATACCCCGTATACAAATCTATTTTAGAAAAATACTTTTCCCCTTTCAACTAATCAAATAGATCATCGATCCTGGGCAACGGGTATTTATTCTTAATCATTAACTTGTTCAACTCTCGATAGTCTATACAAAGTAGTAACGACCCATCCTTTTTCTTTACAAACAATATCGGTGCTCCCCAAGGAGACACGCTCGATTGAATGTACTTCCTGTCTAATAGTTCTTGTAATTGAACCATTAACTCCTTCATCTCAATCAAGGCGCCATCCGATATGGTGCCCTTTGAAACCGTGTCGCACCCGTTAATGCATCAATCACAAATTCGACTTCCCTATCCGGTGGAATACCCGGTAACTCCTTCGGATATACATTCGCGAACTCTTGAACTATAGGTATCTGGTCCAAGGATGTTCCCACTCTTTGGGTACCCACGACATGGCACAGATAACCTACACACCCCTTTCTCAACATATTCCTAGCTTATGTCATCGATAGACAACAAGAACGTCTCGGTGATTTACTACCGAAGAACACTACCTTGGTTTTCTTAGAAAGCCGAAGGTTCACACTTTTCCTATGGCAATCTATTATAGCCTTATAGTTAATCAACCAATCCATACCAATAATTACATCAAATTCTTTTAACCTTATCGGTACCAAATCTACCGATAACTTATTACCTCTAATATTTACACAATAATCCTTATGAATATGTTTAATTGGGATTATCTCTTCGTTTGCAACCTTAACGTCTAAAGGTATTTCTAGCTTTTCAAGGATTAAAACTAATTGCTTAGCAAATCCATATGCTATAAAAGAACAAGTAGCACCCGAGTCAAATAACACATAAGCATTTATTTCATTGACTAGAATGATACCTGCTACTACATCCGATGATGCAACTGCATCTTGGACAGTCATATTAAAAGTACGGGCCGAGGGTCTACCCACCGATGGTGTTGGTCCAGTAATGGCTAACTTACCACTACCAGAACCCTTATTACCCTCTAACCCTTTCTTCGGGCAATTTCTTGCCATGTGGTCCAACGATCCACAAACGAAACAACCATGATTTTTCTTAGGGATAGGACAGTTGGGTGATAAATGTCCCTCCTACCACAGTTGTAACAAAATGATTTTCCCTTTAAACAGACTCCCAGATGAGTCTTTCCGCATGTCTTACATGCCTCCATCCTATTCATAGGATCTCCTTGTTTCACCCCAGTATTCCCAAGGTTAAAGATTTTTCTCTATGGCATACTGCCACTACCTCTGGCAACCTCTGCGTTATTTCCTAGCTCTCCCTTATTCTTGTTCTTTCTTTCTTTGTGGTACTAAGTCAACGCCTCACTACCACCTTTTGCTATTATCTCTTTTTCCAGAATGGTCCCGTAGGAAGCACTCTAAACACCAAAAATCCTACTCAGAGAGCTGTGGTTTTCAGCCCCGCTTAAACCTACGAGCCTTCCTCTCTTCTGTGTCCGCTTGATGTGGATCAAATCTTTCCAATTCATTGAATTTGGCTGCGTATTAGGGAACTATCATGTCCCCTTATTTAAGTTCCAAGAACTTAATCTCCATTCACCCTTGCATGCTAGTAGGGAAGTAGTTCTTGAAGAATACCTTCTTAAACTATTCCCATGTAATCGCTTCCCATTCTAGCCCCCACCTCGTGAGAGCCTCCCACCAAAGAGTTGGCCTCCCCTTTCATCATGTAAGTCGCAAAAGAAGTCTTTTTGCCTCACCCACGCTTGTAATAACAAACACCTTTTCTATCTCTTTTCACCCATATCTGGGCCTCTAATGGGTCCGCTGCTCCTCCGAACTCCTGGAGGACCCACACTCTTAAATTCTTTAAAGGTAGTTGTTCTAGCTACCCTAGGTGCTACGGGAATTCCACCCCCAACTTGATTAAATGATGTCGTTAATAAATTAATGAACTCTTGCATAGGGTTATTAGGACCCCCTTGATTTTCATTATGTGATTCAAATTTCTCGTTACGCTGTCTCCTTCTTGGCGGCATAATGATGATTAAATAAATAAAGTTTCATTATTATCTATTTACTTACTTAGTTATCATTCCAGAATAACAACTCATACCACAACAAGCACATTAAATAAAAACTTCATTATATTAATATGCTTTCATAGTCAAAACTATTTACACTTTGCTTCCATAGCCAAAAGCTATTACATTACTATCCCGCGATCGACTTCTACAAAAAAAATGGGATTTATAAAAAGACTACCCTTTAATTATACAAAAGAGGGTTTTACGTCACTACATATATACCAAAAAAAGATCTAATGATCTACTAACACCGCTTTTACGACATTCTCATGTTTTCGATTTGCTAAAATCGAAACAATATCTCGACTAATCAGTATGTCGAGTCCGCCTCGACTCAATAGAATAACAAGCAATTTTTAGCTTGAAATCCTCGTGAGCACACACCATGGATGTAAGACATCCGTGCAATCTTCCGTCTTTTTCAACCAGCTTTCTTTCAAGCTCTACGGCCTCTTCCTTATAATCCCTAACCTTATCTCATCATCAGCACTTTCTCATCGTGGCTCACTCAAAATCTTCCTCTCTGCAGATTCCTTTGCCTCATATAGGCGGTAATCTCTTCATTTTTTGTGTTCCGCACCACCGCAAGCGCAGATGCACATTCCTATCAAGCACGGCCAGGTACAATGATCTCATTGCATCTGGAGGTGTTGACTCCTGGGTAGGTACCACAGTATTAATTGATGTTACCTCCGTATCCTCCTCAACATCTATCATCATATTTAGGTATGATGTTATTCCCATTGTTTCCTTGGAGTAATCCTCCTCAGAAATGTACTCCTCTATATTAGAATCTTCCAGAACCACTAACGGTACCTCCGCCACCGACATAAGTACTATCTCCGCACGGTTCATAGACTCTTCACACACCACGTGAATGTTTCTATACATCAAGCTATCGTTTGACATTTACAATAACACATAACATGTTGATTAGTACATAATACACAATAGTATAAGCACAATTCACATTTAATTTATTTAGGATTAATTTCCATCTTTTAAATCTTTTGGTACTTAGTTCTCTCAATACCTTATTAACTCATTCGACTCAAATTTACTTTCTTCAGACTTTACCTTCCTTACGAGGTTATTAGCCTAAGGTTATTCCCCCCTTAAGTTTTATAACCTAATGCTTTGATACCAACCTATGATTATCCCAAATTCGGGTATCTTCCAACCTGACAGATGGTGCTACACGGTACTCATAACTATACAATCATTCCATTGAAATCACAATATAATGAATGTATTAACTATCTTCGTATTACAATCATAAAAAAATCCTTTCCCAGGTTCATAAACCGATTACATCAGTTGATGTTCGTAAGTATAATACATGCAATCATACTACTCTATTACAAGATGTTTAACTATCCATCTTAGCCTAGCCTTTATCTCTCTTAGAATTCTCAGTACGCTCGGCTTTAACTACAATCATATAATTCACGCAAGAAATGAGTATAACAAGCTCAGCAAGTATAACAAGAATAATATCAATACCACATTCGTGAATTATATGACAATCTTCCATAACTGAACAAATAGTTATGAAGTATTATGAAACATTAATACTTAACAATTCATAACATCAATTCCCAAAGTATATAATAGTTTAGGAATTCTGAACCGGTCGAAAGACCATGAACAGTCTCTCTCTGTTTTCATACTTGAAAAGGACATCACAGCACTAAGGATGTACATCCGACATTTCTTATGAGCACTTCTAGGTGATCAGCCTATAGTACTCTATGTTGATCAACATTCATCCGTTAAACGAATTTACGTTTAAGTTTTGGCAAACTCGTGTGCCCATCGAATAATCAATGAAAAATACTTTTGTTTGTTCATAGACAAACTTACCTTTGAATCTGTACCAATACTTGGCATAGGATAGCGTTATCATTTCTATATAGAAATATATGTATACAAATCAATCTATCTTTTATGAATTGTCTAGCCGAGTTAAAACTGGCATTGACCCTTTCTTTAAAATCATTCATGCAATTCATTACAATGAATCACAGAAAACTCGACTAACACGAAGGATAGACAAGCGTTAAGAAAACTTGCCATCAAGCGTCTTCGAATAATTTATTCAACTATTCTTAGTCTTTATAGAATCTACATGATATATTCACATAGCACACTATAATTAGCTACCACACAATCAACTACATTATTTCTACCAACTTCTTTCTCTTCTATGTTTTAATTGACTTTATTTCATTAATAAGGTCAATTTTACTTACTACCCTTCATCACGACTTGTTAACATTCTTACGTTATTAACCAAACTCAATCAACATTGGTGAAGTACAAATTTTGAATATCGTTCAGGATTTATTTATTAACACTTCGTGTTATTCGTTTACATACTAACCACTTGTGTTTAATTCCTAAGTTCATTACAATATACACTAGTATATGTATCATAGGAATGGTTTTAGTATGCTTATTAAGTATATAAACTTAACTTATAATGGTATTGAAACTTTGGAGTTTAAACCTAACTCATCCAAAATTTCCCTTCTTTCTTGATGCCATGCGGCCTCTATATATAACACCCAACCAAGGACGCCTTACGCAGACTCTAAACTCTCGTTCGACATACACATGGAAACTCCTACATGTGAATGGCACTGCGGCGCCACTCTTTAGTAACTCCCCTTACATCGCATATGGCGTACACATACAAGGCACATGACATAGCTAGCTCTGTCTCGCAATCATGCTGGGCTGCACTTTATTTCGTAAAAAATTACGCATAATAATTTTGTGAACTTCCCAGCTTCATTACTACTTCGTTATAACCCCAAATTGGTCCATTCAAAAGCCCACAACTCCCATTTTACATACTCTATGCGCCCATATAAGAATTTTACATTTTCGAATCCGTTAACTCGAAATTCACTTCTAAGTTCATTATCGAGCGTTCGTTTAACGTTATTGAGCGTTCAATACTCATTTTCTTCATTTTAAGACGGAATCCGATGATTCTTGAGTCCACAACTCTTAAATACCCTATCTCACATGTTGACATTGAAAACTAATGTTTCCAAATCACACCGAAACTTTTGACTACTAATCCAGAATTTCTATGTTTTCGACGTTTAACGTCTATTTCCATAAAATTCGCCATAACTTTATTACTAGTGTTCTATATTCTAAATCAAATGGAACAACTCCATTGATTTCATATCTACATCATAACCAAGAAAGATGCACATATTCTAATAGCGATGGTTTTTAATTTGTCCATCAACAACCATGTTCATCATTCAATATTTCCTACAGTTTATACTTACGTAAACCCTTATGATTTCTATTTATACATGACTTATAAAGGTTTTACTCCTTACAAGCCATCCATATTCCTCCATAAGAGGCATGCTCCACCAATCTATGATTCTTTATAACAAAGAAATCAAAAAGATTGGAAAACTAATATTAATGGAATATTACCTTTCTGTTCTTTACGTTCTTGCTAAACTTCTAATGAAAAGCTTCAAAGTAGGATGATTTCTTGTTTCTATCTTTTTCTCTCTCTCAATATAAGTTGGATAATCTTTGAAAACCCATCAAATGACCAACATAAGCCTTTCTTTTATAGGCAACCAAATGGAGGGCATTATGGTCAATAAGTAACCTCCTTACTATTCACTTCCTTCTCACCAAGTAATTTACTTGGTCATCAAGTAGGATACTTTACCTGACCACCAAGTGGCCAGCCCACATGGTCTTGTGGATCATCCCCATGGGTTGCCCCATGGTTTTTACCCATTCGGTGACCTATAGGTTCGATCCACGGTTCAGTTTCTTGGATCGAACTTAATTAAACCTAACATTGGGCCTTGACTTGGGCTTACATACATAATTCATTGGGCTTGATTACTCAATTACCTCGGCTTGATATAATCCAATTCCAATTGGAACATATTAAGTCCTTAAACTCTAAATCCAATAACACCAATCGTATTCTATACGTATAATTCACGTATACTCTTAGTATAACACTCGTACGATATTCGTATTATACATCGTATTAAATCCTCATACTATACTCGTATACTAAATAGGATCACACTAGTATAGTGTACGCATAATCATCGAAATTCATTATACATATCTCATTTCCTTCTCGGAAATCATTTTTCCCAACCCTTAGGTTTTAAGTCCGCAGGCGAAAACTTTGTTTGCCATAAATGAAATATTATTAGATATTCCATCTCATCTTCATATTCTATCATTAAGCGTTTTTCGGAATTTCAAAATAAATTCCTGAGCAGAAACGGATGAATAGTGTTTTTACAGAAATTTCTCGAAAAACTTTTATTTTCGTCTTGGAAATTCAAAACAATTAATTCTAGCACATAGCCAGAATACTAACCACATCCGCACATTCTAGGTCATAGAACGACCTTCACATAGCTTACTCACATAAATAATCAATTAAATTCATTTAATTCACATAATCAAATAAAAATGTAATTCTCATATAAATCAGATTTTCTCGGGCGTTACAATACTCCTCTTCTTTCTTCCTATAGTTTCTCTCCCTAGAGTTTCAGTGAATTCATAAAAAATAACGATGGAAGGAGCATCTATTTATAGGAAAAAGGACTGAATAGTAACTAATTCATGAACGGCCCATGTTGATTTACTTTTAATCAGACGGTCCATATTGATTTACTATTAAAACTTAAAGCAATGGTCTATACTGATTTACTTTAAACTAGTGATCCATATTGATTTACTATTATAACTTTCCACCAGCGGTCCATATTAATTTACTATTATATCTTTAACCAACTATCCATATTGATTTACTATTATAACTTCAACCAATGGTCAGAAAATTAGCACATCTCCTTATGGAATAATAAGCCAAAGTTATAACAAATACTTCATAACAAACCCCTCTATTTATATCAAAAATTGAATAAATATTTATCACAAATCACTTATCTTTAATCAACACATTTTAATCTTTCAACTATTATTCATCATTAATATTATAAGTCACAATATTTAACAACCAGATCTTTCCCAGGAAAGATGGGGCTTTTCGATAAGGATTTCTCCCTATTGGCACGCAATTAGGTGACCAAACCCCTTTCCGCGATAGAACTTTCTAGACATCGTAAATAATACAAAAAATAATATGAATAACATTGTTGTCTCATTTATTGATTTAATAATATAAAATATTATGCTATGATAATGTGACAATAATTGAATCAAATAACATGAGATATTACACATCAATTACTGTAACAATAATTGAGTATAACTGAGTGACTTCTCATGTAAGCATCAATAATCAATATCGTGTGCTACTATGCAACCACGCATATTAATGTTCTTTTACCACAGGGTATTTCAACAGTTTAACGCTAAAAAATTAGTCAGAAAAAGAAACAAATTTTGTCATAAATAGTACCCCGTGATAGTACCTCGTGAATAGTAACTCATAAATAGTAACTCGTGAATAATAACTCATGAATAGTAACTCGTGAATAGTAACTCCGACATGAAAAGGTAAAAATTTTATAAGAAGGTTTAGACCAATATTATTTTTGTCATTTTCTAACTACGACAATACTTCTGTTGTGGGGTCCACAAATGATTGTGCCGCCATACGGATATTCCCCGATAAAAAGAATATTCCCCGACTCAACAAATATTTTATATCAGCTTACTTACTTTGCAAAATTTATAAACATTATCCACAACTATAACATTATATCAAATCCACACCATAATATTCCAAAATAATAATTAGAGGAAATTCCATTTTATTTAAAAATTCTGGGGTCTTACAAGAATCGAATTACGCATATTCATTTAAAGTGTTTGTCGATGTAGGGATGGTGTTCTCATTGTTATGTGAGATTTGTTTGAAAAAATAAGTGAAAAAGGTTCGACATGCATAATGTCGACGATTTGACTATAACAGTCGCCAGTTGGTGTTTTTAACTGGTTGCACCAACGCAACCGAAAAAGGTTTGCACATTGACCCTGTGATGTGATACTGCTAAACGGGTCTGTGAAACCGAGATTCATTTGGGCTCGGGGGCTTGATTATGCAGAGTGAAGGTGTTAAGCACCCCCCGATATCCGTGTTACCACGATGACCGCCACTTTTCAAGAAACTGTTATATGAATATGTGTGTGTGTGGATCAATGTGCAATTATTTGAAAGTAGTACGAGGCCTCGTTCGCAACTATATACAAAGGGTTTGAATTTATAGAAAAATTCAGTTTTAAACAAAATATAATAATGAAGTTTTGTAAAAGAGGTTTTTCAAACCTTGTGCTCAGTAGGAATTGAGACCTTTTCATACTTCCATTTTATTGTTAAATGTTCGGCTTGTTTGATTTTATTTTTGAGATGCGAGGCATCTTTTGAGAAAATAATATACAGCAGTGTCGAACTCCTCATGGGCATAATAGCCATCTAATGAAATTCGTACACTGTAAATAATGTACAAGCTGCTTACAGCTGAAAATGTCCATTACGGGAACCGAATCTAGATTCAGTAGACTGAATCTGTGATCACATGATTCCTAGGCTCACATTATACCGCAGTTTGTATGAAAAGCAGTAAGCAATTATATATATAAAAGCTGCAAATATATATATACAGACATGATCAACCACCACAAAACAACTCCATGGGGGATTAGAAATGTAAATATATAAAAATGGTAAATATATATATATATATAGACATGATCAACCACCACGAAGCACCTCCATGGGGGATAAGAAATGTAAATAAAGCAGTAAATGCGATCAACCGCCACGAAGTAAACTCCAGGCGAGACTAAATGTAAATAAAGTAGTAAAAGGCCTCGAAGTAAACTCCAGGCCTGACAGAAATATATATATATATATATATATATATATATATATAAGCAAGTAAACACTCCAAACATAAGTCTAGGCTCAATCGAGGCATAACTCGATAATGTTAGTCCATATATAAAATATATACATATATAAGTATATAGATACAGACAGAAATAAAAACCACGGACCGAAGTCTGGGTATACGCACACAACACAACTCTCAATGTGTAGAATAGTGTGTGCAAAGATGAAGAGAAAGGCTTAATAGAGTGTGAGAAGGCTTACAGTGGGCTGCCAATGCAGGTTTCTATAACTCTAGATGGATAAACACTCGCTCCCGCCGATAAAAATATAGCTATATGTGAGCTAACATATGTTTAAAATGAGGAAACACTCAATATGGGGTGTGTACAAAGCAAATTTGGCAGGGCTTCCTCGCCTTTTCTTTTTAAAATGGCCACCCCAAGCTCTATATTTATAAAGTTGGTGGCCGCAGGTGTACTTGCGGCAGTCGCAGATGCAGCTGCGGCTACCCGGGGTGCCCCGGGCTCCACGGGTCCCATTATCTCGAAGTACGTGCACTCGTGCACTGTAATGTCCACTCGAACTTACAGAACTTCAATCCAAGCATCCGAATGAGGTATATAAGACCTTCTTCGGACCACTTGTGTCGAGAGTTATGCAATAACATGGGATTAGAGGTTGTAAGAAGTCAGGAAGAAAGGACCATGCCCATGGTCTTCAAGCTTCAAATTATATCTGGTGTGCTGCCACGTGTAATAGTCACTCGGGATTGGAACTCCTTGGTTCTTATAGGACATTGTTGTACGTATGTATGTATAAAGTGTTGAGACGACGCGTAGGTGTTGAGGTGGCAAGATGACGTTTGACTCCTCATCGGGGTTATCACCGGTTTGAGTTAAAAACAGATGTTGCTCAGGGTTACATCTGAGACTGGACTGCTGCAAGTGTTTGAATGCCGCAAGGTCATCTATAAGAGTGCCTGTCTTCCCGGTGTTAGCTCCGGGTCTGAGGAATGAGTGCCTCGACAGGAGGTCTTAGATTGAAGCTAATCGCATTTGAAACAAGCATTTCCGGAGTTATCTCCAGAACTGCAATAGCATTTCTTGGGGTTATCTCCAAGGACGAAACTCAGGGTTATCTATGAGATTGGAAATGATACTCCCAGTGTGTGTTCCGATGTTGAGACTGAACTTCCGATAGTATCCAGAATGGATGTGAGCTGTCTTCCAGGGTTATCTCTGAAAGACAAATTTGCCCTCCTACAATGTTAGTAACAGGTGTGCAGAAAATTTTGAATGTCTACAGATGCCCCTCTTTATCATATTTATGCAATGTAAGGCATGGATAGGATAAAGAATCCTAGACACATGAAATGCAACAAGATAAACATGATGCTAAGTGCAGCAACATGATGCAAATGTATGATGGAATGAATGATTTCTGATTCCCTGTTAATCCTGTTGGGATGACGATCATTGATGTCTTGGACGTGCGATCCAAGTCTTCAAGGATGTTTGGCGTTGGGGCTATCACCAAAGTCCTGAATCCAAGACACAAACTTCTACTCCATAGAGGTGCCTCTTGTGTGAAAGAGATCTGTGGGGAGAAAGTTTTGTCTGTTTGAGGATGTGTATAACATATCCCATCATCGATCCTCTTCGATGAGGATGGTCTTCTCTGGCTTGTATCACCAAAGATATACCACGCTTTTGTTGGAGTTCTTTGCCATAGATTATATCGTCGGTCATTTGCGACCTTCACGATGTATGTATCACCGGATATATCCCTGCTGGGTGCATTGTCAAGGATGCTTGACCTTCATTGATGTGTGTATCAATGGTTGTATCGCATTGTGACCCTTGTTGGGGAGTGTGTTAAGGCTGTTTGACCTTCGTTGACGCGTATATCAATGGTTGCATCAAGTTGTAACTCACCACAAACATATGAGTTTAAGAACTTGACATTGACCACTTATTATTTAACTATACTTTACCTATTAGTCATACTATCTTTTCTGGGTCTGGTACTACACTTTTCCACAATATCTACCTCATTGAGGCAGCTTTTAATGTGAGCCTCTATTTCAGCTATTGGCTTTGATATTGGCTCGGTCATGAAGATTGACTTATTCTTTACGACCTGAGGGTATCCTAATTCTTTTATATCTGACATCTACACACATAAATTATCCTGATTAGCACATAACATATACACACAACACATAATAGTTTTATATAAGTTATCTTTTATTTTATTTGATGATGAATTTATTCAATTCATCTCCTGTTTAAACTATATATGAGTTATTTGTATTTTCAATGTTTCCCTCTGTCCCAAGGTTATAGCATAAGGTCTAACCCACCTAGGTTTTTTAACCCTAAAGCTCTGATACCAAATGTAACGCCCCCAAATTTAGGTACTTGAAACCCGAACTCGGTGCTTTACGATACCATTTCTTTGAGCGGAATAATACTAATAATAATGACAATAATATGAATATCAAACTTAATTAACATTTATTAGAGTCTACTCCCAAGTACGCAACCTTTACTACATTCTTTACATGATATATAATACATATCATTATCTTAATACAATCTAACTATTACAAAATATACCATAAAACAAATTATGTTTTCTTTCCTTTTCACTTGTTCTTGTCTGAACCTTCCGGTTGATCACGCTTGGCTGAAAACATTTAAATTTAAAGCAAGAATGAGCATTTGGGTGCCCAGCAAATAATAACAATTATAAATATAATTAGTTGAAAGAATTAAATGTTTTCTTTGAACATCACTTCTACAACGAATTAATAGTTGTGAAATAAACTGAACCAATCATAACCATATATTATTTCTATATCAAAGTTTTTGAAACTATGCATTGACTATATATATAGGGTAGTCGACAGATTATGAACATTGTTTTCTATTTTCGAAAAGGTTAGACAAAACTTCTTCTGCAAACTGTCATAGCTTATGGGCACGAGGGTGTACATCCCATGGACCCTGTATTGATCAATACTACATTTCAAGAACGATATTATCGTTCACTCTGTCTGCCTTGGGCACATAAAAATTTTCCCATGTTCGGGATGTTCATACTTAGTCAGGAATCCGAACCAAAGCAATTTGATTGGATACAATAGGATTTTATCATATTCAATGATATTTCTGAATCTGTGTCTAACTGGATCAAATAAACTTAGATTTACTTTTACTATATTCATATACTGGGTTCAATATATATATATATATATATATATATATATATATATATATATCAACATGTGATTAAATTCAATGATTATCCAAGTGGGGACACTTGTATAACCATATTTAGAAATTAACAAACAGAATAAATATATGAATTATATAATATAATATCATGTTGATAAACAATAATCGGATATAGAATATATCACAATAGGTTTAATAATCTAGCATAATAATAATATAATTCTAAAACTTTTTACTCGTATCCATTGCATAAAGGAAATGCAAAGGTATGATACTTGCATGGTCTGCTGCTTACAGTTACGCAACTTAGATTTATCTTTTATACCGAAACCTATCATTAATAAGATCATTCTATCGATTAGAATCACATACTATAACACATAGCACTGTTTATTGCAGTCAGCACATAACCTAATCACATTGTCACAAATATTTCACAGTCATTACATCACAAACAAACACATATACAGACACATTATATAAGTCCGGATCAATTTTACGAAACTCATTGCACGAGATCTCATCAAGCGACTTTATCGGGTAATTATCGAGTCTAAGACTCTATATCGAAGTTCAATATCCATATAGACTAATTAAATAACAATCATATCATTTTTAAATGACTTATAATAATTTTTAAATAATTATTATAATTTATTCTAATTTTTCAAACACCGGAATCATTATAAAATAATTTAAATATCAAATAATTCTATTATCATTAATATTTAATTAATATTAAACTATTAATGAAACCATTGCCAAAATATTAAAGTTATTTATAATAACTCAAAATATTTTTAAAACATTTATATTACCCTTAAATAATTTTTAAAATATTTAAAATCATTTTTAAATAATTACATTTAATATTAAAATATTAATGTACTATTTATCCAAATATTAAAAGTCATTAATTATAACTTAAAATATTTTAATTCATTAATATCCTTTTTAAATGATTTTAAATAAATAAAACCATTTTTAAACTATTTATTTAATATAATTATTAAATAAACTTAATATCATTAATATTAAATTAATATCATTAATATTAAATTATCTTTTAAATATTAAAAGTTATATTTTATAACTTCAAATATTCTTAAACACTTTATTTTCATTTAAAATAATTTTATAATATTAAAATTATTTGTAAACTAATTTTATTTAATTTAAACATTAAATAAATCTAATATCATTAATATTAAAATATTAATATTTTTCATAACAAAATATCAAAAGTTATATTTTATAACTTAAAATATCTTTATAATCCTTTAAATTATTTTTATATGATTTTTAAATCATTAATTCTATTTTTCATCATTTATTTAATACATTTATTAAATAACTTAAATATTATTAATATTAATTTATTAATGAAATTTCATCACAAAATATTAAAAAGTCATATAAAATAACTTAAAATATTTTCTTATAACATAATATAATTTTAAATGATTTTTCAAGTATTAAAATTATTTGTAAATAATTTATTTAATATTATAATTAAATAAATTAAATACCTTTAATATTCTAAAAATATTAAATATTTATGAAATATATTTAAAATAATTAAAAACTAATTTTTAGACTTTAAAATAATTTTTAATAATTTATTATGTATTTTTAATAATTAAAAACAATTTGTTTCTATTTATTTAATTAAAATAATTAATTTTCAAAAATGTTTGTCACTAAAGGGCCCTATAGCGACGAAACTGTCGCTATAGGTATTCTTGATCTGTTCTTGAGCTGCCCAGAAATTCATGCCAGTTAACAAGTGCACTACTTTGACCAAGCATAACAATCAGATTATGATGTTTATAATCTATCTATTGATCACAGTGTGTAGAAATAATGTAATTCTATAAGATTCAACAACAAATATGAGCAAACAAAGTAAAACGAAAGAGATCTAAGCTTCCAAAACTCATGTCAGGCGTGTTCTTGAGTTTCTGGGCTGCCTAGAAACTCAAGCAATCTCAAGGGTCCTTTTTTGAGCCTCGATTAATCTGGTGTCTGGTCATTAAAATGTTGTTCTTATGATCGAAACATGTAGTCCACATGGCAAGGAATACATAGCCATCAACAAATCAGTTTAAGTACATCACAGTTTCAATATTTAATCAGGTCAAACCCTGTCAGAGGGCTTGTTCAACCGGTTTCTGGAATTTCCAGAAAAGCAATTCGTGATCGGATGTACAAGTTTGACTGTCCACTACGTTTGATTCTTTGCTTATTTGTGGGACATAAAGACATGTATTTAAAGAGCATATAACATACAATAAACCGATTACAATAACAACACCAATATGCTTAACCAACTGTCAGATCAAGTCTTGCAAACTATTGTCAGACACATAATAATGCTTTCTAGGTTACCCAGATCTTTAAAAAGTCATGGTCGGTCAACCCTGCTTGACCCTTTATAACTTTTAATCTACAATAGATATGGACCTGATTCAAGTTCCATATTAAGTACTCATAGCATACTACAAGATGAAACACATAAAAAATAAAAAAATATAACAACCAAAGATCTACAGCCTCTGACATTTGTTGTCAGAACACAAAAAAAAATATTTTCCAGATTTGCAAAAACACTAGATCTGAGCTTATAGATGTTATGGATCCAACATCTATCAACCCAGATCACTGATTAACACCTTATACAACATATTTAAACACTTATAACACCAAATCCAACTTAGCATACAAGATCAAAAATTTTAAGCTTAGGTTTATATCTTTCATGATCAATCTTGATTCTGGGCTTCTAGATCTGTTATGGTGATAGTGGGGCTTGAATATGGGACTGGTCTACTTGTATATTTCGGATGCTTAGAGAGAAAAAGAGTTGGTTGAGGTAGGATAGCAAATGAGCAACTTTGTGGACTTTTTCTCCCTTTAATCTATATAATACATAGATCTGATGCATGTTGTTGAGCTAATAAATTGATTCTTTTGGATGTTTAGGTCATACAAAGTCAAAAGTTGGTGAACAACTAAAGGTCTTGGCAGGATTTGCAAGCAATCCTCAATTATGCAATAAGGGTAAAATGGTCAATTGACTTAGAATTTTAATGGCACTTTAGTTATTTGACAAACCCTTAGGGTTTGACCTTTAGGGTTTAACCCTAAGGTTTAGCACAAAATTGTAGCATTTCTAGTTTAGGGTTTGTAAAATAAAATAAAAATTTTAGTTTCTAAAAATTACAAATTAAGGTTTCATAATTGATTAGGGTTTCTAATTACATATACTTGATAATTTAGTTTATGTTTCACTAATTATCATTAAGCTTGCAAATTAGCAATTAGGGTTTACAACTAACAATTAGGGTTTTTGTTTTAACATTTAGAATTTCTAATTTTTACAATTAGGGTTATCAATTTGCAATTAGGGTTTCCTAAATAATCATTAGGGTTAAAATCAATAACACATGTCATTCATAACCTAACTCAATTATTTGAAAATCTTATAGTCTTATTTGACTAACGAAGTAGGGTTTATTAAAATAATACTAGGATTTTATAATACTGTATTATAATTGTCCATCCATTATCAGTCCACACATATACAGTACATATTTATAGTACTGAAATAAAATAATATTATTAATATTATATTATTATCATCATTCCTTATTCCAGAACAAGAATTAGGGTTTATCAGACTAATATTAAAACTGTTCCATACATTAACCTTACACACATAATACACATATCTATAACACTGATAAATAATAATATAATATTATTATTCTTATTTCTTGATCAAAATCCAAAATTAAGGTTTGGATTCCATATCCATTTATCTTTCATATATAACGTTAATAATTAAGTTAAATAATTAACTTAATTAATCTAAAATAAATTCATATAATAAAATAGTTATTATAATAATGTTGTAATCATTTCATATATTATTTAAAATATATATAATTTTATTTTCATGGAAAATAATTAATAAAAACATTTCTACTATAAAATTAATTATTATAAGAATATAGTTTATAATAATCATTAATTCTAAAATAAAATTATTTATAATCATTCATGTAATTAATATATTTTATATTCATCACATAAATACATACACATTATCTTGCACATATCCTTTCCTTTAAAATAATAAATAAATAAAAATAATAATAATAAAAAATTTATGCGCAAAATTTCTATTTTATTTTTAATACATCTTGGAATTCTCTTACTACGGGTATATCCTTAATTTCTACTCCCTTTTTCTGAGTGTCAACAATGTACGCTAAGAAACCTACACATTCTTTTCTTATCAATCTCTTGGTCTGCATCATCGTAAGGCAACACGATTGCTTAAGCGACGAGCTACCATAAAATACCACCTTAGACTTATTCAGAATGCGAAGGTTCACACTTTTATTCTGACAGTCAATTACTGCAGCATGGTTATACAACCAATCCATTCCCAATATTACGTCCAATTCTCCCAATCTTATTAGGATCAGGTCTACACTTAGTTCATGATCTCTAATATTTACTCGACAATTCGGTACATATACTCTACAGGGATTACTTCCTTATTCGCAACTTCTATGTTCAAGGGATTTCCTAATCGCTCTCGGGGTATTTTAAGTCAACTAGAAAATTCCTCATATACAAAAGAATAGGTGGCACCCGAATCAAATAAAATATAGGCACTTATATCATTGATTGGGATAATACCTGACACAACGTCCTTAGCAGCTACAGTATCCTAGACGGTCATATTAAATGTTTTGGCAGTTGGACGGTTGGATGGAGTCGGTCCGCCAATCATCAGTTTGCTACTCCCTCCTTATTGGTTGCTTCCTCCGCTACTTCCTTTCTTTGGGCAGTCTTTGATCAGATGGTCCGGCGATCCACAAGCGAAACATCCTTTGATCTTCTTCGACTTTGGGCAGTTTGGAGCATAATGCCCATCTTGGCCACAGTTGTAACACACACTACGCCCTTTCCAAAACTCGCCCTGGTGATACGTCCCACACTTTGGGCATCCTTCCATCTTCTTCTTAAACTCTCCTCGAAACTTCCCCACTTAATTGTTGAGATTCTTGTTATTGTTGTTGTTCTCCCACATTCTCTTTCTTAAATTGCTACCTCCGCTGATGCTTCCTCATCGGGTTTCTCCTCCAGTGCTCTTTCCCTTCTTCTCTTTGTTATACAGACTTAAAGATTCACTTCCTCCCTCTACAATAATAGCCTTCTCCAGCAATGTCATAAACGAATCGATCTGAAGAACCGACACCTTGTTAATCAACCAAGGCTTCAGCTCTTGCTTAAAACACCTAGCTTTCCTCTCTTCATCTACCACCTGGTGTTCAGCAAACCAGGCTACTTCATTGAACTTAGCCACGTATTATGCCACCGTCATATCTCCTTGCTTAAGTTCTAAGAACTTTACCTCCATCTTATTTTTCATGCTCTTTGGGAAATAATTCTCAAAGAACAGAGTCTTAAACCTCTCCCAAGTAACTATCCCTTCTCCCAAGTAACTATCCCTTCTCCAGTAGTTCACTTTGCCTTTCATTATGTAGGTTGCAAATACCGTCTTCTGGTCTTCACCCACACTAGCGATGGTGAAAACCTTCTCCATCTCTTTGAACCACGTCTGAGCTACGATCGGATCGGTAGCGCTTACGAATTCTGGAGGTCCTACACTCGTAAAATCCTGGTCCTCTTTCATCATTAACCGACTCTTTTGGTGCAGTTATTTTACGTCTGGGCGGCATATTTCTGCATCATAAAATTTTCATTTAATTATCTAATTATATTACTTAGACATTTCCCAAATAAAAAGAAATAAAATTTTATGACACGTTTCTGAAATAAGATCATTTATATTCATATGCCAAATGGTTACAATTACATGTTCTTTCCTAGCATACTTCTATAAATGACAATAACATATCCCTTCTTATACAAAGGACGGGGATAACACCCACACTTTACCCCTCTAACATTTTTCAAAAGCTTGGGGGTTTACAACTATCTCACATCTTACACAAGACTGAGATTTATAACAACAAATTAAACCCAACATAAATAAAACACTACAACTACTTAGCTTCTTCCTCTAGACTCAATCTAACATCCCACGCTCCACGACGCTCTGGTATTCCTTCTGAGTAATGTGCACCACCATATCTCGGCTTATGGTATGCTGGGTCTGTCCTTTCTTAGCCGGGTAGTGATTTACAACCATTTAGTTTCTGGTACTGATAATCATTGAAATGTTTGTGTCGCTCTATTTGCTATATGCATGTTAAGAGGGTGATTCCTTTCTCATGTATATAACAGATAGATAGGTTATAGGTAGAGAATATAAGGTTAAATACGAGTTCTTAAAATTCATACTTATGTTACGTTAAAGACTCATAGTTATATGAAATGTTTATGAACCCCTCAAATGAATGGACGCCAAAGGTCCGACTAGGGTAAGTTCAGAAACTCATATGATTGTGGAAAGTTCCTGAACTCATGAGTGTGGTCTGACGAACTGGGAATAGTCATGTGTGAATGGAGTATTAAGGATAATAGGAATAAATAGACTATTTAAGCAAATGATCATTAGTGGAGACATTAAGTTTTCCAAAACTCCTAGCTATGCTAGACTTCGAAATTTTGACATCAAGCTAAATACGCACTATGTGCTTTTGAAATATATATATATATATATATATATATATATTCCCAATGATTTTTGAGCGATTTAAAGTATAGTCTATGCTACTTGTTTCGGCTAGACGAGAATGATTTGAAATATCAAAATATATTTTTATTTATCACTCATGTAATATGTAACCTGGTGCAGAGATGATAAAAAGTTGATAAAGTTATAAATACAAGAATACTTAGTGTGAATTCGATCCAAAAATCATTGTTCCACTATTGTATGATGTGTTATGACAAAGTCATACAATGACGACATCCTTAAACGGACTGTTAATACAGTATGACATCATGACGTCATTCTCAAAAATATTTTCAAAAATTTTAATTTTCCAACGGGGTTTGGCTACACCTAAATAATTCGATTGAATTGAATTATTGACATGAGTTTATGCTATTCGATTTAGCTAGACTAATGTTTATGAAAACTCTAAGTGATCATTAAAATAAATTTCCCGAACCAAATTGTGTTGGTGCGGAATTCGATAAGACTGAGGTAAGAAATTTTATGTGCCTAAGGCGCACTACACCAAAAATGGCCTCTAGCGAAGGAAATTTTGTGAAGTAATTTATTCCTTCACATGAGGAGTTGTTTAGCGAAGGAACAGTGAAGGAAAAAAGTATAGTGACAATATAGTTATTAGCGAAAGAAACATCCTTCACAATTTATATTTTTTTCTCGCAAAATTAGGGCGATAGAAAGATTTTTGGAGCCAATTTATGATGAAAATTTGCGGAAAAAAATCTATTTAGTGAAGGAATTATTACTCACTATATATCATTATTCAGAAGTTTTTTGCGAGGGATAAAATTGGTCACTATCTTGTTCTAAATAATTTTTTTTGAAATAATTGTGGTGAATATAAATACCTTAAATTTTTTACAATAGTAAATTTAACTTTAATAACACTTTTTAATTAACTTACAATATCAACTATTTATTTTAATAAACTATAAAGTAAATAACTTTACACTATTTTAAACTTTAAAATTTCTCCATAAAAGTTTATTTTTATGATCATAATTAAATAAAGTTAAATAAAAATAAAATTAAATAATCCAAAAGATTTAAAATTTTATTTTAAGTATATAATATTAATCTAAAAAAGTCTTTTGGAGATTAAGTAATTTGGAAATTAAATAATTTTAAGTAATTTGTTTTTTTGGAACAGAGTCCCTAATTTAAGAGTTATGGGTGTGGTCTCGGAAAAGAGTAAGGCATGAAACAGAGAGCTATTTAGGTTTCTTTTCTCTTCCTTGGCCAAAATTCACATTTTAAAGCCTTCATCCATACCCATCCCTCCGGCGAATTTGTTTTTTCTATGGAAGCCACTCTCAATGGCGGCAGAGGTCACTACTAGATATCCATGCCTAAATGTCTCATATCCACCCTTGATATCTTATACAGGGGCCTAAATCTCTCATACCGAGTCAAGCCCTAATTTCTACATTCTCTGCTATTTTTTTATAATTGTGTCGACAGGTGCAAGAACCAAAAATAAAAGATGGGCTATACTTGGGATAATTTCGATGACGGAGGGTTTAGATCTACATCTGATGGGAGGCGGAATCAGTCGGTTGGGGATTTTAGGAGTGGTGGATGGGGCGGAGGTTGGTACAATCAAAATACTCCTTACCTTTTAATATAATTTTTTCATTTACTGGCTTAGATGGAGTTCTTATGTAATATAGGGTGTGGAGAACTGCATAATAGAAGAAACATAGTAGATGATTCATTTGACATTGATCGGTGGCTGAGTTCCTCAATGCTTCCAATTTTATCTAATTTTGTTCTTCTTGCTTATTCTATATTTTAGATGAGATTGTGTTTAGTGTTTGATTTTGATTGCTCCGACTCTCTAGTGATAGTTAGGATTTGATGGCTGCAGTGGGTTGGGTTGTTCGTCGGATTCTGGTCTTAGCAAGATGTCATGTTATTATAACAATATCCATAACCTGTATTTGGTGTACTTGTATGACTTAGTTCAAGTTGTTGTCATGTTATTGTATAGTTCTGCTACAACTGATGTTTTTAAATTTGATTATAGTGCACTTCAGACGTTGCAGATGTGGAAAAAAGAAGGCGGACACTAAATGATTTTGACATCGGAAAGCCTCTTGGAAGGGGAAAGTTTAGTCATGTCTATCTAGCGAGGGAAAAGAGGGTAAGTTATCTTGATTTTTTAGTTTCTGTTTTCTAGCTTTCTTACTGTGATCTATCATTATATTTATGTCAGAATTCATCTTTAAATGTTTTGTTGGTCAATCATAAGAAGAGGGATACGAAGTAGGGGTAAGTCGACAGTACTCATATAGTCATATATTTCAGAACTTAGAACCCATGAGCTGGGTTATCATTAGTATTGCAGAAAAACATTTGTTATATTTAAAACCATTCTACTTTAAGAATTTTTCACCATGTAAAAGAGCACACACTAAATTGATGCTCTACCATCCTCTATGTATAAAATAAAACCTCTAAGTTATGTAATCAGTTGCCAACTGAATTCCAGGAAAATGCAAGTACCAAAACCAAACTAGATTCTAAATATTTCTTTTTCATTGCAATTCATCGCAATCAGATGTCAATATATATGTAACCCTTTTTTTCCCTCTGATATGCCATCCTGTGACAGGGTTCAACAGGACTTGTAAGACTGTCATACACCCTTAGTTGCTTGCAAATTATTAAATTGAAGACTATCTGGTACTAAGAAACGTGTGTCAACATTAATACTCCAAAATCATAATACTTACCAAGTTCTTTAAAAATCACTTCAATTCCTTAAAACAATGAACTAGGGATTGATCCCCAAGAAAAATTATATATTTGATCTTCGGATTCAAATGACCCAATCCAGAAAATGAAGCCCAAAGGCCAAAAGTCAACAAATAAATATGGCGTGGTCTATTGTATCATTGCACCCATTATAAATAAAGATGCCTTCATATTACACTTGCCCTGTTTGTATAATAATAATTGAGAAGTTTATATTTACCATGCATTGTATATTGACAGAAAGTATCAGAAGTTTATATTTCATGTTTCTTTCATTTAAAGTAATTGTATAGAATGAAAATTTTAAATAATTACTTTGTGGAATGTATAAAAAGAAGTGTAGTACTCCTGTGGGATTGTAGTACTTGTGAATCTCTTTCTCTGTTGCAATTAATTCAATTACCATTTTATGTTTCTTCTTTGTTAATTCATCACCTTTATCAACATGTGTTCATTTCCATTTTCAAATCATATATACTCAAATGAGGAGTGAGGTTTGGGACGAGAAATTCCATGACACCATTGCGTGAGGTTAATCGATTGTGTAGAATATTACTATATTCGATTCTTATACTGCCAAAAAAGATGCCATTTTTTTTTTTCAGAACTCTTGAGTGTCTTTTTAGTAATAAGCAAAAGAGAGTGGGATAGGGATAGGAATAGGGATAGGGATAGTCTAGTTTCTCGGATGATTTATCTGGGAGGGAACTTTTGAACACACTGCAGCTGCCGACCCTTTGACCAAATTATCATACAAAATTCTGGAAGTAGGACGGTCATACATATGATTATGTCAAAGTGGAATTTGACAAAAAAGAAAAGGTTTGTATTATAGAATTTGTTGTGAAGGGAATTTCTTTTTGTCCTGCCTGGTACGTATATAATAGATGCCCTCCACTGAATTGAACGGAAGGGAAACTTACAATGTGATTGATGCCTTATGGTAATTGAGATGCCTTGTAAGAGTATTACTTAATATGTACTTCAAATTTGTATCTTTTTTCATGGTATTATATGATTTGTTTTTATTTGGTAGTTGTTTAGGCTGCATTGTCTCTATTATCTTTATATATCATCGTTGTGTGTTCTGTGATGCTTGACTATGCAAAGTTGTTTGGTCATTTTTGTTGATTTTGTTCTTTGAATTTGGATTCTTTGGCTTTTGCTTTGTCTACCTGTCATTGTCATTGTCAAGCATCCTCTTGGTTTTAAATTTTGGTCTCCTTTTTTTATTTGCTCTTGGAGTGCATGATGTATAGTCTTGCCTTGTGCTTCTTTGTATCATGCTTGATATTTAGCCTTGTGCTTCTTGCATATTTTTCCCATCATAGGGTTTGTCCTATGTATGATGGTTATGGTATATTTGGTCTGGGGCATGCCCCTTGAAATATGTACATTTTCTCTTTTTTTTAATACAATTTAAATTTAATAAAAAAAAGTATGGCATTTATATGAACTTGAAATACTAAATTTAATATATATCATAGTAATAAATAATAATAATAATAATAATAATAGTAATAATAATAATAAATATGAAATCACTAATTTGAAAATTAATTATAATTTGCAATGAATTTTAGTTATTTATCAATTAATTTTTTATTTACAAATTTATAATTTGTGAAGGATTTTACTTGAGAAATGGACATTAATGAAGGATTACTTCCCTCACTAAAATATTTTTTTAGTTAATTAGTTAGTCATCAATGAAGGATTATTTTTCTCACTAATTTGAAGATGCATTCTTAATTTATAATTAGTGAAGGAAAATATTCTCTCGTTAAATAAATTTGTTCTTCACAATATATTATTTGTGAGGGAATCAAGTTATTCGCTAATTTCAAATAGTCGTTCTTAAAATATTATTTGTGAAGGAAACCAATCTTTCACTAAATAACAATATTTCATTATTAAATACAATTTGTGAATAAAAAAGTTATTCACAATATATCCTTCACAAAAAACATTTAGTTACTACTTAGCGAAGGATACTTTCATGTAGGAGGTCTAATCGAGAGCACTTGTGTGAAGAAAATATTCCTTCGCAATAAATCACTTGTGAGTGATATAGGGCCTCTGGTGAAGGATTTGTCCTTCACTAGAGGCCATTTTTGGTGTAGTGGCGGATAAGAGGAACGGGGAAAAATTATTCCAACAAGAAGTACTTGATCAGTACAGGGCATAACGGGCTAATCACCCACTATGTCCGTAAGTTATGACAGTTTGCGGATGAATTTCCATAAAACCTTTATGAAAATGACAGACAATAGTCTATATAACTCCTCATCAAAATTTGAAAATTTTTACTCTTGTGAGTGGTGTATTGGGTAGCATATGATGATATGTATGAATGGTGTAAGCAGTATGGTGTAAGGTGTAAGGTGAATTTTGAGGACGAAATTTTTAGAAGAAGGGGTGAATGTGACAACCCGAGAATTTAGAAAATTTTTAAAATCATAATTGATTGATTTAGGGTTCAATATTAGAACCTAGACAGAAAATAAGTGAAGGGATTTAACATTTCTAGAAAGGAATTTTATGGATTTAAAATTTTTTGTGGTGAATTATTCAGGATTAAGTATATAAGTGAATATGTTCTGTGTGTATGGTTATTTATCTGTTCAGAATGTGGTTAAGGTTCAAGGGTTGACCAAATAAATTATATCAGTTTCAAACCCTAAGTATATCTTAAGAACGTCAACGTTCAGTTATTAAACCCTAATTAGAGATTTTATGTGTATAGTTGTGATTTAAGATCAAGGAATTTATTGGATAAGTTATAACTTTAATAAACCCTAAAGTTAGGTTAAAAACGTCATATTTAAGTTAGAAAACTCTAACGAACTGTTAGAAACCCTAGCTATTTATAAGAAACCTTAAAACCGGTTCTGGAAACCCTAATTTTAGTTCCGAGAATCCAAATCCCTAATTCGGAAATTGAAAAACCCTAATTTGAGAATTCAAATGCTAGTATAAGGTTTAAACGTTATTAATTATAACTAATTAGGGAAAACCATAATGATTTACTTGAATCCCTAATTTTAAATAGGAAACCCTAATTCTTGGGTTATAAACCCTAATGCATGATTATGAAACCTAATTGCTAAATTAGCAATTTTAATTAGGAAATATTAGTCTTAATTAGCAAGCTTGAATTATGATTGGGAAATTTTAATATAATTAGAAAACCCTAATTATAATGTAGAAATATTAATTTTCTATTTTGAAAACCCTAATTTGAAAATCCTAAAATTGAATTTTGAAAACCTTAGGTTTTAACCCTAAGGGTCAAACCCTAAGGGTTGGATCAAATGACAACTTTAGAATTAAAATGGTATGCAAAATGACCAATGTGCCCTTATTGCATTCTTTAATTGTGGAGTGCAAATCTTGCCATGATAATGGGTTGTTGACCTAATCTAGCTACCCCATTTGACTTAAAAACATCCAACATCTCAGCCAACTTGCTAAATTAGATGCATTGTATCAATTTATAAAGATTAGAGAGAGAGAGAGAGAGAGAGAAAAGGCTTACTTTATTTCTCATATGAACTTAGACCATTTTCTCTCCAAAATCCGAAAATGGGGAGTGAGAGAGAGCGAGATACAAAGCCAAGATCACCTCTTAGCTTAACAAGATCAGATCATCAAGATTAGAATCAAAAATGGAGCATCAAAGTGGTATAAACCCTAATCTTAGAAATTTTATGATTTGATGTTAAATGTTGTTAATGATTGGTTAGATGTGTGTTATAGGGTGTCTTTTAGTGATCTGGGTTGTTAGATCCCAGATCCATATCATCAAAGTGCTCGAAATTAAAGATTTCAAAAATCTAGAAAAAGTTGAAAAAGTTGTCTGACAGCCATATGTCAGACCTCATAGATCTTTCTGTGTTAAGTGTTAGTGTTGTTTTATGTTATAGATCTGTTCTTTGTTGTTAAGGCTTTGATCTGAGACTTGAATCAAGCACAGATCATATATAGATTGCAAGTTATGATCAGTCAAAGTGCGTTGACTGAGCACGAATTCTGGAAATCTGGGCAAACCCAAAAAACCCAGAATTTCTGACAACGTTTTGCAGGGCTTGAATCTTGCTGTTTTTAAGTTATTTGGCTATGTTGTTGTTTGATCCTTGTAGTTTGACATGAGGAGTACATATTCAAACCTTTAGATCACCCAGATCCGTAATAGAATCACAAAAATTCGTGGTCAAACAACCGTTGACCAAATTGCTCAAGAACATTTCTAGGTTTTCCAAAAATGTTCAAGAACAGTTCCTGGCCTGCACTTTGACTAGCCTAAATCTTCGTTTGATGTTGTTGTTAGACTGATATGATGCTACAGAGTTGTTCACTGACATCTTCACTACATATTTGAACCTTAATATCACACATAGTAAGTTTAGAATGCATGTTACAAGGATCGAAAAGTAGGTACCATGGTTGTTCTTCATTTCTGGGTAACCCAGAAAATGAAGAACATGCCTGACATGATATTTGCATGTCTTTATCTCTCTGTTGTGTAATGTTATAGACATGAAAGTTGTTGTAGGATGTAGTGCTACATAACTACTATAATCCTAACCCAAATTTGGAACCCAAAAACTTAAAGATCCAAGATTAAATGCTGGTCAAAGTAAGCACCTTGGTGTCTGACATGAGTTTCTGGGTTAGATGAAGAACAACCCAAGAACACATTTAGCCACGGTTGTGTCGCCTAAAACACCTTTAGCGACACTTAATTACGAAAATTAATTATTTTTATTAAATAATTAGAAAAAATTAATTTTTAATTATGAAAAATACAAAATAAATTTCTAAAAATTATTTTAAAATCTGAAAATTAGTTTTTAATTATTTTAAGTATATTTCATAAATATTTAATATTTTTGGAATATAAATGGTATTTAATTTATTAATTATAATATTAAATAAATTATTTAAAAATGATTTTAATGCTTGAAAAATCATGAAAAAATATATTATGGTATAAGAAAATAATTTAATTTATTTTAATAACTTTTGATATTTTATGATGAATTTCATTAATAAATTAATATTAATGGTAATGGATTTATTTAATGAATATATTAAATAAATTATGGAAAAATAGAATTAATGTTTTAAAAATCATATAAAAATGATTTAAGTTTTATAAAAATATTTTAAGTTATAAAATATAACTTTTGATATTTTGTCATGAAAATATTAATATTTTAATATTAATAGAAATTATCGGATAATGGATTTAACTATTTAAAAATCATATAAATATGATTTTAAAGTATTAAAAATACTTTGTGATATTATAAATATATTATAATATTATGTTATGTTTTTCATTAATATTTAATATTAAATAAATATTAATGATAAGAAAATAATGTGGTATTTATATTATATAAATACGATATAAGTGATTAAAAAATGATGATAAATGGTAATAATTATCTGAAAATTATTACGAGCTTATGAAAAATATTTTGACTGATAATATAATTATCTAAGATAATTGTTAAGTGTTTAGACAGAGTTTAATTGAACTCAGACTCAAGATTTGTCCGACTAGACCGTCGGGATGTTAGAATTTTGTTGGGCTCAAGTCAGACTGAAATAGTTTGACCTGATACTAAGTCTTATGTGTGTTGTAGACTGATAGGGTTATGTGTTTAGGTTATTCTATGTATATATATATATATAATAGTATTATATTGTGATGATATTATTCTAATTTATATATCGATATTATTTATATATTAGGTCTTCATACAAAGCTTAATAAATTGCGTAACAGTAATCGACCGAACATACAAGTTTTCCTTAACTCGATCTCGAGTTGTTTCATTCAAATATACTTATGGTTAATCATTGCTGATTGTCATGTCTAAAAATTGTTAAATTGTACTATGTACATATTATATGTATTAATCAGGTATGAAAGGCTGATCACCTTCATTACCATTCGGTATATATATATATATATATATATATATATATATATATGGTTCTTCAGCTATGCATGTTTGTTCGTGCTAATTCACAACTATATTGTTGAATTATAGCCAGCTTATTATTCAAACTCTTTCAATCATGATATATCCTCAAATAAATTTATACTTGCTAGGAAAACATATTCTCACCCTTGCTATATCATGATAAACATTGTAGATTAAGGTGAATACGTCAGATACAAGGAAAGGTTAAAGACAGTTCCAGCTTTAAGTTTATATGTGCAGCTAAATTTGTATAAGTATTGTATATTAATGTTGTTATAAGTCAAATTAGTTATGAATTGTGTATAAGTTAAGGTTACTCGACCTTGGGGAATAGTGTATAAAGTTTAATGTATAAACAATTTATATTTATATCTTTCGCAATAGTTATAGAATTAGTATACCAGATCCGTGGTGATTTAGGACCCGAATTTGGTGATGCTACAGTTGGTATCAAAGCTATAAGCATGAATTTGCGAAGAGCCCTGAGCCTTTTGCTGGTGATATCCCTTTAAGGGAAGGCACCAAAGCCAGACTTTCCGTAGGGGACGCCGAGCCAGTCGGTAACAAGTTGATTGGTATCACTGTAAGGTGCTATGGTTGGAAGTACCATGAGTATTACACTCCTCCTCCATAAGCTCTTCCTCAGGATCTGACTCCTCGGGTAATGGCTCCATCTCCTCCTCCTCATCATCATCATCGATAGGGGCCACTGCTGATATAGGCTCTGCTATCAATGGTGCCTCAAATACCACGTGTATGTCACGCGGATCCTCTTCTACTATTCGGATAGATCCTCCCATGTCAATCATCCTACAATCACCAACATAAGACAAATAGACAACAACCCTATCAGAATGTTAAATAAACATAAGTTCATTGTATATAATGAAATTATATTTCATAACACACTAAGTTTCTCTCTAGGAAAAACTCTACATGAGTTTCATCCCTCTCTATCTTCTAAGTACTCCTAAGTTATAATCTAAGGACTCTTGCTCCTAAGGTTTATAACTACAACTCTGATACCAACCTGTGACGCCCCTAAATTCAGACCACACTTGTCTCAAATTTGGTTGTCACGTACTAACTCTAATAATAAATCAACGTCTCACACACCGGAATAATAGAATAAATTTCATCGTTATAACATAATTATTCTTGTCCCAAGGGTTTGTAACTTAAACATATCTTACATAACCTAATCAGAATTAAACACCATTTGAACATGACTAATACATAATACAATACATCTTAAACTAAACGTGACTTAATACAAATAAGTCCTTCTACTAGCACATAATAGTACATTCCTAGTATTACAAAAATAACTACTCCAAAGCTTTCTCTTTACCCTTGTCCTTGCCAGAGGTTTCACCATGTTTTGCCTTTATTGAAAGTTTTATGGAAAGAAAGGATGATCAACAATTTTGCCCAACAAGTAATATGGCAAAAATGGTAATCAATATGTTTTAAATTTCTCAAGGGTATAGAAATAATGATAGTTCAAGATAACAAGAAGTATCGATGATTGTCAACAATAATCGTTATGGACAATAATATTCAATGATTAAATCAATTCAAGATTTCAAAGCAATAAATACTGAGCAGTCACTAAGGACTATAAACTTCTACTAGAATTAACAGTAATAAACTGATAATTCTATACAATGAGTACAATAGGTGATCAGCCTAAAGTACCCTATGTCATGTATAACATTTATTCTTTCTCATGTGTGCACGTTGTAACGACCGAGAAATTCAGATTTATTGTAAAATAATTTTATTTAATTAAATAATGAATAAAATTATATTATATGTTATTATTATGTGTTAATAAGATGAAGGTTGTTCTATAACCTAGATATATCGGAATGTCGTAGTATTTTGGCTACGTGGTAGAATTAAAGTGTTTGAATTTCCAAGACGAAAATAAAAGTTTTCCGAGAAATTTTCTGAAAAATACTATTCACTGATTTCTGCTCGGGAATTATTTTTGAACTTTCGAGAAATACGCAACGATAGAATATCAAGGGAAGATGGATTATGTAATAATAATTCACGTATTGCAAACACAGTTTTTCGCCTGTGGACTAAATTGGAGAATGTTAGGAAAAGTAAAGCGTTAATGAATTAAACGAGGATCGTATGATGCGTAAGTATTGTACGAGGGAATGAATACGAGTATGATACGAAGTATTATATGAGTATGTATGAATGATGGTATGTTGTATATGATGAATAAGTATACGAATTATAATTCGAGAATAATACGTAGATTATACGTTATAAGGCTTAAAGCCAAGTGTATTGGATTTGTTAGGAATTATACAAGCCCAAGTGTAGGAATGGTTAAGTCCAATTAGAATTAATGTACAAGCCCAATGTGGATTAATGGAAGCCCAAAGCATAAGTTAAATTAATTAAACTTAAAGCCCAAATTAAGAACCGGATCCATGGATCGATCCAATGGGTAAGGATGACCCATGGGGCAACCAATGTGGGCCCCATGAGCACATGGATGATCTTGGTGACCGAGTAAACTTGATGGCCAAGAGATGAATAGTAAGGAATTTAATTAAAGAGGTGGATTGCTTAATGACCAATATACCCTAATCTAGGTTTTTCTATATATAGAAGACTTGCTAGATCATTTTTCACTTGTTAAATTTCCTCCAACATATAAGTGCTTAATTGTTAGAGAGAAAAAGTAAGGAAAAGCTAGTCTTTCATAGTTGAAGAAGAAGAACCAAGTTGAACTTCGAAGGTAATGATTCTAAACCGTGATTCTCCCTCTTTTCAATTGTTAGAGAAGTGAGTAGTGGTAGAGCATGATTGCTAAGAAGTAATAAGAATGGCTAATCAATGGACTTAAACCTTAATAAGCCATATTTAAGCAATTCATACTTATATAAGTTATGAACTCATGAAGAATATGTAAGAACTTATCATGTAAAAGTTATTGAAATATGTTTGGTTAGGATGTTAGTATGATGGAATGAATCCATTTGAAACGATGTAAAAATCTCACGTAACGAAGTTATGACGAAATTTATAAGATTAGACGTTAATCGTTGAAATCGTGAAATTCTCGGAATGGAAGTCAAATTTTGAAATTGAACTCGGATATGTTGGTTTTCGATGGAGAATAGTCTCATTTGGCATTCTAGAGTTGCTGACTCAAAAATGACCAAATTCTGACTTAGAATGAAGAAACGAGCGTTGAACGTTCACGAATGTTTATCGTTTTTGTTAAAATGAACTAATCGGTGAACTCTGAGTTAAAAGATTCAAAAATGTAAAATTTCTACATGAACACTTAGAGCATGTGATTTGTGAGCTAATGCCTTTTGAACGAGCCAATCCGGACTTAAAATGAACAATTTATGAGTTCGGGAATTTTGTTGTGTAAGAAAAGCGCTCAAAGTTTTACAGTGCGGAAGAAATTTGAGTGCCGAGTGGCAATGCAGATTACAAAACATGGCCATAACCTACTGCAGAGTGGTTACACAGTGCGGAAGTTAACAAAGGGACTCGCGCCGCAACGCCGAGTCCGGACCATAGGCACTGAAGAGTGGCGCCTCAACACGGCATAGAGAGGAAAGAGTGGCGCCGCAACGCCATGATCAAGCATCCTTATCGAAACTCATAAAGCGCGAAGTTATAGAATAAAAAGTCAAGCGCATTGTGCCAGCACTAGAAGGTAGATAGAGAAGAAAGATTGTGAATGTAAAGGGAAAGTAAATTGATAATGGTGAATCATATCAATACTAAACCTAAAGTAACATCAATTAAGATGTTGAAAGCCTTAAGTAATACAACTAAAGGTTGAAGATAAGTTACTCGAGCGTGAATGTAAAATAATATGATAAACCAGAACCAATGTTAAATAAATCTAATGAACAATTAGATTTAGAAGAAGGGTAAGATACATTAGGAACCATGCATGTTTGTTCATGACCTAATGTGGTATTTTATGTGATTATGTATCATAGAGACCTTAAAGACTCAAAGGAAAAGTATAATTATAGTACCAGACACTAAAGGCAAGTGTTCTAACCCTTGTCTATGTTCAATTTGGACAAGTTTTATAATTCATGTTTCCTACGCATGAATTGATGTATGATGAATTTGAAGCCAATTCTTTCGGCTAGACTTAAGATGTTTCTTTGGATTTCTATAATCTTGTCAAGTTTTGCCAAACTATGTTGGTATGGTTTTCAAATGAAGACTGAGTATGCTAAACAAATGTTTTATCGTCAAACGACAGGCACGTGAGGTTGCCACAACTTAAACGTACATGCGTTTAAAGAAAGTAGTGTTGTACAACATAGAGTACTATAGGCTGATCACCTAGACATGCTCGTAAGTAATACCGAACTTACAGATTTAGTGTCGAGTTGTCCTTTTCAAAGAAAGTATAAAATGCTCAAGGTCTTGGATCAGAATTGATGTTTTACTGAATATTGTTCATTGTAAAATGTTTTAAGAAAAGAGAAGTGCTATTTTGAATCATCGATAGTACTTCATAACTATTGTTCAGTTATTGAAGATATACGATTTGTATGTTTTAAGTATGTTGTTTAAATGGAATTGTCATACTTGATGAGGTAGTTATGCTCACTCTTGCTTCAACCATATGAATGTAGCTAAGACCGAACGAACCAAAGGATCCGATAAAGATAAAGGGAAGGCTAAGGTGAACCTATATATTACTTTTGTAATAGTATAGGTTGAATGTTGATATTATTTGATATTTTGACAAGAACAAATGTAATGGTTATTAAAAACCTGAGGAATGGTAATATTGTTTGGAATATATATAAGACATATTCATTCTTTTGAGGCATTTCAATTAAATGTATGTGTGAACTGTAGCACCGTGTAGCACCATATATCGGGTTGGAAGATACCCGAATTTGGCAGCATCACACACGTCGGTTCCCCGACAATATATAATTCCCCTACAAAGAGGGTTGTTCTTCTCAGTTATAAGAGTCCGCACCAAGTTAATTTGGTTTGGATAGCTTTCGATCAAATATCAATAGTCTAGCCAAATTAATGGCTTAGATAGTTCTTTTACAATATATATATGAACAGTTATCATTCGAATCAAATTTTGAAATTTCATTACGAAGTATTGTTTCTTCAAGGTTCTACTTGTACGATCAATAATTGCACAAGTTCAAATAATGCTCATTAAAGAGTAACGTTTGAATACTTTCATTCAATATACGAATCAAATGAAATTCGAGAACTTGTACAAAATCCAAAGTTGTGTAAGTCATGAAACTTGCCTCAAGCGTAGTCTACCAAAGTAAAGCTTAATATCAATCTGATGTACTATGATATCTTATTCATATATAATCACATTAGTTATACAAGTTTAGCATGTACACCTACTATCTTAATTTACCATGATACACAAGTATAACTCATCAAAACTAAACATATAGTGTTAGTTTCCTCTTAGTCGCATGCTTCCATACGTATGTCATAACACAAAAAATAGTTCCTAATACACTATGTCACTATAGCTTGACTTCACACTTTGATTTTAAGGGTATAGTTACAGTATTCTTCCATTATCATATTTATTCACACATGTATACTATACTGGACATGTATTACTGATTAAAGTTACAATATAGGCATACATCAACCATCAGATCAACAATAGAAATCGATTCTTCAGACCCAGCGCAGCAATGCTTGGTTTGTACTAGGGGGAGTGGCGGCGGGCCATCACTTCTTGGTGCAAACCAAGATCAAGCTACTACGAAGCCAGGGCTAGACTTGCACAACCAATCATAATTAGGATAACACTTGAATAATTATACATGACACGATATCTATGAATAGGTTTGGTCTCTTTTATAACATGATTTGCCAAGTCCCACAAAATTAAGACTTCACATGTTGAATTAACAAAGTCCTTCATGTTAGTCGTTATATTGATTCAATGAGATCAATAAGTCCCAATCGAACATTCTTACATTATCTTAGTCATGTATGTCATGTTGTGGAGTCCTACTTCATTTATGCTTACTCTAAACCATACTTAACTAGTTTACGATGCATATGACTAACTAGCCTGCATGTCAATCATGTTCTTTATGCATTGATGAGTGAGTTTTATACACATAAATTGGATACATTCGGGCTTAATTTATTGTTGTTCTCAAGTCTTTTAGATTAGTTTTTAAGTGTTTATGTCTATTTAAGCATGTTTTATGTTGTTTTGTAGGAATTGGGACAAAAGTTACATGGATCGACGTTCGGGGTGGCTAGATTCGCGTTTTCGGCTTGCCATTTACACAGTAGTCAATTCAGAGCCAATTTGAGTATTGCTACAGACCTTATTTCGAACCTCGTAAAGAATGAAAGTTGTAGATCTACTTTTCCTCTTTCTGGATCATCTTGAATCATCTAAATCGGAGTTCGGACAAAGAAGTTATGGCCATTTTCCCAAAGGACGTCGGAGCAAAAAATGTCAGCAAAAGTGGTAGCGTCGGGGCGCTAATTTTAGGCTTATTTGCAGCGGCGGGCGCTATAAGGCGATGTCTGAAGGCTCGTGCTCAGTGGGGCCTTCGGGGAAGAGGTTGGGTGCGGCTTGGACGCGTTTTGGGCAAATTTTGACACCTTTTTGACTCCAAATTGGATTGGGTTTGTTCCTAAACTAAAAATTGGGCTTGTAACCTATAAATACATGATGTAAGGCATAAAATAGGAGGAGATTACATAGATTAGACTAGATTAAACACTCCTTTAGATTATAACATAACCCTAGTTCTTATTAGTTTTGGAGATTGAAGCAACTTGGAGACCATTGAAGATTTAAAGCAGGAGCGGAAGAGGAGTCTCAAGGCTACTGACAATAGATTATATTTTCTTTTCTTCTCTTACTTTTATCTTTTAATGTCTATTCAATTGTGGATTCTTGATTTTAATTCATTAATTATGAACTAACTCTTTCATTAAGATTTCAATTGAACTTTTTATGATTATGAATTGATTATTTGATTTATTCTAATTATTTATGTTGAAGTGAATTGTTCATCTTGCTTTGTGCTTATTGATTAATTATCTGATCAGTAATTACCTTGTTACTCTAGAAGGAATTGAGAAAGGAATTCTAGGGTTAGAACTGGGCATGGTGACATGTGACTTAGTTATTTGCACAGTGAATAATTAGGTTTGTGAATTGAATGCGAATATCTATTTGCCGCATGTAACACATAAGGAATAAGGATTGTAGCGAGTTTAATTCAATTATTTTGCATAGAGATATAGCAAAATTAATCTGGGTTAAATAGAAGGCAATTGATCACTCGAGAGCGGGCTTTTGGCATTTGAGAATTCCTGTTAACAATTCAGTAGACATAATAATTGGAATAGTTGAATAATTGATTTATAATTTATAATTAGGGATATTGGAGTCTTAATCCTTATTTATCTGAATTCATTCAAATTTTAGTTGTTTATTTGCTTTCTTTTAGAATAATCTCTTTTAATTGTTTTAATTTAGTTTTCTTAATTAGAAAAATCACAATTATTGGTTGTTTAAATAAAATTGATTTGGTTAAGAGTTAGTACTTGGTAATTTTTATTAAATAATTCCTCGTGGGAACGATACTATACTTTCACTTTATTACTTGTTGACCGTGTATACTTGTACGTATTCATTGATTGCGAAATCAATCAACAAGTTTTTGGCGCCGTTGCCGGGTAATTAATTTAATAATTATTTACCAATATTAATTTCAATCAAATTAGTCTTAATTTAAACATTTTTATTTTTATTTTTATTTTTATTTTTATTTTTCATTCTCTTCTTATATTTCTCTCTTTTTAGGTACCATGGATGACTTTGCGTATCAATGGCCATACACGAACATGAGTCAACCAAGGGGAGCGGAGATTGATGACTCTCGAGAAACTTTCTCGCATTATCAAGACAGATGGAGACACTTTCGAGGATGTTTGAAGCTTTTAAGCTCAACGTCATCAAAGTGTGGCGGTTACTTGTGATTATTGTCTTTGAAATCATATGAGTCATCAATGCACCATCGAGTTTAGTTTAAGATAAGATGGTGGTGATTACCCCAATAATTATGTTTATCCCAACAACTATCATCAGGATTGGGGGTATCACCTAGATTTTTCATGGAGTATCGATCAAGATCAATTTTATGCTCCAAGTCCAACATACCCACCGAATTTCTCGTGTCCACCTCCACTACAACAGGAAGAACATTCAAATTGGGAGGAAGCCTTGGAAAAAGTTATTAAAGCTTCTGAAAAGAAACACGGGGAACATGAAAAGAAACTTAATAAAATGGAGCTGAGTATACAAAGTCAGAATGCAAAGATCAAGAATCTGGAAAATCAATTGGGGCAGATAGCACATGCGTTGAACAATCGTCCTCAATACACTTGGCTCTATGACATGAATCCTGAGACTGATGGTGAGCCCGAACCAAATCTGCAACCGGATGTGCCAAATGATATAGATGTTGAAAGAGAGGAAAGACTTGGGGAACAAGAAAAAGAGATCGGCAAAGATCTAACTTTGAGTACCAACGAAGATGAGCCAATTTCATTAGTATCCCATGTGCCTCCACCAAAGTTCAAGAATCCGGGCAGTTTTGCAAAACCATGCCCAATTGGAAATCATGTCGTCGGCAAAGCTCTTGGTGACGTAAGAGCTAGTACAGTTGTGGAGTCATGGTGGGATGAAAAGGAGAAGATAGAGGAAGATTCCATTATGTTTATTAAGCTTCAATGACCTAATCTGATCATCGACATAATGGAGGAAACACCTAGTGGTTTGCCGTTCTTAATGGACATCCTATCTACAAAGAGCATGCTAGGTGACTTCAATTCAAGGGTTTTTGTTAATGGGAACCTCCCAAAAGTAACATTGCCTCTGATGGATGGAGGGTTCCTCAATTTTCGTAGGGGAATTGAATAGAGAATTGAAGAAGTCAGGTTGAGACTATAAAACAAGCGCTTATTGGGAGGCAACCCAAGTTCAATTTTTATTTTTAGTTTTTATTAAGTTTTATATTAGTAGTTTTGAATTTGCATTTATTTAGGATTTAATAAAATTGCTTTTATCATGGTTTTACAGGTTATTCAAGTCAAATTCAGTGTGGTGCCCAATTTCTTCCATGTGCTTAGCCTATTCTCCAAACATAGCGGACAAGGAGGAAGATTGCTATATTTTCAGGGAAGTCATCTGCTTTAATTTTTTATATTGTAGCCATTGAGGACAATGTCTAGTTTAAGTTTGGGGGCATTTTAGTGTCGTACTGCATATAATTAGTTATGTGCATAATAGTTTATTTTTTTTATGTGTTAGCATTATGTTTTTTTAGGTTGTATATAATACATGGTATTTTTTTTTGCATCTTCATATATGTGTTCATGTAGTATAATTTCATTTTTTTTATTTTTTCATGAATCTGTGTGATAGGTTGGTGTGGTCTTAGCTCGGCCTATGATAAGATTGGTTTTGCATATGTTAACTTGAATAAAGGTTGATAATTGATGATGAGTTCTAATTTTAATCATGATGATAATCTGAGCCTGTCTAAAACTTATGTAACCGGTTAGCACTTAAAGTTTAACTGTTTTAATCCACTTGGTTCAAGGGTTTTATAATTTGTTTCTGAGGGAAAATCTTTGTTAAAATTTAAGGAAATTAGTGAACTGGCGGTAAAGGTTGGAATGACGTAAAAGCTTGAGTTTGGGGGAATCTATGGGATATATATACTAAAAAAATTGATGAAGAGAAAAAAATAAAAAATCCGTAAAAAGAAAAAAAATGAAAAGAGATGATGAAAAAAAAAAAAGAGAAAATCGTCGTGGTTAGTTTTGTTTGGGGCCTTTGTTACTTGAGCAAGCAATGCTTTGAGGGGTGTCTTAACACCTAGCACCCTAAGGTCTTATATGGTCTGGGAGTCGTTGGTTGAAAGCTCGCTAAGGGGTGGCACTGATTAGCCTAATGGAATGAGACATTGCACAGCCATGAAAAAAAAACACGAGAAAGAGCAAAAATGCCCTTGTGGTTGAATAAAAGTATAAATAAATCCTCAGATTTACCCTTAGATTTGGTAATTGCTTAGTTTTAACCGGAGTTGTCATGTTCACAAAAGTAATTGAATTGGAACCGAAATTTTCCTTATAAGAAGTTTGTTATGTGATTATCTTGAACTGTGGTTTGGTTAGAATGGTTAACAAGACACACACAACATGGGTGATGACAGTTTATTTGCAAATACGTGGGCAATAATAAAGCAAAGGTGTCTGAGCGTCGTGCCCAATTTGGGCTACTGGGAAGAGGTTGAGTGCGCTTTGGACGCTGCTTTTGGGCAAATTTTGACACCTTTTTGACTCCAAATTGGATTGGGTTTGTTCCTAAACTAAAAATTGGACTTGTACCCTATAAATACATGATGTAAGGCATAAAATAGGAGGAGATTACATAGATTAGACTAGATTAAACACTCCTTTAGATTAGAAAATAACCCTAGTTCTTATTAGTTTTGGAGATTGAAGCAACTTGGAGACCATTTAAGATTCAAAGCAGGAGCGAAAGAGGAGTCTCAAGGCTACTGACAATAGATTATATTCTCTTCTCTTCTCTTACTTTTATCTTTTAATGTCTATTCAATTGTGGATTCTTTATTTTAATTCGTTAATTAGGAACTAACTCTTTCATTAAGATTTCAATTGAACTTTTTATGATTATAAATTGATTATATGATTTATTCTAATTATTTATGTTGAAGTGAATTGTTCATCTTGCTTTGTGCTTATGGATTAATTATCTGATCAGTAATTACCTTGTTACTCTAGAAGGAATTGAGAAAGGAATTCTAGGGTTAGAACTGGGCATGGTGACATGTGACTTAGTTATTTGCACAGTGAATAATTAGGTTTATGAATAGAATGAGAATATCTATTTGTCGCATGTAACACATAAGGAATTGGGATTGTAGCGAGTTTAATTCAATTGTTTTGCATAGAGATATAGCAAAATTAATCTGGGTTAAATAGAAGGCAATTGATCACTCGAGAGCGGGCTTTTGGCATTTGAGAATTCATGTTAACAATTCAGTAAACATAATAATTGGAATAGTTGAATAATTGATTTATAATTCATAATTAGGGATATTGGAGTCTTAATCCTTATTTATCTGAATTCATTCAAATTTTAGTTGTTTATTTGCTTTCTTTTAGAATAATCTCTTTTAATTGTTTTAATTTAGTTTTCTTAATTAGAAAAATCACAATTATTGGTTGTTTAAATAAAATTGATTTGGTTAAGAGTTAGTACTTGGTAATTTTTATTAAATAATTCCTCATGGGAACGATACTCTACTTTTACATTATTACTTGTCAATCGTGTATATATACTTGCACGTATTCATTGATTATGAAATCAATCAACAAGTTTTTAGGCGCCATTGTTTAGAGTAATTAATTTAATAATTATTTACCAATATTAATTTCAATCAAATTAGTCTTAATTTAAACATTTTATTTTTATTTTTATTTTCATTTTCTTCCTATATTTCTCTTTTTAGTACCATGAATGACTTTTCATATCAATGGCCATACACGAACATGAGTCAACCAAGGGGGAGCTGAGAGATTGACAGACTCGAGAAACTTTCTGCATTATCGTAAAGATGATGGAGACACTTTCGAGGATGTTTGAAGCTTTTGAAGCTCAACGTCATCAAAGTGTGGCGGTTACTTGTGATTATTGTGCTGGAAATCATATGAGTCATCAATGCGCCATCGGCTTTGAGCCTAAGATAAGATGGTAGTGATTACCCCAATAATTATGTTTATCCCAACAACTATCATCAGGATTGGGGGTATCACCCAGATTTTTCATGGAGTATCAATCAAGATCAATTTTATGCTCCAAGTCCAACATACCCACCGAATTTCTCATGTCCACCTCCACTACAACAGGAAGAACATTCAAATTGGGAGGAAGCCTTGGAAAAAGTTATTAAAGCTTCTGAAAAGAAACACGAGGAACATGAAAAGAAACTTAATCAAATGGAGCTGAGTATACAAAGTCAGAATGCATCGATCAAGAATCTGGAAAATCAATTGGGGCAGATAGTACATGCGTTGAACAATCGTCTTCAATACACTTGGCTCTATGACATGAATTCTGAGACTGATGGTGAGCCCGAACCAAATCTGCAACCGCATGTGCCAAATGATATAGATGTTGAAAGAGAGGAAAGACTTAGGGACCAAGAAAAAGAGATCGGCAAAGATCTAACTTTGAGTACCAATGAAGATGAGCCAATTTCATTAGTATCCCATGTGCCTCCACCAAAGTTCAAGAATCCGGGTAGTTTTGCAAAACCATGCCCAATTGGAAGTCATGTCGTCGGCAAAGCTCTTGGTGACGTAAGAGCTAGTACAACCAGGAGTCATGGTGGGATGAAAAGGAGAAGATAGAGGAAGATTCCATTATGTTTATTAAGCTTCAATGCCCTAATCTGATCATCAACATAATGGAGGAAACACCTAGTGGTTTGCCGTTCTTAATGGGGATCCTATCTACAAAGAGCATGCTAGGTGACTTCAATTCAAGGGTTTTTGCTAATGGGAACCTCCCAAAAGTAACATTGCTTCTGATGGATGGAGGGTTCCTCAATTTTCGTAGGGGAATTGGATAGAGAATTGAAGAAGTCAGGCTGAGACTATAAAACAAGCGCTTATTGGGAGGCAACCCAAGTTCAATTTTTATTTTTAGTTTTTATTAAGTTTTATATTAGTAGTTTTGAATTTGCATTTATTTAGGATTTAATAAAATTGCTTCTATCATGGTTTTACAGGTTATTCAAGTCAAATTCAAGTGTGGTGCCCAATTTGTTCCATGTGCTTAGCCTATTCTCCAAACTTAGCGGACAAGGAGGAAGATTGCTATATTTTTAGGGAAGTCCTCTGCTTTAATTTTTTATATTGTAGCCATTGAGGACAATGTCTAGTTTAAGTTTGGGGGCATTTTAGTGTCGATCGCATATAGTTAGTTATCTCGCATAGTAGTTTTTTTATGTGTTAACATTATGTTTTTTTAGGTTGCATATAATACATGGTATTTTTTTTTTTTTTCTTCATATATGTGTTCATGTAGTATAATTGCATTTTTTTTTTTTTTCACGAATCAGTATGATAGGTTGGTGTGGTCTTAGCTTCTACTTATGATAAGATTGGTTTTGCATGTTAACTTGAATAAAGGTTGATAAATTAATGATGAGTTCTAATTTTAATCATGATGATAATCTGAGCCTGTCTTCAAACTTATGTAACCTAAGTTAGCACTTAAAGTTTAACTGCTTTAATCCACTTGGTTCAAGGGTTTCATAATTTGTTTCGAGGGAAAATCTTTATTAACATTTAAGGAAATTAGTGAACTGGCGGTAAAGGTTGGAATGACGTAAAAGCTTGAGTTTGGGGGAATCTATGGGATATATATACTAAAAAAAATTGATGAAGAGAAAAAAAAATAGAAAATCCAGAAAAAAGAAAAAAAAAAGAAAAGAGATGATGAAAAAAAGAAGAAGAGAAAAATCGTGGTTAGTTTTGTTTCGGGGCCTTTGTTACTTGAGCAAGTACACCCGAAGGGGTGTCTTAACACCTAGCGCCCTAAGGTCTTATATGGTCTGGGAGTCGTTGGTTGAAAGAACGCTAAGGGGTGGCACTGTTAGCCTAATGGAATGAGACATTGCACAGCCATTAAAAAAAAAATACGAGAAAGAGCAAAAATGCCCTCGTGGTTGAATAAAAGTATAAATAAATCCTGTATTTACCCTTAGATTTGGTAATTGCTTAGTTTTAACCGGAGTTGTCATATTCACAAAAGTAATTGAATTGGAACTAAAATTTTCCTTATAAGAAGTTTGTTATGTGATTATCTTGAACTGTGGTTGGTTAGAATGGTTAACAAGCACAGACACACAACATGGGTGATGACAGGTTTGGGTTGACTAATTGGTTAGAGTTATGGATTTTGAATTGATTGGATATATTGTTTGAGTACCAATGGTATCTTTGATGCCTGTTGCTATATATCATACCGATTTATTACTCGGCTCAGAGGTATATTAGGAAGTAGATTATGCATATGCATTCATTTAGTTGAGTTATTTTGTTTATTTTTAGTTCTTTGTGTTTTTTGCTTGAGGACAAGCAAATGTTTAAGTTTGGTATTTGATGAGTGAGTTTTATACACATGAATTGGATACATTCGGCTTAATTTATTGTTGTTCTCAAGTCTTTTAGATTAGTTTTTAAGTGTTTATGTCTATTCAAGCATGTTTTATGATGTTTTGTAGGAATTGGGACAAAAGTTACATGGATCGACGTTCAGGGTGGCTAGATTCGCATTTTTGGCTTGCCATTTAAACAACAGTCACTTCAGAGCAAATTTGAGTATTTCTACAAACCTTATTTCGAAATTCGTAAAGAATAAAAGTTGTAGATCTACTTTTCCTCTTTCCCGAATCATCTTGAATCATCTAAATCGGAGTTCTGGACGAAGAAGTTATGGCCATTTTCCCAAAGGACGCTCTGAGCAGAAAATGTCGAAAAAGTGGTAGCAACCGGGCGCTATTTTTAGTTCATTTTCCAGCGCACGGGCGCTATAAGGCGTTCTCTCGAGGCCGCTTCCCAAAGGAACAATCGGGAAGAGGTTGGTGTGGCCTAGACGCTGCTTTTGGGCTTAATTTTGACACCTTTTTGACTCCAAATTGATCGGGTTTGTTCCTAAACTAAAAATTGGACTTGTAAATCTATAAATACATGATGTAAGGCATAAAATAAAGGGAGATTACATAGATTAGACTAGATTAAACACTCCTTTAGATTAGAACATAACCCTAGTTCTTATTAGTTTTGGAGATTGAAGCAACTTGGAGACCATTGAAGATTCAAAGCAGAGCGAAAAGAGGAGTCTCAAGGCTACCGACAAATAGATTATATTCTCTTCTTCTCTTACTTTTTATCTTTTAATGTCTATTCAATTGTGGATTCTTGATTTTAATTCATTAATTATGAACTAACTCTTTTATTAAGATTTCAATTGAACTTTTTATGATTATGAATTGATTATTTGATTTATTCTAATTATTTATGTTAAAGTGAATTGTTCATCTTGCTTTGTGCTTATTGATTAATTATCCGATCAAGAATTACCTTGTTACTCTGTATGAATTGAGAAAGGAATTCTAGGGTTAGAATCGGGCATGGTGACATGTGACTTAGTTATTTGCACAAAGAATAATTAGGTTTGTGAATAGAATGAGAATATCTATTTGTCGCATGTAACACATAAGGAATTGGGATTAGAACGAGTTTAATTCAATTGTTTTGCATAGAGATATAGCAAAATTAATCAAGTTAAATAGAAGGCAATTGATCACTTGAGAGAGGGCTTTTGGCATTTGAGAATTCCTGTTAACAATTCAAGAGACATAATAATTGGAATAGTTGAATAATTGATTTATAATTCATAATTGGGGATATTGAGTCTTAATCCTTATTTATCTTAATTCATTCAAATTTTAGTTGTTTATTTGCTTTTTTTAGAATAATCTTTTTAATTGTTTTAATTTAGTTTTCTTAATTAGAAAAATCACAATTATTGGTTGTTTAAATAAAATTGATTTGTTAAGAGTTAGTACTTGGTAATTTTTATTAAATAATTCTCTCGTGGGAACGATACTCTACTTTCACTTTATTACTTGTCGAATCGTATACTTGCAACGTATTCATTGATCATGCAAATCGATCAACAAGTTTTTGGCGCCATTGTCGGGAATTAATTTAATAATTATTTACCAATATTAATTTCAATCAAATTAGTCTTAATTTAAACATTTTTATTTTTATTTTATTTTTTTCATTCTCTTCCTATATTTCTCTTTTTTAGGTACCATGGATGACTTTGCGATCAATGGCCATACACTAACATGAGTCAACCAAGGGGAGCGAGATCGACAGACTCGAGAAACTTTCTCGCATTATCAAAGATGATGGAGACACTTTCGAGGATGTTTGAAGCTTTTGAAGCTCAACGTCATCAAAGTGTGGCGGTTACTTGTGATTATTGTGCTGGAAATCATATGAGTCATCAATGCGCCATCGGGCTGAAATTCAAGATAGAGATATGTGGTGATTACCCCAATAATTATGTTTATCCCAACAACTATCATCGAGATTGGGGTATCACCCGATTTTTCATGGAGTATCAATCAAGATCAATTTTATGCTCCAAGTCCAACATACCCACCGGATTTCTCGTGTCCATCTCCACTACAACAGAAGAACATTCAAATTGGGAGGAAGCCTTGGAAAAAGTTATTAAAGCTTCAAAAGAAACACGAGGAACATGAAAAGAAACTTAATCAAATGGAGCCGAGTATACAAAGTCGTAATGCATCGATCAAGAATCTGAAAATCAATTGGGGCGAGATAAGACACATGCGTTGAACAATCGCCCCTCAATACACTTGGCTCTATATGACATGAATTCGAGACTAATGGTGAGCCCGAACCAAATCAAGAACCGGATGTGCCAAAATGATATAGATGTTGAAAGAGAGGAAAGACTTGGGGACCAAGAAAAGAGATCGGCAAAGATCTATCTAACTTTGAGTACCAACGAAGATGAGCCAATTTCATTAGTATCCCATGTGCCTCCTCCACCAAAGTTCATGAATCCGGCAGCTTTTGCAAAACCATGCCCAATTGGAAGTCATGTCGTCGGCAAAGCTCTTGGTGACGTAAGAGCTAGTACAGTTGTGGAGTCATGGTGGGATGAAAAGGAGAAGATAGAGGAAGATTCCATTATGTTTATTAAGCTTCAATGCCCTAATCTGATCATCGACATAATGGAGGAAACACCTAGTGGTTTGCCATTCTTAATGGGGATCCTATCTACAAAGAGCATGCTAGGTGACTTCAATTCAAGGGTTTTTGCTAATGGGAACCTCCCAAAAGTAACATTGCTTCTGATGGATGGAGGGTTCCTCAATTTTCGTAGGGGAATTGGATAGAGAATTGAAGAAGTCAGGCTGAGACTATAAAACAAGCGCTTATTGGGAGGCAACCCAAGTTCAATTTTTATTTTTAGTTTTTATTAAGTTTTATATTAGTAGTTTTGAATTTGCATTTATTTAGGATTTAATAAAATTGCTTCTATCATGGTTTTACAGGTTATTCAAGTCAAATTCAAGTGTGGTGCCCAATTTGTTCCATGTGCTTAGCCTATTCTCCAAACTTAGCTTTTAGACAAGGAGGAAGATTGCTATATTTTCGTGGAAGTCCTCCGCTTTAATTTTTTCTATTGTAGCCATTGAGGACAATGTCTAGTTTAAGTTTGGGGGCATTTTAGTGTCGTACTGCATATAGTTAGTTATCTGCATAGTAGTTTATTTTTTTTTATGTGTTAGCATTATGTTTTTTTTAGGTTGCATATAATACATGGTATTTTTTTTTTTTTGCTCATATGTGTTCATGTAGTATAATTGCATTTTTTTTTATTTTTGCATGAATCAGTGATAGGTTGGTGTGGTCTTAGCTCTACCATGATAAGATTGGTTTTGCATGTTAACTTGAATAAAGGTTGATAATTGATGATGAGTTCTAATTTTAATCATGATGATAATCTGAGCCTGTCTCGAAACTTATGTAACCTAAGCTAGCACTTAAAGTTTAACTGCTTTAATCCACTTGGTTCAAGGGTTTCATAATTTGTTTCGAGGGAAAATCTTTGTTAAAATTTAAGGAAATTAGTGAACTAGCTGTGTAAAAGTTGGAATGACGAAAAGCTTGAGTTTGGGGGGAATCTATGGGATATATATACTAAAAAAAATTGATGAAGAGAAAAAAATAGAAAATCCGTAAAAAAAAAAAAAAAAGAAAAGAGATGATGAAAAAAAAAAAGAAGAAAAAAAACGTGGTTAGTTTTGTTTTCGGCCTTTGTTACTTGAGCAAGCACGCTCAAGGGGTGTCTTAACACCTAGCGCCTCTAAGGTCTTATATGGTCCGGGAGTCATTGGTTGAAAGCTCGCTAAGGGGTGGCAATCATAGCCTAATGGAATGAGACATTGCACAACCATGAAAAAAAAAAACGAAAAAGAGCAAAAAAAATGCCCTCGTGGTTGAATAAAAGTATAAATAAATCTCAGATTTACCCTTAGATTTGGTAATTGCTTAGTTTTAACCGAGTTGTCATGTTCACAAAAGTAATTGAATTGAACTGAAATTTTCCTTATAAGAAGTTTGTTATGTGATTATCTTGAACTCGTGGTTGGTTAGAATGGTTAACAAGCACACACACACAACATGGGTGATGATGACAAAGTTTGGGTTGACTAATTGGTTAGAGTTATGGATTTTGAATTGATTTGATATATTGTTTGAGTACCAATGGTATCTTTGAGGCCTGCTGTTGCTATATATCATAATCGATTTATTACTACTCTGGCTCAGAGGTATATATTAGGAAGTAGATTATGCATATGCATTCATTTAGTTGAGTTATTTTGTTTATTTTAGTTCTTTTGTGTTTTTGCTTGAGGACAAGCAAAGGTTTAAGTTTGGGGGTATTTGATGAGTGAGTTTTATACACATGAATTGGATACATTCGCTTAATTTATTGTTGTTCTCAAGTCTTTTAGATTAGTTTTATGTGTTTATGTCTATTCAAGCATGTTTTATATTGTTTTGTAGGAATTGGGACAAAAGTTACATGGATCGACGTCGGGGTGGCTAGATTCGCGCTTTTGGCTTGCCATTTACATAAAAAGTCACTTCAGAGCCAATTTGACTATTTCTCCAAACCTTATTTCGAAAACTCAAAGAATGAAAGTTGTAGATCTACTTTTCCTCTTTCCTGATCATCTTGAATCATCAAATCAAAAGTTCTGGACGAAGAAGTTATGGCCATTTTCCCAAAGGACGCCGAGCAGAAAATGTCGTAAAATGTGGTAAAGTGGCGCTAATTTTAGGTTTATTTGCAGCACGCCAGGCGCTATAAGGCAAAGTTCTGAAGGTTGTCGCTCCCGGTCACCGGGCAATCGGGAAGAGGTTGGTGCGGCCTGACGCTGCTTTTTGGGCTAATTTTGACACCTTTTTGACTCCAAATTGATCGGGTTTGTTCCTAAACTAAAAATTGGACTTGTAACCTATAAATACATGATGTAAGGCATAAAATAAAGGGGATTACATAGATTAGACTAGATTAAACACTCCTTTAGATTAGAACATAACCCTAGTTCTTATTAGTTTTGGAGATTGAAGCAACTTGGAGACCATTGAAGATTCAAAGCAGCAGAGCGAAAGAGGAGTCTCAAGGCTACATCAATAATTAGATTATATTCTTTCTCTTCTCTTACTTTTATCTTTTAATGTCTATTCAATTGTGGATTCTTGATTTTAATTCATTAATTATGAACTAACTCTTTTATTAAGATTTCAATTGAACTTTTTATGATTATGAATTGATTATTTGATTTATTCTAATTATTTATGTTGAAGTGAATTGTTCATCTTGCTTTGTGCTTATTGATTAATTATCCGATCAAGAATTACCTTGTTACTCTGAAGGAATTGAGAAAGGAATTCTAGGGTTAGAATCTGCATGGTGACATGTGACTTAGTTATTTGCACAAAAATAATTAGGTTTGTGAATAGAATGAGAATATCTATTTGTCGCATGTATAACACATAAGGAATTGGGATTGTAACGAGTTTAATTCAATTGTTTTGCATAGAGATATAGCAAAATTAATCAAGTTAAATAGAAGGCAATTGATCACTCGAGAGAGGGCTTTTGGCATTTGAGAATTCCTCATAACAATTCAAGAGACATAATAATTGGAATAGTTGAATAATTGATTTATAATTCATAATTGGGGATATTGAGTCTTAATCCTTATTTATCTAAATTCATTCAAATTTTAGTTGTTTATTTGCTTTCTTTAGAATAATCTTTTTAATTGTTTTAATTTAGTTTTCTTAATTAGAAAAATCACAATTATTGGTTGTTTAAATAAAATTGATTTGGTTAAGAGTTAGTACTTGGTAATTTTTATTAAATAATTCCTCATGGGAACGATACTCTACTTTCACTTTATTACTTGTTGAATCGTATATACTGCACGTATTCATTGATTGATGCGAAATCAATCAACAAGTAATTTAATAATTATTTACCAATATTAATTTCAATCAAATTAGTCTTAATTTAAACATTTTTATTTTTATTTTTATTTTTCATTCTTTTCCTATATTTCTATCTTTTTAGGTACCACGGATGACTTTGCGTATCAATGGCCATACACGAACATGAGTCAACCAAGGGGAGCGGAGATTGACAGACTCAAGAAACTTTCTGCATTATCAGCACAGATGGAGACACTTTCGAGGATGTTTGAAGCTTTTGAAGCTCAACGTCATCAAAGTGTGGCGGTTACTTGTGATTATTGTGCTGGAAATCATATGAGTCATCAATGCGCCATCAATATCGAGCCGGTACAGTATGGTGGTGATTACCCCAATAATTATGTTTATCCCAACAACTATCATCAGGATTGGGTGTATCACCCGGATTTTTCATGGAGTATTAATCAAGATCAATTTTATGCTCCAAGTCCAATATACCCACCGGATTTCTTGTGTCCAACTCCACTACAACAGGAAGAACATTCAAATTGGGAGGAAGCCTTGGAAAAAGTTATTAAAGCTTCTGAAAAGAAACACGAGGAACATGAAAAGAAACTTAATCAAATGGAGCTGAGTATACAAAGTCAGAATGCATCGATCAAGAATCTGGAAAATTAGTTGGGGCAGATAACACATGCGTTGAACAATCGTCCTCAATACACTTGGCTCTATGACATGAATTATGAGACTGATGGTGAGCCCGAACCAAATCTGCAACCGGATGTGCCAAATGATATAGATGTTGAAAGAGAGGAAAGACTTGGGGACCAAGAAAAAGAGATCGGCAAAGATCAAACTTTGAGTACAAACGAAGATGAGCCAATTTCATTAGTATCCCATGTGCCTCCTCCACCAAAGTTCAAGAATTCAGGCAGTTTTGCAAAACCATGCCCAATTGGAAGTCATGTTGTCGGCAAAGCTCTTAGTGACGTAAGAGCTAGTACAGTTGTGGAGTCATGGTGGGATGAAAAGGAGAAGATAGAGGAAGATTCCATTATGTTTATTAAGCTTCAATGCCCTAATCTGATCATCGACATAATGGAGGAAACACCTAGTGGTTTGCCGTTCTTAATGGGGATCCTATCTATAAAGAGCATGCTAGGTGACTTCAATTCAAGGTTTTTTGCTAATGGGAACCTCCCAAAAGTAACATTGCTTCTGATGGATGGAGGGTTCCTCAATTTTCGTAGGGGAATTGGATAGAGAATTGAAGAAGTCAGGCTGAGACTATAAAACAAGCGCTTATTGGGAGGCAACCCAAGTTCAATTTTTATTTTTAGTTTTTATTAAGTTTTATATTAGTAGTTTTGAATTTGCATTTATTTAGGATTTAATAAAATTGCTTCTATCATGGTTTTACAGGTTATTCAAGTCAAATTCAAGTGTGGTGCCCAATTTGTTCCAAGTGCTTAGCCTATTCTCCAAACTTAGCGGACAAGGAGGAAGATTGCTATATTTTCAGGGAAGTCCTCTGCTTTAATTTTTTCTATTGTAGCCATTGAGGACAATGTCTAGTTTAAGTTTGGGGGCATTTTAGTGTCGTACTGCATATAGTTAGTTATCTGCATAGTAGTTTATTTTTTTTTATATGTTAGCATTATGTTTTTTTAGGTTGCATATAATACATGGTATTTTTTTTTGCATCTTCATATATGTGTTCATGTAGTATAATTGCATTTTTTTTATTTTTTCATGAATCTGTGTGATAGGTTGGTGTGGTCTTAGCTCGACCTATGATAAGATTGGTTTTGCATGTTAACTTGAACAGTGTTGATAATTGATGATGAGTTCTAATTTTAATCATGATGATAATCTGAGCCTGTCTGAAACTTATGTAACCGGTTAGCACTTAAAGTTTAACTGTTTTAATCCACTTGGTTCAAGGGTTTTATAATTTGTTTCTGAGGGAAAATCTTTGTTAAAATTTAAGAAAATTAGTGAACTGGCGGTAAAGGTTGAAATGACGTAAAAGCTTGAGTTTGGGGGAATGTATGGGATATATATACTCAAAAAAAAATTGATGAAGAGAAAAAAAAAATAGAAAATCCAGAAAAAAGAAAAAAAAAAGAAAAGAGATGATGAAAAAAAAAGAAGAGAAAAATCGTGGTTAGTTTTGTTTCGGGGCCTTTGTTACTTGAGCAAGACGCTCAAGGGGTCTCTTAACACCTAGCACCCTAAGGTCTTATATATGTCCGCAGGAGTCGTTGGTTGAAAGCTCGCTAAGGGGTGTAATCATTAGCCTAATGGAATGAGACATTGCACGCCCATGAAAAAAAAAAACACGAGAAAGAGCAAAAATGCCCTCGTGGTTGAATAAAAGTATAAATAAATCTCAGATTTACCCTTAGATTTGGTAATTGCTTAGTTTTAACCGAGTTGTCATGTTCACAAAAGTAATTGAATTGGAACTAAAATTTTCCTTATAAGAAGTTTGTTATGTGATTATCTTGAATCATCAAAATCGGTTGGTTAGAATGGTTAACAAGCACACACACACAACATGGGTGATGACAGGTTTATTTTAAGTTTATTTACATGCCAAAGCGCTATAAGGTAGTGTCTGAGTCGCTGCCCAAATACTGGGCACTTGGGAAGAGGTTAGAAGCGGCTTGGACGCTGCTTTTTGGGCAATTTTGACACCTTTTGACTCCAAGTTGGATTGGGTTTGTTCCTAAACTAAAAATTGGACTTGTAACCTATAAATACATGATGTAAGGCATAAAATAGGAGGAGATTACATAGATTAGACTAGATTAAACACTCCTTTAGATTAGAACATAACCCTAGTTCTTATTAGTTTTGGAGATTGAAGCAACTTGGAGACCATTGAAGATTCAAAGCAGGAGCGAAAGAGGAGTCTCAAGGCTACTGACAATAGATTATATTCTCTTCTCTTCTCTTACTTTTATCTTTTAATGTCTATTCAATTGTGGATTCTTGATTTTAATTCATTAATTATGAACTAACTCTTTCATTAAGATTTCAATTGAACTTTTTATGATTATGAATTGATTATTTAATTTATTCTAATTATTTATGTTGAAGTGAATTGTTCATCTTACTTTGTGCTTATTGATTAATTATCTGATCAGTAATTACCTTGTTACTCTAGAAGGAATTGAGAAAGGAATTCTAGGGTTAGAACTGGGCATAGTGACATGTGACTTAGTTATTTGCACAGTGAATAATTAGGTTTATGAATAGAATGAGAATATCTATTTGTCGCATGTAACACATAAGGAATTGGGATTGTAGCGAGTTTAATTCAATTGTTTTGCATAGAGATATAGCAAAATTAATCTGGGTTAAATAGAAGGCAATTGATCACTCGAGAGCGGGCTTTTGGCATTTGAGAATTCCTGTTAACAATTCAGTAGACATAATAATTGGAATAGTTGAATAATTAATTTATAATTCATAATTAGGGATATTGGAGTCTTAATCCTTATTTATCTGAATTCATTCAAATTTTAGTTGTTTATTTGCTTTCTTTTAGAATAATCTCTTTTAATTGTTTTTATTTAGTTTTCTTAATTAGAAAAATCACAATTATTGGTTGTTTAAATAAAATTGATTTGGTTAAGAGTTAGTACTTGGTAATTTTTATTAAATAATTCATCGTGGGAACGATACTCTACTTTCACTTTATTACTTGTTGACCGTGTATACTTGCACGTATTCATTGATTGCGAAATCAATCAATAAGTTTTTGGCGCCGTTGCCGGGGAATTAATTTAATAATTATTTACAAATATTAATTTCAATCAAATTAGTCTTAATTTAAACATTTTTATTTTTATTTTTATTTTTATTTTTCATTCTCTTCCTATATTTCTCTCTTTTTAGGTACCATGGCTGACTTTGCGTATCAATGGCCATACACGAACATGAGTCAACCAAGGGGAGCAAAGATTGACAAACTCGAGAAACTTTCTGCATTATCAGCACAGATGGAGACACTTTCGAGGATGTTTGATGCTTTTGAAGCTCAACGTCATCAAAGTGTGGCAGTTACTTGTGCTTATCACCAATGCTTCTACCTGGTCATTTGATCCTCTAAATCTTGGCGGTCCGATTGCCTTGAAGTCTTTGACGTTTGCCGATCGATTACTTGGCTGATTTCCCGCGGCTGGTATTCCGTTCTTCATAGCTTGATCGTCCATATTCGCAAGATTCTGTATCGGTCTGGTTGTCCTCCAGCTTTGTTAACAAGTTCTTCTGTCCGTTTGGTTTCACTTTCGTCTTAGCGGCATTATCGTAAATTATTCTTTATTGTCTTACATTCTAAGCCTTATCGTATACGCTTAACATATAACACAAAATTTTCTATTCAAATAATCATGTATTCGAAAATTCGGTTTACTGTATTAACCAATGTTCAAATAAATAATTACTATCCTTACTCATTTCATTAATCCAACATAGATCCATATTTATAGCACTTGAAATACTATATCACATACTGCTTTAAACATCCGCTATCCCTTTGTGACTCAAAAATCGGGAATCGCTGCCACAACATATACAAAATATTACATTACACCGACATACCTATCATATACACCACATAGAATCATACATATTCAACTAATACTAATACTACCTATTTCTTACGCCTTCACTAAAGATCAATTACTTAGTAACCTATCTATTTCCATTATCCTCAATATCAATTCGCACAAAACTATATCAAATTCGTTAAACTTACCACACATTATGAGCTTAAGAACTCACTACAAACATATGAGTTTAAGAACTCGACATTGACCACTTATTCTTTAACTATACTTTACCTATCAGTTATACTTATCATTTTTGGGTCCGAATGTGACGCCCCCAAAATAGGTATACATCACCCATCTTGGTTCGCCAAATACATGGTACATAAATCAAAATACAACTTAATTATACAACAGTCGTGTAAAATACGACATAACATAATCTAAGAGTTTTAATAAGAATATTGTCATATAGACAATATCCACACTCAATGGAGTCCTTATTACATTTATTGTCACACTATTTCACAGAATAGTTAGGACTACTAAAACAACCATTTGGACTGTCAATTCGTTCCCCGTCTCGTCCCAGCTATATTCTCATTTCCTGAAGAGAACAATGAAAGAAAGGGTGAGCTCAACTAGCCCAGTAAGAAATATTATGACTAAAATAATGCAGAATTGATTATCATTAGTCTTCAACAATGTTAAACTGATAAAATACAATAGATATCAAGTTTAACTACGGCGGAATAAGCAATCCATTAGAAGAGTCAAGTAGAGCATGATATCTACTATCTTCTATGATTTAAAATATTTTCATCAATTTTTATCGCTGAGACTCAGCTTAATAAATAAACCACATCATCGAATCATCCCTACACTACGGGCCAAGGATATTCATTAAATAATCAATGGTCATGACTATACCGAATAATCCTTGGTCATAATCATACCAAAAACTGTCCATCAATGCACTACAGGCTACTGAGGACTTTTACCACATCATTTATAATATTACAGGTCATGATTATACCGAAAGAACCCTAGTTATAATCATACCGAGTCCATCTATGCACGTAAGCCAAAGATAACTTTTATCACCATATAAGCACGGGAATGATGACAATGATATAAGCATTAATCAAACGAAATCAAGGATAAATATTAAAGACTTTAAATTTATCAAGAGTTTAAAAATATCCAAATTGTCAACATGATACTGCTTTGTGGAGTAAAATTCAAGAATAATATTCATGTACCAAAAATAATTTGGACAGAAAAGAAATATATTTTTCGGGTGAATAGTACCCCGTGAATAGTAACCTATGAATAGTACTTCAGGAATAGTACTTCAGGAATAGTAACTCATGAATAGTAACTCATGAATAGTAACTCGTAAATAGTACTTCGTATTCATACATATTACCGTATACATAAATAATGTCATATACACAAATAGTGCGGTATACGTGAATAGTAATATCGGTACAAAAAGATAAAGTTTCACAATAAAATTCATATCAATATTTATAACATCTTAATCCAAATGTTATAAATCACTTAATAATCTCATAATCTAATATTATTAATATTACCATAATATTTTAATCATTTCTTAAACTTATAAACAATTTATCTTAATTGTTTATACTTTACCAAATAATGCATTAAATCATTCAAAAATACCATACTCATAAAATTTCATCACCAATGATCAAATCCCTCATCAAAATTCTACATATACCTTATTTAGGATTTTCAAACAATAAAATCCTATTTACCGATTTTTCAATTTCACATAACATATTTAATTCATATGTTCATAACTAAACTATTTTCATGAAAAATAAGAAATCAATCCAAAAAAAAGTTTTCTTTTCTGGAATTTAGTAGAATATAGTCCCATATTGAACATATATTTTTCTCAGAATTTTTAAAATTCATTTACTATTTTTCATATGGCCAAAATTGCCGAATATTTAGACATTTATCATAAACTGTACTTTTGTCCAAAAATTCTGAAATTTACAGGGTATACTCCTGTGATATACATGTACTCCTAATAAAAATTTCACCAATTTTGGAGTTAACCACAAGGAGTTATAAGTGTTTACTTTTAAAATAGTCTTTTCCCATAAAATTCATAACTCCTAATCTATACATCCAAAAATCACCATTTTTGGACACAATCTAGAAAACTCATCAAATTATCATTTCAAATTTTTTCAAAAGTTTTGAGGGTAGGAAAAATTACAAAACTGCCCCTGGAAGAACCCCTTACTTACAACGGTTGAACGAAAATAATATTCCTTACGAATATTAAACGGAAATAATATTTCTTACGAATATTAACGAATATAATGAATATTGAACGATAATAATATTACACAATTTCAATAATTGCACATTTTGGGGCTCGAAATATTACAGTATAATACCTTCCTCTTTTTCTTCATTTTTAATTTAGTTCTACAAGTATTATCAAACTTACACCACCTCTCCTAATAGTAAATCACGTGAATCAATAGTAAATCATGTGACTCAATAGTTCTAAACATGTGAAAAAAATAATTATAGTATAGTACCTCCATCTATACCTCCATTTTTAATTTAGTCATGCAAGTATTATCAATCTTGCACCAACTTCCCTAATAGTAAATCATGTGAATCAATAGTACACACATTTTTAATTTAGTCCTACAAGTATTATCAAACTTGCACCACCTCCCCTAATAGTAAATCATGTGAATCAATAGTAAATCATGTGACTCAATAGATCTAAACATGTGAAAAAATTAATTATAGTATAGTACCTCCATCTATACCTCCATTTTTCATTTAGTCATGCAAGTATTATCAACCTTGCACCAACTCCCCTAATAGTAAATCATGTGAATCAATAGTACACATATGTGAACACATAGTTATAATCATGTGAATCAATAACAATTAATTTCTTATTTATCTGGTTAATTATCCGATTGGTCAATATAACCTCCAGACATCAATTATTATCGAAATAAATGTCAATTTTCACTAACACTAATAATTTCAACACAATGGAACTATCAATTTCATCTTTAATCAACACGAACGCATTAATCATTAATATTATAATTCATAATATTTAACAACCAGGTCGTTCCCAGGATAGAGGGGGCTTTTAGATAAGGATTTCTCCTTATTGGCGCGCAATTAGGTGACCAAACCTCTCCTTAACAGAACTTCTAGACATTGTCAATATTGCTAATAATAATATGAATAACTTTGTCGTCTTAATTATTGATTTAATAATATAAAATATTATGACAATAATTGAATAAAACTGAATGACTTCTCATGTAACCATCAATAATCAAAGATATTGTACAATACCGTGTGCTACTATGCAACCACGCGTATTACTATACTTTTATCACTGATTATTTTATGGCAACTTGTTTACTTTGAAAATTTTTCACATAGCACCCTTAACTTTAACCTTTTATCAATTTAACCATTTACTAAATAAAATAATAATCATAAGAAAATTGAATACTTTCATTTCTTAAAATTCGAGATCTCACAATCTCCCCTCCTTATGAAATTTCGCCGTCAAAATTTACGTATCTGGTAGTTTGAAGAGATGAGAATACCTTGCTTTCTTTTCGGATTGTATCTTCCCGATTATTTCCTCTGTATCATGATTTTCCCATTTCTCATCTCCTGTATTTCAGATTTCAAAATAAGGGTTAATTGACATGCCACATATTATCCCTATACTTTGACCGACCAATTAAATACCAAATAACTTGGGTAGGTCATACTAGCGAAGAAATTACCCGTCTTTCCCCTCCTAGTTCTAGTCTCACATCTCAGCCAGTGATCATATCCCTAAGCTTTGATACCAACTGTGACGCCCTCAAAATAGGTATACATCACCCATCTTGGGTCGCCAAATACATGGTACATAAATCCAAATACAACTTAATTATACAACAGTCGTGTAAAATATGACATAACATAATCTAAGAGTTTTAATAAGAATATTGTCATCTAGATAATATCCATACTCAATGGAGCCCTCATTACATTTATTGTCACACTATTTTACAGAATAGTGAGGACTACTAAAACAACCATCTGGACCGTCAATCCATTCCTCGACTCGTCCCAACTATATTCTCATTTCCTAAAGAGAACAGTGAAAGAAAGGGTGAGCTCAACTTGCCTAGTAAGAAATATTATGACTAAGATAATGCAGAATAAATTATCATTAGTCTTTAACAATGTTAAACTGATAAAATATAATAGACATCAAGTTTAACTGCGGCGGAATAAGTAATCCATTAGAAGAGTCAAGTAGAACATGATATCTACTATCTTCTACGATTTAAAATGTTTTCATCAATTTTTATCGCTGAGACTCAGCTTAATAAATAAACCACATCATCGAATTATCCCTGCACTACGTGCCAAGGATATTCATTAAATCATCAATGGTAATGACTATACCGAATAATCCCTGGTCATAATCATACCAAAAACTGTCCATCAATGCACTACAGGCCACTGAGGACTTTTACCACATCATTTATAACATTACAGGTCATGATTATACCAAATGATCCCTGGTCATAATCATACCGAGTCCATCTATGCACGTAAGCCAAAGATGACTTTCATCACAATATAAGTATGGGGATGATGACAATGATATAAGCATTAATCAAACGAAATCAAGGATAAATATTAAAGACTCTAAATTTATCAAGAGTTTAAAAATATCCAAATTGTCAACATGATACTCCTTTGTGGAGTAAAATTCAAGAATAATATTCATGTACCAAAAATAATTTGGACAGAAAAGAAATATATTTTTCGGGTGAATAGTACCCCGTGAATAGTAACCTATGAATAGTACTTCAGGAATAGTAACTCATGAATATTAACTCATGAATAGTAACTCGTGAATAGTAACTCATGAATAATACTCGTAAATAGTACTCCGTATTCGTATATAGTACCATATACATAAATAATATCATATACACAAATAGTGCCATATACATGAATAGTGTCGTATACGTGAATAGTATCGTATACGTGAATAGTAACTCTGACACAAAAAGATAAAGTTTCACAATAAAATCCATATCAATATTTATAACATCTTAATCCAAATGTTATAAATCACTTAATAATCTCATAATCTAATATTATTAATATTACCACAATATTTTAATCATTTCTTAAATTTATAAATAATTTATCTTAATTGTTTACACTTTACCAAATAATGCATTTAATCATTCAAAAATGCCATACTCATAAGATTTAGTCACCAATGATCAAATCCCTCATCAAAAATCTGCATATACCTTATATAGGATTTTCAAACTATAAAATCCTATTTACCAATTTTTCAACTTCACATAACATATTTAATTCATATGTTCGTAACTAAACTATTTTCATGAAAAATAACAAATTAGTCCCAAAAAAGTTTTCTTTTCCGGAATTTAGCAGAATATAGTCCCATATTGAACATATATGTTTCTCAGAATTTTTAAAATTCATTTACTATTTTTCATATGGCTAAAATTACCGAATATTTAGACATTTATCATAAACTATACTTTTGTCCAAAAATTCCCAAATTTACAGGGTATACTCCTTTGATATACATGTACTCCTAATAAAAATTTCACCAATTTTGGAGTTAACCACAAGGAGTTATAAGGGTTTACTTTTAAAATAGTCTTTTCCCATAAAATTCATAACTCCTAATCTATACATCCAAAAATCGCCATGTTTGGACACAATCTAGAAAACTCATCAAATTATCATTTCAAATTTTTCCAGAATTTTTGAGGGTAGGAAAAATTACAAAACTGCCCCTGGAAGAACCCCTTACTTACAACGGTTGAACGAAAATAATATTCCTTACGAATATTGAACGGAAATAATATTTTTTACGAATATTAACGAATATAATGAATATTGAACGATAATAATATTCATATGAATAAGAAAAAGAATATCTCTTCAGAATAAAAAAATAATAATAACTCTTACCTGCGAAGAAGTCTGGATACTGGAGTAGTGAAGTAGCACTCTTCTTCTTTCTCTCTATAGCTTCTCTCTATATAGCTTCTATCTCTATAATTGTTCTTGTGAGACTTAGTGAATTGGTGAGAAATGAAGAAATAATGAGCTTCTATTTATAGGAAAATATAGTTTCAATAATTGCACATTTTGGGGCTCGAAATATTACAGTATAATACCTTCCTCTTTTTCATTATTTTTAATTTAGTCCTACAAGTATTATCAAACTTGCACCACCTCCCCTAATAGTAAATCATGTGAATCAATAGTAAATCATGTGACTCAATAGTTCTAAACATGTGAAAAAAATTAATTATAGTATAAGACTTGGCCATATCTATACCTCTATTTTTAATTTAGTTATGCAAGTATTATCAATCTTGCACCAACTCTCCTAATAGTAAATCATGTGAATCAATAGTACACACATGTGAACACATAGTTATAATCATGTGAATCAATTGCAATTAATTGCTCATTTATCCGATTAATTACCCGATTGGTCAATATAACCTCCAGACATCAATTATTATCGAAATAAATGTCAATTTTCACTAACACTAATAATTTCAACACAATGGAACTATCAATTTCATCTTTAATCAACACGAACGTATTCATCATTAATATTATAATTCACAATATTTAACAACCAGATCGTTCCTAGGAAAGAGGGGGCTTTCCGATAAGGATTTCTCCTCATTGGCGCGCAATTAGGTGACCAAACCTCTCATTAACAAAACTTCTAGAGATTGTCAATATTTCTAATAAGAATATGAATAACTTTGTCATCTCAATTATTGATTTAATAATATAAAATATTATGACAATAATTGAATAAAACTGAGTGATTTTTTATGTAAGAATCAATAATCAAAGATACTGTACAATACCGTGTGCTACTATGCAACCACGCGTATTACTATACTTTTATCACTGATTATTTTATGACAACTTGTTTACTTTGAAAATTTTTCACATATCACCCTTAACTTTAATCTTTTATCAATTTAACCATTTACTAAATAAAATAATAATCATAAGAAAATTGAATACTTTCATTTCTTAAAATTCGGGATCTCACACCGGTACTACACTTTTCCATGATATCTACCTCATTGAGGTTGCTTTCAATGTGAGCCTCTATTTCAGCTATTGGCTTTGATATTGGCTCGGTCATGTTGAGTGACTTATTCTTTACGACCTGAGGGTATCCTAATTCTTTTCTATTTAACCTTTACACACAATCTATCTTGATTAGCATATAGAATATACACACAACAAATAGTATTTTTATATAAGTTATCTTTTATTTTGTTTGACGATGAATTTATCCAATTCATCTCCTTTTTAAACTCTATATGAGTTATTTGTATTTTTAACGTTTCCCTCTGTCCCAAGGTTATAGCATAAGGTCTAACCCACCTAAGGTTTTTAACCCTCTAGCTCTGATACCAAGATGTAACGCCCCTAAATTCAGGTACTTAAAATCCGAATTCAGTGCTCTACGATACCATTTCTATGAGCGGAAATAATACTAATAATAATAACAATAATATAAATATCAAACTTAATTTACATTTATCAGAGTCTAATCCCAAGTACGTAACCTTTACTACATTCTTTATATGATATATAATACATATCATTATCTTAATACAGTCTAACTATTACAAAATATACCATAAAACATATTCTGTTTGCTTTCCTTTTCACTTGTTCTTGTCTGAACCTTCCGGTTGATCACGCTTAGCTGAAAACATTTAAATTTAAAGCAAGAACGAACATTTGGGTGCCCAACAAGTAATAACAATTATAAATATAATTAGCTGAAAGAATTAAATGTTTTATTTGTACATCACTTCTACAACAGATCAATAGTTGTGAAGTAAACTGAACCAATCATAACCATATATTATTTCTATATCAAAGTTTTTGAAACTACGTACCGAATATATCTATATAGGGTTTAGGTGACATACTATGAACATTGTTTTCAATTTTCGAATAGGTTTAATAGAACTTCATCTGCAAACCGTCATAACTTACGGGCGCGAGGGTGATCATCCCAGTGCGCCCTGTATTGATCAATACTACATTCCAAGAACGATATTATAGTTCACTCTGTCTACCTTGGGCACATAAAAATTTTCCCATGTTCGGGATGTTCATACTTAGTCAGGAATCCGAACCAAAGCAATTTGATTGGATATAATAGGGTTTTATCATATTCAACGATATTTCTGAATCTGTGTCTAGCTGGATCAAATAGCTTAGACGACTTTTACTACATTCATACAGGGGTTCGATATATATATATATATCAACATGTGATTAAATACAATGATTACCCAAGTGGGGACACCTGTATAACCATGTTTAGAAAATAATGAACAGAATATATAACTGAATTATATAATATAATATCATGTTGATAAACAATGATCAGATATAGAATATATCACAATAGGTTTAATAATTTAGTATAATATTAATTTAGTTCTGAAACATTCTTACTCATATCCATTGCATAAAGGAAATGCAAAGGTAGGATACTTGTCTGGTTTGCTGCTTACAGTACGCAACTTAGTTTTATCTTTTATACCGAAACCTATCATTAATAAGATCATTTGATCGATTAGAATAATATATCATAACACATAGTATTGCTTATTACAGTCAGCACATAACTTAATCACATTGTCACAAATGTTTCACAGTCATTGAATCACAAACACATATACACACACATTATATAAGTCCAGATCAACTTCTAAAACATGTCGGCGTACCGACGGCTTTATCGGGTAATTACCAAGTCTAAGACTCTATATCAAAGTTCAATATCTATTCAGACCATTTAAATAATAGTCATAATATTTTTAAATGACTTACAATAATTTTTAAACAATTATTATAATTTATCACGAATTTTCAAACGCCGGAATTATTATAAAATAATTTAAATATCAAATAATTCTATTATCATTAATATATAATTAGTATTAAACTATTAATGAAACCATTGCCAACATATTAAAGTTATTTATAATAACTTAAAATACTTTTAAAACATTTATATTACCCTTAAATGATTTTTAAAACATTTAAAATCATTTTAAATAATTACCATTAATATTAAAATATTTATGTACTATTTATCCAAATATTAAAAGTCATTAATTATAACTTAAAATATTTTTAATTCATTTATATCCTTTTAAATGAGTTTTAAATTAATAAAACCATTTTAAACTATTTATTTAATATAATTATTAAATAAAATTAATATCATTTATTATTAAATTAATATCATTAATATTAAATTATTAATGAAATTATTCTTTAAATATTAAAAGTTATATTTTATAACTTAAAATTTTTTTAAACATCTTAATTTCATTTAAAATGATTTTTCTAATATAAAAATTATTTTAAATTAATTTATTTAATATAATTATTAAAAAAAAAATCTAATGTCATTAATATTAAAATATTAATATTTTTCATGTCAAAATATCAAAAGTTACATTTTATAACTTAAAATATTATTAGCTTAAATATGATTTACTATCCTAAACTATAGGCCATATTCCACTTCGGTGATTCATCTTTCAATTTTGTCAATTAGATGATTGAACTATTATTTTTTTTTGATTTCATTCAATTGGGCCTGTCACGTTAGAAATTGCTGATGTGGCATCCTAATAGGCTAAATAAGTGCTTATGTGTAAAAATAATATATATTTTTAATGAGATCAAAGGACAAAAAGGTAAAATAACAAATAAAATAACTAAAAATTACACAAATAATATAAATTAATTATATAATTATTTATTTATAATTATATAAATAATATAAATTATTTATATAATTACTATATAAATAATATAATAATTATTTTATTAAAAAATCGCATTTTATTATTTTTTTTTATTAAAAAAAATATGTTTAATATTAATGATAATAAAAATAAAAATATTAATGATAATAAAATTTTAAAAAAACGCAGCTTTTTTTAATAAAAAAAAAGCGTTAGTTTTTTTAATAAAAATAAAAAAACTGCACTTTTTTATTTTTATTATTACTTATAATAATAAAACTGCACTGCATTTTTTTATTATTACAAAAAATTATGCGTTTTTTATTACAAAAAAAACTGAGTTTTATTTTTATTTTATTATCATTAATATTAAACACGCTTTTTTTTAATAAAAAAAATAATAAAATGCGCTTTTTTAATAAAATAATTATTTTAAATAAAATTAATTATTATATTATTTATATAATAATTATATAAATAATTTATATTATTTATATAACTATAAATAAATAATTATACAACTAATTTATATTATTTGTGTAATTTTTAGTTATTTTATTTGTTATTTTACCTGTTTGTCCTTTGATCTCATTAAAAATATATATTCTTTTTACACATAAGTACTCATTTAGTCTATTAGGATGCCACGTCAGCAATTTCTGACGTGGCAGGCCCAATTAAATGAAATAAAAAAAATCTAATATTTCAATCATCTAATTGACAAAATTGAAAGGTGGATCACCGAAGTGGAATATGGCCTATAGTTTAGGGTAGTAAATCATATTTAAGCCAATATTATTATATCCTTTAAATCATTTTTATATGATTTTTAAATCATTAATTCTATTTTTCAAAATTTATTTAATACATTTATTAAATAAGTTAATTATCATTAATATTAATTTATTAATGAAATTTCATCACAAAATATTAAAAGTTATAGAAAATAACTTAAAATATTTTCTTATATCATAATATAGTTTTAAATGATTTTTCAAGTATTAAAATCATTTTTAAATAATTTATTTCATATAATAATTAAATAAATTAAATACTTTTAATATTCCAAAAATATTAAATATTTTAAAAATATATTAAAAATTATTAAAAACTAATTTTTAGACTTTAAAATAATTTTTAGAAATTTAGTTTGTATTTTTCATAATTAAAAACTATTTTTTTTCTAATTATTTAATAAAAATAATAATTTTATGAATAAAGTGTCACTATAGGTGCCTTAGGCGACAAAACTGTCGCTAAATGTGTTCTTGAGCACCAAGAACACTGACAGCCAGTGTTCAAGTTGCTCCCTTTGACCGAGTTTAATTCTCAACTCGAAGTGTTTATGGGCCATGTTAAACATTGATCTTGAAGTATACATGTAGGACTACAGTTATCAAACATCACCAGAGCTATAACATAACGATACAGGAAGATTCAAAGTCCCAAAGTAGCTGTCAGAAGCTTTTGGGCTTTCTGGGTTACCCAGAAACCCAGATAGCTTCGACTGCTTACTTTGTGGCTCGATTCTCTCCATGATCTGGCCATCATATTGATGTTATTAAGGTCTAAATCGTTAGTACGCATGTCATATAACAATTTCATAACAACATATCAGTTTAACAACATCACAGTTTCAATATTTAATCTGGTCAAACCCTGTCAAAGGGCTTGTTCAACCGGTTTCTGGAATTTCCAGTAAAGCAATTCGTGATCGGATGACCAAGTTTGACTGTCCACTACGTTTGATCCTTTGATTATTTGTGGGACATAAAGATATGGATTTAAAGAGCATATAACATACAATAAACTTGTTACAATAACAACACCAATATGCTTAACCAACTGTCAGATCAAGTCTTGCAAAATATTGTCAGAAACATAATAATGCTTTATGGGTTACCCAGATCTTTAAAAAGTCATGGCCGGTCAACCCTTTTGGACCCTTTATAACTTTTAATCTACAACAGATATGGACCTGATTCAAGTTCCATATTAAAGAGCACATATCTGACTACACGAGCAAACACTTAAACAACAAAAACACATAACAACCAAAGATTAAAAGAGGTCTGACATTTGACTGTCAGACACAAAACAAAAATTTTCCAGATTCTAGAAATCTTCAAATCTGAGCTTATAGATGTTATGGATCTAACATCTATCAACCCATATAATTGATTAACACATTATTACACTATATTAAACATAAAAATACAAGATCCAACACAACTTTAAAGATCAAATTTCTTGTTTAGTGTTTATACCTTTATGTATCAATTCATGATTCTGGGCTTCTAGATCTGTTATGGTGATCGTGGGGCTTATTTATGGGACTGATATACATATATATTTCGTGGGTTTTGGATAGAGAGGGTCTAGAATGAGTGGTGAATAAATGAGGCAAAATAATGCATTTTTTTCTCTCTTGATCTATATATAACACTAGTATGCAATGTATTTGGCTGAGAAGAGTTAAATTGTTGGAGCTTTTTAGCACATGGGGTTGTTAGATTAGGTCACCCACTCCCACACTTGTCAACAATCCACATAATAGCTTCAATAATGCACAAAAGGGTAAAATGGTCAATGACCTTATGTTTTTATTAGCTAAATGGTAACTTAGCAAACCCTTAGGGCTTGACCCTTAGGGTTTAACCCTAAGGTTTGGCACAAAGTGTTGTAGGATTTCAAATTTTAACAAAAATAAAAATTTTTAGTTTCTAAATTATAATTTAGGATTTTCTAAAATAGTTTAAGTTTTAATTACTTAATACTTGATAATTAGGTTTAAGAATTACTAATTTGCATTAAGCTTATCATTAACAATTAGGGAAAATAACTTGGCAATTAGAATAGAAATTTAGCTTTCTAAAAATGAAAAATAGGGTTTTCTAAAATAATTATATTTTCTAATTACATTATACACATAATTGAACAACCTTATTAGTTCACACATACAGTACATATTTACGGCGGTGAAATAAAATACTATTATGATAAATGTTATTAATCATATAACATAATTACTAAACAGATTTTAAAATCTTATTTGACTTCAAAACTGGGGTTTTCAGTAAAATTAGGGTTTTGCATGCTACATTAAAACTCTTCCCCACATTAACATTACACACATACAGTACACATCTATAACACTGACAAATAATAATATAATATTATTTCTCCTTCTTTGATCAAAAATCCAAAATTAGGGTTTGGATTCCATATCTGATTTTCTTGCATATACATACCATTACTAATTAAGTTAAATAATTAACTTAATTATTCTGAATAAATTTATATAATAAAATAATTATTATAATAATTCTATAATCATTTCATATATTATTTAAATAATATAATAATCATATTTTCATTGAAGATAATTAATAAAAAACATTTCTATTATAAAATTAATTATTATAAGAATATAATTTATAATGATCAATAATTCTAAAAATAAAATTATTCTTAATCATTCATGTAACAAATATATTTTATATTCATCACATAAATACATACACATTACCTTGCACATTTTCCTTTAAAATAATAAATAAATAATAATAATAAAAAATTATACACAAAATTTTTGATTTATTTATATAGAAAATATCGGGTTATTACAGTGTACCAGTACTTGAGGGAAATCGTAGTGTTCTCATCCAACAATACCAGATCAAGCTCTAAGGTGGCAAGACACCATGATCATAATCATAGTGTATCATCTGTCTTGATCAGAAGCATCGAGCATTGTCCATTCGTTTAAGAATAAAAGTCAACAAATGTGGAATGAATTATAGATGTTGAGACTATCGGGAGTCCCAATGACACAACAGTCATCCTTAGTATGTAACAAAGAAACATATTAAAGAAGCTAAGGAAAGTACTATGGGTCAGCAGAAAACACCTTTTCAGGTGTTAGGTGAAATAGAAGTCTGCAGGGCCAGACGGCTGGATATAAGATTTCCAGAAAGTCACCATCAGTGCTCAGAAATGTCAAATATAATTAATACTTCAACGAATATCTTCAAACAAATATATTTTAAAGGCATCATATATGCAAAACAAAAGCAAATGCAAGAATTAAGCAAGCATACAACGAAACGCTGAAGAACACTCAACGCTCAACTTTACGCTCTGAAAAGAAAGATTGCTTAGCTACTCAGTTCTTTCGAACAAAAGCTTAATAGAAACTGACTATCATCATTCAAGAACTCAACCATCTTTAAGTGAAGTAAGAAGTTCCAAGTCAGAAGGACTTGAAGAGTTCTAAGTGAACTGTGAAGTACCAAGTCTGCTGAACTTGAAGAGTTCTAAAGTGAACTAAGAAGTTCCAAGATTGCTGGTCTTGAAGGAATCTGTGAGATTCAAAGATTGTAAAGATATCCTTAGTGGATTTCCTACTCAAGGAGTAGAAGAGTGGACTAGGAGCCTTGAGTGCTCCGAACCACTTAAAAACACTGGTATCTTATATTCTTGCCATAACTACCATATCTGCTATAACTACTTATATCCTATCAACTCACTTTATCTTAAAGGAAAAATAAACAAATCTCAAATTCTGCTGTGATTAAATCATCATCAAATCTGACAAGTATTTTGTAAAGGAAATTTTAAAATATATCTATTCAACCTCCTTCTAGATAATTATTGTGCCTCTGGGAACTAACAAGAAGGTTAAGAAAGGATGAGGGAATAGTAACATTGGGGAAAATGACTATTTTACCTCTAGCCTTGAAAGCTTATAAAAGGAAAGCTTTAGCTCACTTGTTGGGGATTTGAAAATTTATCAAGACTTAGAGAGAGAGAGAGAGAGAAGATTTTTGGATGGGCAAGGAACAAGAAAACCTAGCAATTCACAAGTTTTATCTAAAGGAAGAAGATTAAAGAAGAAAGGTATTCAAAACCTAACTCTAATCCAATTTTCTTCAAGGTTTTATATGTTAAATCTTATAACTTAATGATAATGGAAGTAAAAGATGTTAAAGATGCTTTCCATATGGTTTAATCATAAGGAAATGAAGAAATATAAAAGCTTTTCATAAGGAGTATGAATTGCTTGACGTTAATGGGCGATCCGAATGAATTATATGAACAAATCGGTGAAATAAGTAATGATTGAAGAGTTATAACACTAAAATCAAAGAAAAAGTGAAACCGTAATCAAAATATAGATTAAAAATGAAGAACACACGAAGAACACGCGAAGAACGTTTTTAATGGACAAGTTAAAAACCATTGTAGATAAAATTTGTTGTTGATGGACACGTTCAAAACCATCGCGTATAAGTTAGATGCTTATTTCTTGGTTAGGATTTAGAAAAACATTTCTGAAGAACAGATTGAACTTAGCTGTAACGAAGTTCTGGCGAAATTTCGTAAAAGACGAGCGAAAAGAAGAAATTAAGCTAATGAATCTTAATTAGTAAGAGTTCATAAGAATGTTGAAAAACATTGAACATGTGAGTCATGGACTCAAGAAATAACGAATTTCAAGTTCGGATGACCGAGTTACGGACGAACGAACGAAGAACGTTAATAACGTAAAATGAACGAGCGATGAAATGTGAGCTAATAGAAAGCCTCGTTAACGGATTCAGAATGAAATTCTATCTGAGGGAAATCTGAGTATGTAAGATAAGGAAGAAAATGGCTTTGGAACGACCTCATTCCGAGTTATAACAAATAAGTTATAGGATTTCAAAGTAAGCGTCTCAACTATGTTTGAACACTTAAACAAAAAAATTTGAGTTTTTGAACTGGCACTGCAGCGCCAGTTTGAACTAGAAATGAGGCTCCATAGCACCAGCTTCGGGCAATAGTTGCAAAAGAATGGCGCTACAGAGCAGCAAAAATAAAGGGGATTGGCGCTGTAGTGTCGTTGCAGCTTGGAGAACGTGTACAGGATGATAGTGAACATATAGTTCACATAATGAAGCACTTAAAAAATTGATTTAAACCATTAGTAAAGGTAACACAGAAAGATTTAACGAGATTAAAAGACAACGATTGTAAACGTAAAATATGGAACCGATGTCCAAGAACCGTATTCGAGTTAAGCCAACGTTTGGGATTACAAAGGTTGTAATTCCTTAAACGTTGAATGAAGATGGTAACTTATAAAATTTCCATGTTATAAAGTCGTAATGAGGGTTAAGTGTAAAGAGTATAAACGCTGTGAATGCAACATGATTGTATTGAACGATCGGTCTTAGCATACAGCGAATAGTATGACTTAGACATCATGAGAAGACGATGAATGTAATGTTCATGTATTAAATCACTAGGGAAAGTCATTAGAACCTTAAGTAAAGGTTGAATGAATGATTAAAAGATAAACAACGTGAACGCTGAATACGTAAACAATCCTTGTGAATCGTATTCACATCGAACGTTCTAAGCATACCTTCGTGGTATGACTTAGATGTTGACGAAGGTAGGAAGTAAGATCAAAAAATCAATAACGAACGGTAACAAGTTTAATGAAAGTCCGAATGTGGGTCGGATAGAGAATGTTAGAATGAAACGTAAGAGTTAAATACTTTAACCAACGTAAGGGTCTTGAGTGTACGATAATGTTAAACGTGCTCAACTTACACACCGTGTAATACCCACTAATTTTAAATAAATTATATGAATATTGAGAATAAAGATTGTTTGAATATTTATTTGAATATAAATATATATAGTGTTGGCATGAGTTGTGATAACTAATTTAATTTAATAAGCATGTGATAATTAAGCAATGTAGTAGAAGTGATGAGAAGTTTAGTTTAAGCTTGTAAAATTATGCCTAGTGTGGCAAAGTGGTGAAATGAGAAATTACTAATTTAATTAATGATGAAATGGATTAAATTAATTAGTACTATTAATAAATAAATAATTAAATAATGTGATTGACTAATTCCTATTATCATGAACAATAACATGTAAGGAGAAATCATATATAATAAGGCTTTTCCTTCAATATAAAATGAGGTGTTACATTGGAATGTAAATAATTATTATAGAAAACTATATGATAAAAGTAAGCTTAATTTATGTAAATTACTAAGTTGTGTAAAAGAGTCTTATGTGACATCATGATGTGCGTGGGAGTAATTAAATGTGTATTTTAAACCTATGAGAGAAATTAACTTTGACTAAATAAAAAATTAATATTAAATAATTATTTTAATATTTATGTAGAATTGGAATAACTAGTTTTATGGAAAATAATATAGGTACCCAACTAAATTATATTCTAGTATAATGTAAATATTATTTGAAATAAAGCAATGTACATGAATTATATGATTATGGGTGTTTGTACTCTTAACTTATCATAGTGTAATAATATCAACTCATTAAAATTCATTTGTGAGACAAAGGGAATTAACCTTAGTGCTACTAGTGACTATTTTAACTAAGGTAATAAGCTAATTTGCCTTGTCACAAAATCATAGTCCCATTTCAAAAGTCTTAATCATGTTTTGCTAAAAGCCTATGGCTCTATATTTGCTGAAAACCAAGATGGAGATGATAACTATGTGAAGGGGAGAAGATGGAGTTGGTGAATATTTTCACCCACCTTTTGTTGCACAATGGTTCCTTCAATCTTCCATGGAAACAATCCTTAAGACAAAACCTCCAAATGGACAATAATCCCTCTATAAATAGAAGTCCCCCCTCTCAAATGTGAATTATTGATTTCTCTGTGAGTTTCTAATTAGAGTGAGAGTGTTGTTGAGTAATCTGAAAATTGAAGCTAGAGTAGCATTTCAACTTTACAGAAGGTAATATCCCTTTATATGTTCTTAAAATTCAAGTTTTGCAAAGTTCTTAGAAAAGTGCTAAAATACTTGTTTTGAGTTAGAAAATTTATGGTTGAAGCATGATAGAATATGTCAATTGATGCTAGACATTGTTAATATTGTTGAATACGAAATCAACGAAAGTCAAACGAAGTAATTTAGTTAAGTAACGAATCTGTGGCGAAGAGAATCGCTAAATGTGTTAAACTTTGGAAATATGGCATAAATCTTGAATTTGTATGTTTATGTGATTGCCATTGTTAGAAGCATTCAAGGGATGTTTGGTATTAAATGTATATCTGTTGGGTATTATTACATTTTTGTTTGGTTGAGATGTTGGCATGTTAATTTGTAGCAGGGGAGTGGCATTCAAACTGCAGTAGCTAGTGCCACCCCGGCGGGGGTCTTGCAGTAAAAAAGGGCCCGCCCCCAGTGGGGGTCCTGTAATGACTTATGTTACTGTTTTTGTTGTTCGACGCAAGGAGCCCTAAACTAGCCTAACATAACCTAAATTAGAGAGCATACCTAATCTTTAAACATGTGTCAATACGTATGGCAAGGTGATTTAGTGGGTTTAGAGTTTGAGTTATAATCTTTTGAAAGAAAAGTTAAAAGGCAAAAACTTGTTTAAAAAACCTTACGCCTTTTTGAAATCTAACCTTTTTAGCATGTATTCACAACTTAGTTAGTTTTATAAATACGTATGAAATGTGAAATTAAGGTACTTTGCATGCTTAAATTGTTAGTCACGAGATTTTAATATTTGAAAACTAATTGAGTTGAAAACTCTATGACTTGTATTGTGAACTATTGAACAACTATGATAGAATACTTTATGCCTATTGAGATAACCACATATTCACACATCTAGTTAAACATGTTATAAACTATGCAAGCATGAACTAAAAGAGTTTCTAAGTAGAGAGCTATACTAGTTACATACAACTAAATCTAATGCATGCAAGCATGCGTAGAAAAAGATTGTTTGGCAATGTTAGGTGGTTAATGAATGCTATGGTTAGTAATTGATATAATGAGCTCTCTTAACATTGTAAGATGGGAAACTTATGAGTAAAGTTAACATTTGTCAAAAGTAAATAAAGAGGGCCAAACTTAGGTTAAATGTTCTTTAACATGTATTTGTGAAACAACTTAGACTAGAATGGGTAACTTAAGTAATATTTCACATATGATATGAGTATAAGAGATTTAAAACTTCCAAAATATTCCTAAAGATTTTTAAAAGTAAGAACAATTAATGTGAATTATATGTCTATGGATTTGACTGTGTATAGCCTACATGAGTTTAGATATGTGTGCTAAATGTATGTGGATATGTATGTCAAGGTGTGTGTGACTAATGAATACCTATAAATACATAAATAGGATAATATAGTTCATTGAGGTGATTTTACGCTATAAGTGGTAATCAACGCTAAAGACAAGTTTTCTAACTTACACGACTTTGAATATTGTGCAAGTATTTAACCTTAAACTTCCTACGTTATTGCAAGTTCCTAACTTCATTCTTATAACTGAATGCAAGTATTTAGACCTTATTTCTTATCGTGAAACTTCAAATTATTGTTATGTTAAACCTACTTATATTGAACAAATATCTACATTCGTACAATTATGATTCCTAATCGAAAGTTGATTTTATATCTTGATTTATGTTATGCGAATTGAACTCAATATTCCTAAAGGTTATCTAAGCTATCCGATTCGGATAGACGAAAGATCATGTGTTAAAAAGCTATCCAAACCAATTGACTTGGAGCAGACTCTTATAAATCTACTGAGATGAACAACCATCTTAAAAGGGGAAATCGGGGAACCGGCGTGCGCACATGAGTATGATTAAATGTTATGCATAACGTAGGGTACTTTAGATTGATCACCTGTTGTACTCATTTATATTGGATTTGTTTAAATATTAATGATAATAAAATTATTTAATATTTAAATCATTTAATAATGATTCCAGTGTTTGAAAAATCTTGATAAATTATAATAATTATTTAAAAATTATTATAAGTCATTTAAAAATAATATGACTGATATTTAAATTATTTAAACGAATATTGAACTACAGAATAGAGTTTTAGACTCGATAATTACTTGATAAAGTCGTCGGTACACCGAAATATTTCAGACATTGATCTAGACTTAGATAGTTTGACTAGATACGTGTTTGTTTATGATTCTATGACTGTTAAACATATGTGACAATGTGATTAGGTTATGTGTTGACTACAAATAACAGTACTATATATTACTATATGTTATTCTAATCGAAAGTATAACCTTATAAATGATAGGTCGTTGTATTAAAGATAGAACTAAGTCATGTACTGTAAGTAGTAGACTAGAAAAGTATCCTACCCTTTGCATTTACTTTATGCAATGGACATATGTAAGCCAATTTCAGAATTATATCGTTGTTGTGCCAGCTTATTAACTCTATTATTATTGTTCATGTATCTATACTTTGTAGACATGTCAGTTCTTGAATTCTATCCAATCATTGTTTATCAATACAGTACTATTGTACAATCTAGATATTTATTCTGTTCGTAAATTTTTAAAATTGGTTATACAAGTGTCTTCGCTTGGATAATTGTTGTACCTGTTGATACATACCAATTAAATTCCGGTATGTATACATTGCCTTAAAAGTCGTCTAAGCTGTTTGAACCGGCTAGACACAAATTTTTAAAATATTGTTGAACATGATAGAACTTTATTGTTATCCAACTGAATTATTTTGGTTCGGATTCTAGACTAAGTATGAATATCCCGAATATGGGAAACTTTTATGCGCCTAAGGCGGATATGCTGGACAAAAATATCGTTCGAACATATAGTATTAATCAATACAGGGCATAACAGGCTGATCACCCCTAGCCCATAAGTTATGACGGTTTACAGAAGAAGTTCTGTTTAACCTTTTCAAAAATTGAAAACAACGTTCATAGTCTTTCGACTACTCACCAATTATAGTCAGTACGTAGTTTTAAAATTTAAAATAGAATTGATATGTTGTTTAGAGTTACTTCAGTTTACTTCACAACTGTTGATTCGTTGTAGAAGCGTCATTCATAGAAAATATTTACTTCTTTCAACTAACATTTATTGTTTGCTATTACTTGTTGGGCAATCAAATGCTCATTCTTGCTTAATCTAAATGTTTTCAACTAAGTGTGATCGACTTGAAGGTTCAGACAAGAACAAAGGAAAGGGAAAGCTAGCAAAATAAACTTTATGGTATCTTGTGTAATAGCTAGACTATATTAAGACAATGATATTTATTAATTATCATGTAATGTAATGTAATGTAATGTAATGTAATGTATTAAAGATTGTGAACCTGGAGATTAGACAACTCTAATATTGTATATTAAGTTTGATATTTATATTATTATTATTATTATTTCGCTCAAAGAAATGGTATTGTGAAGCACCGAGTTCGGGTTTCAAGTACCTGAATTTGTGGGTGTCACAGTTGTATAATTGAAGTTTGTATTTGGATTCTGTAACGTAAATTTGGCGACTCAAAATGGGTCGTGTGGAGCTATTCTGGGGGCGTCACACTTTAGTTCACCATAAAAGAATTAAATCACCTAATAAAGAAGAAAGTACATGTATATATGAAAATGGGGCAACGTGGGCGGCGTGCACAAGTCGGTGGGGTGGTCGGCGTGACGACGTGGGGTGCTAGATGGGGGTGGGCACTCATTTCTTCTTTATTCTCTATATCTTCTTCTTTTCTATTCGACTGCCTGATTCTGTTCGATTGTTTGGGATTAAAATAGATTAACAACCGTTATCAGTGATCGCATGTGTAAGACCCCAACTTTTTATGAATAAAATCGAGTTTTCTCTAATTATTATTGTGAATAATGAGGTGTTAATTAGATATAATGTTTTGGTTATGGGTGAAATGTGTAAAATTTTCAAAATACGTAAGTGGTTATAAAATATTCATTTGTTGTCAGGGAATATTCGTTTGGTCATGGAATATTCATTTTGTCGGGAATATCCGTACAATGGCACAGTCATTTGTGGACCCCATAATAGAATAACTGTCGGATGAAGAAAACGATAAGTTTGAGTTTTTATAAATAACGGCGTAGTTGTTACCGTTAACACTGTTAGAATACCCCGTGGTTAAAATACGATGTCTGGCGTGGTTGCATGAAGAGCACCGGTATTTCACATATTTTGAATTATTGATTCTTAAGTATGAAGGCACTACTCAATAATTGTTACAGTAATTACTGTTCAATATTTTATTTTATTGGTTCAATAATTGTTGCGTTAGTAGTTTATATTATTGTTGTTTCAATAATGGTGGTTGCACAGTATTTTCCATTATCAGATCAATAATTAATATTATTTGAATAATATTATTAGATAGAATTATTAGTAATGTTTAGATAGTTATGTCAAGGAGAGGTTTGGTCACCTAATTGCGCGCCAGTAAGGAGAAATCCTTATTGGAAAGCCCCCTCTTTCTTGGGAACGGCCTGGTTGTCATAATTATGATTTTGTAATATTATTTGTGAATAATTAATTATTTATAGGAAATATTTATTTGATGTGGATATAAATGATGGATTTATTTATGTGGTTATAAATGAACGAATTAATGTTGAGGTGTTTTATTAGTATTTTTTGTCGGAATAGAGGTATTAAAAATCAAACCAGTGTTCTTTAGATATATTACGTGAGTTATAATTTTTAATCCGACCATTGGATCGTTGTGATTTTTGGATATGTTATACATATATAAGTTGAGTATATGTCCACAAATTTTGAACCGTTAAAAATGAACGTATGATTTGTTATGATTTTTTGGTGGAAAATTCTAGAATTGGTGGGCCCCACTTTTGGTTGGTGAGAAATGTGCTCAAATTGAATTTCAAATGTGGTGGGTAGTAATAGTAGGAGGTAAAGCCATCAAGTAGTAGGTCAAGTCTGCTTCGGCATGTTAACATTTTCCTATAAATAGAGGGGTAAGTTAGAATTGAAAATCAAACCAGAAACATAAGCTTTCTCTCTTTCTCTCTCTATATTATCGAGCGTATTTTGTGAGTATTTAGATACTTTGAGAGTTTCTATTCAGTACAAGTTTCATTCAGCATCATATCCGACATTTCATTCTGAAGTACTATTTCTTTTGAGGTAAGAGATGTTATTTTCTTCTTAAATGATATTATTTTCTTCAATATCATTATGCTGAGATATTGTTATGAATTTTATTGTGGAGTTTCTACCTTTTTGAGTCGGGGTTACTATTCACGTATACGACACTATTCACGTATACGGTACTATTCACGAATACGGTACTATTCACGAGTATTGTTCACGAAGTATGATTTTTCTTGTGGAATTTCTACCTTTTTGTGTCGGGGTTACTATTCGTGTATACGACACTATTCACGGATACAGCACTATTTCCGAATACGGCACTACTCACCGAAAAATGAAATTTTCTCTTTTCCGTCCCAGATGTCTATTATGGTTACTATCTTTGATTGTATCCATGTTTTGATCTTCATTCTTGAATTTTACTCCATTATTGTTTATTATGGATAATTTTTGAACTTGGATTATCTAAAGTACGAATCCTTAATCTTTGATCTTTTATCTTACTGGATTCGTTCTCTAAAATGTTTTTCATTATCCTCAGTCCTTAATGATGATACTTGATGAATATCTTTGTCCTGTAGTGCAAAGATGAATAATTACCTGATGAATATCTTTGGCCCGTAGTGCAAAGATGAACAGGTGTTGAGATGAACATTACCAACTGGTGATACAAATGAATATCTTTGGCCCGTAGTGCAAAGATGTATATTTGATTCAAGATGTATATTGATTGGTGTTATAGGGATAAAATATTGATGATGGACTTTTAAATTAATAGATGATAGTAGATTTCATTCTCTACTTAACTCTTCTAATGAATTGTTGTTTCCGCTACAGTTGTTGATCTAAAACTTGTTGTCTATTATATTCTATCAGATTTTTTCCTGTTGAAGACTAAGGATAATTGTTGTATATTATCTCAGTCATAATATTCTTTACTAGGCTAGTTGAGCTCAACCTTTTCCTTTTTGTTCCATTTTTCTTCTCAGGAAGCGAGAACATAGCAGGAACCAGTCGGGGTATAGAGTGATGGTCCTAGACAGTTATTTTAGAAGTCCTTGCTATTTTTGTAAAATAGTGCATCGATAATTGTAATGAGGACTTTATTTGAGTGTGGATATTTTCTAGAAGATAATATTTGTATTTAAACTCACAGTATGTGTTGTCGTATTTTGCATGATAATTGTATTAATAAAGTTGTAGTTCTTTCTGTACCATGTATTTGGCGACTCAGAATAGGTTGGGTGGATTGGACCTATTTTGGGGGCATCATAGTTGGTATCAAAGCTTAGGATATGATCCCTGGCTGAGATGTGAGACTAGAACTAGGAGGGGAGAGACGGGTAAATTCTTCGCTAGTGTGTCCTACCTAAGCTTATTTGTTGGTCGGTCATAATATAGGGATGTTATGTGATATGTTAATTTATTTAATTAACCCTTGTTTTATGACAGTATTTAAGAATGGCAGCTGAGAACGTTAACAATGGAGTGAATGAGAATGTGGAAACACATTTAGTCACCAATCAGGAGAACATGCAACAGGATGGCAATATTCCTCCTGTAAACAACACTAACGAGCAAACGATGAATGATGGGATATTTAGAAACTTTTTGCAGTTCATGGAAAATTAGACAAGGGAGACTCGTGTACAAAATATGGGTGGAAATGATAGCAATGCGCGGTTTGTCACAGCCAAGCAGTTCAAGGAGTTAGGACCACCAGAATTCTTTGGAAAGCCGAATCTGATTAAGGCGGAGACGTAGGTAAAGAAAATTACCAAGATATTCGATGTCTTGGGATGCACGGAGGAACAAAAGGTTCCATTCGCCACCTTTATGTTTCGTGGTGAGGCAGATTACTGGTGGGAATCTGTGAAGCGTACCCAGCCTGCCGCACTTAATATGTATTGGGAAACATTTCAAAAACTGTTCAATGACAAGTACTTTCCTGAAAGTATTCGTCATATGAAGGAGGTAGAGTTTATTAGACTGGAACAAAACAACATGACGGTGTCCCAGTACGAGATGAAATTCGTGGAGTTATCTAGGTTTGCACCTCATTTGCTAGAAAATGAGGAACGTATGATGAGGATGTTTCTGAGAGTCTGAAACCCGATATTTGTCAATACCTTAACTCTCATAAATTTTCTCTGTATTCAGATGTTGTCAACATGGCTCAGTTATTAGAGCGAGATAGTGAGTATGTTCAACCGAGGGACAACAACCAGGGTCATACCGGTGACAACAGTCATCGGAGCGATGATAACCATCGTGAAGGAAATTATCATGCCAGAAATGGTAACCACTTCGGTGGTAATCATGGCCAAGATAATAGAAGAAATAATTCAAGTGGAAATTTCAAGAAGAGAAGATTTAACGATGACGGAAGACGTTGGCGGCAGAAGACCAAAGACCAAAGAACAAATTCTAGGGGAGGAGAACGACCGCCAGTTAGATGCTACAGATGCAGAGAAGAGGGACATATAAATTCAAACTATTCACATCCTTTCAAGGTATATTTTAGTTGTGGAAAAGACGGTCACATAGCTCGATTTTGTCCTGTTGCGAAATCAAGACCAGCTGGGACGGTGGCACCAGAGGCGGATACGGACAAGTTAAAGTCAACGGTTCCTGGAAGAGCGTTTGTCGTGACTGGCCAAAATGCTAGGAATATGAACGAAAGTATCACGGGTGTAAGACCCCAAATTATTAATAAATGAAATTTATTTTCCTCTATTTATTATTTTGAAATAGTAAGCGTTGATTTGATTAATGTGGATAGTTATGGGTAAAATACGCAAATATTTCGAATAAGCAAGTGGTTATAAAATATTCATTACTGTCGGGGAATATTCGTACGACGGCGCTGTCTTTTGTGGGCCCCATAACGGAAAGCGATTGGATGAAGAAAACAACAAATATAAGTTGTTTATAAATAACTACGTAGTTATTACAGAAGTAATCTTGTTGGAATACCCGGTGGTTAAAACACACTAATACGCGTTGTTGAACAGTAGCACACGGTATTGCACCAATTATTGATTCTTACGTAAAAAGGCACTACTCAATAATTGTTACATTAATTACTGTTCAGTATTTTATTTTATTGATTCTATAATTGCTGCTTGATATTTTATATTACTGTTGTTTCAATAAATTGTCATTACACAGTATTTTCCATTATCGGAGCAATAATTCATATTATCTGAATAATATTATTGGATAACATTATTGGCAATGTCTAGAAAGTTCTGTTTAAGGAGAGGTTTGGTCACCTAATTGCGCGCCAGTAAGGAGAGATCCTTATTGAAAGCCCCCTCTTTCCTGGGGAACGACCTGGTTGCCAGTACTGTGATTCTGTAATATTATTTGTGAATAATTAATTATTGATTTATATGATGAGGAAAATATTGATTTTATGTGGATATAGATGGAGAAAATTTTAATGTGACAATTGTTGAAAATTAATATTTTATCTTTTTCTCGATAAAATAATTCATTTAAATATATTATTTTAATAATATATTAACGATGATATTTTTATAATGAATGTGGGATATATGAGTATATGAGGAGGAAGAGTATTTTGTGGCATTAAATGTTTAACACATATTTTGTGTGTTGGTGGACACAATTATTGGCCAAATTTGATTATAACACAGTAAAATCGCTTCGTTTGTGGATTTCGGTTAATTTACTGCTTGGAATTTGGAAAAACTTTCTTCTAGTAAAGTTGTAGAGAATTGAATTTCCTATAAAAATTGTGAGATTCAATTTTTACGATAAAAGGGCTATTTATTATGAATTATTGAAGTTCAAGTTCAAAATAATTAATTTTTGGAAGTTTAAAATATTTAAAATAGGATAAACGCTTTTGGAATGTTTAGGTGGCCTAATTTAACATGTGTAGGAGCTGAATTCAGTTGGCAAGTGTGTAAGTATGAGGTTTTGGAAAATATATATTAATATTATATTAAATTTTTACTTTGGTGTTCTAAGCATTTTCCTATAAATAGGTGTGCTTAGGTTAGAATTGAAAATCACACCGTAAATCAAGTTTTCTCTCTATATTATCGAGCGTATTCTTGTGAGTATTTTGAGTATACTTTGAGTATTGCTATACGATGCAAGTTCAAGTCATAGCCTATATCCGGTGTTTCAACTAGAAGTACTGTCTTTCGAGGTAAGGGATATTATTTTATTCGAAAATGATATTATTTCTTCAATATCATTATGCCGAAATATTGGTTGGAAATTTTTATCAAATTTGGAACTTTTTCATGTCGGAGTTACTATTCATGAGTTACTATTCACGAGTTACTATTCACAAAGCGTGAAGATGTTTTTTTGTGAAATTTCTATCTTTTGGTGTCGGAGTTACTATTCACGTATACGACACTATTCATAAATACGACACTATTCACCGAAAAATGAAATTTCTTCTTTTTGTCCAAAATATATATTCTGGATACTAGCTTTGATTGTATCCATGTTTTGATCATTCTTGAATTTTTACTCCACTCTGATTACTTATGAACTATTTTTGAACTTGGATTGTTTAAAATACTTAATCCTTAATATTTGTTCTTTTGTTTCAATCGGATTCGCTTTCCTTTAAAATATTTTTCATCATCCTCGCCTAAATGATGATATTATCAATATCTTTGGCCTGTAGTGCAAAGATGAATGATTTCTTGATGAATATCTTTGGCCCGTAGTGCAAAGATGAACAGTGTTGAGATGAACATGATCGATCGATAATATCTTTGGCCGTAGTGCAAAGATGAACAGTGTTTAGATGAACATGATCAACTCGATGAATATCTTTGGCTCAGTGGTGGAAAGATGAATATTTGATTCCGATATATATTGATTGATGTTACAGGGATAAAATATCGACGATGAACTTTTAAATTCATATATAGAAGATAATAGTTTGCATTCTCTACTTAACTCTTCTAATGAATTGTTGTTTTCGCTGCAGTTGTTGATTTAAAACTGGTTGTCTATTGTATTCTATTAGATTTTTCCCTGTTGGAGACTAACGATAATTTGTTGTATATTATCTTAGTCATAATATTTTTACCGGGCTTAGTTGAGCTCACCCTTTTCCTTTTTGTCCATTTTTCTTCTCGGGAGGCGAGAATGTAAATGAGTACTAGTCGGGGTATGGAATGATGGTTATAGAGAGAGTTGTTTAGTAGTCCTCACCATTTTGTAAAATAATGTATAAATAATTGTGATGAGGATTTATTTGGGTATGTATATTGTCTAGAAGACAATAATTGTATTTAAACTCACAAAGATATATATGTTGTCGTATTTTGCACGACAAATGTATTAATAAAGTTGTAGTTATTTCTATACCATGTATTTGGTGACTCAGAATGGGTTGGATGGAATGGACCTATTTTGGGGGCGTCACAACGGGTTAGTTAATTATAAATTCTTGCAAAATCTATACCTTATTAGATACCGGTTCTACCCATTCTTTTATCTCTCCTGCTTGTGCTCAACGTTTAAACTTGACTCTGGAGCAATTAAACTTTGACTTATCTGTGGAGACTCCGTTAAGAGAAACTTTCGTTACATCTACTATTTATAAATCTTGTTTGATCCAAGTTGGCACCATCACATTACCTGTTGATCTTATCTCTTTAAAGATACTTGCTTTTGATGTGATTTGAGGGATTGATTGGTTAACTACTCATCATGCCAAAATTGATTGCTTTCGTAAGGTTGTTAGTTTTCATATTCCTAAGCAACCTGTTATTCGAATTCAAGCAATCAAACCATTGAAGTCAAACACTTTCATATCAAGCCATAAAGTCATTCGTTTATTAAAAAATGAATGTCAAGCTTTCTTAGCCATGTTATGGATTTAAAAAAAAATACGTCAGATTTGAATGATATTTCTGTTGTTAGTAAATCTCCTGACGTATTTCCTGAAGAATTTCCTAGCCTACCCCCAGAGCGTGATATTGAATTTTGTATCGACTTTGAACACGGTACAAAACCCATTTCTAAAATCTCATATCGAATGGCTCCTATTGAACTTCAGGAGTTAAAAACCCAAGTACAAGATTTGGTACCCGAGCCTCTATCTGGTGACTTCCTTTGTGGAATACACCAAAGCCAGACTCTCCGTAGGGGACTTTATATTTGTGTGGTGGTAAAAAGATAGGTGCCATTGTGACGTGCTATCCAAGATTGGGATATGAGTCACAGTTGAGAGCAACCTAAGTCTGTAATCGAAATATCTAGCTTTCTAGGCTTAGCTGGTTACTATCGGAGATTCATGGAAGGATTGTCTCGAATCGCTACTCCATTAACTCTGCTGACTCGAAAAGATACAAAATTCGTATGGAGCGAGGAATGCGAGAAGATTTTCCAAGAGCTCAAGAGGCGACTCATTTTGACACCTGTTCTGACCATACCATCTTTGAAAAGCGAACGTGGTAGTCGACGTTGAGTGAAAGTGTAAGTCAGACGCGAGTACGAAAAGCGATATTGTTCAACACAAATACCTATTTTGTATAATTTACAAATGATAAAGATAGAGTTAAAGACTCTAGGGACCCATGTTATGATGTTAAATATACAAGTAGAAACGACTTTAATTGATAATGTTAAAATCGCTTAAGCTGCACACCAGAGATGATGAATATAAAGAAGAAGGTGTAAGAAGGCGTTATTCTAGAAGTAAGAGTCGATGAAGAGAAGAAAGCTCAAACCTTCAATTTATTTGAAATTCTCGATCGAGTAAGAACTGTGGCCTATAGACTCGCCTTCAACGTCTCGTGTTCATAATGTTTTTCACATATTTATGCTTCATAAATATGTGAAAGATCCAAACCACATTATTGCGTTAGAACCAGATGAGATAGCCGAAGATTTAACGTATAAGGAGGTACCTGTCAAGATCTTGGATAGGAAAGAGCATGTCCTACGCACAAAGGTTATACCACAAGTTAATGTTTTGCGGAGGAACCATGCAATTGAGGAAATGACATGGGAGTTGGAATCGGAAATGAAAACGAGGTACCCTCACCTTTTTGAAACACCAGGTACGTACGTCAATTTTGAGGACAAAATTTCATAAAGAGGGCAGGTTGTAAGACCCCAACTTTTTATGAATAAAATTGAGTTTTCTCTAATTATTATTGTGAATAATAAGGTGTTAATTTGATATAATATTTTGGTTATGGGTGAAATGTGTAAAATTTTCAAAATACGCAAGTTGTTATAAAATATTTATTTGTTGTCGGGGAATATTCGTTTGGTCGTGGAATATTTTTTTTGTTGGGAATATCCGTACGATGGCACAATCATTTGTGGGCCCCATAACAGAATAACTGTCGGTTGAAGAAAATGATAAGTTTGAGTTATAATAAATAATGGCGTAGTTGTTACCGTTAACACTGTTGGAATACCCGGTGGTTAAAATACAGTAATACGTGTGGTTGCACAGTAGCACACAGTATTGTACAGTATTTTTGAATTATTTATCCTTACGTATGAAGGCACTACTCAATAATTGTTACAGTAATTACTGTTCAATATTTTATTTTTTTGGTTCAATAATTGCTGCATTGATAGTTTATATTATTGGTGTTTCAATAATGGTGACTGCACAGTATTTACCATTATCAGATCAATAATTCATATTATTTGAATAATATTATTAGATAGCATTATTGGCAATGTCTAGAAATTTCTATCAAGAAGAGGTTTGGTCACCTAATTGCACGCCAGTAAGGAGAAATCCTTATTGGAAAGCCCCCTCTTTCTTGGGAACGACCTGGTTGTCATAATTGTGATTCTGTAATATTATTTGTGAATAATTAATTATTGATTTATATGATAAGGAAATATTTATTTGATGTGGATATAAATTATGGATTTATTTATGTGGTTATAAATGAAGGAGTTAATGTTGAGGTGTTTTATTAGTATTTTTGTCGGAATGGAGGTATTAAAAATCAAACTAGTGTTCTTGAGATATATTGCGTGAGTTATAATTTTTAATCCGACCGTTGGATCGTTGTGATTTTTGGATATGTTATACATATATAAGTTGAGTATATGTCCACAAATTTTGAACCGTTAAAAATGAACGTATGATTTGTTATGAATTTTAAGAGGTGACTGGTTCAGAAATTGTTGAAGTTTCGAAATTTATCATTTTGGTGGAAAATTCAAGAATTGGTGGGCCCCACTTTTGGTTGGTGAGAAATGTGTTCAAATTGAATTTCAAATGTGGTGGGTGGCAATAGTAGCAGGTAAAGCCATCAGGTAACAGGTCAAGTCTGCTTTGGTATGCAAACATTTTCCTATAAATAGAGGGCTAATTAGAATTGAAAATCACACCAGAAACATAAGCTTTCTCTCTTTCTCTCTCTATATTATCGAGCGTATTTTGTGATTATTTAGATACTTTGAGAGTTTCTATTTAGTACAAGTTTCATTCAGCATCATATCCGACATTTCATTCCGAAGTACTGTTTCTTTTGAGGTAAGGGATGTTATTTTCTTATTAAATGATATTATTTTCTTCAATATCATTATGCTGAGATATTGTTATGAATTTTATTGTGGAGTTTCTACCTTTTTGTATCAGGGTTACTATTCACATAAACGATACTATTCACATATACGACACTATTCATGAATACGGTACTATTCACGAGTATTCTTCACGAAGTATGATTTTTCTTGTGGAATTTCTACCTTTTTGTGTCGGGGTTACTATTCGTGTATACGAAACTATTCACGTATACAACACTATTCACAAATACGACACTATTCACCGAAAAATGAGATTTTCTCTTTTCCGTCCCAGATGTCTATTATGGTTACTATGTTTGATTGTATCCATGATTTGATCTTCATTCTTGAATTTTACTCCATTATTGTTTATTATGGAATATTTTTGAACTTTGATTATCTAAAGTACGAATCCTTAATCTTTGATCTTTTATCTTACTGGATTCGTTCTCTAAAATATTTTTCATCATCCTCAGTCCTTAATGATGATACTTGATGAATATCTTTGGCCTATAGTGCAAAGATGAATGATTACCTGATGAATATCTTTGGCCCGTAGTGTAAAGATGAACAGGTGTTGAGATGAACATGACCAACTGGTGATACAAATGAATATCTTTTGCCCGTAGTGCAAAGATGAATATTTGATTCAAGATGTATATTGATTATTGTTATAGGGATAAAATATTGATGATGGACTTTTAAATTCATAGATGATAGTAGATTTCATTCTCTACTTAACTCTTCTAATGAATTGTTGTTTCCGCTACAATTGTTGATCTAAAACTTGTTGTCTATTATATTCTATCAGATTTTTCCCTGTTGAAGACTAAGGATAATTGGTGTATATTATCTTAGTCAAAATATTCTTTACTGGGCTAGTTGAGCTCACCATTTTCCTTTTTGTTCCATTTTTCTTCTCAGGAAGTGAGAACATAGCAGGAACCAGTCGGGGTATAGGGTGATGGTCCTAGACAGTCGTTTTAGCAGTCCTCACTATTTTTGTAAAATTGTGCATGGATAATTGTAATGAGGACTTTATTTGAGTGTGGATATTGTCTAGAAGATAATATTTGTATTTAAACTCACAGTATGTGTTGTCGTATTTTGCACGACAATTGTATTAATAAAGTTGTAGTTGTTTCTGTACCATGTATTTGGCGACTCAGAATAGGTTGGGTGGATTGGACCTATTTGGGGGTGTCACAGCATGCGGTAGCTATTTTTTATTGACGTGACTGTATTAGTGTCCGCTTTGCGATCATTGTTAATAATCGATCGTAATAAGCCTTCCCATCAACTTTTGCGCCTAATTTCTGGCAGCAAAATTATATCAGCAACCGCATGCGGTCGCTGAAAGTCAATATCGACTATTTTTATATGTAGTCGTTAATAGCGGTCACTATTGTATGGCATTAGCAACCGGATACTGCGGTCGTAGAAGTTGGTCTCTGTTCAGCATTTTTTCTTGTAGTATTTTTTTTTAAGTATGAAGTGCAATCCTTATAGTTCCAAGTGCGAGTTTGGCATAGAAATCGCACCACTTAAGGAATCACACCCGTTTAAAGTTCTAAATTATTTAATACTTCTTATGAATTTGTTTATATTTTAATATTATTCTTTAAGTTCTATTCAATTATGGTTGTAAATTTAATTTTGAAATATGTAATTTTTCATGATTTAAGATTTTAAGTTTGAAACAAGAGTTGTATTATAGTAATGTGTATACATTTTCAGAATTTACATGGTATTAAATTTAACTTTTTAATTTGGAAAATTAGAAGTTTTGAATTACTTTATGATCGGCAATGATATATTGTGAAACTTTTACGTCGACTTTTTGATTGTGAGTTACATAGATAAATATTAGTGATAATATTTTTGGAGAGATGTGTAATAACTGACTCTCTTATAATTTCTAAATCTCATGTAGTGATATTCTTATAATAAATTAATTTGTAGTAAAATTATTTTTATTAATTATTTTCCATGAAATTATGTTTATTGTATATATGAAATGATTATTAGAATTATTATAATAACTATTTTATTATATGAATTTATTTTAAATTAGTTAAGTTAATTATTTCAACTTAATTAATAAAGGTATATATGAAAGTTATGTCGGATATGGATTCAAAACCCTAATTTTGGATTTTGAACAAGAAATGAGAATAATAATATAATATTATTTATATTTCAGTGCTATAAATATGTACTGTATGTGTAGACTGATAATGGTTGGTCAGTTAAGATGTAGTATTACAAAACCCTAGTAATACTTTGATAAATCCTAATTTGAAAAGTCAAATTCAAGTTCAAGATTGTTTAGTGATTAGGTTATACGAAAAAATTCTACTCCATACAAATTACAATCTACATCAATATAGGACAATAGGCTCCTAAGAAAATCTAGATCATCACATCATGCGTGATCTGCACGTGTGCAAATGCGCCACATCAACGTACATCCCTATCAAGCGTCACATCAGGCAGAGTCTGGTGAAGCAAACCTTTGAATCTTACTTCAGCGAAGGTATCGGGAGATCCGGTATTCAAAACCATTGATATCAATTCAGTGCAACATCAAGACAGTCCAGCAATGAAAGCTTTGTATACTACCGTTCGAGTGGGAACCAAAACAATTCGGCGATGTCAACTACCAGCAGGGTAGGATCTGTTATCAAACTACCATCAGGGTAGGCACCATTGTAAACTACCAGAGTATGCATCATCGAAATCTCAATTTCTCTTCATTAAACAGCATTAGCATTACGACGAAAAAGCCAAGCCATGAAGTCAACACCAAAGATAGGCATCAAAGAATCCCCGGTAAAGGTAAAGCAATTTGAGAAAACATTTTAAACATGCATCATAACATTCATTACATTGAGATTTGCGATTTTTGATTTGCTATATGCAAAATGCGATGTGCGAGTTATGAAGTGCGATTGGCCAAAAGCGAAATCCGAAGTGCGAAATGCGATGTGCGATTTGCGAACTGCAATTTGCGAAAACATATTAAACATTCATCATCACATTCACTACATTGCGATCTGCATCATTGAAAATACATTGTCATGTTTCAAGTGTCTACTAATCTTTATCATGCCCATTCCATTGCATTGCATGAACATGATAAAGAGGGGCATCTGTAGACACTTAAAATTTTCTTTTCCTGTTACTAACTGTGCAGGAGGGCAAAACCATCTTTTTCACACTCCAGAGGTAATCCTGGAGGACCACAACATCAATTCCAACCTCAGAGATAACCCTAAGCACATTTAGAGTCAACAAGATGACCATCTCGTAGATAACCCCGGAAAAACCTCACTATAATCGCAAAAACCGAGATAAACTTGGGGGGGAAAATGGTCATTTTTCCAACTCAACTTCACTTCAAATCAAATACACTCATTTCAACTCAAATTGATTCAAAATTAGTCCCACAAGACTCATATCTTAACTTCGGAGCGAAAACTACGCGAAACAGCTCACCGGATTGCCTGACGGGAACCCTGGAATGCTATTTTGGTCATGGACCCATCTTCCTGGAATCAAAAAGGGCAAATCACATGTCATTGCGTAACTCTCGACAAAATCAGTCCGAAGATGTTCTTGTACACCTCGTTCGGATGCTCGGATTGAAGTTCTGCAAGTTCGAGCGGACATTACATTGCACGAGTGTACGTACTTTGAGACGACGGGACCCGCAAGGCCTGGATGCACCACGACCAGCCGCAGGTGTATCAGAGGTTGCCGCAGGTACATCTGTATACACATGTTTTGAGTGTTTCCTCATCTTTAAACACTTGTTAGCTCACATATAGCTATCTTTTATCCAGCGGGAGATGAGTGTTTATCCACTTAAAGTTATAGAAGTCTACATTGGCAGCCCACTATAAGCCTTCTCACATTATATAAAGCCTTCTTCTCATATTAGCACACATTGTTATACACATTGAGAGTCGTGTTGTAGGCGTTTGCGGTTTATTACATCATTCAAGTGGTTTTCATTTATGTCTGTATATATATACTTATATATGTATATATTTTATATATGGACTAACATTATCGAGTTATGCCTCGATTGAGCCTAGACTTCGCTCTGGAGCGTTTATTTCTTTTATATATATATATAATTATTGTCAGACATATCTGATGAGCCTGGATTTTACATCTGGTGCATTTACTCGCTTTTATATATGTATATATACTTATATATATAATTATTGTCGGACATATACGATGAGCCTGGATTCATATCCAGTGCGTTTACTGCTTTTATATATATATATATATATCTGTACATATATATATATATATATATATATATATATTTTACATTTTCGTCTCCGCCTGGAGTTTACTTACGTGCGCTTGATCGCTTTTTATGACTTTTATTTACATTTCATCCCACACACAGAGTTTACTTCGTGGTGGTTGATCATGTCCACATATATATATATTTACCGCTTTTATATATTTATATTTACGATCCCCTATGGAGTTGCTTCATGGTGGTTGATCATGTCTCAGATATATATATATATATATATATATATATATATTTATATATATATATATATATTTACAAACTTTATATATATATATAATCGCTTAATGTTTTCCATACAAATTGCAGATCATATGAGCTTTAGGAATTATGTGATCATAGATTCAGTCTACTGAATCTAGATTCGGTTCCCATGATGGACATTTTTCAACTGTAAGCGGCTTGTACATTATTTTTACGTTGTCTCGAATTTCCTTGGATGGTCATTATGCCCATGAGGAGTTCTTAGATCACAGTGTATATTATTTTCTCGAGAATGCTTCGCATCTTGAAAATAAAAGCAAACAAGCAGAACGTTTAATAATAAAATAGAAGCATCAAAGGCCCCAATTACTATTGAGCACAGGGTTTGAAAAACCTCTTTTACAAAACGGCATTGCTATATCTTGTTTAAAACTAAATTTTTTTATAAATTCAAACCCTATGTATATAGGTACGAACGAGGTACTACACTACTCTCAAATAATTGCACATTGATCCACACACACACACACACACACATTCATATAGCAATTTCTTTTAAAAGTGGCGGTCACCGTGGTAACACGGATGTCGTAAGTGCCTAACACCTTCCCTCCACATAATCAAGCCCCCTTGGTCCCAAAATGAATCTCGGTTTCACAGACCTGCCTAGCGAAGTCAAATCATCGGGTCAATGTGCAAACCTTTTTCATGATATGTTAGTGCAACCATTTAAAACACCAACCTGGCAACTCTTAAAGTCAAATCGACGACATTATACATGTCGGACCTTTTTCACTTGTTTTTTTCAAACAAATCTCACATTAACATGAGAACACCAAAGAACAAGTAACGAAAAGGGACACTAAAAAATCCCGACGTCGACAGGGTTAAAACCTAAGGTTCTATAAATCACACTTAGGATTTCCAAATTAGGGTTTTAAAAATAAAAATAAATATTTGTAAATTATAATTAGGATTCTATATTTATAATAAAATTTCCTAATCATAATCCAATATTGCTAATTAGGATTATTATTTCCTAATTAAACTTGCTAATTTAGCAATTAGGGTCAAAATTATACATTAGGGTTTATAACCCAAAAATTAGGGTTTTAAAAATTTGAAATTAGGGTTTTCTAATTAATTAAGCTTTACCCTAATTAATATTAATATCACTTAATCATTATAATTATCCTTTAAATTCCCAGATTAGGATTTCCAATCTTCGAATAAGGGTTTCGGATTCCCGAAACTGAAATTAGGGCTTCAGAACCGATTTTAGGGTTTCTTATTAGTCGTTAGGGTTTTCTAACTGAACGTCAATATTCGACAATAATATTAGGGTTTGACATTGATAAAATTTATTTGTTCAACCCTTGACCCTTAAAAACATACTGTACACATATAATATCATATTCATAGAACATATTCACGTATACCCTTAATCCTGAATAATTCACCAAAATCCTTCACAGAATTTTAAAATCCTCAAAATTCCTTCATAAAAATATCAAACGCATACACTTATTTTCTGTCTAGGTCTATTATTTGACCTTAAATCCATCATTTAAGATTTTAATAAATTGTCTAATTTCTCGGGTTGTCACAAATACAGGGCATAACAGGCTGATCAGCCCTAGCCCGTAAGTTATGACAGTTTACAAAAGAAGTTCTGTTTAACCTTTTCAAAAATTAAAAACAACGTTCATAGTCTGTCGACTACTCACCAATTATAGTCAGTACGTAGTTTCAAAATTTAAAATAGAATTGACATGTTGTTTAGAGTTACTTCAGTTTACTTCACAACTATTGATTCGTTGTAGAAGTGTCATTCACAGAAAACATTTACTTCTTTCAGCTAACATTTATTGTTTGTTGTTGCTTGTTGGGCAATCAAATACTCATTCTTGCTTAATCTAAATCTTTTCAACTAAGTGTGATCGACCTGAAGGTTCAGACAAGAACAAAGGAAAGGGAAAGCTAGCAGAATAAACTTTATGGTATCTTGTGTAATAGCTAGACTATATTAAGACAATGATATTTATTAATTATCATGTAATGTAATGTATTAAAGATTGTGAACTTGGAGATTAGACAACTCTGATTTTGTATATTAAGTTTGATATTTATATTATTATTATTTTTCCGCTCAAATAAATGGTATCGTGAAGCACCGAATTCGGGTTTCAAGTACCTGAATTTGGGGGCGACACAGTGGTATAATTGAAGTTTGTATTTGGATCATGTACCGTATATCTGGCGACTCAAAATGGGTCGTGTGGACCAATTCTGGGGGCGTCACACTTTAGTTCACCATAAAAGAATTAAATCACCTAATAAAGAAGAAAGTAGATGTATATATGAAAATGGGGTAACGTGGGCGGCGTGCACAAGTCGGTGGGGGTGGTCGGCGTGACGACGTGGGGTTGTCAATGGGGGTGGGCACTCATTTCTTCTCTTTTCTCTATATCTTCTTCTTTTTCTGTTCGACTGCCTGATTTTGTATTGTTTGGGATTAAAATAGATTAACAACCGCTCTTAGCGATCACATGTGGTCGCTATTTTTTATTGACGTGACTGTATTAGCGTCCGCTTTGCGGTCACTGTTAATAATCGATCGTAATAAGCCTTCCCTTCAACTTTTGCGCCTAATTTCTGGCAGCAAAACTATATCAGCAACCGCATGCGGTCGCTAAAAGTCAATATCGACTATTTTTATATGTAGTTGCTAATAGCGGCCACTATTGTATGGCATTAGCAACCGGATACTGCCGTCGTAGAAGTTGGTCAATGTTGAGCCTTTTTTCTTGTAGTATTTTTTTTAAGTATGAAGTGCAATCCTTATAGTTCCAAGTGCGAGTTTGGCATAGAAATCGCACCACTTAAGGAATCACACCCATTTAAAGTTCTAAATTATTTAATACTTCTTATGAATTTTTTATATTTTAATATTATTCTTTAAGTTCTATTCAAGTATGGTTGTAAATTTAATTTTGAAATATTTAATTTTTCATGATTTAAGATTTTAAGTTTGAAACAAGAGTTGTATTGTAGTAATGTATACATTTTCAGCATTTACATGGTATTAAATTTCACTTTTTAATTTGGAAAATTAGAAGTTTTGAATTACTTTATGATCGGTAATGATATATATTGTGAATGTTTTACGTCGACTTTTTGATTGCGAGTTACATAGATAAATATTTGTGATAATATTTTTGGAGAGATGTGTAATAACTGACTCTCTTATAATTTCTAAATCTCATGTAGTGATATTCTTATAATAAATTAATTTGTAGTAAATATATTTTTATTAATTATTTTCCATGAAATTATGTTTATTGTATATATGAAATGATTATTAGAATTATTATAATAACTATTTTATTATATGAATTTATTTTAAATTAGTTAAGTTAATTATTTCAACTTAATTAATAAAGGTATATATGAAAGTTATGTCAGATATGGATTCAAAACCCTAATTTTGGATTTTGAACAAGAAATGAGAATAATAATATAATATTATTTAAATTTCAGTGCTATAAATATGTACTGTATGTGTAGACTGATAATGGTTGGTCAGTTAAGATGCAGTATTACAAAACCCTAGTAATACTTTGATAAATCCTAATTTGAAAAGTCAAATTCAAGTTCAAGATTGTTTAGCGATTAGGTTATACGATAAATATCAAGTACGGTAGATTTTTATCTTAATCAGGGAAAACCCTAATTATTAGAAACCTTAATTAGTAATTATAAACCCTAATTACTAAACTAGAACCCTAATTGCTAAATTATAAAGCTTAATGTTAATTAGGGAAACCCTAAATATTACTTAGAAATCCCTAATTACTAATTGAAAACACTAATTGTCAAATTAGGAACCCTAAATGCTAAAATAGAAACTCTAATCGCTAATATAGCACGCTTAATGTTAATTAGTGAATACCTAAACCTAAGTTACAATTCTTAAGTGATTAGGAAACCTAATTTGTAAGACCCCAACTTTTATGAATAAAAATGAATCTTCTATAAATATCATTTTTGAATATTATGGAATAAATTTGATATAATGTTATTGTTGTGGATAATATTTATAAATTTTGCAAAGTACGCAGGTTGTTATATAATATTCGATTGGTCGGGTAATATTCATTTTAACAGAGAATATTCGTACGACGACACAATCATTGGTGGACCCCACAATGTAATTATTATTTGGATTGAGAAAAAACAAAAATATTTTTATGAAAATAACTACGGAAGTTTTACTGTTAATTGTTGAAACACCCTTGGTGTTAAAAATGCGAATATCTGGCGTGGTAGTTGCATAGTAGCAATACCAGATTGATTATTGATGCTTACGTGAGAAGTCACTCAGTTTTGTTCAATTATTGCTTCAGTAATTGTTGCATAGTATCTAACGTTAAGTGATTCAATTATTATTGATATTTTATAATTAAGATGACGAAGTTATTAATATTATTATTTGAAATATTAACGATGTCTAGAAGTTCTGCCAAGGAGAGGTTTAGTCACCTAATTGCGTGCCAATAGGGAGAAATCCTTATTGGAAAGCCCCACTTTCACGGAACGACACAGTCGATTAATAGTGTGAATAATAATAATGATGATGAAGTTTTGTTTTATTAGTATTATTAATGTAATAAAATGTAAAAACTTTTTATATAAAAAATGTAATACTTTTATAAAGTTATCGCTTTTATTAGGCTAATAGTAAAATCTTTTATATAAAAAATGTAATACTTTTATAAAGTTATACATTTTTATTAGATAATAATTAGAATATATTATATTTTATTATGCATAGTGTTTGCATAGTAAAATCTTTTTATATAAAATGTAATACTTTTATAAAGTTATTCATTTTATTAGATTATAAATAGAATATATTATATTTTATTGTAAACCAATCTGTAAATCATTTAAAAAGTAAATCAATCTGGACCGCTTCATGGATTGGTTACTATTCACCATTCTTCTATAAATGAGGCTCATTCCTTCATTATTTCTTACAAATTCAATTTGAAACTCTAGAGAGAGAAACTATAGAGAGAAAGAAGAAAAGTATTATGTTACTTCACTACTTCTATATCCAGTTTCTTCTTTATAACGTAAGGGGTATTATTTTTTTCATATTCATGAAGAGAACTTCTATTATTCCGGTCTTTATTATTCTCGTTGGAATAACTTTTTATACGCTGCTACCCTATACTTGGTGAAATTCTTACATTATTTCATTATTTATTATTCGCTAGAATAACTTTGCCTATGGCACAATCGCATACATGGTGAAATTCTCATTGTTATTCCATTCTTTATTATTACATTGGAAATATCTTGTTTGTGCGTTTTACTGTGGGACACAGTTCCATCTTTATTATTCTCATTGGAATATCCTGTCATGCATTTTACGCCAACTCGGTTCCGCTCTTTATTATTCATTTGGAATATCACATGCGTATGTGTGTTTTACATCGGACCTGGTTCCATTATTTATTATTCAGTTGGAATAACCTGTCTATGTGAAGTACTGCATGCATGGTGATTTCTGTTGTTATTCCATTCTTTATTATTCTGCTGGAATATCCTATCGGTGCGTGTTACGCCTAACCTGGTTCCGTTATTTATTATTATGTTAGAATAACATGTCTATGCGAAGTACCACATGCATGGTAATTTATTTTGTTATTCCATTTTTTATTATACTCAGTTGGTTAAAGTTTTGACTTCTATACTCCATGAAATTAGTGCAATATCCTTGATATTTGCGCTTCATCCAGTATCTTTTCATGGAAATATTCTTCTGAGCATTCTTGAGTTTTACCCCCACAAAGAAATATCATGTTGACAATTTGGACGTTATTGGTTCCTGGATAAATTAATTCTTGAACATGTTTTATTGAATTCTTATATCATTGTCATCATCCTCATGTTTATATTATGTTGAAAGTCATTTGTGGCCTGTAGTGCATAGATGGACTTGGTATGATTATGACCAGGGATTATTCGGTATAATCATGACCGTAATGTTACAAATGATGACGTAAGTCCTCATTGGCCCGTAGTGCATTGATGGACAGTTGTTGGCATGATCATGACCATTGATGATTCCACAAATATCCTTAGCCCATAGTGCATGGATAATTTATGGTTGTGATACTAATGAATATCCTTGGCCGTAGTGCAGGGATGTTGTGGATTATTTATTAAGCTGAGTCCCAGCGATAAAAGTGATGAAAAACCTTTTAAATCATAAAAGATAGTAAATTTTATTCTCTGCTTAATTCTTTTAATGGATTGCATGTTCCACTGCAGTTAAACTTGATGTCTATTGTATTTTATCAGTTTAACACTGTTGAAGACTAATGATAATTTATTCTGCATTATCGTAGTTATAATATTTCTTCTTGTGCTAGTTGAGCTCACCCTTTCTTTCACTTTTTCTCTTGAGAAATGAGAACGTGGCAATGGGTCTAGTCGAGAACGGGTAGACGGTCCGGATGATAGTATTAGTAGTCCTCACTATTCTGTTAAATAGTGTGACAATAAATGTAATGAGGAATTATTTTGAGAGTGGATATTGTCTAGAAGACAATATTTGTATTAAAACTCACAGCTCTGTAGTTTTATATTAAAGATTGTATTTGTATTCTATACCATGTATTTGGCGACTCAGAATAGGTGATGTATACCTATTTTGGGGACGTCACAGTTGGTATCAAAACTTAGGGATATGTTCCCTGGCTGAGATGTAAGACAAGAACTAGGAGGGGGGAGACGGGGAATTCCTTCGCTAGTATGACCTACCTAAGTTTATTTGGTATTTAATTGGTCGGTCAGAATATTGGGATAATATGTGATATGTTAATTAACCCTTGTTTTGTGGCAGTGTTTGAAAATGACATTCGAGAATGTTGAGAACATCAATGGAACACAGGAGACCATTGAGTCTCCACAGATCAATAATCAGGATAATGTGTATCAGGAAGGCGACAATCCTTAGGCAAACAACAACACTGACAAGATGATGAACGATGGAATGTTCAGAGGCTTTATGAAATTCATGCAACATCAAGGAAGAGTGGCTCCTGTCCAAAAGGCAGGTGGAAACACTGGTAACTCTCGAGCAGTCGGTCATCAAGCGCTTCAAGGAACTGGGACCACCGGAGTTTTTAGAGAGCCAAAACCACTTAAGGCGAGAGGCGTGGATAAAGCGAGATCTGCAAGATATTTGATGTCTTGGGATGCTCCGAGGAGCAAAAGGTTCCTTTGCCACCTTCATGTTAAGTGCGGAGGCGATTCATGGTGAGAATCAGAAAGCGACTCAACTGCGCCGCCTCGAAAATGACTTGGGAGAAGTTCCAAGAATTATTCAACGACAAGTACTTTCCCGAAAGTATTCGTCACATGAAAGAGGTAGAGTTCATCAAGCTGGAGCAAAACAACATGACCGGTCATCATTATCGGAAGCTAAGTTCGTCGAGTTGTCCCGGTTTGCGTCCCATTTGGTTGATAATGAGGAGAGAATGACGCGAATGTTTCTAAGAGGTTTGAAACCCGAGATAGGTCAATATCTTGTCTCTTATAAACTGTGTTTGTATTCAGATGTTGTTAATAGAGCTCAGTTATTGGAGCGCGATAATGAGTTAACCCAACCAAAAGAGAGCAGCCGACAGAATGATAATACTAGTGATAGCAGTCATCGAAGCGGTGACAATAAGCATGGAGGGAATCAACATGCCATAAATGGTAACCAATTCGGTGGTAATCATGGTCAAAATAATATGAATGGACATTTCAAGAAGAGGAGATTCAACAATGATGGAAAGACGCCAGCACCAGCACCCGTTATTAAGGAAGGAGAACGACCACCTATCATATGCTTCAAATGCGGAGGGGAGGGACACATTAGTCCAAACTGCATGATGTCGTCCAAAGCATGTTATAATTGTGGAAGAGAAGGTCACCTAGCCTGATTTTGTCGTTCACCAAAGACAAGTTCAGCTAGGATGGAGGCACCAAAGGACATCCCAAAAAGTCAAAGTCGATGGTCTGAGGAGAGCGTTTGTCGTGACCTCCCAGAAAGCAAGGAACCCGAACGAGGTCATCATGGGTAAGCTTATCATAAACTCTAGTGAAGTATATACCTTATTTGATACCAGTTCTACCCATTCTTTTATTTCTCCTACTTGCGCTCAACATTTAAATTTGACTCCGGAGAAATTAGACTTTGACTTATCTGTTGAAACTCCATTGGGAGAAACCTTCATTACATCCACAGTTTATAAGTCTTGTTTGGTTCAAATCGGTGCCCTCACATTATCTGTCGATCTTATTTCATGAAAATACTTGCATTTGACGTAATTCTAGGGATTGATTGGTTAACTACTCATCATGCAAAAATTGATTATTTTCGTAAGGTTGTTAGCTTTAATATTCCTAACCAACCTATTATGTGAATTCAAACAACCAAACCATTAAAATCAATCACTGTCATCTCAAGCCATAGAGCTATTCATTTATTGAAAAATGGATGTCAAGCTTTCTTAGCTCATGTCACGGATCTAAACAAAAATACGTCAGTTTTGAATGATATTTCTATTGTTAATGAATTTCCTGACGTATTCCCTGAAAAACTTCCTAGCCTACCCCCAGAGCGTGAAATTAAATTTTGTATCGACCTTCAACCCGGTAAAAAAACCCATTTCCAAATCCTCATATCGGATGGCTCCTATTGAACTTCAGGAGTTAAAAACCCAACTGCAGGAATTGTTAGACATTAGCTTTATTCGTCCTAGTACTTCTCCTTGGGGTGCTCCTGTTCTATTCGTGAAGAAGAAAGATGGGAGTATGCGACTTTGTATTGATTATCGGGAGTTAAATCATATCACCATCAAAAATAGGTACCCATTGCCAGGTATTGATGACTTGTTTGACCAGTTGCAAGGCGCCAAATTCTTTTCAAAGATTGATCTTCGTTCCGGATATCACCAATTGAAGATTAGAACCAATAACATTCCAAAGACGGCTTTCAGAACTCGGTACGAGCATTATGAATTCCTAGTCATGTCTTTTTGATTGACTAATGCTCCTGCTACCGTCATGGATATGTTGAACTTAGTATTCAAGGAATATTTGGATCACTTTGTGGTCATCTTTATTGATGATATCCTTATTTATTCCAAAAGCCGTGAAGATCATGAGCAACACTTGAGGCTGATACTACAAAAGTTCGTGAATATAAGCTTTATGCCAAGTTGAATAAATGCGAGTTCTGGCTTGAGGAAATAGCATTCCTTGGGCACGTGGTATCAAGTCATGGAATATCTGTTGACCCAGCAAAGATTGAAGCTATTCAAAGCTAGGAACAACCTAAATCAGTGACCGAAGTATGTAGCTTTCTCGGCTTAGCTGGTTATTATCGGAGATTCGTAGAAGGTTTTCTCGAATCGCTACTCCCTTAACTCAAATCGGTGACTTTAAAGATACAAAATTCGGTTGGAACGAGGAATGTGAGAAGAGTTTTCAAGAACTCAAGAGAGACTCATTTTAGCACCTGCTTACGACAATACCATCTGCTCGGAGGATTTGTCATCTACAAAGTGATGCTTCCTAAGAAGGGTTAGGATGTGTTCTCATGCAACATGGGAAAGTCATAGCCTATGCCTCTCGACAACTCAAAGAATATGAGAGGAATTATCCTACTCATGATCTAGAGTTAGCATTTGTTATCTTCGCACTTAAAATTTGGAGGCATTACTTGTATGGGGAGAAAGTGGAGATCTTTATGGATCATAAAAGCCTCAAATATTTCTTCACTCAAAAGGAACTCAACATGCGACAGTGACATTGGCTTGAACTGTTGAAAGATTATGATCATACCATCCAATATCATCCTGGAAAAACAAACGTGGTAGCTGACGCATTGAGTAGAAGATTATATGCGGGTACGAGTGCGATATTATCAACGCAAAGGCCCATTTTGTATTACTTGCAAAGGATGGAGATAGAGATAAAGACCCAGGGACCCACGTGATGATGGCGAATATATGAGTGGAACCTACTTTAATCGATAAAGTTAAAATTGCTCAAGCTATAGACCTGGAGTTGATGCGTATGAGGAAGAAAGTACAAGAAGGTGCTATGCCGGAAGCAAGAATCGATGAAGAATGAATACTTCGAGTCAACTCCAGACTTTGTGTTCCTAACGACCCTGAGTTAAAGTATAAAATCATAATGGAGGTGCACAAGACACCATTTGCAATCCATCATGGGAGTACCAAAATGTATCATGATTTTTGGTGGAACAATATGAAGAGAGAGATATCACTGTTTATCTCAAGGTGTCTAACTTGTCAACGAGTCAAGGAGGAACATCAAGTACCAAAAGGTCCATTGCAACCACTTGAAATTCCATAATGGGAGTGGGAACACATTACCATGGATTTCGTTACTGGTCTTCCCAAGGTTTCTCAAGGCATATATGCAATTTGGGTCATTGTTGATAGATTGACCAAGTCTGCTCATTTTTTACCAATACGAGAAACTTATACACTTGAACGTCTTGCTCGTATATACATAAACGAGATTGTAAGACTGCATGGTATGCCCGTATCCATAGTTTCTAATCGAGACCCAAGATTCACTTCACGATTTTGGGTTAGTTTACAAAAAGCTATGGGAGTAGATTTACGATTTAGTTCGGCATATCATCCTCAGACGGACGGACAATCAGAGAGGACTATTCAAACTCTTGAAGATTTATTAAGACTCTGTGTCCTTGACTTCAAGGGAAGTTAGGACAAGTTTTTACCATTGGTGGAGTTTTCCTACAACAACAGTTATCAAGCAAGTATTGGCATGGCTCCATTCGAAGCGTTGTATGGAAGAAAGTGTCGTTCTCCAGTATGCTGGGATGAGGTGGGTGAAGCAACGTTGTTGGGACTGTAGTTAGTACGTATGACTACGGCAAAGATACAAACGATCCGGTAACGTATAAAAACCTCACAAGACCGACAAAAGAGTTATGTTGATCTTCATCGAAAGGACGTGGAATTCGATATTGGAGATCATATGTTGTTACGTGTTGCTCCATGGAAAGGAGTTATGAGATTTGGAAAGAGAGGAAAGCTCAATCCTCGATTCATTGGTCCATTTTTAATCCTTGATCGAGTAGGGACTGTAGCCTATAGACTTGCTTTATCGCCAAGTATGTCTCGTGTTCATAACATTTTTCATATATCCATGTTACGTAAATATGTGAAAGACCTGAACCACATTATTAAGTTAGAACCGGACGAAATAGCGGAAGATTTAACGTATGAAGAGGTTCTTGTTCAAATCTTGGATAAGAAGGAATATATTCTACGCTCCAAGGTTATACCTCACGTCAAAGTTTTATGGAGGAACCACAATGTTCAGGAATTGACCTGGGAGTTAGAATCTGAAATGAAATCAAGGTATCCTTACCTCTTCGACATACTAGGTACATACCCTAATTTCGAGGGCAAAATTTCATAAGAAGGGGAGATTGTAAAACCCCAACTTTTTTGAATAAAAATGAATCTTCTATAAATATCATTTTTGAATATTATGGAATAAATTTGATATAATGTTATAGTTGTGGCTAAAATTTATAAATTTTACAAAGTACATGAAGTTGTTATACAATATTCGATTGGTGGGGAATATTCATTTTAACGAGGAATATTAAATACAACGACACAATCATTGGTGGACCCTACAATGTAATTATTATTGTCGGATTGAGAAAAAGACAAAAATATTTTTTATGAAAATAACGGCGGAAGTTTTACTGGTTAATTGCTTGAAACACCCTTGTTAAAAGTATGCGAGAATACGGCGTGATTGCATAGTAGCACACGGTATTGATTATTAATGCTTACGTGAGAAGTCACTAAGTTTTGTTCAATTATTGCTTCAGTAATTGTTGCATAGTATCTCACGTTAATTGATTCAATTATTGTTGATATTTTATAATTAAGATGACGAAGTTATTAATATTATTATTTGCAATATTAACGATTTCTAGAAGTTTTGCCAAGGAGAGGTTTGGTCACCTAATTGCACGCTAATAGGGAGAAATCCTTATTGGAAAGCCCCCACTTTCCTGGGAACGACCTGGTCGATTAATAGTGTGAATAATAATAATGATGATGAAGTTTTGTTTTATTAGTATTATTAATGTAATAAAATAGAAAAGCTTTTTATATAAAATAGAATACTTTTATAAAGTTATTCGTTTTATTAGGCTAATAGTAAAATCTTTTTATATAAAATAGAATACTTTTATAAAGTTATCTGTTTTATTAGACAATAATTAGAATATATTATATTTTATTATGCATAGTGTTTGCATAGTAAAATCTTTTTATATAAAACAGAATACTTTTATAAAGTTATTTATTTTATTAGATAATAAATAGAATATATTATATTTTATTGTAAACCAATCTGGACCGTCCGTTTAAAGTAAATCAATCTGGACCGTTCATGGATTAGTTACTATTCAGTCCAATCTTCTATAAATAGAAGCTCATTTCTTCATTATTTCTTATGAATTCACTGAAACTCTAGAGAGAGAAACTATAGGGAGAAAGAAGAAAAGTATTATGCTACTTCACTACTTCTATATCTAGTTTCTTCTTTATAAGGTAAGGGGTATTATTTTTTTTCATATTCATGAAAAGAACTTCTGTTATTCCAGTCTTTATTATTCTGTTGGACAAACCTGTATACGCGGGCTACCCTATACTTGGTGAAATTCTTCTGTTATTCCATTATTTATTATTCTGCTTTGGAATAACTTTGCCTATCTTCAATACCGCATACATGGTGAAATTCTATTGTTATTCCATTCTTTATTATTACTGTGGAATATATCCTGTTTGTCGCGTTTCTGGGACGGACACGGTTCCGTCTTTATTATTCTATTGGAATATCCTGCAGACGTTTTTGGCGGACTGGTTCCGTCTTTTATTATCTGTTGGAATATCACATGCATGCGTTTCTGTTGGGACTGAGTTCCGATTATATATTATTCATTTGGAATAACTTTGCCTATGTGAAGTACCGCATGCATGGTGATTTACATTGTTATTCTATTCTTTATTATTCTATTGGAATATCCCATCCGGTGAGTGTTATATCCGACATGGTTCTCATTATTTATTATTCTTGGAATAACTTTTATCTATCAAAAGTACCGCATGCATGATGATTTCTTTTGTTATTCCATTCTTTATTATACTCAGTTGGTTAAAGTTTTGACTTCTATACTCCATGAAATTAGTGAAATATCCTTGATATTTGTGCTCCATCCAATATCTTTTCATGGAAATATTCTTCTGAGCATTCTTGAGTTTTACCCCACAAAGCAATATCATGTTGATAATTTGGACGTTATTGGTTCCTGGATAAATTAATTCTTGAACATGTTTTATTGAATTCTTATATCATTGTCATCATCCTCATGTTTATATTATGTTGAAAGTCATCACGTGGCATGTAGTGCATAGATGGACTTGGTATGATTATGACCGAGGATTATTCGATATAATCATGATCGTAATATTACAAATGATGTGGTAAAAGTCCTCATTGGCCCGTAGTGCATTGATGGGGCGATTGTTGGCATGATCATGACCATTGATAAATACACAAATATCCTTGGCCCGTAGTGCATGAATAATTTATGGTTGTGATACTTAATGAATATCCTTGGTAGTAGTCTTGGTGAATGATGTGGATTATTTATTAAGTTTGAGTCACAATGATAAAATGATGAAAAACCTTTAAATCATAAAAGATAGTAGATTTTATTCTCTACTTGACTCTTTTAATGGATTGCATGTTCATTGCAGCTTAAACTTGATGTCTATTGTATTTTATCGGTTTAACATCATTGAAGACTAATGATAATTTATTACGCATTATCGTAGTCATAATATTTCTTACTGGGCTAGTTGAGCTCACCCTTTCTTTCACTGTTCTCTTCAGAAAATGAGAACGTAGTCGGGACTAGTCGGGGAACGGAGCGATGGTCCAGATGATAGTATTAGTAGTCCTCACTATTCTGTTAAATAGTATGACAATAAATGTAATGAGGACTTATTTTGAGAGTGGATATTGTCTAGAAGACAATATTTGTATTAAAACTCACAGCTCTGTAGTTATATATTAAAGATTGTATTTGTATTCTGTACCATGTATTTGGCGACTCAGAATAGGTGATGTATACCTATTTTGGGGACGTCACATAATTTAATTATGAAACCCTAAATTCCATTTTTAAAAATTAAAATTTTCATTTTAAACCTAATTACAAAATCCTAGAAAAACCTTAAGGTCAAACCCTAAAGGTTAAACCCTAAGGTTCAAACCCTAAGGGTTAGTTAGGTTACCAAAATGCCATTAAATTTGCAATTCAAGTGATCAAATTTCCCTTCTTGTATTATTTATTAGGAAGCTTGCAAATTTTGCCAACACTTTAGTTGGTGAACCACTCTTGACTTTCCCATCATGTTATATATATATATATATATATATATATATTAGAGAGACAAAAGTCCATTATTTATCCCATTTGTTCATCATATACTCAACTAACTTTCTCTCTTCAAACCCACAAAAATCTTTAGCATTTCAGTCCCTTAGTAAGTCCCCACTACCTCCATTAACAAATCAGAAGCTAGAATCAAGAATTTGTTCAAAATAAGGTATAAACCCTAAACCAAATATGATCTTGAATGTTGTGTTAGAAGTTAAGATTTTGTGTTGAAATATGTTGTTTATAGTATATATAGGTAATTTGGGTTGGTGTTTTTTAGATCCATAACATCTATAGGTTCGAATTTGAAGTTTTTCAAAATCTGGAAAAATTTTAAAATGTGTCTGACACTCGAATGTCAGGTCTCATAGATCTTAACCTGTTTATGTTTTTGGTTGTTTAAATGTTTGAACATGTAGAATGCTATGAGATCTGTATTCTAGATGTTAAAGCAGGGTCAGATCTATTATATATTGAAAGTTATTCAAGGTCAAAGTCGGTTGACCGACCATGACCAAACAAATTTGGGTAACCTAGATGCTACCTAGAACGCTCTGACAGCAAGTTCATGCCCTTAGATCTTTCTGATGTTTGTTGCTTTGTTATTGTTGTTCTATTCATGTTGTAGTATGGTAGATTAACTATAGATTCATGCTTTTAGATCACTAAATCATCAAACGGGTTGAACTTAGTGGCTGGTCAAAGTAGGCCAGATGATCACGGATTGTGTTTTCTGGGTAACCTAGAAAACTCAAGAACGTGATTTCTGACAGACTTTGACCGGCATAGATCTGCTTATTGTGTTGTTGTTATGTGTTATATGTGTTATATTTGTACCAAGTCATGTTGGCTACAATCTGGAATCCATAAATCACTAAAACATCACAAGGATCACAAGTTGTGGAAGCCCAAATATGGCTACTCGAACTGTTCTTCATTTTTGGGTAACCTAGAAAATGAATAACAACTTTGACAGCTACTTTGCATGCTCAGATCTCCTTTGTGTAATGAATTTTGACCATTATTGTTGTTGAATCATGTAGTGTTACACTAGTACTACAAGATCAATGTATTACCTTGTCCAGAAACATCATAGATTAGAAACTATTGATGGACAAACATGATACCCAGAAACTGTCTTATGAATGTTCTTGGTGTTCAAGAACACCTAAGGCGACACTTTCTGTCGCTAAAGGCTTTAGCAACAGACTTATTAATTTTAATTAATTTAATTTCCAAAAATCTTTTAAAAATAGAAAATAATTTCTAAAACTTACAAAAATTATTTTAAGTTATGAAAATTAACTTTTAATAATTTGACATATTTTTCATAAATATTAGTATTTATTTGAATATTATTGATATATAATTTATTTAATAAATGTACTAAATAAATTAATTAAAAATGATTTTATTATATTAAAAATCCTTTTAAATGATAATAAAGTATTTAAAAATATTTTAAGTTATAAAACATAACTTTTAATATTTTAAGATAAATTTCAATAATTATTTAATATTAATGATATTTAGATTTATTTAATAATTATATGAAATAAGTTAGATAAAAATGATTTTAATAATATAAAAATCATTTTAAATGAAAATAAAGAGTTTAAAATATTTGAAGTTATAAAATATAACTTTTCATATTTAAAAGTAAATTTCATTAATAATTTAATGTTAATGATATTTGATTTATTTAATAATTATATTAAATAAATAGTTTAAAAAGCAGTTTTATTGAATTTAAAATCATTTAAAAGGATATAAATGGTTTTAAAATATTTTAAGTTATAATAAATGACTTTTAATATTTTGATAAATAATACATTAATATTTAAATAATAATTTTAATTATTTAAAAATAATTTTAAATGTTTTAAAAATTATTTAAGAGTAATATTAATACTTTAAAAAATATTTTGAGTTATTATAAATAACTTTAATATTTTGGCAATGATTTCATTAATATTTTAATATTGTTTAAATATTAATGATAATAGAATTATTTCATATTTAAATCATTTAATAATGATTTCATTAGAAAATCTTGATAAATTATAATAATTATTTAAAAATTATTATAAGTCATTTAAAAATAATATGACTGATATTTAAATTATCTAAACGAATATTGAACTATAGAATAGAGTTTTAGACTCGATAATTACTGATAAAGCCGTCGGTACACCGAAATATTTCAGAAATTGATATGGACTTAGATAGTTTGACTAGATACGTATTTGTTTATGATTCAATGACTGTTAAACATATGTGATAATGTGATTAGGTTGTGTTGACTGCAAATAACAGTACTATGTGTTACGATATGTTATTCTAATCGAAAGTATAATCTTATAAATGATAGGTCATTGTATTAAAGGTAGAACTAAGTCGTGTACTATAAGCAGCAGACCAGACAAGTATCCTACCCTTTGCATTTACTTTATGCAATGGACATGTGTAAGCCAGTTTCAGAATTATATCGTTATTGTGCCAGCTTATTAACTCTATTATTATTGTTCATGTATTTATACTTTGTGGACATGCCAGTTCTTGAATTCTATCCGATCATTGTTTCTCAATACAGTACTATTGTACAATCCAGATATTTATTCTGTTCGTAAATTTCTAAAATTGGTTATACAAGTGTCCTCACTTGGATAATTGTTGTACCTGTTGATACATACCTATTAAATTCTGGTATTTATGCATTGCCTTAAAAGTCGTCTAAGCTATTTGACCCGGCTAGACACAGATTTTTAAAATATTATTGAACATGATAGAACTTTATTGTTATCCAACTGAATTATTTTTGTTCAGATTCTAGACTAAGTATGAATATCCCGAATATGGAAACTTTTATGCGCCTAAGGCGGATATGTTGGACGAAAATATCATTCGAACATATAGTATTAATCAATACAGGGCATAACAGGCTGATCACCCCTAGCCCGTAAGCTATGACATTTTACAGAAGAAGTTCTGTTTAACCTTTTCGAAAATTAAAAACAACATTCATAGTCTGTCAACTCCTCACCAATTATAGTCAGTACGTAGTTTCAAAATTTAAAATAGAATTTATATGTTGTTTAGAGTTACTTCAGTTTACTTCACAACTATTGATTCGTTGTAGAAGTGTCATTCACAGAAAACATTTACTTCTTTCAACTAATATTTATTGTTCGCTATTACTTGTTGGGCAATCAAATGCCCATTCTTGCTTAATCTAAATGTTTTCAACTCAGTGTGATCGACCTGAAGGTTCAGACAAGAACAAAGGAAATGGAAAGCTAGCAGAATAAACTTTATGGTATCTTGTATAATAGCTAGACTATATTAAGACAATGATATTTATTAATTATCATGTAATGCAATGTATTAAAGATTGTGAACCTGGAGATTAGATAACTCTGATTTTGTATATTAAGTTTGATATTTATATTATTATTATTATTATTATTCCGCTCAAAGAAATGGTATCATGAAGCAGCGAGTTCGGGTTTCAAGTACCTTAATTTAGGGGACTCACAGTTGTATAATTGAAGTTTGTATTTGGATTCTGTACCATATATATGGCGACTCAAAATGGGTCGTGTGGACCTATTCTGGGGCCGTCACACTTTAGTTCACCATAAAAGAATTAAATCACCTAATAAAGAAGAAAGTACATGTATATATGAAAATGGGGCAACGTGGGCGGCGTGCATAAGTCGGTGGGGTGGTTGGCTTGACGACGTGGGGTTGTCGATGGGGTGGGCACTCATTTCTTCTCTTTTCTCTATATCTTCTTCTTTTTCTGTTCTACTGCCTGATTCTGTTCACTTGTTTGGGATTAAAATAGATTAACAACCGCTATCAGCGATGACATGCGGTCACTATTTTTTATTGACGTGACTGTATTAGCGTTCACTTTCTGGTTACTGTTAATAATTGATCGTAATAAGCCTTCCCTCCAACTTTTGCGCCTAATTTCTGGCAGCAAAACTATATCAGCAACCGCGTGCGATCACTGAAAGTCAATAATGACTATTTTTATATGTATGGCATTAGCGACCGGATACTGCGGTCGTAGAAGTTGGTCGATGTTGAGCCTTTTTTCTTGTAGTATTTTTTGAAGTATGAAGTGCAATCCTTACAGTTCCAAGTGCGAGTTTGGCATAGAAATCGCACCACTTAAGGAATCACACCCGTTTAAAGTTATAAATTATTTAATACTTCTTATGAATTTGTTTATATTTTAATATTATTCTTTAAGTTCTATTCAAGTATGGTTGTAAATTTAATTTTGAAATATGTAATTTTTCATGATTTAAGATTTTAAGTTTGAAACAAGAGTTGTATTGTAGTAATGTATACATTTTCAGAGTTTACATGGTATTAAATTTTAACTTTTTAATTTGGAAAATTAGTAGTTTTGAATTACTTTATGATCGGTAATGATATATATTGTGAATGTTTTACATCGACTTTTTGATTGCGAGTTACATAGATAAATATTAGTGATAATATTTTTGGAGAGATGTGTAATAACTGACTCTCTTATAATTTCTAAATCTCATGTAGTGATAAGATTCGAAATTATAATTTGACATAAATTTATCGTAATACATAATAAATAGTAAGAATCTTTCTGATTGATTTTCAAAAAATTTATTTTTATACAGTTGAGTGCTATTTATAGCAGGACACTTGCAATGCTTAAAATTTATTTAAAATTAAAAAATATCACATATTTTTTAATTAATTTTTAAGCTTAAATCACACCATTTAAAATTGTATAGCATTTTTAGAAATCGTTCCATACTAATTCAAATATTCCATACTAATTCAAATAGTTTCATGAAATAATTTCTGTTCTAATCTAATTAGTCACATTTTATGTGTGATTTTTGTTTGAAATCGCACTATTATCATCCCTATTAATATGTTGTTTATTAAAATTGGACAAAAAGACAATTTGCACCCCAAACTTTACATCCTTGTTGACTTTTTCACCCTAAACCAAAAAAGGTGTCTAAGTATACCCCAAACTTAATTAAACGTAATAGAAAGCATACTTTTTTTACTTAACCTGTCAAAAATGACCAGCTAAGGCTGTAACATGGATTTGAAGGGGTATTTAAGTCTTTTCCTTTTTATCTTCTTTAACATTAACATTTCTTTCCCTTCTCTCTCTCTCCTCCATAACCAACTTTCTCTTTGTTCTCTATTTCTCTCCTCTCCTTCCCTCTCACAAACCAAAAATGGCCGCCACCGACTCAAACTATATATGTATACAAGTTGGGAACTGGGAATTAGGAATTGGGAATAACAAAAGAAATTATTATCCCCCAATCAATTACTCTTTCTGTAACAGAAATAAAATTACACCCAATTACTCTAACACTACAAGAAAAAGGCCTAACAGCGACCAATACTATCAACGACAGCACATTCGGTCGCTGATATTAGTAATAGCGACCGATATCTGCGACCGTTATTTAATCTAGTCGTTATATTCTATCAACGAACGCCTATGGTCGCTGGCATAAATTTGCCTCCCAAAATTTGGTAGGAAATGTTGGCGCGAAGGCTTTCTGCGACCACTGCAGTCGCTGATAAGTCCATGTCATTAAAAATTAACGACCACAAGCGGCCGCTGATGGCGGTCACTGATCAAACTTTATGTTACCAATTTCAATTTTTTGCTCGACACAGAGGCGAAGGAAAAAAAAGAGGGAGCATAATAGAGAGAAGATGGAGAAAGGGGGAGAGGGAAGAAGGAGAAGAGACGCCACCCATCGTTACCAACCGCCACCACCTTGCCCACTCCGCCACCGCCTCTCCCACTACACCTTCGCCTCTCCTCTAGACTTCCAATCTCGCTGTTGGAGGTAATCCTCTCCCTTGTTTTATTAGGTTAATTGCTGTAGAATTTAGGCAGGAAATAGTAGTTTTTTTCTTGCAACATAAATCCTTGTTAAGATAGTAATTTCATTTTTTGATAGGTAAGGTAATAATTTATCAGTTGGCAATTTCTATCACTTGTTTTATTATCTCTATTGACTTTTGTTATTTATTCAATTTCCCTGGGAAAAATGGAGAAATAAGGGTACAACCTTCTATCATCTTATAGTTGAATTAAATGACAGATTTATTTATTATTCAATTGTTTCCTCCTTGTTATTTCTCTGGATTGGGTGCTACTCCATCTTGTTGATTATATTTATTTTGGTAATTGATATTAATTAAATTAAGTAACTTGTGTTCATTTTGCCCCCATTTAATCATCAGCTCATATTGTCTCTCTATCCTCCATGAGGGGAACACCACCACTCCTTCTTCTTTCGAAGTTTTAATGTGGTTTCTTAAAATTCTCTAACAACTGCGATACTACCCATTCTCACTCTTGCTTTTTCGGTTGTCTCCAAACACGGACTGGACTGGACTCTCTTCTAATTCCTCCGGCCATGATAAATCATCTAATATATGTATGTATGTATAGTTCACCACCCTTCAATTGGGTTTGCGGTTGTGCTTAATTATTGGAATAATACTGCTATTTTTGATCTACCTTTTGGATATGTAGGAAATAAAATTAAATAACAAATTATAAAACTAAGATATCAAACAGAAATATGGAAAGGATAAGGGATGTTAGGCTTTGTTTGGGGCCGCGCGAGGCCAATTGTGGTCACGCCAAGCCTTATGGGGCCAAGCCAAGCTTGACTGCCGGCATAAATAGACGACGAAGGGACTTTCTTGGCATTATGAAAGAAAAACAAGAATATTTAATACTTTAGTATACAAAAATAAAACTACAAAGTATTATGAGAACTATAAGTTTTCCAAGCAAGTTGTGATTACCCCGAAACACGAAAGACACTAGTAATTTCGCTAGTACACTGGAATTATATATATAAAGAACATAGAACGTCAGGTGTTAAGCCAAATTTATGTTGTTAGCACCTTAAAGAGTTACTAATACTACAAGAGGACTATTTTGGCATAACTTACAAATGAACTAAGTTTGACTAAACCACTTGTTGATATGACTTACCAAGCAAATTGGAAACTAAAGTTTTACCCTTATGATAAACAATCATACTTAATACATGAAATACCTTACGTATTGTATCATGTCACCACTTTTGTGGACTCTTCAACTCTTAGCGTGAAGCCTTAAATGGTAGTAGTTTTCTTAAGAAGAAACATTTCAATGCATCTGAATACCTCTGTACGAGTAGAATAAAACCAATAAAACAAAGCAACGCTAATCTCTCAAAAACAGTTGTATATTTAACAACCAAATATGCAGTTTATAAGAGTACGTAGTCAATCAAAGAAAGAAAAAAAAGTGGAAATTAAGATCCAAGTAAAGCATCAATAACAAAATAAATCAGTAGAAAAGGTTTGTAACAAGAATCTAAGCATCATTAATCTCCCAAAAGGTTTCGTCATCTGCAATAGTTTTCAAGAGAAGATTATAGTACCATCCATAAGAAGAAAAACCAAATACAGTGTTTATAATAGAATAGCATTCCTGAAAAGAAATGAAAGTATTACTAATAGCATTCCTGAAATAAAATAACATGATATAATATAACTATTAAACTAAGTAGTATTTACTTAGTTTCTCATACTAAATTTAATAACATTTAAAGTTTCTCATACTGCTTTAATTTTCATTCATTCGTTATTGTTTTGGTCTTATTATCTTGGGAATTTGTATATTTCTCTTGGTTTGTGTCTTGGGTGCTTAGAAATGACCATATATGCATGCCGTCGTGCATCTGGCTAGTCCATATTATAGGGGAGACTCTGGCAAAAAAATTTTGTTGGTCGAGTAGTTGCGAACATTTATAATATTAACGAGCTAATCATATGCTTACAAGTATGCTCAATTTATATGCTTACTAGCTAGTATGCTCAAGTCATATGGTTACAAGTATGCTCTTAAGTCATATGCTTACAAGTATCCTTAAATGTTAATCATATGCTTATGTCAAAGCTCAAGTCATATGCTTACAAGTATGCTCAATGAGTATGCTTACAAGTATGCTTAAATGTTAATCATATGGTTACAAGTATGCTCAAGTCATATGGTTACAAGTATGCTCAAGTCATATGCTTACAAGTATCCTTAAATGTTAATCATATGCTTATGTCAAAGCTCAAGTCATATGCTTACAAGTATGCTCAATGAGTATGCTTACAAGTATGCTTAAATGTTAATCATATGGTTACAAGTATGCTCAAGTCATATGGTTACAAGTATGCTCAACTCATATGCTTACAAGTATGCTTAAATGTTAATCATATGCATGCTTACAAGTATGCTCAAGTCATATTGTTACAAGTATGTTCAAGTCATATGTTAACATTTATAATGTTGTCTATAGTGGGTACCGTGGTATCATGGACCTCTATTCAGACCGTAGTTGGATGGCACGACGAAAGTCAAGTGCCCAAATAGGTGCTATAACTGAATTTAAAGCTAGTTGCCAAGTGTTTTTGGAGTATACGTATAGTCACCCGAAATGTGTGAATGGTCAGAACAAGATACAATGTCCATGTTTGAAGTGTAAGAATGTAAATTATATGGACAGAGACGTGGTAAACTATCATTTACTTGTTTCTGGGTTCATGAAAAAATTATGAAGAATGCTAGTGGGCACATGGGAAGAGAAGAGATGGTGGCATCACAGCAGTACACAATCTGGGCAGTGGTACTCATTGTATGAATGAAATGGTTTATGATATTGCAGGGCCAGATTTTGATTGGGAACAAGGCAGAGAGCAACCTATGAATTTTGATGCCAAAGACTTCTTTAAGTTGTTAGACGAGGGTAGCGAGCCATTGTGGCATGGTTATACCAAACACACTACATTATCTGCAGTAGCGACATTACTTAACATCAAGGTTAATCACAACATGAGCCATAAGTGTTTTGAGTCGCTCTTGAAGGCCATTAAGAGTATGTTACCTGACAGTGAGAAATTACCTGATAACTATTACTTTTGTAAGAAAATGGTGAAGAAGTTGGGTCTTGGATACCAAAAGATCGATGCATGTCCCAACGATTGCATGTTATTTTATAAGGAAAATGAACAGATGACAAGGTGCATGTTTTGCAGTCATGTCCGGTTTAGGCCTAATAAATAGGGTGTGACTACAAAAAAATCAAGTATACCATTTAAAATTCTAAGGTATTTTCCAAAAACACATTGGCTAAAAAGATTGTACATGTCTTCAAGAACAGCTGAACATATAAGTTGGCATGCGAAATCTCCAGCTAAAGATGGAGAACTAAATCATCCCACAGATGGGCAGGCTTGGAAAGAATTCAACTTAGCATATCCTGGGTTTGCATTAGAACCTAGAAATGTGAGGCTTGGATTGTCCACAGATGGTTTCAACCCGTTTGGCCACTCAGCTGTTCCGTACTTATGTTGTCCTGTGATTGTTACTCTGTACAACTTGCCTCCATGGATGTGTATGAAACAGCCATACACATGTTTCTTTCACTTGTGGTTCCTGGTCCTTAGAGTCTTGGAAAGAACTTAGATGTTTACTTGAGACCTCTTATAGACGAGTTGAAGGTATTGTGGGGGGATGGAGTACAGACTTGGGATGTTGCAACGAAAACAAATTTCAACCTTAGGGCAACGGTTATGTGGACTATAAGTGACTTCCCAGCTTATGCTATGTTAGCTGAATGGAGTACAAACGAGAAGTTGGCTTGTCCGTATTGTATATAGCATACAAAGTCTTTCAATCTATCAAAAGGTTTAAAGCCTTGCTGGTTTGACTATCATCATTGGTTCTTGTCGGTAGATCACCCGTTTTGAAGAAATAGAGAACACTTCAGGAAAGGGAAAGTAGACAATGATATGTAAGACCGTGTGATGAGATTTCTGGTCATCCCATTTGGTAATATTGATGCCACAAACATAATCAATGGGTTTATCAAATCTCATAATTGGGTTCAGAGAAGCACCTTTTGGGAACTGCCTTATTGGTCTATAAATTTGATTCGTCATAATCTAGATGTGATGCATATTGAGAAGAACGTGTTCGACAATGTGTTTAACACCGTGATGAATGTTACGGGGAAGACAAAAGATAATGATAAGGTACGTTTGGACATCAAAGATATTTATAAGCGTCCTGGATTAGAACTTTATGAATCTCCTAATGGTAAGATTGTCAAACCGCATGCAAGGTACACATTATCCAAAAAGAAAGTTGAAGATGTGTGAACATGGGTTAAGTCTCTGAAACTACTAGATGGATATGAGTCAAACATTGCAAGGTGTGTTACGGGTGGCAAATTGCAAGGGATGAAGAGTCATGACTGTCATGTGTTCATGGAGAAACTCATGCCTATAGCATTTCGGGATCTGCTTGATAAACCAATATGGGATGCTTTGACGGATCTTAGTTGTTTCTTCAAAGACGTATGTTTAAAAACATTAAATGAGAAGGACATGTCTGTACTTGAGAAGAACATCATAGAGATCACGTGTAAACTGGAAAAAATATTCCCACCTAGTTTTTTTGACTCCATGGACCATTTGTAAATCCATCTTCCCTATGAAGCTCGTGTTGGGGGTCCAGTTCAATATAGATGGATGTACCCTTTTGAGAGGGTGATGAAAACCTTAAGAGGAAGGTGAAGAATAGAGCTCATATCGAGGGGTCGATATGTGAGGCATACAGTTTCGATGAGACATCTACGTTTGTCTCAGACTATTTTCCAAATGAAATCTTTACAAAGGCTAATCGAGTCTCGAGACATGATGATTGGGGAAATGCTGAACTAAATGGTCGGCTTTCTGTATTTGGTCTATTGGCGAGCTTATGGAAAAGGGAAGCGCATATTCTTCTATGAGCAAGAATTACATGCTGCACATACTTACATTCTTCTCAATTGCGAGGAGATTGACGAATTTGTGAGGTACACATGTAGACTTGAAAATTTAACCCTTAAATTTCATTGAAATGTAATATACATTCCAATATGTTAATGTGTATAACATTGTATAGATTGTACAATGACGAGTTAAAAGTGAAGCATCCCGGCATAACTGATAAAGATATTCAAATCAATCGTGATAAAAAATTTGCACTTTGGCTAAAGGACAAAGTAAGTTCAATTTCTTAAGCATGACATATATATATATATACACTCCATATTAGCTATGACTTCATTTAATAAGATGGAGTTTTTGTAGGCTTTGACTAAGGGATCAACGATTCTGGCTAATGTACAAGTCCTAGCTATGGGACCAGACAGGGACCAAGTCAGCCGCAATGGTTACACAATAAATGGTTGTGAATTTCATACAAAGGCATATGGGCGCGGTAAAAGAAGAACGAACTCTGGAGTATGTGTCCAATGAGATTGTTACAATGAGCTTGGTCGTGCCTTTTATGGGGAGTTAGAGGAAATCATTAGAGGAAATCGTAGAGTTGTTAACGTCACAAGGATACAAGTATAAGTATACTACTAGTCCTATTAGGAAAAGGATAGAAATACCTATACTGATTGGCAAGTTGTAATTCATACTCCCGCAGCGATGGGTAGAAGTAGTTGATGGGGAGATTTACCAAGAGCAGATGTTTCATAGACAAACTATAATAAATGTGGAGGACGACAATGACGTAATCCAGTTAGATGGTGGAGATGAACCACATGAATTAGATCCTGAGTCAATACTTGTGTCAGATGACATTGATACTGAGGAAGAAGAGTTATTGATTGAATCCGACACTGAATCTGAAGCAAATGATGGTTATGAATCTATAATACGTATACAAGATGATTCTAAATCAGACATTGACACTTGAACAAATGAAATGTATGTTTAACATTACATGTTAAGCATTTTCTATCATTATTGTCATTTTATATTCATATATATACTAACATATTTATATCACTGTCATGTTCATGTACTTAAGTATTTAAATGCAATTTCTTGGAATTACTGTCATTTTATATTCATATATACATGTAATCAAATATAACTCATACTAACATCTTTATATTTGTAACGCTCTAAAATCTGGTCTATCTTCACACCCGGATTTTGTACGTCATGAGTACATAATTCATCCAAACATACATCATTATATACTGAAATATAACAACATACATTCTAAATTCCCAAGTTCTAAAACCTTATAACTCCTTTCATTACAAATAACGATAATTACATTATTCTTTACATCTTACACGAGTGACTTTCATCCGCCACTAAGGATACATAATAGTTCATTAAACTAATCTAAAGTTTATTTAACTTATTTTATATTACAAGTATTCGCTTGATCTCTACGCTCATCCAAATATTGAATGGCACTTCTTCTGGATACCAATCAGCTTGATCTTTACGGGATCCTTAAGTTCTTCTAACATCGTTTGCTAAAAATGTTTTTCATTTAAAGCAAGTGTGAGCATTCAATTGCCCAGCAAGTCATAACAGTTGAACAAACAACTTTAAGAATTCAACATTTCTTTATAACTTCGATAACCGAACAAAGGTTATGAAGCAGCTTGAATAATAGGAATAATCTCGATTCCTATCATTTTAAAACAATATTCACTTTCATTTTACAATACGTTCATTCTTCTACCTTTTTCATACGCATTCTGTCTGGCTAGAATCATTAGCACAGACTTAACAATAACGAATCATGTATAAACAGAGCATTCTCTTATTGAACAGTTAAATCACAGAACAGTTCATCTCATAGAAACACCAAAGTGTTCACATTGTGGCACAAGGCCTCATACGTTCTACCACCTTGTACAAATATCACACATTCGCACATAGACAGAACTTCTCAAGTTCAACATCTAAGAAGTTTAAGAAACTAGCATTCATTTAGAATATGAATGAAGTTAGGAAACTTACCTTACGCCCAGCTACAGCTTACGCTGAACTGCTCATTCCAATTCATATGTACCACATAAGAAGATAACACATACACCAATTAGTCATGTATATTTGACTTATGCATTGGTTTGCTTAACTTTACATCTTAGGTTTTGCTTTCTTGCAACCTAAGTTTACGCGACCACTTTCATTATCGTTTTACGGCTTCATGACATACGGAGATGTCATACTTATACTTTCATCATCTTTGATGTTTTACATTCTTATCTTCTTCTTATAACTTCTTTAGGACTCCACACAGATCGCTTCTCTGCTAGTAGTCCATATGGTACTCTGACTGGTTTCCCACAAACAACCAACAAACAAGTTCTCGTCTCATCTACACTGCCATCACAGTGAGTTAGATCGGTTTCCAGTTTCGTATATACATTCGCTCTCTAAAGGAATTGTTTAGCCCAGCTCCCATATGTCAACCATTAAAGATTACGATTGTTCCACAACCTAACTTATCTTAACTTATCCGAATTATTAAACTATAATATTCGTTAAGTCAATTTCTAATTCCTTTTGGCTTTTTGAAAACTAAATGTCATAACTCAGGATTTGTTCTTATCCGACTCACATTTGGCTTTTAATACTCTTATTACCGTTCGTTACGGCTTTCTCGATAATTCATATCTTACTTACTACCTTCGTCAACATCTACGTCATACAACCAGGGTATACTTAGAACGTTCGTCCGACGCGAATACGATTCACGAGGATCGTTTACGTATTCAATGTTCACGTTGCTCTTCTCTTAATCTCTCATTCAACCTTTACTCAAGGTTTTAATCACTTTCAATCGTTATCCATCCCATGTACACCATGTTCATTATTCTTTCTTAATGTAGAAGTCATATCGATCATTGTATTCTAAGACTGATCGTTCATCGCAACTACGTTGCGTTCACAGCGTCTATATGCTTTACACTTATCTCTCATTACCACAACATAATATCAAAAATGTTATTCATTACCCTCGTCAATCAACATCTAAGGAATTACCATCATAGCAATCCCTTATGTTTGCTTATCGCGACTACGATCCTCGGATATCGGTTCCGTAACCTGTGTTTATATTCTTTATCTTTTACTCTCATTTAATCTTTTCATTCAACCTTCATTAAAGGTTTAAAACACTTGATTAAGGGTTATATTAGTTGAAAATTATGTTCTTTATCTTTCCTTACGTTTCCCCCAAGAGTTGAGCAGTTAAAAGCACTTCTCTGGCTTTTTCCCTACATTGGCGTTGCGGCGCCACTCTCTTCTTTATCTCTCGCGCCACGGTGTGAGTTTTCAGTACCCGGCTTCCTGGTCTGGCACTGCAGCGCCACCTTACAAGGCATGGCTGGCGTCGCGGCACCAAGCCCTAACCCTAGAAAATTTCTCTAAGTGTTAAATCCAATTTGAGACGCTTACTTTTCGCTTTCATAACTTATTCTTTATAACTCAGAACGAGGTCGTTCCAAAGCCATTCGCTTCCTTATCTTACCTACTTTGATTACCCTTGGACAGAACTTCATTCTGAATCCGTTAACATGCCATTCGATTGGCTTAACCTTCACCCTCCATTCGTTTTACGTTTTTAACGCTCTTTGTTCATTCGTCCGTAAATCGGTCATCCGAACTCAGAATTTGTTCATTCTTGAGTCCATGACTCACGTTTTCTACTTTCTCTTATTTTCTTATAAAACCCTACTATTTCGGTTTCATCTACTAACTTTCGAATTCTAGTTCGTCTTTTACAAAATTTTTGTCTTAACTTCGTTATAGCCCCATTTTAATTCGTTCTTCATGAACGTTTCTACCATTCCTAACAAATTAATAAGTATCTAACTTATACACGATGGTTTTAAACTTTTCTCCATCAACAACAATTATCATATGATGGTTTTAAATTTGTCCATCAACAACGTTCTTCGTGTTCTTCGTGTGTTCTTCGTGTTCTTCATTCGTTCTTCATTTTTAATCGATATTTTGATTACGATTTTCCTTTTTCTTGGAATTTGATGTTATAGAAAACCATTCCTTACTTATTTCACCTAATCATTCCTATGATCCACTCGGATCCTTCTAATTCATTTCGAATCTTACACTTCCTTAAGAAATTTATAAAATAAACTTCTAATTTCTTATTTCTTCTTTTCTCATGATTTCAACCATATGAAATCATTCCTAACATCATTTACTTCTTATTCTCATTAAGTTATGTTTTTGAACAAAGAAACTTAAAGAAAACGTTCTTCGTGTTCTTCGTGTGTTCTTCGTGTTCTTCATTTTTAATCGATATTTTGATTACGATTTTCCTTTTTCTTGGAATTTGATGTTATAGAAAACCATTCCTTACTTATTTCACCTAATCATTCCTATGATCCACTCGGATCCTTCTAATTCATTACGAATCTTACACTTCCTTAAGAAATTTATAAAATAAACTTCTAATTTCTTATTTCTTCTTTTCTCATGATTTCAACCATATGAAATCATTCCTAACATCATTTACTTCTTATTCTCATTAAGTTATGTTTTTGAACAAAGAAACTTAAAGAAAACTATATAATTAAAGTTAGGTTTCGGATTACCATCCTTCTTTAATCTTCTTCCCTCGGACAAAGTTTGATCACGAGCCAACTTTTCCTCCTCCTTTTCCTCTTTTTTCTAACATCCGAAATCTCTCTCTCTCTCTCAAATGTTGTGGGATTTTCAAATTTCTAAAAAATGATTTAAGCTTCCTATTTATAGAAAACCAAGGCTAGGGGTATTTTAGTAATTTTGCCCCCCAAACCTCCTTACTATTCATGACTTAAGCACTAAGTTTACTTACTCCTTAAGTTTACTTAGCCCATAAGTTTACTTAGCCCTTACGTTTACTATTTCCACCTCCTTAGTTAACCTCCTTACTATTCATGAAACTTAGCCTGTAAGTTTCGTGGTTTCGTCTTTCGGGTTTTGTCCAACAGTTTTAAAAACTGCGATTCTCGGAATCCAGATATTTTTTGATATTTCGTCTTTCCTTTACCGATTAACTTTTACGTATTCTTCGGATTTCTGAAAAAATTGAAAAACACTTTTTTGGTGTCAAGAGTTTTCCTTCACGTTTTCCCCTAACATAGTTAAACGAGTGAAAAGTACATAACAGTACTTTTCATCATTTTTATTTTGTCCAATTTCTGCATGTTTTTCGAGAGAAAATTTTATCGGCTTACTTAACTTTTCACGATATATTATCGTCAAATCTTTCGACAGAATGTCATTTCGACATACCGAACTCTCGGAAAGGCTTAGGTTATTCAACCCTTAACCCTCAGGTTTTGTCGGGTGAATAGTTCCTATTTCGTCTTTTTCCTCAGAAATATTTTTGTTCCCGAAATTTTTTTATTTTCGTCTGGAAAATTCTTACTCGTTCAGTCTAGCTCGTAGCCAGAATCCTCCCGACTTATAATCATCCTAGGTTCTAGAACGATTAATAAACACATAACACAGAATATTATTAATAAAAATTCATTTTATTAATAACTAATTCTTTAAATCTTAAATTCTGGACAATCTGAATTTTCGGGTTGACACAATATCACTGTCATGTTTATTTAAATGTAATTTCTTGTCATTATTGTCATTTTATATTCATATATACATGTAATCAAATATAACTCATACTAACATCTTGAAATTTGCAATATATAGATGGCTTCTGAAGCAATGCAGAAAAAGTGCGGCTTGGGTAGGGGGCCTAATCATGTGCCCAAGTCCCCTACTAATCCGGATGATCGGATTCTTATTCAAATTCGTCCTCCTCCGAATAGCACGTAAGTCCCAAACCATTTATATATAAGCATTTTAGATTCCATTTATACAAGATATATAACTAATGTAAATTGCTTTAATATATCTACTTATGTCTGATGTAAATTGTTGTATATTATAGTGATTTTTTAGAAAATAAGATTGTCAAGTGCATATCACAGCTGTGCTTACAGAATTGGCCCACACCTATGATTACGTGGGCGAGCACACCTATCGCCTAGAAGGATGCAGTTTGGGCTAAATTTCAAGTATGTTTTTTTTAATTATGACAGATAGTATAATATTCTAATGATAATTATTTAAAAATGTTGGATTATATGTTAAAAGTACCGTTTTAATATTCTAAGGATAATTTATTTGCAGAAAAGGTATACATGGGAGGACGCGCGGGCTTGATGTCTGAGACATTATTATTATTCGCGTAAGTCTTGTACGTCACACTTCAAGGACAATTTGAATAAAGAACAACAAAAGTCCTTCACAATGCAGAGATCGACCATCCAGGCTAGGGAGATGATTACATGCACGAGCATAGCCGCTGGTGGTTCACCCACTCCATATGGGCTGAGATGTGTGCCCAATGGAGAGCTGAGAGTTGGGTTAAAAGACGCAAGACTGCCACCACTAACAGATCCTCGAGTGTACCAGATGGCGAAAAGGCTAAAGGAACCTACAGGGGAGGAAGTATTTCACAGTTGCAGTATATTACTGCTAGGGTATGTATGAATAGTTTAATGTGTTTACAATCATGAATTGTAAAATATATATCACATTTTTACTTAGTGATATTGGAATATTTTTTGTATAGGAGTCTTAGTCTCAAGGTCAGCCTATCCATTGGTTGGATGTGTACGTGGCCACCCGTGATGGTCTGTCGGATGCTCTCTAGATAGCGGTAATAAGTTTTAACAACTTGATCTTGTTTATCAAGTTTTACGTCATTCTTTAGAATTTTACAAATTTATTTTTAACTATTTAATTGTTAACATGATGACAGGATACTTATAAGCATTTATTGAATGAGCGATATCCTGAAGGCACCCCACGTCCACCAATTGATCAAGAATTATGGGAGAGGGCATCTGTTGTGAAGAAGAACTACGTCAAAGGTCAAGGAAAACGACGAAGCCCATCCTTCAGTGGCTCAGGCAGCTCTACTACCCAGTCTTCACAGTCATCGAGTCATCCAGCTATTCATACTCCTGCTGACTGTGTGAGAGTTATATGTCGAGATCGTGATCTTCAAAAGATACTGGGCGGGCATCTGGTGGCTCTAAGTGGTGATGAGTTAGCTGATGCAGTGGCGGCAGCAGCAGCATCACAGCATGGGGATGACGACGAGGTAATCAATCTTATTTATTATAATCAAAGTAGTGACTTATATATATATATATATATATATATATATATATACGGTCCGGTTCTTAAGCTCACCCCTTATCTAACATACCTTGCTCACCCCCCTTTAGCGATTTTAACTGTGAGACGATTAAATGAAGATACTAAATATCCGATGGAATTTTTGACAGAACCTATCTTCGATGCTGATATATACGACCGAATTTTTGACAGAAAAATTCATCGAAAATAATATATTTTTGACTGAATAGGGCTATGTCCGATGGAATATTCCGTCAAAAATAAGATTTTTTCTTCTAGTGAATCATGCCTTGAAACTTCAAACCAAAAACAGAATCTTGGCAAAACTACAGGATGGCGCAATGCTGCTACTGGTCTAAACTTAGGGATCTGGCAGAATTGCTACCGTCCCTTCGCTGCACTCAAGGTTGAGCTTCTGCACTTCCTGACTTCAGTCCAACTCTAACATACACCTATACATACATATTAACATACATACATGCTAGAGTTTCACATATAACACATGACCATACTTGAGTTCATTACCACAAGTTTAACTTATAATTTATATGTCATTAAAACATAAAAATCATGTAACCATCATGCTCAATACATATGTATCATGCTTAGGAGTATTATAGCCATAATATGACATCTTACTACTTTAGTATCTAAGTAATGTGCAACTTATATTTGAAAATATGTTCAAGGTTATCTTTGAAATCATTTTAGCACGAATGATGCAATATACACATACAAGACAACTTTAGAACTCACATCATGTGTGATTAAGTTATGTTTAACATCTTTAAACACCAGAACCTACATCATGTAGCATTCATGTATATTACGGTAATATAACAAACTTTTCCTTTAAAACATTCTCTAACACAAAGCTAACAAGTTTAAATCATGATAACGACACTATACATCATATATCATGCTCACTTAAGTTCCACATCAGTCATGTATGTGGTCTCATAATTTTAGAATTTGTTAAACTTATATTTCTTCAAAGTTTGTTTTTAAAACTTTACATTTCCTACTAGAATCATGTTAGTCACGTCATAACTCATAAGGAAACCCTACAACACATGTCCATACCTATTCTTCATATTTACACAAGTCTTAATACCATATCAGCAACACTATACACAAAATAAAACCAAAGAATAGATTCGAGGTGCAGTAGCAATTGCTACCAAAGTTGAGTTCAGAGCAAAGCGACGTTACTTCGCTTTTTGCGTAGTAACTACCAACTGAAAGTAGTATGCACACAAGCCAATCATGTTTGATGATAAAGTATATACTTTGTAACAATCTTATTCATTTATTAATAAAAAGTATTAATTTATTAAAGGCTTTTAATTATCTACATGATGTTGTTTTATAATATGTGATAAACCCATAGTTTTAAGCAATGCTTTTAGAATAATGATGATGATCATTCTAATGAGATCTAAATTCTTAGAAAGCTTAAAACTAAAATAGTTCCCAATCGTTGGATTACTAAATTGGGGATTAGTGAATTCGGATAGATTGGTACATACGTTGCTTGCTCAATGGATGAGGATGATTGATCTCATGATCATTTGTGTGAAGACACTAAAGCAAGTATGTAGGTGCTTATTAGAGAATAAGTTCACTGAATGTGGCTCGCTAAGGAATACCTAATGGGGTTTTACTTGTCTGTCAATAGGAATTCCTGTAGTGATAGTAATACAAGTGATCCTTGGACTTGAGATCATCATAGTATCTTATGTATAATGAGTTATACTTTGACTTATTCCTTAAGACCCTTAGGGTATATCAAAGGGTATGCTTGGGTATAATAAGTTGTACATGGAGATAATGTATGATCAATAAAGAATCTACCACTTCTAGTAAAAGAAGAGAAATTTTCTATGTGATTCGATAAATGACAACCCAAAGAGTCATTGGCAATATGTAATGAAATTAGAAAGGAGTTTCTAATTTGCATTATTTGAGTTGTGCATTTAAGGATCGAAATACATATAATTAAATAAAATAAGACTTGACAATAATTCCATGTCTTATATTTAATTGACATCAGAGTATGGTGGAAGGATTAAATTGTATTTATAACTATTTACTCAAAGGTTCTTTTATGATTAATGTTGAAATCTATATTATCCGGAAAGTCGTTGATCGCTAGGGAGGCTTATCCTATTGTAGAATAAATATTATTTATTTAAATAAATTACTAGTTTAAATTATTTATTTAAATAAGATTAGAATTGTTCAATTGATTTATTCACAACCTGCTTAATATGGAGAACCTATAGATCACACCATAAAAGGAAGAATAATTATTTAAGAAGTTAATGGCATTATTTTAATAATAAGTTAAGTATATTTAATTTAATTTATGGTGATAGAATAAATTAAATAGTTTAATATTTATTATTTAATATGTTAAAATATTAAATATAAATTAATAAGAGGAGTCTTATTATTATTATTACTATTATTATTATTTAATTCCTAAAGGAGTTTGAGAATTAATTAATAAAAGTACTCTCATTTATTCCTAATAAGATTAGGAGGCTAATTAATTAAAAGTTTAATTAATTATTTCTAATAAGATTAGGAGCCTAATTAATTAAAGGAGTTTAATTAATTAAAATAAAGTCCAATTCTTTAATTGTTAAGGAGGGTTGCCTACATCTATAAATAAGAGAAGTCTTATTATAGGTGATGGAGTTGATACTTTCACAACACGTGAATACGTAATTTCAATAGTTGGGAGAGTACACCCTTTTCTTTGAGAGATAGAAAAACTAGGGTTTTGTCAAATATCTATCTTCTTGAATCCTTCTTCTTCCTTGGTGGATCACCTCTAGAGGCGAACGTTGATCAAAGAAAAGAACCAAACCCGGTGGATTTAAGTTGAACGCGAAAAAGGATTGGAGGTGAACTTGTACCTGAAAAAGCTCGAATCTTCAAGGGTATGATTCTTGTTCTTTCTTTTTCGTTTAATTAATAATTGTGCATAAAGGGAGATCCGAGTATATGGTTTGTAAAATTTTAAAAATCTGATTTTTCCACGTTTTCACTTATTTTTGCAATTTGATTGCGTTCATGAATATTACAAACCTAACAGTGGTATCAGAGCCAAACCTTTATGCAAATTATTAATTGTTTTAATTTGATATATATATATATATATATATATATATATATATATTTTGATATGTGTTTAGAATAATTTAATTGGACATATTTTATTGTATAAAATTTATAAAAAAAAATCCCGATTATATTTTTTTGCTGAATCCGTTATTGATCTTGCGTCATGCACGTGTGAGAATCACACTTACATGAAATCACTTCTCCTATGAGAATCACGTGCTTATCCTGATTTTTCTTTTTCGTTAAATTTGTGGTTATTCACGTGTATGGTATAGTACAGGTGATTTGATTACCTGAAAAACATGATTCTTTATAATCATGTATATTATATATGTCTATATCCTTCCTGTTGCGCAATCATGAGTAACATGGCAATATAATCTGGATGGAGAATTGCTATTAAGGGAGATGCGAGATTGAGGATTATATTATATATATAATTATATATTATAATATATATATATATATATATATATATTTTAATAATTTTATAATTAAAATAAAAGTTTATTTTAATCTTAAAATAAAAAGGTTTATTTTAATTTTAAAATTAAATTTCATGCTAACTAATTAGAGTTGGAATTGGATTCCAAGATAACTAATTGGAGTTAAAATTGGATTCTATGTTTTCTAAAATAAAGGAGTTTATTTGTGAATAGGAAAATGAATCCATATTTCCTTAAATAAAGGAGTTTATTTAGATATGTAATGAGATTTCATATTATTCAAAATAAAGGAGTTTATTTGTGAATATGAAAGAAAATCCGTATTTTCTTTAATAAAGTTTTTTTTTACTTGGAATTGGATTCCATAATTAATTAAAATAAAGGAATTTATTTTGATTAAAGATTTTGATTAAAATAAAATAGTTTATTTTATTCAAAATTAGATAAATTAAAATAAAATAGTTTTATTTTGATTTAAATTGGATTAAAATAAAAGAGTTTATTTTGATTCAAAATTAGATTTTATACTAACTAAATTTGCCCATTAAATGATATCAATATATATATTGAATGTTTATTATTCATGAGATGAATGTTATTTATTGATGCATATGGTGATGTATATGATAATAAATGAGATTGATTATGGACTATTGACCAATGTGATTGGATTTTATTTTAGTTGGATGCATGAATGTATGAGTTTTATTAAGGAACATTTACATATTATAGTACATTTATAAAAGTAATTACAAAAATCATACAGTTATAAAATAATTACAAACATATGACAATTTACCATATATATTTACAATACTAATTATATTAGGAGTCCTTAATTTAAGGAGTTAATATTATTTGGCTGACATGGCAAATTAGTTTCCATCTTCCTTCAGTCTCTTTATTCTCCATTAATATTTCTCTCTCTTCTCCCTTACTACTTCTCTCTCTCCCTTACTACTTCTCTCTCTCATCTCGAATCCACTCGTCGTTGTCCTCTTCCGCCATTCTCCGTCATTCATGCCAAGCAACACCGATCTCTCAACTCGTCGTCAGTCTCTTCTTCTTCATCTAATCGATATTTTTTCATCTAATATTTCTTCATCTACTGATATTTCTTCTTCTTTTTGTATTGGTATTTCTACTGGTATTTCTTCTTTTTCTTCATCTTCATCATTAATTAATTAGTCTTCTTTTTTTCTATTAATTAGGGCTAATATTTTTTTTTGTACTGATATTTCTATTAATATTTCATTTTTTTCTACTGGTTAGTCTTCTTTTTTTGGTGGCGTAAATTAATTAGTTAATTATTTTTTAATTTACTTTTGTTGCACTTGTTGATTCACAGGTTGTTCATTTTAGTGAAAAGAAGGTTTTGGATCAGAAATCATACATGTTGTTCTATTATCATATAATTTTTAAAGGTGTGTTAATTTAAATTTTGTTAGTGTTACTATCATATAACTGTTTAGTTACTTCTGCATTATATTTTGGTTACTGTTAATTTGTGATTCGGATATCATTTTTGTTACCTTGATTTGGTATTTTGGTTATTTTTTTATGTTGTTATGGTTACCATGTATTTGCTTAGTATACATGGTTGACTAAACTAGTTTTGGTGTACATGTTGTTTATATATTGGTTACCATTAATATATGTTTTGGTTACTAACATATAACATTTTGGTTTTTTCATTAGTATATTTTTTGTTACTGTTACCTTATGATTTGGATACCATTCTTTTTCTCTCAATTGGGATTTTGGTTACTTTTATATGTTGGTTTGGTTACAATGTATTTGCTTAGTATACATTGGTTGACTAAACTGGGTTTAGTCTACATGTTGTTTATGTGTTGGTTACCATTAAAACATGGTTTGGTTACTAGCATATAACTGTTTGATTACTTCTTTAATATATTTTTTGGTATACATGTTTTGTTTACTACATAAAATGGTTTGTACTATATGTTGTTTATATTTTGGTTATCATTAGATTATATAATATAACCTTTTGGTTACTATTTTATTATGGTATGGTTAATGTTATATTATGATATGATAACTATTATTGTACAGTCAATTTAGGACGTTGGTTATTTGTTATAGTCTGTTTTGACTACTGTGTAATTGTTATATTATGTTTTGGTTAGTATGCTCTTATTTGTTAATCACTATGCAAATATTTATGATATAGATATTTTTATTTACGTTTACTAATGACCGTAAAATGATTTTGTTTATTTGCAGTTATGAGATCTTTACTATGAGGAATGCAATTCATTGGAAAAGTTATATATTGGTGACATGGAAGTCCTCAGCATTATTACCAAGAAATTGAACTCAAGTCAGTTGGAGAAGTTTAAGACATCATTAGTTTGTGGATGTATTATTTTTATAAATAAAAAACCCAAGTCATAATAAATCATGTATTTACTTAGTATACATTGATGTATTATTTTTGTAAAGTCCTTCAAACATAACCATTTATTATGGTTAGTGAGTATGTAATGTTTATTGGAGCTTATGTAAATGGAATTACATATTTGATTGTATAATTAATTATTTGACATTATTTGTTGGTTCGTATTAAGTTGTTTCTAATACATTGTTTGAAAGGTGCAGTTGGTAACCAAACATGCATAGAAGGGTAACTATTTTATTTTTTTGTAGTAACCAGATATTTACAAGCTTGTATCAGGACATATATCAAATGTTAAATGTACATGTGAGAGTATACATGGGTTGCCTAAACTGAATTGGATATACAGGTTCTTTCTGTTTTGGTTATCATTAAAACATGTTCTAGTTACTTTTCATATTACTATTTGGTTACTTCTTTATTTTGTTTTAGTTACTGTTACCTTATGGTTTGGCTACTATTATTGTGCCCTCGATGTGGGATTTTGGTTACTGTTATTTTTATTCTAACATGTACATTATGTACCCTCATATGTACATTATTTTTGGTTACTAACATATAACTGTTTGGTTACTGCATTAGTATATTTTTTGTTACTGTTAGCTTATGATTTGGATACCATTCTTTTTCCCTCAATTGGGATTTTGGTTACTTTTATATGTTGTTTTGGTTACAATGTATTTGCTTAGTATACATTGATTGACTAAACTGAGTTTGGACTACATGTTGTTTAGTATACTAGACTAATTTATGGGGGCTTGATGTAATGCTTACGTTGTAGATACGTCAAGCAATAAAAAATAGATACTATCATATAACTGTTTGGTTACTTCTGCATTATGTTTTTTGTTATCATTAGCTTGAGATTCGGATACCATGTTTGTTACCTTGATTTGGTATTTTGGTTACTTTTTTATGTTGTTATGGTTACCATTTATTTGCTTAGTATACATGGTTGACTAAACTGATTTTGGTGTACATGTTGTTTATGTATTGGTTACCATTAAAATATGTTTTGGTTACTATCATATAAATATTTGGTTACTTATTTAGTATGTTTTTTGTTACTGTTAGTTTCTGATTTGGATTCCATTTTTGTTTCCTTGAGTTGGGATTTTGCTTACTGTTTTTTGTTATTCTGGTTACAATATATTTGCTTAATATATGGGTTGACTAAACTTTGTTTGGTATATATGTTGTTTATGTATTGGTTACCATTAATATATGTTTTGGTTACTAACATATAACTGTTTGGTTACTTCATTAGTATATTTTTTGTTACTGTTAGCTTATGATTTGGATACCATTCTTTTCCCTCAATTAAGATTTTGGTTACTTTTATATGTTGTTTTGGTTACAATGTATTTGTTTGGTAAATGCTTATGATATAAATATTGTTTATATCTGTTTACTAATGACCGTGTAAATCGATTTTTTTTATTTGCAGTTATGGAATCTTTACTATGGGGAATGCAATAGAAAATTTATTGGAAAAGTTATATATTGGTGTGACATGGAAGTCCCCGACATTATTACCAAGAAATTAAACCCAAGACAGTTGAAGAAGTTTAAGGCATCATTAGTTTGTGGATGTATTATTTTTGTAAATAATAAACCCAAGTCATAATAAACCATGTATTTTCTTAGTATACATTGATGTATTATTTTTGTAAATTCCTTTAAATATATTCTACAAGGTTTATGCTATTCTATTTCTACTTCCATTTCCACAAACACATCTTACATGTTCTGGTTACTTTCATATAACTATTTGGTTACTTCTTTATTATGTTTTGGTTACTGTTACCTTATGGTTTGGCTACTATTATTGTGTCCTAAATGTGGGATTTCAGATACTTTTATTTTTTTTATTCTGGTTAATATTTACTTGTTTAGTATACATGGATTGCCTAAACTGGGTCTCATTACATGATGTTTTTGTTTTGGTTACCATTAAAACCTGTTATGGTTACTATCATATAATTATATGGTTATCTTTGTTTTATTATGTTACATTATGGTTATAGTATACATGGATTGCTTAAAACGAAGTTTCATTACATGATGTTTCGCTTTTGGCTACCATTAAAACATGTTCTCGTTACTATCATATAATTATATGGTTACTTTGCTTTATTATGTTACATTATGGTTATCAAGTATTAGTAACCAGATAGTTACAAGTTTGTATCAGGACAAACATTAATTGTTAAATGTACATGTGTGAGTGTCCTATTTATCTACAAGCTTGTTAGTAACCAGATAATTATCATAGATAGTTACTAGCTTGTTAGTAACCAGATAATTATAAGCTTGTATTAAGACCGTTATAAGCTTGTATCAAGACCATTATAAAGCTTGTATATGTTTACTTTATATTGATAACTCATGATGGAATCAAAATAAAAATATTAATCAACATCAATTTTGGTTATCAGACACCATCAAAAATGTTACCAACCATGTGGTTAATGGTTACTAACAATAAAAACAATTATATATTCCTCGTAAACAATTAGATTTGTTGTATTGGTTCTTTATCGGTCTCCATTGTCTAACAACCTGAATAAACATTATAAAGTAACCAAATCAATATTAGACAAAGAAACAAATTACATAATATTAGTAATCGGAAAATAAACCAAATTTTTACATGCAAATTTGAAGGCCTAAATGATGGAATTCGACCAAAAACCATAAGAGCTCACTGAAAGAAAGTCGTGACTTTTGATCGTTGACCCGTTTTCAATGAAATTAGGCTCTGAAAATGCCAAAATCCGACACTCCAAACTTGACAGAAAATTGCCAAATTGTCACTGCAACCAAATAAACATTATACTGTAACCAATTAAATAGTATACAACAACCAATATTTAACAGTTGTATGAAGGTAACCAATGTAGTCAATAAGTAACTACCAATATAAAATAAACAATTATAAAACTCAATAACATTATAGAGTAACCAAATAAACACCTTTCAGTATCTAAATACATATTATACAGTAACCAAGATATATATAATTAGTAGCCAAGATTATAAAAATATTTTTACATTCATTTTACAACCAAAATAATCAAGAATGACTTTGTTACAAATTAAAGACTAACGGTGTATAAAGGTAACCAACGTAGTTAATCAAGAACCATCAATATAAAAAATCGAGATAAAACACAAAGTAATATTATGTAGTAACCATGGTAATATTACACAAGAAACAAGTCAAGATTATAAACTAACCAAATCCAGATTAGACAAGAACCAACATATATTTACTTAGTATCCATAACATAAAACATATTTGACAAAGATTTTACAAAGAAAAACAAATAATATAAAAAATATCAATATGTACTTAAAAGGTGAATTAGTTACTATTAGTCCAAACATCAAATTTGGTGTATTGGTTACTATTAGTCCATGTAACCAATATAATGTAGTCAATAAGTAACATCCAATATAAATGAAACAATTACAAAAGAATATAACATTATAATTTTACACAGTAACCAGGTCAGCACTATTGAGTATCCATTATAATTTTACATAGTAACAGTCAGCATTAGACAGTAACCAATATAATGTAAAATAGTATCCAGGTCAGTATTAGTTAGTAACCATTATAATTTTACACAGCAACCAACTCAGCAATATTCAGTAACCATATAATGTTACACAGTAACCGAATCAGCATTAATTGGTAACCAAAAACAACAAGTAAGAATAGGGTTTTCCTTGCATTTTACAATAAAAAACAACCAGTATAATTTATGTGTTACCAACTAAAGGCAGACTTTTGTAAGAATGTAACCAATTTGGCTAACAAATAACCATTAATATAAAAAACATAAGTAGAAGTGTACATTAATATGCTTCAGCAACCAATAATACAGTAACCAATTAATCACTGCAGTAATTAAGTTTGCATTATTCAGTAACCAAGTCAGCATGAGTCACTAAATAATATTTTTACACAGTAACCAAGTCAGCATTATAATAATTTTATACAGTAACCAATTCAGAATTAGTCAATAACCATTATAGTGTTACACAGTAAACAAGTCAGCATTTGTCAGTAACCAATATAATATTACATAGTAACCAAATCAAAGATTAGTCAAGAACCAAGTCAAAGATTAATTAGTAATATTATGCAAGAACCAAAATAGCATTAGTCAAGAATTAAGACATCATTAGACTAAGATAATGTTACACACTAACTATATATAAAAATAATCAAGAACCAAACCGACATTAGACAAAGAACCAATTTATATAACCTTAGTAACCATAATATAAAACATGTTTTCAAATACATTTTGCAAGCACAACATTCAGTATTCAAACTTTGTGACAATTTAAGTTCGAAATCCTTAAGAAAGATAATCAATTTAGTAATTCATAGTAACTATAAGTATCTATATGCTTATAAGTTTTAAACTTACATACCACAGTATTTGAATCGAAGCTGATATTGATTTTGTATTCAACAATCACTGCAACAATGTTTTTGGTTACTGATCTTGAAGGCGGCGTTGATTTTGTATGCTATTTTCGATCTTACAGATTCGTCGCGACAACAGTTTTCTTCTTAGAGATGCAAGATTACTGCAGTGGTGTGTCGCGACGAAAAGCTTCGTCTTCTCCGATCTCAGTGGTGTGTCGCGCAGTGGTGAAGATTTGGATTTCTCCGGTATCAAAGTTGCATGTTTTGTTTAGTCGCTTGATTTTAGGAGTGGTTAGTTGCATATAGGAGAGTCCGTAACTGACGTATACATGATTTTAGCAATTTTATATTGTGTTGTTTTATTTTTGTAATTATGTTGTGCGTGTTTTATTTTTGTAATTACTTTCTAAATGTTGTATATTAGTGTAAAGGACCCTTTTATTAAAATGGGGTCTGCGTACCTCGTCTTCTCTAATTTTTTTCTTAATATAAATTTTATCTTACTCCTATGTACTTCCCCTTAACTGCTGATCAAAGTTTCTATTTATTTTAAATAGTTTTGTAATAGGAATAGTTAGAATTAATTTTGAAGAATTGGAGATCAAGGGGCAAGGAGCGCTTGAAGACCCGTTTGTAATGGAGCCCGGGTTTAAATGTAATAGTTATATTTAAATATTAATTCTTGCAACCCTAGTGTTTGACCTTTTGGTTCACTTGGTGGCTCTAGTGAACCAAACTAGAATAAAAGTCCATAATCAATCCAGGTAGAATATAGTATTCTATATGTGCATGCTTATATTATATATATTATATATATTATGCAAGCATGCTTCGCATGTTCATTAATCTGACGCGTATTTTATTTATATATATGTGCATGTGCGCTAAACAAGATGAGACAAATTAATAACAAACCCCTCAAATATTTTATATTAAGTTGTAACGTTCAAAGATATTTGGAATATCGAACGTCGCCTTCTAGCATGATAGAAATAATAGAGTATTGAATATTTAATATGAGTTTGTTGTGCACACAAAAGGCAAGTATTAAATATTTAAGATGTTATTTTTATTACATATGATGTTTATAAGGAATTGAACATTACTGCTTTGTTGTGCACACAAGGGCTATAGTTTTCTCTTCACTTATATGAAAATGTTGGGTCTGACTTAACTTAAATCATTTTAGTTCGGATGTGCACACACTTGACCATTATGATTTAAGAGGCAAAATACAAGGAGTTACATAGTTGATGTAATTGACAAGAGTTGTCTACCTATTTATTTATATATAGTTTTTTGTGCACACACAAGGCTATATACATTTGAAATGGGATCCTTATTCTCACTAGCATATCTTTAATTAGATATTGCTTAACTATATATATTGAGGTAATATAGTTTGAAGAAAATAGTGGGAGATACCAATTTAAAACAAGACCTAATTTATTTTGGTAATTAATAAAAGAATGTATGCTAAAATGTTGTTAATTACAAATTCATTTATAGGATTTTACAATATCTAAATTACTATCACTGCGTAGCATATTAGATGCTTAATTAATCGGACCGAATTAAATGGATTGGTTAAGAAAATTGAGATTAGTTCTCATAGCTAAAAAGCTATCTTATGTCCTTAATATGCCTATCCCTGCAATGGTTGCAGACAATGCCTTTGAGGAAGAGATTGCTACTTTTAGAAAGTGGCAAGATGATGCACAGTTGGCTCAATGCATCATGCTCGCATCCATGAGTAACGAGCTTCAAATCGGCGATGAAACTATGGATGTTTTACTATATTCCTGCACATCAAGTAGTTGATGGTGAGGAAAGTAGGACTGATAGATATCAGATATCTAAGGAGCTCTTCCGATCTAGAATGATCGAATTCACTACAGTACAGACACCTGTCTTAATGATGATCAATTTGATTGATCAATTAGGACAACGGGTTTTGTCATGGATGGAGAGTTTATCCAAGATTTGATCTTGCACTCACTCCTGGACTCCTTTCACAATTGTTGTGAATTTTTCATATGAACAAGCTAGATATCAGCCTCGTTGGTTTGCTTAACATGCTAAAAAATATTGAGAGTCACTTTCCAACTATGAAAGACCAAGTCTTACTAGTAGGGGCCAAAGGATCTTCTGAAAAGAAGAACGATTCAAAGAAGGTAAATAGAAAGGCAAAAATAAAGGATAATAAAACAAAACTGACACGGATAGCAAAGGATTTTGTTTCCACTGCAATAAGCCTGGACACTAGAAAAGAAACTGCAAGCAGCATCTTGCAGAGGCTAACCAAAGAAGCTTAGTGAAGTTTCGGTTAGTTCTACTTGGGTATTGGATACCAACTTTGGTTATCATAAATATAGATTTATGAATGGACAATGCAGAAGTAGAAAGCTAAACAAATATAAGTAATCCTATGTGTGGAAAATGAAGCAAAGGTTGCCACATTAGCCATAGAAACTTATAGTTTAGCAATGCCTACGGGCAAATCTATTAAGTCAATAAGTTGTTATTGTATCCAAGTTCTTGTTAGAAACATTATTTCATTTTGTTGTTAGACAATGAGATCTTTGGTATTATATTTAGAACAATTGTTTTTCTATTTATAATAATAATGTTTTATATAGAACTGGGATATTACTTAATGGATTTTGTATACTTGACTTACGTGAAAATAATTTTGCAAATTGAACAAACTAGTATAAGAAAAGGAGATGATCATTCAAAGAGTTGAATGTGTGTTTTTGTTGAAATACAAGTGTGAATTATTTGAAAGGTTCAAATAATTCAGAAGTGAAATAAATTGGCTAAGTATTAGGATTCCTTGATCTGATCAAGGAATAAATACTTATGCAATAAGTTTCTAAATCATCTCAAATGGTTTTCTCACAATGGATGCCTCTTGATAAGAAATAATTGATTGATGTATCTGAAAGGAAAAATCGTACCTAGTTAGACATGGTGCTGTCCATAATGATTTTACCGACATTCCAGTATCCTTCTAGGATAATGTCCTAGAAATTGTTGCATATTTACGAAAAGGTAACCTCAAAATCCGGCCCTAAGACTCTATAAAAGTTATAGACAGAGAGGATTTCTAATCTTAAGTATGTTAAGATAAGGGGTTGTCCAACTTATGTGAAGAGGTTTCAAAGGATAAGCTTGGGACAAAATTTGACAAGTACAGATTTGTGGGACATCCTAAAGTAAGTTTAGGGTATATGTTCTATAATCCTACATAGCAAAATGTGTTTGTTGCGAAACACGCTTCCTTCTAGGATAAAGTTGTTTATCATTGAAGAGGCTAGTGGGAGGATAATAGATCTTGAAGAGTTTAAGAACCACAAAACACTATAAGTCAAATAAGAGGAACCTGTAGATAGACCTATTGTACCACAATCGAATCATAAATCTGGAATAGTAGCGAAGATACCTGGGAGGTATGGATTCATCATGGATGATGATGATAAGGTACATATCATAGAAGATGATGATCCAGTTACATACGATGAGGTAAGAGTTGTAGACACTCAGAGAAATGGATTGAAGCAAGTTTCTCAAAAATAGAACATTCATTTTGATGAGATAATCAAAAGAGTTTGATTTTATCAAAAACGAGAATGAACCTAGTGTGTACAAAAGGGTCAGTGGGAGCGTTGTGACATTACTAGTATTATATGTTGATATATTACGGATAAGGAATGACATACTAATACTATAATCAGTAAAGATAAAGTTGTCTAAACATTCCTCCATGAATGATTTGGGAAGAGTACCATAATTGGGGATAAAAATCTATATAGATAGATTTAAAAGGATGCTCGGCTTAACCCAAGGAACGTATAATCATTTGATGCTAAAGTCGTTTAGCATGGCAAACTCCAAGAGTTTTCTCATGTTGATAAGACATGGAGTGTATCTCTTTTAATAGTCCCCATAGACTCCTGAAAAGAGAGATCGCATGAGTGACAATCAAGTATGCAATGAAATATACGAGACCTGATGATGATCGGTCATATTCTAGAGAAGATCACTGTCAGACAGTGAAAAACATCTTAAAGTACTTAATCGGCACTAAGGATGTGACTCAAAATTTATGGTGAGTCTAAATTAAAACTAGAGATCTTAACAGACTCAAGTTTGTCAGACAGACCAAGATGACAAAAAATCCACTTTAAGGTAAAAGTTTATCTTGAACAGTGGTGCAGTGAATTGGAAAGGTTCCAAATAGTAAAGAGTTGCTGGTTTAGTGATAAAGACAAAGTATATAGCTGTAAATGAAGCTGCAAGTTGATTGTTTGGATGAAAAGTTCATTACAGAACTAGGAATAGTTCCTAAGTCTCATCTTGGATCTAAACATGTGTTGTGGCACTTTCATTTGATTATAGGAATCGTTGAAAGATGGGAAAACACTATAGAGATAGTGAACTCTCAAGAACAACATTACATATCCATTAACTAAAGCTTATCCAACAACAGGATAATTGTCACTTAGAGAAGAAGTGTATGAGATACCATGACGATTGGCTTTAGTGCAAGTGGGAGATTGAAAGTAGTATGCACACAAGCCAATCATGTTTGATGATAAAGCATATACTTTGTAACAATCTTATTCATTTATTAATAAAAAGTATTAATTTATTAAAGGCTTTTAATTATCTACATGATGTTGTTTTATAATATGTGATAAACCCATAGTTTTAAGCAATGCTTTTAGAATAATGATGATGATCATTCTAATGAGATCTAAATTCTTAGAAAGCTTAAAACTAAAATAGTTCCCAATCGTTGGATTACTAAATTGGGGATTAGTGAATCCGGATAGATTGGTACATATGTTGCTTGCTCATTGGATGAGGATGATTGATCTCATGATCATTTGTGTGGAGACACTAAAGCAAGTATGTAGGTGCTTATTAGAGAATAAGTTCACTGAACGTGGCTCGCTAAGGAATACCTAATGGAGTTTTACTTGCCTGTCAATAGGAATTCCTGTAGTGATAGTAATACAAGTGATCCTTGGACTTGAGATCATCATAGTATCTTGTGTATAATGAGTTATACTTTGACTTATTCCTTAAGACCCTTAGGGTATATCAAAGGGTATGCTTGGGTATAATAAGTTGTACATGGAGATAATGTATGATCAATAAAGAATCTACCACTTCTAGTAAAAGAAGAGAAATGTCCTATGTGATTCGATAAATGACAACCCAATAGTCCTTGGCCAAGGCAGAATGAAATTAGAAAGGAGTTTCTAATTTGCAATATTTGGAGTTGTGTATTTAAGGATCGAAATACATATAATTAAATAAAATAAGACTTGACAGTAATTCCATGTCTTATATTTAATTGGGACATTGTATGGTGGAAGGATTGAATTATACGGTAACTATTTACTCAAAGGTTCTTTTATGATTAATGTTGAAATCTATATTATCTGGAAAGTCATTGATCGCTAGGGAGGCTTATCCCTATTGTAGAATAAATATTATTTATTTAAATAAATTACTAGTTTAATTTATTTATTTAAATAAGATTAGAATTGTTCTAATTGATTTATTCACAACCGGTTTAATATGGAGAACCTATAGGGTCACACCATAAAAGGAAGAATAATTATTTAAGAAGTTAATGGCATTATTTTAATAATAATTTAAGTATATTTAATTTAATTTATGGTGATAGAATAAATTAAATAGCTTAATATTTATTATTTAATATTTTAGAAATATTAAATATAAATTTATAAGTGAGTCTTATTATTATTATTACTATTATTATTATTTAATTCTAAAGGAGTTTGGGAATTAATTAATAAAAGTACTCTCATTTATTCCTAATAAGATTAGGAGGCTAATTAATTAAAAGTTTAATTAATTATTCCTAATAAGATTAGGAGCCTAATTAATTAAAGGATTTTAATTAATTAAAATAAAGTCCAATTCCTTAATTGTTAAGGAGGGTTGCCTACATCTATAAATAAGAGGAGTCTTATTATATGTGATGGGGTTGACACTTTCACAACACGTGAATACGTAATTTCAATAGTTGGGAGAGTACACCCTTTTCTATGAGAGATAGAAAAACTAAGGTTTTGCCAAATACCCATCTTCTTGAATCCTTCTTCTTCGTTGGTGGATCACCTCTAGAGGCCAAACACTTGGGTGGCTAACGTTGATCAAAGGAAAGAACCAAACCCGGTGGATTCAAGTTGAACGCGAAAAGGATTGGAGGTGAACTTGTCCCTGAGGAAGCTCGGATCTTCAAGGGTATGATTCTTGTTCTTTCTTTTTCGTTTAATTAATAATTGTGCATAAAAGGAGATCCGGATATATGGTTTGTAAAATTTTAAAACTCTGATTTTTCTACGTTTACGCTTATTTTTGCAATTTGATTGCGTTCATGAATATTACAAACCTAACACCAACTTGTTTTCCAACAATTCAAGCATGCTCCAAATCATTATTAAAGTGTTCATACATGTTAGGAAACTTCTTACACACCTTATAACATGCTTGTTCATATCAATTAACAAATGAATTCAAGAAATTCTAATAATCAAACAAGACCAATTTGAAGAATATAATTAGAAATTATACCTTCTTAAGCTTGGATTGAACTTCCTACCTTCTGAGTTTACTTCTTTAATTGTTCAGCAACTTAGAACCTCTAATATCGGACTTATCAAACAATTCTAACAACCCAAAAACTGATTTTGGTGATTGTTCTTATAGAAGGGACATGGACTAGATAATGACATTACCCCAATGTTGGAGATCATGTTGCAAAGGAAAAACACATTGGTTGTTAAGGAGTGGTTCAACAACTCCCCATCAGGCCATTGGCCTTGAAATCATTGCCTAAGTTTTAGCCATATGGAAGTTACGTAACTCAAATGTAGGCTACTGTTCATGTACTATGGTGACACTCATTTTGGGACAAGAAAGAAAAATCTCAGCAACAAGCTTGGTTTGGTTACTATAATTCCCAACATGTAAACTTAATGTACAATTGTTACCATATTAGGAACTTAAGGTTTAATTTTGGTACTTATATCATATAATCCATATACATTAAATACACGTAATTAAATAATTCAGTTAAGTGTTATTGACCAGGTAGTTCCATAATTATCGCTACTACTCACCTAGCCATATCATAACATTATTTAATATTATATATCCAGTGTGCACATATAACTTCTTTTCCAATTTTTGGAATACACAGATATTTAATTATTTCGGTATTAAAATCACTTGTGATTTTATTGCACTACTTGATACTTCATATCATTAGAAGGTATTCTTATTATATGATTCTATGCATGTCACACATTACACTAATGTTCCCTTTCATTATCAACAACAGAACTAATTTTTCTAAGTTTGGACACTTTGGCCTTGCAATTTAAGGCTTTTTTACCTTTATTGGGAGGGCGCGATTATGGCTTGGGTCCTCGGCAAAGCCAAAATGGGTTAGCTTCAAGCCATTTCCAAATTCTATCACCACATAAGTCTTATATGAGATAATTTAACTTCTACACTGGTGATATACCCATAATTAACATAAATAAATATGTTCAACTCTTGCCACCATATTCAAATAAATTGAATATTTAATCATTAAGAATCCTATCAATTCCTTGCTATCAAAGTCTTAGGGTTAGTCCACTAATTTAAATCAACTATTAGTGACTCCCTTTAATCATTTCGTAAATTCACATAACCACTTAAGGTTTAAATAGGCTCACAAAACTAACTCATTAAAATTAAATCACATATTTAATTAATAAGGAGTTTAAAATTTGTGGACGTTACATCCCTCCCCCCTTATAAAAATTTCGTCCTCGAAATTGTAAAAATAAGGTTACTCAAATAAAAACGGATAATTCGCTCTCATTTTCTCTTCTAACTCCCACATAGCTTCTTCTACTGCGTGGTTCCTCTAGAGAATCTTAACTGAATGGATAATCTTATTCCTCAACTTCTATTCCTTCCTATCTAGTATCTGGACAGGAACTTTCTTGTATATCAGTCTTTCTCGACTTGAATTGGTTTATAGGAGATAACGTACTTATAGTCTGGTTTATACGGTCGTAATACTGACACATGAAACACATTGTGAATGTGCTCAAGTTTAGGAGGAAACGCTACCTCATACACCACTTCACCGACTCGCCTCGGAATCTCGAACGGTCCTATGAACCTAGGGCTCAACTTGCCCTTCTTCCCAAAATGAATCTTCCCTTTCCAGGGAGATACTTTTAGAAATGCTTAGCTCCCTACTTCAAAATCTCTCTTCTTGCGATGTAAATCCGCATACCTCTTTTGGAGATCTTGAGTTGCTACTAATCATGCTCTTATCACCTTAATGATTTTTACCATCTGTTGTACCAATTCTGGTCCCAACAGTCAACGTTCTCCAACTTCGTCCTAGCATAATGGCGTTCTACATTTCCTCCCATACAGTGTTTCGTACGGTGGCATTCCAATACTGGAGTGATAACTATTGTTATACGCGAACTCTACTAATGGAAAGTGATCCTCCATCACACAAGGTCGGAGCATGTCTTCAAATGTTTGAATCATTCTCTCACTTTTCCCATCGATCTGCGGATGATACGCCATACTCATTCGTAGTTCTGTCCCCATTCTTTCTTAAAGACTCTTCCAGAAGTTTGATGTGAATTGCGGATCTCTATCTGATATAATAGATACTGGCACCCCATGCCTCGAGATAATTTCCTTAACATACAATTTGGCTAACTATACTTAATCTTAATTGGCAAAAAGTGAGCTGACTTAGTAAGACGATCTACTATCACCCATATGGCGTCGTGCCCTTTCTGTGTTGCCAGAAGTCCCACCACAAAGTCCATTGTGTTGTTCTCCCATTTCCATTCTGGAATCTCTAATGGTTGTAATAACACGCTTGGTTGTTGGTGCTCTACCATGCCTCTCTGACAAGTTAGACATTTACTTACGCATTTCGCAATCTCTCTCTTCATGTTTGACCACCAGAATTGGTGACAAAATTCTTGTTACATCTTCATGCTTCCTGGGTGTATCGAATATCTTGTACTGTGCGCTTCTTGCAAAATCTCTTCTCTCAGTTATGGTACTAACGGTACCCAAATTCATCCTTCAAATCTTAGCAGTCCAGTGCTATCAATCTTAAATTTCAATTCATCACCTTTGGTTAATCACTTCTTGATGTTATTACAATCTTCATCCTTTTCTTGTGCCTCTTTAACCTTGTACAATAAAGTCGGACTCGCTGTCACTACAAATAATTTCTCGTTGGTCTCCATCGGATACTTAATCTCCAAATTTAGTCGTTCAAAATCTTTCACCAATTCATCTTGAATGGTCAACTTCAATAACTTCTCTCTGCCTTTTCTACTCAAGGCATCTGCCACTACATTTGTTTTGCCTGGGTGGTACAGAATCTCACAATCATTATCTTTGATCAATTCTAACCATCGGTGTTGCCTCATGTTTAACTCCTTCTACATGAAGATATACGTCAGACTCTTGTGGTCCGTATATATCTCACACTTCTCACCATACAAATAATGCCTCCAAATCTTCAAGGCAAAAACTACCGCTGCTAACTCCAGATCATGAGTCGGATATCCCTTTTCATAATCTTTTAGCTGACGTGAAGCTTACGCAATGACCTTAACATGTTGCATCAGTACACAACCAAGACCCTTGTGTGACGCATCATAATACACTACAAATCCTCTTGTGTTGTCCGGTAAAGCCAACACAGGTGCTTGACTAAGCCTCTTCTTCAATTCTAGGAAACTCTCTTCACACTTCTCCGTCCAAATGAACTTAACTGTTTTTCTGGTAAGATTGGTCAATGGTGATGCTAATTTTGAAAAATCCTGAATAAATCTTTGATAGTATCCCGCCAATCCTAAGAAACTCCTGATTTTGATTGGTATCTTCGGTTGCTCCCAATTGATAACTGCTTCTACCTTCGTTGGATCCACCAAAACACCATTCTTGTCGATAACGTGTCCTAAAAACTGCACTCTTTGCAACCAAAACTCACACTTGGAGAATTTTGCATACAGTTTCTCCCTCCTTAATGTCTCCAACACTATCCGAAGATGTTCGACACGTTCTTCCTCCGTTTCTGAATATACTAGAATGTTATCAATGAATACGAGAACAAACTTATCCAAATAATGTTTGAACACTCTGTTCATCAAATCCATAAATGTTGCTGGCGTGTTCGTCAATCCAAATGACATTACCAGAAACTCAAAGTGTCCATACCGAGTTCTGAATGTCGTCTTTGGAATATCCTCCGGCCTCACTTTAAGTTGGTGATAATCGGTCCTCAAGTTAATCTTTGAAAAGTACTTTTCCCCCTTCAACTGATTAAGCAAATCGTCTATCCTGGGCAACAGGTACATGTTCTTAATGGTGAACTTATTCAACTCTTGGTAGTCGATACAAAGTCTTAGCGACCCATCTTTCTTCTTTACGAATAAGACTGGTGCTCCCCACGGTGATACGCTCGGTCGAGTGTATCCCTTATCTAAAAACTCTTGTAATTGAGCCATCAGTTCTTTCATCTCTACTGGTGCCATACGATACGACGCTTTGTATACCGGTACTGTCCCTGGTGCCAAATCAATGACAAACTCAATCTCTCTATCCGGTGGCAATCCGGAATCTCGTCTTGGAAGTCATTAACAAAATCCCTTACAATAGGTATCTGACTCAGTTCACCCTAGACACGTCGAGTATCAACCACGTGAGCCAAATAACCTATACATGTGACGAATGAGTTGTTTGAGTTAAGATTCTGAGGACAGAATCCTTGTAAGGAGGGAATGATGTAACATTCCAGAATTTTAAATTATAATATTAAATATTTATTGTATTATATAAGTATTTAATGGATGTGTTTATTGTTGAATAAATAATTGTTCAATTTGATTTGATTTGATGTGGTTAATTATTTTTTAAATAAATAATTAATGAGTTAAGGAAATTATTATTATATTGATATTTCAATTTGATGGTTAATTATTTGTATTGAGTTATGTGATTAAATGATTTATTTAATAAATTCTTATTTGAATTAATTAATTAAGTATGAAAATTTAATTAAATAAAGTGTGACAAATAACTATATTAGAAGGATTTATTAAAATAAATTAAAGGAGTTTAAGTTAGTTTTATCCAAACAAGGCTTAAAGATATTAAATGTTTATTTTAAAAGGGTTTGGTCAAACAAAGCCTTATGGCTTTTGGTTTTATTTTGAATTGAATTATAATAAACTAAATAAATAAAATATAATTATAATCTATACGTTATATGTTTGGTAACTGCTATTTTTAATAAGGTCATTAGTAGGCATATTATTATTTTTACGTTGGCTAGCCTATCATTTAGTTTACGCTTAGTAGCTTAACTCTTATACTGAGAAAAGAAAAGAGAAAAAGTTACAAAGGGTTTTACAGAGAATTGTCAGAGAAAGTTGAGAGAGAAAAGCCTGGGATTCTAGAGAAATACTGAGTTCTTCAAGCTTTTTTAAGGGTTTAACAAGTATCTTCTTATGTAACAAAAAGGTATTTTTCCTATAATCTTAATACTATATAACTATATATGTTTTACGTTCTCTGTGTTCTTGAAGTGCACTCACTGTGTAGAAAATTTTACAAAATTACCAGTTAGTTTACTCTTAGTAGCTTAACTCTTATATTGAGAAAAGAAAAGAGAAAACGTTACAGAGGGTTTTAGAGAGAATTGTCAGAGAAAGTTGAGAGATAAAAGCCTGGGATTCTAGAGAAATACCGAGTTCTTCAAGCTTTTCTAAGGGTTTAACAAGTATCTTCTTAAGCAACAAAAAGGTATTTTTCATATAATCTTAATACTATATAACTAAATATGTTTTATGTTCTCTGTGTTCTTAAAGTGCACTCACTGTATAGAAAGTTTTACAAAATTGTCTGTAAACTGTGTTTTATAATTGGTTATGATAATATGTGTAATTGTAATTGTTATCACTAGCATGTCTATATGTATATAGGTGTTGTATGCTAGATTACGTTCAGAAAGAAAGGAAATTGTTTTTACAGTAAACATTCATGTATGAACGTGATTTGTAGAAATATCAAAATTAATATATTCTAATTATGAAATTGAACCTTATGTATGTTAATTGGGTAAAAACTTAATGAGAACGTAGTTCAAAGGAATGAATTCGTTAGATAATTGTGGTTTACAGTGTTAAACCTTGTAAAACAACGTCAACAATGGAGTTGGGTTTTAAACTATGGTTTCAAGGATTTAAATTTTCTGAAATTGTTGTTTAATTGCTTTAAATTGGTATATTGATTATAAGTAGATGTTTATGAGTAATCTATATAAGTTTTACGTCTTAATTTAGATGTTAGTAGTATTAATTAGTCCAGAATTTAGTTATTCTGTTCTTAGTGGTTGGGTTCTGTAAGTTTTGGCGCCCCAACGCCAAAATCTGCGCCCTAGCTCTGATTTTCGCGCCTCAACGCCAAAAAAATCGTAGTCGCATTATTAAAACTTGTCAAAGACCGAAATTCGCACCTTAATGCCAATTTCGTCTTTAGCACCATCTTGTCGACTTAGTTCTCGCCCAAATTTGGAATAGTAGTCTAGGTAGGATAGTTTTGACCTCCTGTAGTAAAATGGCCATAACATTTTAATACGAACTTCGATTGAGGTGATTCAAGATGATTCGGAATGAGGATGAATAGGCCTATAACTTTTATTCTTTAAGGTTTTCAATTTGAAATCGTTATGAAGGGTCAAAATGGCCATCTTTAGGACTGGTATGTATTTGGAGCCAATCGGAGGGCGTCGGGATGTGCGACTGCAAGTACAATCCTTTGTGTATTTGTATAACCTAATGATAACATATTGGAAATTTAATAGGATGTTGTATCAAGTCGTTAATGTGTATTTGGTGCAATGACATGATCACTTCAGTAGTTGTAATAAAGCTAAAAAGTAATGTTCATGAAAAGATGTGATGTTGTTTAAACTTAAACTTAGTAGCTATACTAAAAGTAAGAAAGCAACTCATGAAGGTAATGTTAGTGTAACTAATGTGTATTGTCAATACATATGGAATGTGTAGGACTTTTGGTGAACGTGAGTAGTGATTATTTAACCTACACACGAGGCAAGTTCTCTAACTCTACTTTTATAATTGTGCAAGTATCTAAACTATCTTTGAGAAAGTTTTCCTAACTCTAAGCTTTCTTTGTGTAAGTTTCTTAACCCTAATTATATCGTGCAAGCACCAAAACCTTATCTCTTGATTTTGAGCCAATCTTTAACTTGTTAATTAGCATGCAAATTTCTACATTCTAACACACTAATGTTGAACAAGTTCTATCATTCAACTTATTATTTGTTATGCATGCTTAAGATTCAACTCTAAATAAGGTTTTAACCGTGGCTTAACATTGTTCAAAGAAAGGTATGTTACATTATTCAATACTTATACTCTTAGATTATTCCTAAAGCATGACCTTAGTACACAATGTTGATTCACTTATGAATTATTCCATAGCATAATGTTATTACAGTTTTATTCAACTAATCCTTAGTTGATGTTCGTAAACTCTAAATTACCTTGAAACTTATCCAAACCAAACTTACTTTGGTGCGGAGTCGTATTCTAAATGCTGAGATGAACAACCCTATTATAGGGGATAACTTACGCGTAGCGTTAAAATGTTTGTGTGTAATACATTGTACGAAGGGCTGATCCCCCTAAGTACGAGGAGTCCTATAATCTTATGACTGTTAAAGTTGGACTTGAAAGATTACTCGCAACTGTGGACATAGTTCGTGGTCTCATGACCCTCAGATATATATTCCATATTTTGATTCTAGTCTTTGGTTATCATTGATAGAGTATTATTCAGTTTTGATGAGCCTATTCATTGGTAGTTGTTATTATCATGTTAATTCATTGTTATATCTAGTGAGCAATTGTTTTGCTCACTCTTGCATATATATACACTCATTGCAGCTAAAGTAAAGAAGGTCGACGAACCTACAACTAGCAAAGGAAAGGGAAAATGTACAAGTGATGAAGCCTTGTAATTTTATTTTATTGTTATAATGATAGACTTTTATTTAATGATGTGATGTAATAATTTATTTCTGCACTTGTATGATGTTTAAGGTTAGACAACCTGGGATGTTTTTGGATTTATTTATGTAATCCTTTATGGGAAGGTTTATTATTCAATTTTATTTTGATTGGGTAGTTAGATATGAATGATTGGATAGTGAACACCAAATCTTGTGGGAATAAAGTACCTAGATTTGAGAGTGTCACAGGTTGGTATCAAAGCTTTAGGTTATGAACCTTAGGTGGGAGAAAAGCCTTAGGAAGTAACCTTTGAAAAGATAGTGGTGATAAACTCTTATCGAGTTTTAAGGAAGAAGTAATAAAACACTTATGTGCTTATATGATTATAACCTATGTGCTCGTGAGTGTCGAGTAGTAATGATTAATAATTAAAACTTAAAATTTGATTGACAGTGTGACGCTCCCAAAAATAGGTATACATCACCCATCTTGAGTCGCCAAATACATGGTACAAAATTCAAATATAACTTAATTATACAATAGTCGTGTAAAATACGATAAAACATATACTGTGAGTTTTAATACAAATATTATCATCTAGACAATATCCACACTCAATTGAGTCCTCATTACAATTACTATCACACTATTTAACAGAATAGTGAGGACTACTAATGCTATCATCCTGATCATCAATCCGTTCCCAGGCTTCGTCCCAGCTATTTTCTCATTTCCTGAAGAGAACAGTGAAGGAAAGGGTGAGCTCAACTAGCCTAGTAAGAAATATTATGACTAAGATAATGCAGAATAAATTATCATTAGTCTTCAACAATGTTAAACTGATAAAATATAATAGACATCAAGTTTAACTGCAGCGGAAAAAACAATCCATTAAAAGAGTTAAGTAGAGAATAAAATCTACTATCTTTTATGATTTAAAAAGTTTTTCATCACTTTATCGCTGGGACTCAGCTTAATAAATAATCCACATCATCAATTTATCCCTGCACTACATGCCAAGGATATTATTTAGTAACACGACCACGAATTATCCATGCATTACGGGCCAAAGAAAATTGTGTTTTCATCAACGGTCCTGATCATGCCATAAAATAATTCATCTTTGCACCCTTGGCCGAAGAGAATCCATAGCCATAATCATACCAAAAACTGTCCATCAATGCACTACGGGCCAATGAGGACTTTTTCCACATCATTTGTAACATTACGGTCATGATTAGACCGAATAATCCCTGGCCATAATCATACCAAGTCCATCTATGCACTACAAGCCACAGATGACTTTTAACAAAATATAAACATGAGGATGATGACAATGATATAAGAATTCAATAAAACAAGTTCAAGAATTAAATTATCCAGGAACTAATAACATGTAAATCGTCAACATGATACTTCTTTTTAGAGTAAAATTCAAGAATGCTCAGAAGTATATTTCCATGAAAAGATACTGGATGAAGCGCAAATATCAAGGATATTCCACTAATTTCATGGAGTATAGAAGTTAAAACTTTAACCAACTGAGTATAATAAAGAATGAAATAACAAAAGAAATCACCATGCATGCGATACTTCACATAGACAGGTTATTCCAACAGAATAATAAATAACGGAACGGTCGTCAGCGTAATGTGACCGATGATATTCAACGTAATAATAAAGAATGGAATAACAACGAAATCACCATGCATGCGATGACGTCAGATGAGACGAAGTTATTCCAATGTAATAATAAATAACGGAAATAGGTCATGCGAAATTTGCACCGACAGGATGTTCCAACAGAATAATAAAGAATGGAATAACAACAGAAATCATCATGCATGCGGTAATTAGCATAGACGAAAGTTATTCCAATGTAATAATAAAGATTTAAACCGAGTGTTCGGCGTAAAAGCGCCTGAGCGAGGATATTCCAACAGAATAATAAAGATGGAACCAGGTCCGGCGTAAAACGCACAGACGGAATATTCCAATAGAATAATAAAGAATGGAATAACAAAAGAATTTCACCAAGTATAGGGTAGCCCGCATATACAGGTTATTCCAACAGAATAATAGATAATGGAATAACAGAAGAATTTCACCAAGTATAGGGTAGACCGCGTATATAGGTTATTCCAATAGAATAATAAAGAATGGAATAACAGAAGTTCTCTTCATGAATACAAAAGAAATAATACCCCTTACGAGTACACCAAATAATATCCCTTACCTTATAAAGAAGAGTACTCCGACGGTAGGGCGAGGATATACTTGAAGAAACTTACACTACGCTCAAAGCTTTCTTAAATGCTAAAGAAATACTCTTAAGATTATAGAAGAAGAATTCTCTCTATAGTTTCTCTCTCTAGAGTTTTAGTGAATTAAGTAAGAAATAATGAGGAATGAGCTTCATTTATAGAAGAATGGACCGTATAGTAACTAATTCATGAAATCAGTCTAGATTGATTTACTTTTAATCTAGACGGTCCAGATTTAAAGCAAAATCTTTTAAATAAAATATAATATATTCTATTTATAATCTAATAAAACGAATAACTTTATAAAAGTATTCTATTTTATATAAAAAGATTTTACTATGCAAAACACTATGCAGGCACCATGCAACACTATGCATAATAAAATATAATATATTCTATTTATAGAATAACTTTATAAAAGTATTCTGTTTTATATAAAAATATTTTCTGTTTTATTACATTAATAATATCAATAAAACAAAACTGAGTGACTTATCACGTAAGCATCAATAATCAATACCGTGTGCTACTATTCAACCACACGTATTACTGTACTTTTAACACCGAGTGTTTCAACAGTATTAACGGTAAAACATCCGTTGTTATTTTCATAAAAATATTTTTGTCATTTTCTCAATCCGACAATAATTTCGTTGTGATGTTCACCAATGATTGTGCCGTCGTACGAATATTCCCTGACACAGAGAATATTCCCCGACCAATCGAATATAATATAACAACTTGCATACTTTACAAAATTTATAAATATTACCCACAACTATAACATTATATTAAATCCACACCATAATATTCAAAAAAAAATCGAGAAATTTAAATCTTTATTCGTAAAATTTGGGATTTTACAAACAGGATGGCTAATATAGGAGGATCCAGTCAGGCTAGGGAGGAAAGATCTCAAATGCCTAGAGAGGATGAGCCTTGAGATATTCAGGTAGTGTGGGAACAACTACTGCCACGGGAAGCAACTCAGTTGGTCACAGTGGTTGAGCAGGAGAGGTTACCTGATGAGGATGATGAAATAGAGACGGACGAGGAGGACCCCGTGGAGCTGCCATAGTCGAATGAGGATGAGGATGACGAGGAAGAAGAGCTTCCGCTTAACTCGATCGTCGCCCGTATGTATGAGGAGGTGTATGACCGTAATTTGGAACTTCAGGATACCGTCGAGGAGTTGCAAGAGATAGTAGCTGAACAGCAGACCTCGATGGCGCAGAAGGACAACGAGATCCAGGATCGAGATGAACGTCTGAATAACGTTGAAGAGAAGTTGGTTCACACTGAAGGAGAGAACGAACGAATGATAGCAAAGATCGCAGAACTGAAGAACAAGCTGAAGGAAGAATTGACTAAGAGGGCAAGAGCCGAAAATGCATATGAGGAAGCTTTTCAACGAGCCGGAGTAGCAGAGAGAGACGCACAATCAAAGAGGATGAAGATGGAAGAAATGAATAACGTATTCAACACCGTGATCAATCGAGCTCAAGATCGGGTCATGGGTTATCCAACCAAGTTCGAGACGCTACCATCATACATATTAGATCGCCAAACAATGTTCCGAATTATGGAGGAGGAGCATCGTAAGGCTACGCAGCATCTTAGTAGGACATCATAGGGAATGTACTTTATATGTAATTATTATGTTGAGTAAATAAGATGTAAATCCCGGGTATGATATAACCAATGGGATGTGACGATGATGAAGTAATCCTGCAACTTTTATAGTTCAGGAAAGTAATGTAAATAGCAGTGATGCTATTATTTTGTTGTTTTTAGAAAAGATTATGAATGAATAAAAGATATTGTTTTATTCAAAGTGTTATGTGTTACATGATGATCTTTTATGATGTGCAACTTAAGTACGTAATACTTAAAAAGTTGAATAGAATCTAATTGGTGTATTTTAATAGAAAATGCCTCCAAGACGTCAACCACCCCGACAGAGAGCCACTGAAGGAACTAATAACAATAATGCTGAAGATAATCCAGTTCAGCAATTCGTAACGTTACTAACAGGAGCGTTGCAGAATCAACCTTAGAATCAAGGAACAACTTTTAAGGATTTCAAGGCGGTTGGACCACCAGAATTCCATGGAACCATGAACCCGATTGAGGCACAGACCTGGGTCATGGAGATAGAGAAAGTGTTCGATGTTGCGAGAGTAGGGGAGGATCAGAAGACTGCTTTTGCAACATTCATGTTGAAAGCCTCTATTGGTGACAGGCCAATAAAACCCGAAGAGGTCAAGGGGTAATGTCTTGGGAAAGGTTCAAGGAGATATTCTTCGAGACCTATTTCCCAGAAAGTTCGAAGAGTCAGCTATAAGTGCAATTTTTGGAACTGAAGTAGGGAACGATGTCGGTATCTGAGTATGCCGCAAGATTCAATGAGTTAGCGAGGTTTGTGCCATATCAAGTCAGCAGAGACAAACGCAAGGCGAAGAGGTTTGAACAGGGACTGAAGCCCTGGTTGTGCAATAGGGTCTCCCTGTTCCAGCTGAAGACGTTTGCAGCGGTAATGGAGAAAGCAATTCTCGCTGAGAGTGGAGGCGAGGCTGTAACAAAACACAACCAAGAGCAGAGGAAGAAGTAGAGTGAAGGTGAAGCTAAGAATGGTGGTATTGGTAATGGTGGGATTGACAACAACAATTTGAAGAGGAAGTGGAATGCAAATGTGGGAGCTAGGAATCAACAAGGAAACTAGCAAAAGAAGAAGTTCGAAGCATGTGCTACATGTGGGAAGTTTTATAAGGGTGTGTGCTTGATGGGGAAATGAGTATGCTTCAACTATGGCCAGGTGGGTCACATCGCCCCAAATTGCAATCAACCTAAGAAGAACGTTTGCTTCACGTACGGGTCTATGGATCACTTTGCTCGTGAATTCCCTAAAAAGAGATCTGGTGAGGCAAATTGAAGCAAGGGAAATGCTTGTGGAGGTACACTGACTATTGTTGGACCAACATCAACAAATAAGCCTACAGCAAGAACCTTCAACATGACAGTGCAGGACGTGGTGGAATCAAAAGATGTTGTGTCAGGTATTATCCCAATCAATGATATAAATGCATATGTATTATTTGATTCGGGTGCTACTTGCTCGTTTATATCTGATGATTTTGCTAAGAAGTTAGAAATACCTAATGAAGAGTTGAATTTCCCTTTAAACATAGAAATTGTGAATAGGGAAGTGATTTATGTTAGGTTCGTATACAAGAACTGTAGGGTGAACATTAAGGGGAATGTTATGAAGGTAGATTTAATCCTAATAAAACTCAGAGAGTTTGATGTGATATTGGGAATGGATTGGTTATTCAATTATGGAGCGATAATTGATTGCCAAAAGAAATGTGTAAACCTTATAACTCCGCCAAAGGTAGTTTTTCATGGTAGCAAATCGCCTAGATAAATGAGATGTCTGACGATGATGCAGGCAAAGAAGTTGTTGAGTCAGGGCTGTATAGGGTATTTAGCTTACATAGTCGATACTCAAAAGGAGAAGGGGGTGAAATTGGAGGAAATACCAGTGGTTAGGGAATTCGGGGATGTGTTTCCAGAAGATTTGTCAGGACTTCCGCCTGACCGAGAGATTGAATTCCTGATCGACTTAGTGCCAGGAACCGCTCCGATATCGAAGGCCCTGTACAGAATGGCTCCGGTAGAGATGAAGGAACTAATGGTGCAGCTGCAAGAGCTGTTAGATAAGAAGTACAATCAGCCAAGCGTATCACCACCGGAGCACCCGTGTTGTTCGTGAAGAAGAAGGATGGGTCAATACGTCTTTGCATTGATTATAGAGAATTAAACAAAGTCACTATTAAAAATAAATATCCGTTGCCAAGAATAGATGACTTGTTTGATCAATTGAAGGGTGTTAGATATTTCTCAAAAATAGATTTGAGAAGTGGGTATCACCAATTGAAAGTAAGGAAGGAGGATGTACCGAAGACGGCATTCTGAACTTGATATGGACATTACGAATTTTTGGTGATGTCTTTTGGTTTGACAAACACCCCTGCAGTGTTCATGGATTTAATGAACAGGGTGTTTAAACCATTTTTAGACAAGTTTGTGGTGGTATTTATCGATGATATTTTGGTGTACTCCAAAACTCAAGAAGAACACGCAGAACACTTATGTCTGACGCTGGAGACACTAAGAAAAGAAAACTTGTACACGAAATTCTCTAAATGTGAATTTTGGTTATAACGTGTACAATTTCTTGGGCACGTAATTGACAAGGATGGAATTTCAGTGGATCCATCAAAAGTCGAAGCTGTGATAAATTGGGAACATCCAAGAACTCCATCAGAAGTAAGAAGTTTCTTGGGATTGGCAGGGTATTACAGATGATTTATCCAAGATTTCTCCAAGATTTCCACTCCGTTGACAAATTTGACGAGAAAATCTATAAAATTTGTTTGGACGGAGAAGTGTGAGGAAAGTTTTACGGAATTGAAGAAGAGGCTTAGTGTGGCACCTATGTTGTCATTACCAGATAATACAGGAAATTTTGTGGTGTATAGTGATGCTTCCCACAAAGGTTTAGGATGTGTCCTGATGCAGAACGGCAAAATCATTGCATATGCATTAAGGCAGTTGAAGGACTACGAGAAAGGGTATCCGACTCATGATTTAGAGTTGGCAGCAGTAGTGTTTATTTAAAGATATGGAGACACTATCTCTATGGAGAAAAATGTGAGATCTACACAAACCATAAGAGTCTGAAGTATATCTTCACTCAAAAGGACTTGAACATGCATCAAAGGAAATGGATGGAATTGATAAATGATTATGATTGTGAGATCTTTTATCACCCGGGCAAAGCTAATGTGGTTGCAGATGCCTTGAGTAGGAAAGGCAGAGAAAAATTGATGTTGTTAACCGATAAAGAGGAACTCATTTCAGCAATGGCAAGGCTAGAGTTGGAAATCAAATTTCCAAAAGAATCCGATGAAAAATTATACCAGATGGAAGCTAGTCAAACTTTGGTAGACAAAGTGAAGAATGCTCAACTACAAGATGATGAATGTAGAAAAATAAAGGAAAGTGTGGTCGAACGAAAAGAAGTGAAGTTCAAGGTTGATATTGAGGGAATGCTGAGATTCGAGGGACGAATTTGGGTTCCAACAGTACAAGTTATTAAAGAAGACATCTTGACCGAAGTTCATAGCTCAAGATATTCGATTCATCCAGGAAGTACGAAGATGTATCAAGATTTACGCCAACATTTTTGGTGGCCAAATATGAAAAGGGACGTTGCAGAATGCATGGCAAAATGTTTGACATGTCAACGAGTCAAAGCCGAACATCAAAGACCCGACGGATTGCTTCAACCATTGGAAATATTAGAATGAAAGTGGGAACACATCATAATGGATTTTATGGTGGGTCTTCCAACCACTCAAAGAGGATGCGATGCAATTTGGGTGATAGTGAACAGACTAACGAAATTAGCACACTTTTTACCAATAAAGATTAGGTTCAATCTTGATCAGTTGGCAAGATTGTACGTTAAAGAGATCGTCTCGAGACATGGAGTGCCAGTGTCAATTGTGTCCGATAGAGATCCGTGATTTATGTCAAACTTCTGGAATAGATTACAAGAATGTATGGGAACACAGTTGCGAATGAGTACGGCTTATCATCCACAAACAGATGGCCAAAGCGAACGAACAATCCAGACATTAGAAGATATGCTGAGAGCATGCATCATGGATTTCAAAGGGAGCTGGGATGAACATTTACCATTGGTGGAGTTTTCCTACAATAATAGTTACAACGTAAGCATCGGCATGCCGCCTTATGAAGCATTGTCTGCGGAAAAGTGCGAAACTCCACCTGTCTTTGGGATGAAGTCATTGAACATCAACTGTTAGGAATGAAATCGTATAAAAAAAATCACTGAGGTTGTTAAACTCATCAGAGCAAGACTAGTAGCTTCTCAAGATCAACAAAAGAAATATGTTGATCAACATAAGCAGAATCGTGAATTGGAAGCATGAAATTTCATGTTCTTAAAAGTTTCTCCTTGGAAGGGGAAAATCTAATTTGGTAAGAAGGGAAAACTGAGCCCGAGATTTATTGGACCTTTCGAGGTGCTGCGAAAAGTAGGAGAAGTGGCTTATGAGGTAGCTCTACCTCTAGAGTTGGAACACGTTCATAATATTTTTCATGTTTCAGTATTACGACCGTATAAACCTGATTACAAGCATATGATATATAGAGTACGAACCTTTACAGTTCGATAAACACTTGTCTTATGAAGAGGTTCATATCCAGATAGTCGACAGGAAAGAACAAGTGCTCAGGAATAAGGTGATACCTTCTGTGAAGGTAATATGGAGGAACCACAATGTCGAAGAGGCTATGTGGGAACTAGAAACTGAAATAATGAAGAATTACCCTGAGTTATTTGTTTAATCTGTGTCTTCGATTCTGGGGACAGAATCTTTGTAAGTAGGGAAGAATGTGACGAATGAGTTGTTTGAGTTGTGATTCTGAGGACAGAATCCTTGTAAGGAGGGAATGATGTAACATTCTAGAATTTTAAATTGTAATATTAAATATATATTGTATTATATAAGTATTTAATGGATGTGTTTATTGTTGAATAAATAATTGTTCAATTTGATTTGATTTGATGTGGTTAATTATTTTTTAAAATAAATAATTAATGAGTAAAGGAAATTATTATTATATTGATATTTCAATTTGATGGTTAATTATTTGTATTGAGTTATGTGATTAAATGATTTATTTAATAAATTCTTATTTGAATTAATTAATTAAGTATGAAAATTTAATTAAATAAAGTGTGACAAATAACTATATTAGAAGGATTTATTAAAATAAATTAAAGGAGTTTAAGTTAGTTTTATCCAAACAAGGCTTAAAGATATTAAATGTTTATTTTAAAAGGGTTTGGTCAAACAAAGCCTTATGGCTTTTGGTTTTATTTTGAATTGAATTATAATAAACTAAATAAATAAAATATAATTATAATCTATACGTTATATGTTTGGTAACTGCTATTTTTAATAAGGTCATTAGTAGGCATATTATTATTTTTACGTTGGCTAGCCTATCATTTAGTTTACGCTTAGTAGCTTAACTCTTATACTGAGAAAAGAAAAGAGAAAAAGTTACAAAGGGTTTTACAGAGAATTGTCAGAGAAAGTTGAGAGAGAAAAGCCTGGGATTCTAGAGAAATACTGAGTTCTTCAAGCTTTTTTAAGGGTTTAACAAGTATCTTCTTATGTAACAAAAAGGTATTTTTCCTATAATCTTAATACTATATAACTATATATGTTTTACGTTCTCTGTGTTCTTGAAGTGCACTCACTGTGTAGAAAGTTTTACAAAATTATCTGTAAACTGTGTTTTATAATTGGTTATGATAATATGTGTAATTGTAATTGTTATCACTAGCATGTCTATATGTATATAGGTGTTATATGCTAGATTACGTTCAAAAAGAAAGGAAATTGTTTTTACAGTAAACATTCATGTATGAACGTGATTTGTAGAAATATCAAAATTAGTATATCCTAATTGTGAAATTGAACCTTATGTATGTTAATTGGGTAAGAACTTAATGAGAACGTAGTTCAAAGGAATGAATTCATTGGATAATTGTGGTTTACAGTGTTAAACCTTGTAAAACAACGTCAACAATGGAGTTGGGTTTTAAACTATGGTTTCAAGGATTTAAATTTTCTAAAATTGTTGTTTAATTGCTTTAAATTGGTATATATATGATAAGTAAATGTTTATGAGTAATCTATATAAGTTTTATATCTTAATTTACATGTTAGCAGTATTAATTAGTCCAGAATTTAGTTATTCTATTCTTTGTGGTTGGGTTCTATAAGTTTTGGCACCCAAGCTCTGACTTTCGCGCCTCAGCACCAAAAAAATTAGAGTCATGACCCGAACTTGGCTTCCAACACCAATTTCACGCTCTGGTATACCACCGTCTCGACTTAGTTCTCACACCCCAAATACCGAATAGTAGTTTGGGTCGGACAATTTTGACCTCCTGTAGTAAAATGACCAGAACCTTTTTATACAAATTATGATTGAGGTGATTCAAGATGATTCAGAACGAGGACAAATAGGCCTATAACTTTTATTCTTTAAGGTTTTCAATTTGAAATCGCTATGAAGGGTAAAAATGGCCATCTTTAGGACTATTGTGTATTTGGAGCAAATCGGAGGGCGTCGGGGTGCGCGAATGCAAGTGAAATCATTTTTGTATTAGTATAACCTAATGATAACATGTTGGACATGTAATATGATGTTGTATCAAGTTTTTAATGTGTATGTGGTGCAATGACATGATCACTTAAGTAGTTGTAATAAAGCTAAAAAGTAATGTTCATGAAAAGATGTGATGTTGTTTAAACTTAAACTTAGTTAGTAGCTATACTAAAAGTAAGAAAGTAACTCATGAAGGTAATGTTAGTGTAACTAATGTGTATTGTCAATACATATGGTATGTGTAGGATTTGTGGTGAACGTAAGTAGTGATTGTTTAACCTACGCATGAGGCAAGTTCTCTAACTCTACTTTTATAATTGTGCAAGTATCTAAACTATCTTTGAGCAAGTTTTCCTAACTCTAAGCTTTCTTTGTTCAAGTTTCTTAACCCTAATTATATCGTGCAAGCTCCTAAACCTTATCTCTTGATTTTGAGCCAATCTTTAACTTGTTAATTAGCATGCAAATTTCTACATTCTAACACACTAATATTGAACAAGTTTTATCATTCAACTTATTATTTGTTATGCATGCTTAAGATTCAACTCTAAATAAGGTTTTAACCTTAGCTCAACATTGTTCAAAGCAAGGTATGTTACATTATTCAATATTTATGCTCTTAGATTATTCCTAAAGCATGACCTTAGTACACAATGTTGATTCACTTATGAATTATTCCATAGCATAATGTTATTACAGTTTTATTCAACTAATCTGTAGTTGATGTTCATAAACTCTAAATTACCTTGAAACTTATCCAAACCAAACTTACTTTGGTGCGGACTCGTATTCTAAATGCTGAGATGAACAACCCTATTATAGGGGATAACTTACGCGTAGCGTTAAAATGTTTGTGCACAATACATTGTACGAAGGGCTGATCCCCCTAAGTACGAGGATTCCTTATAGTCTTATGACTGTTAAAGTTTGAGTTGAAAGATTACTCGCAACTGTGGACATAGTTCGTGATCTCATTACCCTCAGATATATATTCCATATTTTGATTCCAGTCTTTGGTTATCATTGATAGAGTATTATTCAGTTTTGATGAGCCTATTCATTGGAAATTGTTATTATCATGTTGATTCATTGCTATATCTAGTGAGCAATTATTTTGCTCACTCTTGCATATATATACACTCATTGCAGCTAAAGTTGAGAAGGTCGACGAACCTACAACTAGCAAAGGAAAGGGAAAAATCTACAAGTGATGAAGACTTGTAATTTTATTTTATTGTTACAATGATAGACTTTTATTTAATGATATAATGTAATAATTTATTTTCGCACTTGTATGATGTTTAAGGTTAGACAACCTGTGATGCTTTTGGATTTATTTATGTAATCCTTTATGGGAAGGTTTATTATTCAATTTTATTTTGATTGGGTAGTTAGATATGAATGATTTGATAGTGAACACCAAATCTTGTGGGAATGAAATACCTAGATTTGGGGGTGTCACAATACAACCCTTCCTAAGCAATCTATGCGCTTGCACCATCGTCAGATAATGAGATTGTCTCGATGATTTACTACCATAAAATACCACCTTCGACTTATTCAGAGTCTTATGGTGTACACACTTCTTCTTACAGTCTATAACTAATCTGTGAACCGATAACCAATATATTCCAAGGATTACATCGAACTCCCCCAAACAAATCAGTATCAAATCCACTTTGAACTTAAATCCTTGCAATTCGGTATAACAATTCTTATGAATGTATTCTACGGGGATAATTTCCTTGTTCGCTACTTCTACGTTCATAGGGTGTTCTAATCTCTCACGGGGTAAGTCTAACTACTTAGCAAATTCTTCAGATACAAAAGAACAGGTAGCACCAGAATCAAATAACAAGTATGCATCTATATCATTGATCAGAATGATACCTGACACCACCTCCTTAGATGCCATCGCATCCTGTATGGTCATGTTGAACGTTCGTGCCATTGGTATATTGGCTTGACTGGCTGACCCTCCAATGTTCAATCCATTGCTATTGTTGTTGCGGTTGCCGCTAGCTGCATCGCCCTTTTTCTTTGGGCAGACCTTAATTTGATGGTCTGTGGCCCCACACGAGAAACATCCTCCTTTCTGCTTATTCGGACACTGAGGAGCCATGTCCCCCGGTTGTCCGCAATGTTAACAAACACTCTTTCCCTTCATACACTCCTCCGAGTGACTCCTCCCACAGTTGTTGCACTTCATACTTTTCTTAGCCTATCCCGTGGACTTATTACCTCCAGAGGATTCGCTCGTTATCCATTTACGCTTATTGGGGTTGTCCTTCTTTTCTTGTTTGAATCGAGCGATGGCTTCATTTCCTCCTTCGGCAATGATAGCCCTTTCCAATAAATCAGAGTAAGTCTTAATCTTCAATACAGCCACTACTTTCTGCACCCATGGTTTCAGCCCTAATTCAAACCTCCTGACCTCCGTGTCAACCTGATGTGAAGCGAATCGGGCTAACTCGTTAAATTTCACTGCGTACTCTGCGACAAACATACTACATTGCTTCAGTTCCAGAAACTTAACTTCCATATCCTGTTGTGTATTCTCTAAGAAGTAATTCTCAAGGAATAGCTCTTTAAATCTCTCCCAAGGAATAATGCCTTCATCTACTCGGCCCCTATTGCCTTTCCACCAATAGTTAGCTTCGTCCATCATCATGAAAGTGGCAAAACTTGTCTTCTATTCTTCGGCTACCCGTGCGACCTCAAACACCTTCTCCCTCTCTTCTATCCATGTTTGGGCTTCAATTGGGTCCAGGGTTCCTCGGAACTCCAGTGGTCCTACCAATTTAAAGTCCTTAAAGCTAGCCAAGTGATGTCCTAGCTGCCCTGCTGCTGGTGCAGGTCTTTTTTGCATTGCCTCAGTTAACAAGTTAACAAAGTTCTGCATTGGCTCAACATTTGCCCCACCACCATTGTTAACGGATCCTTCCTCCCTCTGATTCCGCAGAATTCTCCTAGGCGGCATGATCTCAGGAAAGGAAGAAAATTATTAGGCTTTATGTGATATGTTATTCATGTTAGCATTAAGAAGTTTAAGACGTCTATCAATCATTCTTGATTTAAATAAACAACTTCAGTATCACAATAAAACTCGATGAATTTCCTCAACCCATCCTAACATACTCCACTTGAGTTTTCTACTAAGGTTATAACCTAGGTTTCGCATTCCTAATGTTTGATACCAACCTGTGACACCCCCGAATCTGGGTCCTCTGACCTTAGTTCGGTCATCACGATAAAATACAAACATCCACCTCTAAACAACATATGATAACTAAAATGCGGAATATAATAAACATACGTCGTTCATTCAAAAGGTGTTACTAGTCCCAAGATATGATAACCTTAATATCATCTTACAAACATACCCTAAAATAATCATTAGGGTTCATATTACATAACAATAATTTAAACTAAGCGCAAGTTAAAGTCTGCTCCTTGTCCTTCCCTGAAGTCTCGGGCTTAGCTGTAATATATTCATGATATAGCAAGGATGAGCAACAATTTTGCTCAACAAGTTTAAATACAACAATAAGGATATATCATGATGAATGGAAAAATATCTGGCAATGGATTCAACAATATGAATATCATAAGCAAAGATAATGATTGCTTTTAGAATAACTGCTAGTCAGATAGACTTTGAACTATAACACTCCAATAGAATCAATAGCTAATTGACCCTTTGGTTACTGGCTACAGAATAAGTACTTAAGCGGATCAGCCTCACGTACTCTATGTATATGCATAACATTTAAATTTGCTCTTTGTATCTTATATTAAATACCTGGTACTCCCCTATCATAGAAAGGGGTGTTCTTTCAGTCTAAGAATCCTTACTCTCAATAGGTTTGGATAGCTTTTATAAAACCTCATATGCTTGTCTGACCAAAAAAAGGTTCAGACTCTATCTCACATAGTTCAAGAATTATTTGAACTTTAAATGATGGACAAGTCCAAGACTGTACGAACTCAAGTGCACTAAGTGTGAATACCAATAATATCGATGTGGAATAATTGTAAGGTAATTAAACCACTTAATAGAATTCTTGGACATAAGATTCAAGCTTAAATGAATAACTTTCAATTCAACAATAACCTACTCAATACAATATGAGAAGGATAAGAAACTATCATAACAAACAAAGTTGTGTATGTTAGGAAACATTGCAACACAATAAAATAGTGTTCGGATACTTTCTCAATATAAATTTAAGTAAGTTTAGGAAACTTTCACAATAAAAGTACGGTTCAAGGAAACTTGCTCAATAATAATTGGAGTAAGTTTAGGGAACTTGCACAACCAAATAATGAAGTTCGGAAACTTGTTTGTTTGCTCAGCTACAATAAATTCTAGCTTTAATTACTTGCGTTGAAACGACCTAATGTTATCAAGTCGATTATTTCAATTAGTATGTGTAACTAATACGAGTATACACTTAAAAGAATTAAGTCATCACATAGCATGCTTCTCAACACATTACAAAGCATATTAGTCATACATTACAAGGTAAAGTAATCATGCAATCCACTACAAGAAAACCGTCTAATTCCGATGGAACTAAGTTCGACGGACATATTCCCTCAAAGATAATAATAATTTCGACGGATTATTTACTCGAAGATAATTCAGTCCAAACTATAGTGATTTCGACGGATGATCGTCAAAAATAGATGCATCCATTTGGCTCCATTATTCCCGCCAGCGCCAACCTTATATTCAACTGAATAGTGTTTATCCTCGACGGAATATCCGTCAATGATACCTTACTTATGATGGAATTAAGTTCGATGGACATTCTGTCGGAAATAATCTTTAAACCTAATTAATCAGCTCGTCTTCCTCAGCCACCCCTCATTCTCTCACTTTGCTCTCTCTCTCTCTCTCATTTCTCTCTCATTTTACGCTCTCTCTCACTCCATTCTCTCTCTCAGTCTCACTTCTCTCTCACTGCTCTCATCTCCACCACAACCCTTTCCGCCAACACCACCGGTTCCACCACCACCAGCAGCTACCATCATTATCGGTTCCACCACCATCACTACCGGTTCCACCACCAGCAGACGCCACCACCATCGTGGGTTCCACCACCATTACTGTCACCACCACTAGCAGCCACGCACCACCAGGCACCATTGTCAGTTGCACTCCTTTATTTTACACATTAATTCAATTTCAAGGTTAGTTTTCTGCAAAGCATTAGATTTTTAGGGTTAATTTGTTGCAAATTGTTAAATCAAAATTATTTTTGAATGTTTGAAAGATTTAATATTTCTTAGATTTGTATGATATTTCTGAAATTTGTGGCTTAATTTGTCTTAGGTTTAGTTTGAGTTTGAATATGAGATTAACCAAATCTGGATAATATGTTGTTGCTGTGAATTTGTGGGTCGAAAATTTAGGTCCTGTTGTTTAAATTGGGAGTCTGAAATATGAAATTTGGGTCCTATTCTTCTTGTTTATATTGCTGAAATTGGAATTTTAATTTTGGAATGTGGACTGCACTGCATATTATTTGGAATCTAGAAATTGCTGAATATTGATATTATGAAGTGTATAGCATATCAAATTTGGGTTCCTTATCATAATGTAACTGATTTTAGGACTGTTTTCAATCTTGATATATTTGATATTTCTGACTGAATTTATGACATAAATTCTGTCATAATTATGAAATTGCAGAATATTTGTGGGCCCTACATGTATTGTATTAGTAATTAGTTTCTCAATATTAATAAATCATAAACTAAGTACCATTTACTTAGTTTCTTACTATTAAAATAAAATAAAATAAATATAATTTAGTTGATTAAATAAAATAAATTTTAAAAATAAAATAAATAACATAATATAATACAAAATAAAGTAAAATAAAATAAAATAATAAATTAAATTAATTTGAATAAAATAAAAAAAACTTTAATTTAATTTAATAAATAAAATACAATTCAATAAAAATTAAATTAAATAAAATAATAAAATTAAATAGAATAAAATAAATTTAATTTAATTTAATTTAAATAATCTAAATTAAATTTAAAATAAATTTAATTTAACAAATTTAATTTAATTTAATAAAAAACATTAAAAATTATATAATATAATACAAGATAAAATAAAATAATTTTAATTAAGAAATTAAATTAAATTAGAACTTATATAATATAATACAAAATAAAATAAAAAGTACTAAAAATTTAATTTAATTTAGTTTAATAAATAAAATAAAATAAAATGATTTAATTTAATTTAATAAAGTAAATTTAATAAATAAATAAGCCAATTGTATAATATACTACAAATTAAAATAAAAGAAAATATAATAATAAACTAAGTAGGAGTGAATGTCGAACAGTGTCTCTATAGATTCTAAATAACAATTTTCATAAACTAAGTACCACTTACTTAGTTTATCATCATTGGCAAAATAAACTAAGTAGCTAGGAGTGAATGTCGAACAGTAGTCTCTATAGATCCCAAATAATAATTCTCATAAACTAAGTACCACTTACTTAGTTTATCATTGGCAAAATAAACTAAGTAGCATTTGATTAGTTTGCCACAAATTTCAATAAATGCAATAATATTCTCCCTACATATATGTTCTCTTTCTTGTATGCAGGTTTCGACATAGCAGTTGCAGCTAATAGTACTCCAACCGGTTCCTCGACAACAATTAAAAAAAAGGGGTCGTAGTTCCTATTTGTGTCCTATACTCGAATAATAAAGGTAATTGAATTATCATGAACATTCCTCATCTGTTTCCATCATAATGAGATGGCAACATCCGAAAGGAGTGCTAGTAAGTTGTTGAACAAAGTTCTAGGTTAAGAAACCCTCTAGATGAAGCGACGATCACTTCTCTCATAGGAATGAATCATCTCCTATATGGGTCCAATCCATGATATAAATGACTTCTCACCACTCAAGATTCCTCGGATGGGTAGTTCTCACGTAGCGTCTCACCTCTTGTATGAGAACTATCCATTTGAGGAATTCAGAGTGGTGAGAAGTCGCTCATATCATGGATTAGACCCATATGGGGAGATGATTCATTCCTAGCAGAGAAGTGATCGTTCGTTCATCTAGAGGGTTGCTTAAGCTGAAACTTTGTTCAATAGCTTAATGGAACTCCTTCGGGATGTTGTCATCTGTTATGAGGGAATAGTGACGAATGTTTGCAGTAATTGAATTAACTTTATTATTCGAGTATAGGACACAACACAGGAACTACGACCCTTTTTTTCCCGGTTGTCGACTCAAGTAGTCTCTATAGATTCCACATAACAATTCTCATAAACTAAGTAGCATTTGCTTAGTTTGCCACAATTTTCAATAAACTCAATAATACTCTCCCGACAATCTTTAATACACTCAATTATATATGTACTATACTTTGAAACTTAAAAACCCATTTGACATTCACTCAGTAGGGGTGAATGTTGAACAGTCCCCAGTTTGGGACTGTTATTGGATGTTATGTCTCTCACTTAGGCCGGTGCAAATACGAAACTGTACATTTTTGTTATTTTGAGGATTAATTGACTGTTATCTCTATATGTTCTCCAAGTGCATACTTAGATTAAGTTATTTTAATCTATTTTGTGTGCTTGGAGACCATGGGGAGGTGCTGCCAAATTTTTTTTGAAACTCATGAAACGTACTCAACGTGTTTGTACTAGTGACGAGACGCATCCAATAACGGGATAGAAGACTTAGCCCTGTCCTGTAGAGATACTAGGTAAATCTAATTCACGTATAAATATCCAAATTAACTTAATGCGTACTTCTGTGTAGTTAAAAATGTCAGCCGATCGGAGTTGGATGTACCGTAGGATACCCAGTGATGGGAGGGGATTAGTCTCAGCTTATCGTGTTGGGGTTTTAGATTTCTTGAACAAAGCACTAGAACATACGGATGATCCGAACGGGAAGATGCGATGCTCGTGTGTCAAGTGTAAAAATCTGATTTGGAAGAAAGTCGACGAGATTAAATTCGACTTATTTTCTCGTGGATTTGTGGATGGGTACTTCGTATGGACTCATCACGGGGAATCATAAGTGATTGAAAATATTGTGGAAGAACCAATTCCATGGAATTTATATGTCGAAAACTATGATCCTGTTGAGATGTTGGTCGATGCTTATGGCCCTACTACTATTGACTGGGCTGAATATTAACCTTCTTCAAGTAGTGCGAAGAAAGTGCCAAATGATACAGCTGCTACCTTTTACAAGTTGTTATCTGAATCTGGGGTCGCGTTGTATCCGAGAAATGATACGGACACCAAGCTTTCTGCAGTGACGAAGCTCTTACACTTCAAGAATGAGCACGACTGTAGTGAGAGAGGTTTCAACGATTTGCTCGCTATAATTGGATAGTTCTTACCCAAGGATTATACTCTTCCTGCGAATTATTATGAAGTGAAGAGGATGGTCAAGGGGTTAAATATGGGGTATCAGAAAATTGATGCTTGTGAGTAGGATTGCATGTTATACTATGGGGAGGACAGAGATAAGGGACAATGTGATATATGTAGCTTACCGCGGTACAAGGTTACAAAACGTTGGGGGAAGGAAAAACATGTTCCCAGTAAAATCTTACGGTACTTTTCACTTACACTGAGACTTCAGCGGCTATTCATGTTGTTTCATACGGCTCAACATATGAGTTGGCATCGAACAAGGGATGTCGTGCCTGGTCAGCTGACTCACCCAGCGGATGGAGATGAATGGAAGAGATTTGATGTAAATTATCTTGAGTTTGCTGAAGAAGTTAGGAATGTTAGGCTTGGCATGGCTATTGATCGCTTTTGCCCTTTTAATAATTTTAGCCAGCCGTACTCAGTTTGGCCAGTCATTATAGTCGCTTATAATCTTCCACCGACAATGTGCATGAGGGATCCGTATTTGTTTTTGACTTTACTCGTTCCGGGGGATAAAAGTCCTATAAAAGACCTTAATGTGTACCTTTGACCGTTAGTGGATGAACTAAAGATGTTGTGGGAGACAGGGGTCCAGACGTATGATAAATCGATATGCGAGGATTTTATGATGAAGGCAACCCTGTTATGGACTATCACTGACTTTCCGGCTCTTGGGGATGTTAGTAGTTGGTTAATTCACGCGAAGCTATCCTGTCTAGTGTGTATGGGGGATGTGCAAGGCAACTAGTTGTAGCATGGGAGGAAATGTAGTTTCTTTGGAACTGCTCGTAGATTCTTGCCTCTTGATCACAATTACGTAAAGATTTACTTGCAGATTCAATGAAAAGATAGAGAAGAAGGGGTTGTTTGGTCACCGTCAGGCGGTGAGGTCTTGGGTTTGGTTGAATCAACTTGATTTTCCTTTGCGGGGAAGGAACACGATAGAATTGAGAGCAAATAAGATGCACGGAAGACTCATAATTGGACACATTTTCCTATATGGTTTGAGTTGCCGTATTGGGGCACACTTTCAGCTCGTCATTGTATAGATGTCATGCATACCGAAAAGAATGTTTTCGAGAACTTGTTTTACACTGTGTTAGATACGAGTGGTAAAACTAAAGACAATGACAATGCTCGAAAAGATTTGGAGGCATTGAATATTAGGCCAGAATTGTGGCTTCTCCCTAACACTACGAAACCTAAATCTCCATTTTGTCTTACTAAGAAACAAGTTGAAGATGTGTGTAAGTGGGTTAGTGGGTTAAAGCTCCCAGATGGATATGCGTCGAACATAACACGTTGTTGTAAGGTTGAGAAATTGAAAATTTCTGGATTCAAGAGTCACGATTGTCATGTATTCATGCAGAAGTTGATCCCAATTGCATTTCGTGAGATGTTACCCAGAAAAGTTTTGGATGCATTGACTGAACTTTCAAATTTCTTTTGAGATATTTGCTCAACTATAATTAAGTACAGTGATGTCGAGCAGATGGAGAAGAATATTGTGCTTACCATTTTCAAGCTCGAAATGATCTTCCCTCCAGGATTCTTTGACTCGATGGAACATCTACCTATTCATCTTCCGTATGAACTCAAACTTGGAGGACTGGTGCAATATCGGTGGATGTATCCTTTTGAGAAGTAATATAAACTTCTAATTGCTCTATCCTGCTCATATTAATAATACTTCAATTTGTCGGTATATTTATCATAGGTATATGCGTTAATTAAAACAAAAGGTCAAGAACAAAGCTAGTGTAGAGGGTTCTATTGCAACACGCTATACGGAGGAAGAGCTTGTCAACTTCTTCTTATTGTATTTTGATGATGTTGTCTCAACGAAGCACAACCGTTTAGGAAGGAATGAGGTTGTTGGTCCAATGACTCATGCTGATGATGAGTTAGTTTGTATTCACATATCCCATTAAACCATTTGGCCATGAGACGCCGACTTACTTAGCGACAAAGAGTTGAAGATTGTATCTACATACGTGCTTCTAAATATGCCCGAAGTATCATCATACATCACGTAATTCTAAGCTTATTTACTGTATTTAGTACAATTTACAAGTGTAGTCATCTCTATATATGTTAAAGACATTTTACTAATATCGCAGTTCATTCGAAGAGGAAGCGTATGCTTCTAACCCAACTTTTACTGCAGCAGAATTGGAAATATTCACTAATGCTAATTTCCAACAGTGGTTTAAGAAAAGGGTTGAAGCGGAGAATAATTCTGAGCGTTTTATAGATGTCATCCAAGGACCTTACAAATTTGTTAGTTCTTTTCCTGGTTGCATCGTGAATGGGTACATATTTAGAGTCGATGACTTACATGAACTCACATCAGTCAATTCTGGGGTTGTGGTGTTAGAAAGCTGCTACCAAGATTCTGAGTCCAATTACTATGGTTGTTTACAGGATGTGGTTGTTGTGCTCAATTATCACAGTGGGAAAAAGGTAGTTATATTTAAGTGTAGCTGGTTTGATACTGAAAAGGGGGTTAAAGTTGATCGTAATAGAATCACAACTGTGGCTATCAAGTCAGTGTTAAAGTATGATGACATGTACGTGTTAGCAAGTCAAGTGACTCAAGTGTATTATGCTCCTAATGTCGTAAATACTCGAAACCCCTAGTACACAGTAGTCACTACTAAAATACGCTCATTTAATGCTGATAACATGTTTGGTATGGATGAGGCATTGCAAGAAGATGTGAGCAACCCTTTGGCCGTAGTGTTCCATGCTGAAGATGTGGTGAGTACTGATGTCATTAACATAACTAACGATGAGGATGTCGAGGGCAACGTACACATGAATGAATATGTAGTTGTTGAGGATGATAACGATGATGAAACTGATCTCAAAACTGAGGATGAAGAAGATACTGAATCCGAGAATGATATACAAGTTTATTCTGATGGGTTTGATGACGTGCGTAATTGAAAATGAGCATTCATATTAGTACATACCACATATTGTTAAACCTTACATATTCATAATCTACCAATTTTGTTATTGTAGTAGGATATTCATGGCTAGACATAGCGGTGGAGGTCGCCGAGGTGGTGGGCGATCCGGCACTGGAGACGGTAGCCACGATGGAGGCTCTTCTTCAGGCGCGAGTAAGTTATCTTAACTAGGATTTAAATATATCTCAAGCTGCATTAATTACAAAGATTATTGAAGTACTATATTAAATAAAATTATTATAGATGCACCTCATCGACGACATCGAGGGACGAACCTCGGTATCTTTGGTCGTCCGCCGACAGTGCTACTTACAGTACCGATGGATTTCACTTCCCAGCAGTAAGTGTTAATATATTAGTAATACTTCTATCAGTTATTGCAAAACACAATTCACATAACACATATTGTTATACTTTTTCTGTAGTATACTAGACCCGGTGGCTAAGCACACACCCTACATGCGATCTGTTTGACGCATCGCCCGAGAGGGTGCATACGGTTCAGTTAGTATGCACGGTACGATGCCACTTTTATGCAGACCGTCTTGTGGGAGTTCTACGTAAGTTAAGCATATTATCACTACATAGTTATATTGGGATGACGAAATCAATTGTTCCTAATTTTAAATAATCTTTTGTTATAGGTTTATTATCGATTTAACCCTAGCATCTCTCAGTCAGCTGGTGACAATGTGATTGAGCATCATGTCGCTGCGAATTACTCTTGATGGTTGTATGAGATGCGACAGAAGGCAGCCCGGGCAGTTTTGGACCAGCCCGGGACCACCATCAGAGATCATCAGCCCCGCATAGTCTCCGATTTAGCCTGGGAGGCTATGTGTATGCATGGAGGAGGTGATGACTTTAAGAAAAAATCTCGAGTGAAAGAAGAAGAAGAACCGTGGTCAGTTCCGGATAGTACACACCACTGGTTCTCAGTCGTTCGAGGAGGCGAAGACGGTAAGTGCGTTGTATTTAGTTATTTATGTCTCAAGTTCTCACACAAATACTTAAGACCTATTTTATGAATTTTTTTATTAGGCATTGGGGAGGACCTTGGGTCGAGATCCTACCATTCTAGAGTTTTGGGATCGAGCCCACATGCCTAAGGACAAGCGTGCTTTGTCTCATGCAACTTTAGCTATACGGGTAAAACTCATCTTACTATTTAGCTTTTAATAATATTCAATCGTAAAAAAATGTTATAATTAACATACGTATACGGAATACATTACATGACCGATTTTAGAGACTTCGGGACGAGTGTATAGCTGAGCTGGAGGCTATTAGGAGGGGTTCTGAGCCGTTAGATTCTGCCATCCCTCTCCTCGATATTGTATTAGATCGGGATGAGGAGCTGAGACTATGGGTCGTGTCTCAGGATCCCCCTACTAACAGTACCGACAGATATCGAGTGTTGGGTCTACCGAGGATACCCGCATATATACTTCCTGGAGGTAATATTTTATTATGTTTCACGAAATAATTATCTGAATTTATCACATTATATAAATTATTATTAGTAATCAAATTTGTATTTCTTTATAGGTTCCAGCCAGCGCCAGCGTTCGAGAGCACATGTCGGACCATCTCATACGGGTGCTGGCTTGGATGACGATATCTTCGGCGTGCAGATAGAAGGGGTGTCGGATAGGTTCCGTCTCGATCCGATCTTTTCGGCATCGTGATTGCCTTCTAGTTCTCGTCTTCACCAGATTGCTCAAGATATTATAGCAGGGGCCTCTGCAGAGAGTAAGGGATTACCACAGGAGAAGTTCAATGATTGGAGTGCCGAGATGCTCCGGATGGTGATTACCCTCTTGGAGGAGGCTTTTCGTCCGCCCCCACCTACTCAAGTATTTTTATTGTTTATGTTTTTTTTAATTAAGGCTAGCTTGTTAATTCTCATATATATATATATATATATATATATATATATATATATATATATACTGGATGACTAATGATTTATATTTTGATTCTATCAACAGGTAATTGGCGATAAGGCGACGCGATCAATGCGATGATGACGATCGATGTGGCGATTTCCATACACCAGCGGCGTCGTCGTGCTCACCTTCGATTTGTATATATTGTAGAGTCTAATTGCGTCTGTGTAAGTATTTTAAATTATATTGTTTATTATTTATGGAACATTAGCTTATATTTGTAATTGGTTAGCTTATAATACGTTTTGATGGATATTTGAATGTGAACGTGAATGATAATGAGTTGAAGATTACGTTTTAGTGCGACGTTGTATATTTGAATGTGAAAGCCCTGTTATATTACTGTGTATTAGGTTGTGATAGGTTACAAGTACATTAATGGGTTTAAACACCTGGAAACTGAACTTTTAAAATCTATATTTAAAAAAAACAGTTAATTCCGACAGAATACGGTATTTTCGACGGAACTTCCCTCAGATTTAACAAATAACCATTTTTTTTATAAATTATGATATATTCTAATTTTCAATCGAAAATAAGTCATCTTCGATGAAACATGCCCGTCGGAAATATGTTATCTTCGACACAATTTCCGTCGGAGTTAATAATGAGCCATTTTTAATAAATACTGGATTATTTGAATTTTCGGTCGGAAATAGGATAATTTCGAGGGATTATGTCCGTCGGAAATATGGTAAATTATATTCGACGAAAAGTTTCATCCTGTATATTCTGTCGAAGGTACCTTAGGTTTGACAAAATTCCATCGGAGTTACGTTCGTCGAAGATACTAAATATCAGACGGAATTTTTGACGGGACTTATCTTCGACGCTAATATATACGACCGAATTTTTCACAGAAAATTTCATCAGAAATAATATATTTTCGACTGAATAGGGCTATGTCCGATGGAATATTCCGTCGGAAGTAAGCTTTTTTCTTGTAGTGAATCATGCCTTGAAACTTCAAACCAAAAATAGAATCTTGGTAAAAAGCTGCAGGATTGGTAGCAATTGCTACTGCTCAGGTCTAAACTTAGGGGACAAAATCATGTCTTTGTCCCTTAGCTGCACTCAGGTTGAGCTTCTGCACTTCCTGACTTCAGTCCAACTCTAGCATACACCTATACATACATATTAACATACATGCATGCTAGAGTTTCACATATAACACATGACCATACTTGAGTTCATTACCACAAGTTTAACTTATAATTTATATGTCATTAAAACATAAAAAGCATGTAACCATCATGTTCAATACATATGTATCATGCTTAGGAGTATTATAGCCATAATATGACATCTTACTACTTTAGTATCTAAGTACTCACATAATATGCAACTTATATTGAAAACATGTTTAAGGTTGTCTTTGAAATCATTTTAGCACGAATGATGCAATATACACATACAAGACAACTTTAGAACTCACATCATGTGTGATTAAGTTATGTTTAACATCTTTAAACACCAGAACCTACATCATGTACCATTCATGTATATTACTTTAATATAACAAACTTTTTCTTTAAAACATTCTCTAACACAAAGCTAACAAGTTTAAATCATGATAAAGACACTATAAATCATATATCATGCTCACTTAATTTCCACATCAGTCATGTATGTGGTCTCATAAGTTCAGAATTTGTAAAACTTATATTTCTTCAAAGTTTGTTTTCAAAACTTTACATTTCCTACTAGAATCATGTTAGTCACGTCATAACTCATAAGGAAACCCTACAACACATGTCCATACCTATTCTTCATGTTTACACAAGTCTTAATACCATATCAGCAACACTATACACAACAAAAAAACCAAAGAATCTGGATCCGAGAGTGCAGGCGTAGAGCTGTTGCCGCACCTAATCTAAATAGAGTAGCAATTGCCAGCCAGTCGAAGTTCGAAGCGATAAGGTTACTCTATTTTGCAAAGTAACTACCAACTTGTTTTCCAACAATTCAAGCATACTCCAAATCATTATTAAAGTGTTCATACACGTTAGAAAACTTCTTACACACCTTATAACATATTTGTTCATATCAATTAACAAATGAATTCAAGAAATTGCAACAATCAAACAAGACCCATTTGAAGAATATAATTAGAAATTATTCCTTCTTAAGCTTGGATTGAACTTCCTACCCTCTGAGTTTACTTTTTCTATTGTTCAGCAACTTAGAACCTCTAATATCAGACTTATCAAACAATTCTAACAACCCAAAAATTGATTTTGGAGCTTGTTCTTATAGAAGGCACATGGACTAGATAATGACATTACCCCAATGTTAGAGCTCATGTTGCAAAGGAAAAACACATTGGTTGCTAAGGAGTGGTTCAACAACTCCCCATCAGGCCATTGGTCTTGAAATCATTGCCTAAGTTTTAGCCATATGGAAGTTACGTAACTCAAATGTAGGCTACTGTTCATGTACTATGGTGACACTCATTTTAGGATAAAAAAGAAAAATCTCAGCAATAAGCTTGGTTTGGTTACTATAATTCCCAACATGTAAACTTAAAGTACAATTGTTACCATATTAGGAACTTAAGGTTTAATTTTGGTACTTACATCATATAATCCATGTACATTAAATACACGTAATTAAAATAACATAGTTAAGTATTATTGACCGGGTAGTTCCATAAGTATCGCTACTACTCACCTAGCCATATCATAACATTATTTAATATTATATATCCAGTGTGCACACATAACTTCTTTTCCAATTTCTGGAATACACATATATTTAATTATTTCGGTATTAAAATCACTTGTGATTTTATTGCACTACTTGATACTTCATATCATTAGAAGGTATTCTTATTATATGATTCTATGCATGTCACACATTACACTAATGTTCCCTTTCATTATCAACAACAGAACTAATTTTTCTAAGTTTGGACACCTTGGCAAGCAATTTATTATTTTATCTTCTTTGGGAGGGCACATTTGCTTTAGGTCCTCGGCGAAGCCAAAATGGGTTAGCTACAAGCCATATCCAAATTCTATCACCACATAAGTCTTATATGCGATAATTTAACTTCTACACTGGTGATATACCCATAATTGACATAAATCAATATGTTCAACTCTTGCCATCATATTCAAATAAATTGAATATTTAGTCATTAAGAATCTTATCAATTCCTTGATATCAAAGTCTTAGGGTTAGTCCACTAATTTAAATCAACTATTAGTGACTCCCTTTAATCATTTCGTAAATTCACATAATCACTTAACGTTTAAATAGGCTCACAAAACTAACTCATTAAAATTAAATCACATATTTAATTAATAAGGAGTTTAAAATTTGTGGACGTTACATCAGCGACCGTATGCGGTCGCTGATAAGTATTAGCGACCGCAAGTCACATGAGGCCATTAGCGACCGCATGCGGTCGCTGATTGCAGTCACTAACACGTGGCCTACGTCAACCTTTGGCCCTGAACCATGCTGACTCATCTTAGCGACCGAAATGACGATTTCGGTCGCTAATATTGGTTGCAGATAGTGCGATCGCTGATGTGCATTCCAGTGACCAGATTTTATGCGACGTCGCTGATACTCACCTGCGACCGAATGCGGTCATTGATAAGCGGTCGCAAATAGGCCTTTTTCTTGTAGTGTAATAACCTCTTCTTTGCTTCTTCCATGTCGATTGCCACTGAAAGGATATCTTCTGCACGTTATCATGAACAAATCGAGACTGCAAGTGAAGACGACGATGAAGAAGAAGAAGAATTGGTTTTAAATGATAATTGGAGTTTTGGTTTGCCTGATAGATGGGATGTCTTGGGTCTTGGCCAAGCTATGGTAATTTTTTATTTTTCTCCAAGTGAGATTGAATTGAACCTGTCAAAATTTTTTCTTGAATTCATTGTTATTCTGTTATGCTTTTACTTATTCATTTTATTACATTAGAAGAAAAAAATACCCATGATGGGATTTTGTGATTAGACACCAAGTTATATAGTCCTAGTGCATTTTCCAGATTTTTGTTGTGGATATGATTAGTATAATTTTGCATGTGTTGAGCTTTATGTAGATGTTGGAGACTGGATCCAAAAGCCCCATAACTTACTTAGCCATGGGTTGGGTTCTATATATGTATATATTGTAGTCATGTACCTTCAAAAACTCTTTTATTGATTATAATTCCTACATATTCTATGGAAATTTCAGTTTATTAAAAGACAAATGGAACCCCTTTCGACGGTGGTGGCCATTTTCGGTGGGAATTGGGAATTCAAGCTGCAGCATACATGTATAGAAGGCAAGTTTTGTGCTGACAACAAAATTGGTTGATCTGTAAATTTCAAATGCATGAATTGGCAGTGTAGACACTCGAAATTTTCTTTTCCTGTTACTAACTATGTAGGAGGGCAAAAGCGTCTTTTTCACTCTAGAGATAACCCTAGAGGACCACAACATCAATTCCAACCTCAAAGATAACCCTGAGGATATACAGAGTCAACAACATGACAACCTCAAAGATAACCCTGCGAAAAGACAGCTATAAATGTGCAAAAACCAGAGATAACCCCGGGAAGGGCAAAATGGTCATTTTGCCAACTCAACTTTACTTCAAATCAAATACAATCATTTCAATACAAATCACATCAAAATATGTACCACAAGAACCATATCTCAACTTCCAAGTGCAAATCACGTAAAACGACTCAACGGACTGCCTGACGAAAACCCGGAAATGCCATTTCGGTCATGGACCCATCTTCCTGGAATCAAAAAGGGTAAATCCCATGTCATGGCATAACTCTCGACAAAAGCGATCGGAAGAAGGTCTTGTACACCTTGTTCGGATGCTAGAATTGAAGTTCTGCAAGTTTGAGCGGACATTAAAGTGGACGAGTGCACATACTTCGAGACGACGGGACCCGTAGGTGCATCTGCGGCAGCCTTAGGTACACCTGCGGCAGCCGCAGGTACACCTGCGGCTAGCAGTCGATAAATATAGAGCTTGGGGTCAGCCATTTGAAAAAAAAAGGCGAGGAAGCCCTGCCCAATTTGCTTTATACACACCCTATATTGAGTGCTTGCTCTTTTTAAACATCTGTTGGCCCACATACAGTTATAAATTTACCAGCGAGAGCTGAGTGTTCATCCATATAGAGTCATAGAAGTCTGCATTAGCAGCCCACTATAAGCCTTCTTACACTCTATAAAGCCTTTCTCTTCATATTTGCACACACTATTCTATACATTGATAGTCGTGTTGTGTGCATATGCCCGGACTTCGGTCTGTGATTTTCATTTTTGTTTGTATATATATATATATTTATATGGACAAACATTATCGAGTTATGCCTCGATTGAGCCTAGACTTTGGTCTGAAGCGTTTATTTGCTTTTACACACACACACACACACACACACACACACATATATATATATATATATATACTTATGTATATGAACTGTTATCAGACTCTGTCTGATGAGCCTGGATTTTATATCTGGTGCATTTAATTGCTTTTATATATATATATATACTTATATATATAATTGTTGTCAGACATATCCGATGAGCCTGGATTTTATATCCGGTGCATTTACTTACTTATATATATATATATATATATATATATATATATACATCTCTGTCGAACTGGAGTTTACTTATGGCCTTTTACAACTTTCTTTTACATTTAAATCCGCACGGAGTTTACTTCATGGCGGTTGATAACATTCTTGCTTTATTTACATTTTGATCCCCATGGAGTTGCTTTCTGGTTGTTGATCATGCACATGTATATGTATATATATATATATATATATATATATATATATATATATATATATATATATATATATATCTTTCCATACAAACTATGATATCATATGAGCCTAGGAATCATGTGATCACAGATTGATCTCTTGAATCTAGATTCGGTTCCGTGATGGACATTTTTTCAAATTGTGGCGACTTGTACATTATTTACAGTGTCCGAATTTCCTTGGATGGTCATCATGTCGATGAGGAGTTCGGCACTACTGTATGTTATTTTCTCATAGATGCTTCGCATCTCGAAAATAAAAGCAAACAAGCCGAACATTTAATAATAAAATGGAAGTATCAAAGGCCTCAATTACTATTGAACATAGGGTTTGAAAAACCTATTTTACAAAACTTCATGGCTATATCTTAGTTAAAACTGAATTTTTCTATAAATTCAAACCTTGTGTATATAGGTGCAAACGAGGCCTCGCACTACTTTCAAATAATTACACATTGATCCACACACACACACACACACACACACACACACATTCATATAACAGTTTCTTCGAGAAGTGGCAGTCACCGTGGCAACACGGATGTCGGGGGGTGCCTAACACCTTCCCTCCGTATAATCAAGCCCTCGAACCCATAATGAATCTCGGTTTCACAGACCCGTTTAGCAGTGTCATATCACTGGGTCAATATGCAAACCTTTTCGGTTGCGTTGGTGCAACCAGTTAAAAACACCAAATGGCGACTCTTAAAGTCAAATCGTTGACATTACACATATCGGACCTTTTTCACTTGTTTTTTCAAACAAATCTCACATTAACATGAGAACACCAAAGAACAAGTAACGAAAAGGGAAACTAAAAAATCCCGACGTCGACAGGTGGCGACTCCGCTGGGGACTCCAGTAAGAGGGCTTAAGCCGCTATTACAAGCTTTTCAAAATAGTTATATGCTTGTGTACGAATGTTGCATTTACATTTATGATGAATGTGTACTAATGCATCTTACTTACTGCACTGCTAAATATCTATCTGTGATATTAGTGCTTCGCACATGTCATCATTTTCCATAAATGGTGAGACACATTGTATGTGAATGTATGTTGTGTGGTTCCTCCACCAGGAGGCTATCCTGTCGGTGTTTGATTACTGGACTCGTAGGAAGACTAATTTCAACGAGGCTCGGGAAAGGCACCACCAGTTAAGCTCCCAAGTTGAAAGACCGATTAACTTCCGTCCAAGTAGATTGCGATGATCTGGGAACCTTCATGCCAAAAAGCCGTGAGAGTAACCCTAAGATAGGTCAATCTCTGATAATCCAAACGCGGAGGAAAGTCTCTTCATGCTTTGCATTTTCAATTACTTATAAAAGCATTTACTTGTAATTTCATTCCATGATCATTTATATGTAATGGAAAATATGAAGAATATATGTACATGCATGACATGTTATCAATTAACAACTGTTTTTGCAAGACCATATTTGTAAAATGGGCAAGTTTTGATAACATTTACATTATCCCTAAGACTAAACTACATAAGTCTTTTGTAGGGAAGCAATTGGGCCCGTTTCCCGTTCAAAGTCCAAAAGGGCATTAAGCCCGCAGTTAGACATGGATAAAAGTGCCCAGCCTGATCATACTCCTGTCTCTCATGAAAAGTTTGAAAGATTAAGCTATCAAATTACAGAGTTGGTTGTTATGCTCAAAGAACTACACCAATCCACTCAGGGTACCCAAATACCCATCCACCTAGAATCCTCTGCACATGGAGGAATCCAGGGCCAAACAATGCCTACTAAACCAGAGTCATCCACACCAGGGGGCAGTCAGGGTATTGGAAAAAAGATGGAAACCCAGATACCTAAATCTCATTCCAATAAAGAAATCACAAATCTTAGGGATGATCGAGAAACTGGGGATCTAAGAAAGAAAGTCCTACAAATGGAGGAGAACATCCAGTCAATCAAAGGGACTGGAAATTATGGGAGTGTCACCTATTCTGATCTTTGCATATTCCCAGGGGCTTGATATCCTACCAAATTCAAAGTCCCAGAGTTTGAAAAGTACAATGCGGAAGGCGATCCCTATACGCACCTGAAAGTGTACATTAGCGAATCGATCTTATCTTTGAAGATGAAAGCCTCGAAATCGCGACTTTTTTCAAAAGAGTCTCACTAGAGAGGCTAAGGCATGGTATGCCCGACTTGACAATGCCAAAATCCACAACTGGGAAGAATTAGCCCACGCCTCTCTAAGTTAATACAGTTTTCAGTCCCAAATGGTACCTGATCGATACCAAGTGACTAAAGTCAAAAAGCAAAGTACTGAATCTTTCCGAGAATATGCCCAAAGGTGGAGACATCTCACAGCGCAAGTCATTCCATCAATGACAGAAACTAAGATGGTAATGACGTTTATTGACATTCAAGAGGTGCCTTACTATGAGAGGATCCTAGCAGGCATAGGAAAGCCATTCTCGAAAATGATCAAACACGGCGAAATGGCAAAGATGGGCCTGAAGGCAGGCAAGATTAAAGACTTCACTGCCTTGGAAGTAGTCGCCAAGCATATACAAACTAGCAAGTATGTGAGCGATCCCAAGGGGGTACCCGATAAAGGTAGTGAATATCTATCCCTTGTTGTACAGGGGCAATCTAGTAGACCAACCTATAGTCCTCCCATTTGGAAAAAATGAGACAATCTGCCATTTCAACAATAGGCTGCATTTAACCAATTCCAGGACAGGAAAAGAAAATTTGAGAGAACAGAAAATTGGGTGTTCACTCTACTAGGCGATTCTCTTGAAAATGTTTTGGCGATATTGATGGATCATAAGCAAGTTACCGAACTGGCTCCACCTCTGGAACCAAGGAGCAAAAGATACAATCCAAGCCAAAGATGTGCTTACCACTCAGGATCTCCAGGACACGATACACAAGATTGTTGATCTTTAAAGCATAAAATTCAAAATCTGATCGACAGTGGAGTATTGTGGTCCAACAACATGATCAACAAAATGTCAACACCAACCTTTCGTTGCAGCATGATACAAGGGAAGTAAACATGATCGGGTCAGGAAGCGCTGAAATGTATCAATTCGTAAGTGCATACGAAGGATAGAGGACTACCCCCAAAGGCATAGAACAAATGTCCTAAAGTGGGAAAACTCAGAGGAGGGTATCATAGTAATGCAAAAATTAGAGACGATCCAAAATTAAGTAAATCTACTAGCTAAGCTCATAGTGCGATGATAACTGGTATTTTTACCTACTTATAGAATACCAATTCATGCGAATTGTGCCCATCTCAAGTAAATTTTATTGTGTTTTAGTTGCATTTCACGTTATTTCGCGTTACATTTACTTAAGACTCCTTTTGGTGAATAAGTGCAGGAATCGGCTTAATTTTGGTGGTGTTAGAGAGCACGAGGCGAATGGATGCGTAAAGGCGAAGCAAAGGCAAGGATGCGAATGGCATGGAGTACAATGAAGCATTGAGACCAAGCAAACAAGAGGATCAAGCATGAATGAACAAGCAACAATGACCTGACAGAGCCGAACACTGCGGAAAATAAGCCATGAGGCCAAGTGATGGGACAAGCTTAGACTTCATGCACGGCCAGCGAGTATATGTCTATATAATGAGGACCTACTGCAAGTTGAGCACCCGCGAGGGGAGAGACACGCGCCTGCGTGAGAGGCCGGCTGGACTGGACATATACACTGTAAGTCTTAAGGCCATGAGGCCGAGAAGCTATAGAAGCCTTGCAATGCTGCGATCTTGATCTTTGTAATTACATTTTACTTTTAATTCTTAATTAAATGATGTGTAATGGTTTAAAACGATACTGACGTGTGTTAGAAAGGGGGACTTGACAATTTGACGTATTTTCATCATAGAAACTAGGTTTTACACTTTGGGGGAGAGATTCCAATGAAGAACGAAGCCGAAACGTCTATTTCTTTACTTCTTCTTGGAATTCTCTGTCATCGTGGATTTTGATTATTATTTATTGGATTTTTATGAGGATTTAATAGTTGATCATTGGTTTCTATTCAGTGATTGGGTTTGATTGTTCTATCTTTCCTACTTCAATTGCTTGTTTAGTGATCATGTTTAGCATTGATCCCATAATGGCTTTTGGTTCAGTTATGAACTAAACTCCATTATGGGATTCTAACAGATTTTAATATATAGTTTGGTTGTACACTAAATGTTAGGATTGTTTTGCATATCATATGGGATATCTGTCATGGTTGTTTTATATGTATGAATGCTTGATCACCATTTATTTCAGTATTTGTATGGAATTGACAATGAACATATAAATATGGATTGTAATCATGATAGCATGCGAATATGGGACTGTTGTATATGGCTTGCGTATTTTGTGAACTAGATAGACATATACTGTTTCACCGTATGAGCTAGAGTAAGGGCTTGTGCTTAAAATCAATAGGTTAGCAAATTCGCATAGACATATGGTGATTGTGATTGTGTTGGTGATTACATAGAGTCTAACATCTGTAGATGTTGTGTAAGTAGGTTATAGTGCATTGAAAAATGGTTATAACTCTCTTCGTACTCTTGGCTATTTTCCTGTCATATGTGAACACTGCTTGCATGACCGTGGCGATTAGATGAAATATTAAATGAAGTTAGGGTCCCATTATTTCCATATTATATTTAGTTCTTTTGTATTTTCATTTTCAGTTGGTAATCATACTTAGTTTAATTCAACAATTTAGTCATCAGTCTAAGCATATAAGTATAGTGATTTAATTAATGCATAATAGTTTAAAATTAACAACTTTCTATGTGGGATCGATACTCTACTTACTCTGTGTTACTTGTTGACCCGTGTATGCTTGCATGAGTTAGAGCTCTTTTATAAGAACTATAAAAGAGGTAACAAGTTTTTGGCGCCGTTGCCGGGGAAAGGCGTTAATTTAGATAATTATCATCAGTTTAAAGCTATATTGTATGACTTAGACAAATCTAATCTTTTCTCATTTCTATTTTTGTTTTTGTTTTGGTTTCAGGTACTTGTATAATTTTTATGCACACACGATCGTCCAACTCAGAATTGACACCAGCGCAGGAAAACATCAACGGAAGAGGTTGGAAAGCAAGAGTGCGCAGAAATTTACAAGCACAATTAGAGGGTACCATGGATGACTTTGCTTATCAATGGCCTTATACAAATAGGATTCAACCAAGGGACACAAGAACTGAAGGACTCAATGTATTTTCTACATTGTCAGCACAGATTGCAACACTTTCAGAGAGGTTGGATGTTCTTGCAGCCCAACGCACTCGAGAGATAGCAGTTACATGTGAATATTGTGCTGGCGAGCATCCGAGTTATCAGTGTGACATCAGAGTTGGACAAATATAGTTTGGGGGTGATTACCTCAACAACAATGTTTATCCCAATTATCATCAAGGTTGGGGGTATCACCCAGATTATGAATGAAATTGTAACTATCAAGACCAAGACTGGGTTCCAAGTCCTACATATCCATCGAATTTCTCAAATCCACCTCCAATGCAACAAGAAGACAATTCAGAGTTGAAGGAATTGTGGTTAAAGTTTGTAGCATCAACTGAGGAGAAGATGATTGAGCAAGAAAGGTCAATTCAAAAGCTGCAGAATCAGATGGATCAATTGTTCGAAGCATTGAATAATCGCCCTCAAAACAATTGGTGTTATGACATGGATGATGAAATCGGTGGAGAGCCAGAAGTGTACATGCTACTGGATGAACTTAAAGGAGTGGACATTGAGGAGACAACTGGGGGTTCGGAAAATGAAGAATATCAAATCACCTGTATTATACCCCAAGTGCCTTCTCAACTAGAGTTGAAAAATCCAGTGAGTTTTGCACACCCATGTCCCCTAAGTAGTCATATCCAAGGAAATGATCAGTATGATAAAGAGGCCTTGTATACACCATGGTGGGATGAGGAAGAGAAATTAAAGAGGACAAGTCCATTGTACTTTCCATGCCTCGATGAAACAATTTATTCCCAAATACAACGGACGAGACACCTAGCTATGCAATGGAACTGGGGACATCATGTACAGGAAATATGCTAGGCGATTTCAATCTGAAGACTCTCATGATGGGGAACCTACCAAAGCACATAGCGGTTGGAGGATTCCTAACTTATCGTATGGGAATTGGATAGCGGTGTTAAGAAATAGAGTCCAGCTAACGGACTATAAACTAGCGCTTGATGGGAGGCAACCCATTATTTCTATCTCTAATTTTTTTTTTTATTCAGTTTAGGTTGCTTTAGTTAGTTCATCTTCATTTCATTTGTGATAGACTGTTATGCTTTGCAAAAGTGAATGTGTAGCTGAATTTGCATTGGGCAGCGTTTGAAGCTAGTATAGCATGTATTTGGTCATTTATGCTTATTCAGTAGTTCACATGTTGACATGAGAGATTTATGTTTATGTAGGTGTATTGGAGTGACAGCATTACTATCTTGTAGTAGGGGGAAGGAAAACTAGAAGTGCAGGAAACAGCCTCGTGCGGCCATGCATGGACATGCCTAAGAATGTCTTGGCAAGTGTCTTGTGAAAGAAGCCATCAAAATTGCCACTCATGCCACAAGACAAAAAACTAATGAATACTCACGCGGCCGCGCATGACATCAGACGGGGAAAAAGTTTTAAGTTTAAAAACGTGATGGAGAACATTTAGACTCTCATTTGAAATCATATCAGTAGCGTAATCACCTCAGTCTCCATAACTCACATCTCTATCTCTCTATCAGTTACAGATTGAAGCCGTATATCTCTCCATCAAATCTCCACAAATTCCTCCACGTTCAAAGCTTATCCACCTCTCATCCCTTCTATAAAGCTAGGGTTCTCAATTGGGTTTGCAGACACAAGGGTGAAGGTTATTAATTCACAAAGTTACATTCTCTCTCTCTCTCAGTAAGTTCATCTGCTATCTCTATCAACAATCTAAAATGGGTCCAAAGAGAGCACGACCATCTTCATCTTCCTCCTCCTCCTCCGGCAGTCACGAGGAAGACATTGTCGACCACAACAAGTTCTTATGTTTGGAGGCCCAGCAGGAGTACTATCGCATTGTCGCGAAAACATTCATCAAGGAAAGAGGATTTAGACCCGAAGGCCAAGATGGACAGCTTTGTGCCATGATCCACGAACGAGGATGGGGTGGACTGACTGTCGCGTCCATGCCCATTCCGATGAGCATAGTCCGAGAGTTCTATGCCAATGCCAAAGTCACCATGAACGATACCTCTATGGTTCGTGGTGTCGAGGTAGACTACAGATCCTCCACCATCCAAAACGTGCTGAGAATCACCGCAAGACCACCAACAGGAGCAGCAAATTGGATCACAGGGGCACATCTGGAAACGGACTTGGAGCTTGTTATTGCTGAGTTGTGCGTGTCAGGCACGAAATGGACTTACAAAGTTGGAACGACCCAGCCTCGAATATTTCTAGCAGCCGCACTAAATCGATATGCCAAGGCGTGGAATTTATTCATTTGCGCCAAGCTATTGCCTTCATCGCACCAATATGAGATCACGGCGGAAGGGCTGTAATTCTGTGGGGGATTATTACTGGAAAGTACATTGATGTGGGGTATTTAATTCATCAAAATATTGTGAAGTATCTTAAGGGAACTACCACTGGGAGCATTCCACATGCTTCAGTGGTAGCCATGCTATGTGCGCAGCAGGGGTGCAATTGGGGCAATGAACAAATGCAATATCCAAGTCAAGACATCACACATGCCACCATTGCTAAATTTGAGGACTGGGCAGGTGGTGAGCTGCACCCGCAAGGATTGGGATTCATTCTCCGCCCCACCTTCCCAGAGCCATCCCAACAGCCCCCTCAGCCTGATGAGGCAGGTCCATCCACTCGAGCGCATCCTGTTCCTAGCGATCGACAGCTCTGAAGGTTGGAGCGCAAAGTCGATGCCATGTATGACAATCTTGGAACATTTGCTACGGGACTCACAAGGGCCTTGGTCGAAGCCTTCGCGCAGCAAGGAACAATGCTAGAATGGCCGCAGTTTGGGACAACCGTGCCGAATCCACCACCAGATTCACCACCCGAGGAGGGTGGTCAAGCCGATCATTAGGGGAGTTTTTCTGTACCCTTTACCTTCAATCAATGAGGACATTGAAAATTTTAAGTTTGGGGGTATTAGGGGTAATTGCATAGTAGTATAGATTCATTTTGTGTTTGCATGTTTAGTTAAATTTTGCATGTTTAGGTGATAAATAAAATTTTGCAGAAAATTTTTAATTTTATTCATTATGGATTGTGATAGTATGTTTTAGTTGCATGTCTCACACAAATTCTTGCTTAATAGAAATTTTTGCCTAGCCAATGATGATAGTGAATTGTGAAGGATTTGAGAATATTTAGGGATAACATGAGCTGAGATATAATGTTTTACACGATGAGATTCATGTTGCTATTTAAATGCTTTCGGTATGCACAAACTTGTTCACAATCACTTGTAAGTTTAAGAAGTGTATGTTGCATTTCTTGATAGAACATGTAGTTTTAAAACGAGAAACATGTGGAAAGTGTTGTAGACTGTATGAAACATTGACATTCAAGTTTTGGGAAAACATGGGTATACTATGTATAAAAAAAATAATAAAATAAATATAGCAATAACGTGGCTAGTCTTAATTCGGGGCCCTAGCTACTTGAGTAAGTACGCCCGAGAGGATTGTCTCTACACCTAGCGCCCTAAGGTCTTTCATGGTCTGGGAGTCGTTAGTTGAAAGCTCGCTAAGGGGTAGCAGTGTGCCTAATGGGTTGAGACATTGCACAGTCATGTGAAAAAAAAAAGAAAAAGAAAAGAAAAATAGCAATAAACACCATGGAAAAGTGTGTAAATCGCCCTCATGTGTAGCAATAAAGCAATAAACACATTGTTGAACCTTAATTTGTGTTAATATGTGAAACAGTCTGCGTTACATGAATATACATGAGTCTTGAGTTAGACTATAATTTTCTGTTTGGAGCAATGTAGCATATGTATTTTGGGCTTAAATTAAGTTTTGGTGAACATTATACACACACACACACAGCATCTCTATAGCATTCACGAATTATCTTAGTGTATGATGTTATGTCTATAGTTTGTTTTAAAATTGTGTTCTTGGATCTGGATAATTCACTGAGGCAATTTGGGCTGAAATTCTATTATGGCAGGGACTATGTGAGATTAGTTTACAGCATAGAGTAGTTGCATAGTTTGGTAGTCGTATTTTCATTATTCATTAGTATGCATTTCTTAAGGGTAAACAACAGTTCAAGTTTGGGGGTATTTGATAAGTGGTATTTTTACCTACTTATAGAATACCAATTCATGCGAATTGTGCCCATCTCAAGTACATTTTATTGTGTTTTAGTTGCATTTCACGTTATTTCGCTTTACATTTACTTAAGACTCCTTTTGGTGAATAAGTGTAGGAATCGGCTTAATTTTGGTGGTATTAGAGGGCACGAGGCGAATGGAAGCATAAAGGCGAAGCAAAGGCAAGGATGTGCATGGCATGGATTACAATGAAGCATGGAGACCAAGCAAGCAAGAGGATCAAGCATGAATGAACAAACAAGCAGCAGCAGACCTGAGCGAAACTGCGAGAAAACAAGCAATGCACATGGCGGGATTAACAAGTTTAGACTAAGCGGCCATGCAAGTACATGTTTATACATTGAGGACCTACTGCAAGTTGAGCGCCATGCATGGGGAGAGACGCGGCATGAGGTAGAAGACGTGCACCGCTGCGAGAGGCCAATTTGTCCGGACATACACTGTATAAGTCTCATGGCCGCGAGACCGAGAAAAAGTATATAGAGGCGCGCACCATGAAATGATCTTGATCTTTGTAATTTTGCTTTTATTTTAATTCTTAATTAAATCATGTGTAATGGTTTAAAACGATACTGACGTGTGTCAGAAAGGAGGACTTGACAATTTGACGTATTTTCGTCATAGAAACTAGGTTTTACACTTTGGGGGAGAGATTCCAACGTAGAACGAAGCCGAAACGTCTATTTCTTTACTTCTTCTTGGAATTCTCTGTCATCGTGCATTTTGATTATTATCTATTGGATTTTTTTGAGGATTTAATAGTTGATCATTGGTTTCTATTCAGCGATTGGGTTTGATTGTTCTATCTTTCCTACTTCAATTGTTTGTTTAGTGATCATGTTTAGCATTGATCCCATAATGGCTTTTGGTTCAGTCATGAACTAAACTCCATTATGGGATTCTAACGGATTTTAATATGTAGTTTGGTTGTACACTAAATGCTAGGATTGTTTTACATGTCATATGGGATATCTGTCATAGTTGTTTTATATGTATGAATGCTTGATCACCATTCGTTTTAGTATTTGTATGGAATTGACAATGAACATATAAATATGGATTGTAATGATGATAGCATGCGAATATGGGGCTGTTGTATATGGCTTGCGTATTTTGTGAACTAGATAGACATATACTGTTTCACCGTATGAGCTAGAGTAAGGGCTTGTGCTTAAAATCAATAGGATAGCAATTTCGCATAGACATATGGTGATTGTGATTGTATTGGTGATTACATAGAGTCTAACATCCGAGATCTTTGTGTAAGTAGGTTATAGTGCATTGAAAAATGGTTATAACTCTCTTCGTGCTCTTGGTTATTTTCCTGTGATATGTGAACACTGCTTGCATGACCATGGCGATTAGATAAAATATTAAATGAAGTTAGGGTCCCATTATTTCCATATTATATTTAGTTCATTTGTGTTTTCATTTTCAGTTGGTAATCATACTTAGTTTAATTCAACAATTTAGTCATCAGTCTAAGCATATAAGTATAGTGATTTAATTAATGCATAATAGTTTAAAATTAACAACTTTCTCTGTGGGATCGATACTCTACTTACTCTGTATTACTTGTTGACCCGTGTATACTTGCATGAGTTAGAGCTCTTTTATAAGACCTATAAAAGAGGCAACATGCGACAACATCAGGATACGAGGCAGTTTTTCAATCAACTATTAGAAGGCCAAGAAAAAGGGGATGATAAAATTGCTAGAAGATCTCGCCAACGGAAAAATCGCTCGGGGGAATGCGAATTCTCAAAGAAGAAAGATCAAATAACCTCCATAAGAGTCCAAAAATTCACCCCTCTAAGCAAATCCAATGAAGAAATGCTACACCTTCTGATAAGCGAAGAAAGGATTACTGAGCTGCTGCCTCCTATAAATCCCAAGATGAAGAGTTATGATTCCACCAAGATATGTCTCTACCATTCTAACTCACTTAGACATACGACTGACAAATGCTGGTCTTTGCGACATAAAATCTAGGATCTCATTGAAAATGGAGAGCTGGAGATAGAATTTCGCATGACCAAAAAAGGTAAAAAGGAAAAAAAAAAGCTTAAGATGTCTACTTGAGACAAGCAGCTCAAATGAGGTGAAGGCTATGAGCGATAATCCTGGCAGAACCCAAGATGGAATGATCCTAATACAGGAAATGACAGAGGAGACAAGAGAATCCCCAAAGGAGATTCCTCAGCCAACATCCAACATCTTGTGGTCCAAAGTTGACAACCACATTCCAGATCTTATAACCTTGGATGATGCGGATGAAATACTGATCCTTTCCAAGGAAGAAAAAGACAAATAAGGAAAGTTCCTTGCAAGAAATGTGACAAAAGTTCAAGGGAAATTTTATGGTCGAATCCTCTCAAGCCTAGGAAAAGCGTAAAGGAACATATGAAGGAAAAGGTGGTGAGGTTGTCAGGGAAACCAACCCATCAAAGAATCAAGAGTTCATAACTTTTTGTGATGGGTCTAACTCAAGCATCCCTAAGGAATGTACTGAACCAGGAAGCGATCAAGTTATGGCCATAAGAGAAGACATTCAAAACCAAGAAGTAACCTCTGTTGTGAGCCTTGAAGGCAACATAACCACTGACAACTGGACTATCAGGCCTCAACTAGCCAAAAAGATGTAGATCCAGGGGATAAAATTGTGAGTTCCAAAAGATGTTGGGACGGTATCAATTTCTTCGCAGTATGCCTTTTATTTTCCATGCGTGTAAATATTGAAAAAAAAAAGAAAAAACAAAGAAAAAAAATCAAAAACTCAAAAATCAAGTCATTCAGGTTTCAGCTCATGGGGGCGAACTACGTCGACCTGATCTCCCTGATACCCAAGAGTACGTAGGCAACCATATTCAAAATGGCCCGGTCGCAATAAACAAAAAACAACAAAAACATTTGTACCCTTTCTCTACAAAAACAAAAACCACAAAAATACTTCTACACCCTTCTTCATCAATAAAGCTTTTACACCCTGCCTTTCACATTTAGCGTTGAACCTCTTACACCAGGCCTGAACTATGAAAGACCTGATCTCCCCTCATTAATAGGAATATGTAGGCAGCCATTTATGGTGCGTTCAAACCAAACAAAAACTCAAAAAACCCAAACAAACACTTCTCAAACAAATAATTCTCAAACAAACACTTGTCAAACCGTTTATCTTATCAAGAAGGAACTACGCAGACATGATCTCCCTCACATACAGGAGTACATAGGAAACCATCAATGGTGCGGTCTGAACCTCAAAAGAAATATCCAAACCCAAACATCAATCCCAAGTCTACGCCCAAGAACAACCCTCCAAGTCAGCGACCCATGTGGAGAAGACCCAACAACACTTCAATGGCATTCCATCAATTTTGGCAGAAATCCCAGAAAGGAAGAAATAGCGATACACTATGACAACCAGCAGCAAGGACCTTTAAAGAGCTGACACCCTCAATCACAAATCTTCATCAAATCAGAAGAAAATCATCAAAGCCGATTGCGCGAACAAGTCAGGAACAATGATTGAGGGCATCAAAGCCCAAATCCACTACCTGTTCACTATCTGAGACAAAGGTAAAAGCCTCTTGCGATCTTAGCATCCTAGCAAAGCAACTATCCTAGACAACAAGCAAGGCTGGAGAAATTTCAACATTGGCGACAACCCGATATTGGGACCCTTACGATAAGATTGGGGCAATCTCAGAAACAACGACAACTCAATACTTGGGCATTTATCAACCATCCTAAGGAGGAAAAAGCTCCAGTCAGCACCATTAACATGGTACATCATCATCAGAGCTTCCCTCACATTAACTCACTAGCAATTTGGATATTACTCACTTGCGAGTTCATCAACAGAGAGAGTTTCTCATATGAATCCTCGACATCAACATACGAATGGACTGGGGCATTTTTCGATTCCATGAAAGCGAAGGATTTTTAAGGCAGGATCAGGCCTCTCATCAAAAGAAGGAGAACTCCTGAAAGAAATCATGGCGACATTTGCTTGCCCCTACGGAAAAATTCTCAAGAAAGTTCTTAACTCGAGGTCAACGACAAAAGGTCTAGAGAATGAAATCTACACCGACAAATATATTAATTTGTGTCAAATCCTCATAAATTGAGGCCTCTACACTGAAGTTCAAAAGTACAACAATGAAAAGAGCAAAATTTGTACCCTCCGTGGATATCGGTGATTCGTGTCGCGATTCGGCAAGGGTTGCGAATCAAATATTCAAGGAAATGGGGCACAAGCACCCAACAGTGAAAGGAAACTCCAAATCACCTCAAAAAGGGTGAAGCGCTAGATCAACGTACATTTCTGTCAAGCGTAACATCAGGCAAAGTCTGGCAAAGCAAACCTTTGAATATTACTTCAGCGAAGGTATCGGAAGATCCGGTATTCAAAACCATTATCTTCAATTCAGCGCAACATCATGACAGTTCAGTGATGAAAGTTTTGAATACCACCGCTCGAGTGGGGCCAAATAATTGGGTGATGACAACAGTATTCAACTACCAACGGGTTAAACATCATTGCAAACTACTAAGCGTATACATCGGGAAGGTCTGGTGATTTCAGAACGTCATCCCCATCAGAGATGTGGAAGACATCTCAACTTATCTTCATCAAATAAGCGTCAACGATTAAATGCCAAACCATTGGAGTCAACACCAACATAAGCATCAGCAATGATCGATAAAGGTAAAGCGATTTGCGAAAACATTTTAAACATGCTTCATAACATTCATTACATTGCGAATTGCAATTTGCGATTTGCGATCTGCGATATGTGAAATGCGATGTGCGATTTGCGAAGTGCGATTGGCCAAATGCGAAAAGCGAAATGCGAAGTGCGAAATACGATGTGCGATTTGCGAACTGCGATTTGCGAAAACATTTTAAACATTCATCATCACATTCACTACATTGTGATTTGCATCATTAAAAATACCTTGTCATATTTTAAGTGTCTACTAATCTTTATCATGTCCATTCCATTGCATTGCATGAACATGATAAAGAGGGGCATTAGTAGACACTCAAAATTTTCTTTTCCTGTTACTAACTATGCAGGAGGGCAAAAGCGTCTTTTTCACTCCAGAGATAACCCTGGAGGACCACAACATCAATTCCAACCTCAGAGATAACCCTGAGGATATATAGAGTTAACAGCATGACTGTGACGCCCCCAAAATATGAATACGTCACCCATCTTGAGTCGCCAAATATATGGTACAGAATACAAATACAAACTTAATTATACAACCGTCGTGTAATATACAACAAAACATAGCTGAGAGTTTAAACAGGAATACTGCCTTCTAGACAATATCCACTCTCAAATAGAGTCCTCATTACATTTATTGTCACACTATTTTATATAATAGTGAAGACTACTAATACACCATCTTGGTCCATCACTCCGTTCCCCGACTAGTCCCGGCTACGTTCTCATTTCCTGAAGAGAACAATGAAAGCAAAAGGATGAGCTCAACTAGCCCAGTAAGAAATATTATGACTAAGATAATGCAGAATAAATTATCATTAGTCTTCAACAATGTTAAAATGATAAAATAAAATAGACATCAAGTTTAACTGCAGCAGAATAAGCAATCCATTAGAAGAGTTAAGTAGAGCATGATATCTACTATCTTCTATGATTTAAAATGTTTTCATCAATTTTTATCGCTGAGACTCAGCTTAATAAATAAACCACATCATCGAATCATCCCTGCACTACGGGCCAAGGATATTCATTAAATCATTAATGGTCATGACTATACCGAATAATCCCTGGTCATAATCATACCAACAACTGTCCATCAATGATCTACAAACCAATGAGGACTTTTACCACATCATTCGTCACATTACGGTCATGATTATACCGAATAATCCCAGGTCATAATCATACCAAGTCCATCTATGCACGTAAGCCAAAGATGACTTTAATCACAATATAAGCATGAGGATGATGACAATGACATAATAATTCAATAAAAAAGGTTCAAGGATAAATTTTAAAGATTTATAATTTAATTTATCCAAGAATCAATAACGTCCAAATTATCAACATGATACTTCTTTGTAGAGTAAAATTCAAGAATAATATTCATGTACCAAAAATAATTTGGACAGAAAAGAAATATATTTTTTGGGTGAATAGTACTTCAGGAATAGTATCCCGTGAATAGTACCCCGACACGAAAAGTGTCTCGAATACCCGAGTGAATGATACTAAAGTGAATAGTAATTAGGTGAATAGTAACCCGTAAATAGTAACTTGTGAATAGTACTCCAGCACGAAAAGTACCCCGAATATTCGAGTGAATAATACTAGAGTGAATAGTAATCGGGTGAATAGTAACCTGTGAATAGTAACTCGTAATAAAAAAAATACCAAAGAAAACGATATTTCATGACGAGTACAAAAGAAATGATATCCCAGATGAGTATAATAGAATATACGAAACTGCAAATGGATTTTCACCCGCCATGCGGTAATCCACGTGAGACGCATCATTTCCATAATTTAATAAAGAATGAATACGAAGGATCATTCACCATGCATATAGTAATCCACATAGACAGGTTATTCCAATGTAATAATAAAGAATGGAATAACGAAAGAATTCACCATGAATGTGATAGATCAGACGGATAGGTTATTCCTAACGAGAATAATAAAGAAGGAACTGTCAATGCGTAATCCGCATGCAGACGGGATATTCCAATGAATAATAAAGAATGGAACCAGTCATGCGTATCCACATGCATGGGATATTCCAACAAAATAATAAAGAATGGAACCAGGTCATGCATAATCCAAATGCATGTGGATATTCCAAATGTAATAATCAAGAATGGAATAACAACGAAATTCACCGGGCATGCGATAATCCATGCATAGGCGAGTTATTCCAATGTAATAATAAAAAGAATGAAATAACGGAAGAATTTCACCATGTATGCGGTATTTGCATAGGCAGCGGTTATTCCAAAGATAATAATAAAGAATGGAATAACAACCCTTACGAGTATTGAAAGAAAACAACTCTCTTCATGAATACGAAAGAATAATACCCCTTACCTCAAAAGAAGACTGGATACTGGAATAGTGAGGTAGCAGACTTCACTTCTTCTTTCTCTCTATAATTTCTCTCTATAATAATTGATCTATAGCTTTAGTGAATTGGTGAGAAATGAAGGAAGAATGAGCTTCTATTTATAAGAAAATATAGTTTCGATAATTGCACATTTTGGGGCTCGAAATATTACAGTATAATACCTTCTTCTTTTTCTTCATTTTTAATTTAGTCCTGCAAGTATTATCAAACTTGCACCACCTCCCCTAATAGTAAATCATGTGAATCAATAGTAAATAATGTGAATCAATAGTAAATAATGTGAATCAATAGTTCTAGACATTTGAAAATACGAATTACAGTATAGTACCTCCATTTTTAACTTAGTCATGCAAGTATTATCAACCTTGCACCAACTCCCCTAATAATAAATGAATGTGAATTAATAGTACACACATGTGAATAAATAGTTATAATCATGTGAATCAATAGCAATTAATTGCTCATTTATCCGGTTAATTACCCGATTTATCAATATAACCTCCAAACATCAATTATTATCGAAATAAATGTCGATTTTCACTAACACTAATAATTCCAACACAATGGAACTATCAATTTTATCTTTAATCAACACGAACTTATTCATCATTAATATTATAATTCACAATATTTAACAACCAGGTCGTTCCCAGGAAAGAGGGGGCTTTCCGATAAGGATTTCTCCTTATTGGCGTGCAATTAGGTGACCAAACCTCTCTTTAACGAACTTCTAGACATTGTCAATATTACAAATAATAATATGAATAACTTTGTCATCTCAATTATTGATTTAATAATATAACACATTATACAGATGTTACTGTGACAATAATTGAATCAATAATATGAGAGATATGATGCAGCAATTACTGTAGCAGTAATTGAGTATAACTGAGTGACTTCTTACGTAAGTATCAATAATCAATACCATGTGCTACTATGCAACCATGCGTATTACTGTACTTTTACTACCGAGTAGTTCAACAGTTTTAACGGTAACACTTTTGCCGTTATTTTTTATAA